>OZ023267.1:57560616-58279366 GCA_964006375.1 Tillus elongatus | reverse complement strand
TTTTGTAATGCAGAACTGTTTGATGAAAGATATGTCGTGCTTGTATAAGATATAAGCAAAGGGAGAAGAGGAGTTCTGATAGCTTCCAGGAAAAGCTTGAATAGGCAGTATCTACCTGTATCCATAGAGGATACTAATAAATAGTGCCTATTGGTAAAAATGAGGACTAAAAATCATTTTATTTGTGTTCTGTGTATATCCCCCCTAAATGTTGACGGATATGTAAAAATTTTCAGCAATCTTGAGATTATTTTTAGATGAAAATGTAGATATAGTGATTCTAGGAGATTTTAACTTGCCACTATTCCCTCTAGAAGGCAGTGATAAGAGTGTTATTGAATGGTTTTTTTAAATCTGTATAATCTTAGACAATATAATATTGTTGTTAATGACACGCAGGAAAACTACATCTCGTACTTTCTAATATTTCTATATTAAATTTGCAAAAATGTGATACTCCTCTGTTAGATGAGGATGTGTACCATCCTTCATTAGATATGATAGTGTCCATAACACGTGAAATTTCGAATTGTGGTACTTATACTGACCTTAGTGCTACATATAAGTATGATTATTCAAAGGGTGATTATCAACGGTTGTATAGGCCACTTAAGGATGCTGATTAGTCAGACTTGTGGGCAACTGTTTGTTTGGATTCGTTTTACGATATAATGTTTGTGTCGTTGGAAAAAGCGATTCCAAGAGTGTGGTTAAAGATAATAAAAATAATGTTCGGAAGTATCCGGTCTACTTTTCTTTGTAACATAAAAAAATTATGAAAGTCAAAAATCGTCTCCACAATAAACTTAAAAATGGTGAAGCCAGCTTTGAAACTGTAAATGGATATAAAATGTTAGGAAGTAAAGGTAGGAAGAAAACGTCATACGAATTTCAGTTGTATCATGAAACAATTGAAAATAGTTCAAATGCTGATCCTAATAGCTTTTGGGACTTTGTGAGGTCCAGGCGAGCGAAGCCTGGGGTGCCTTCTGATGTTTCTTATGAGGACCGTGCTGTCAGGGCTACACAGGAGGTAGCAGATGTATTTGCACATCATTTCGGCTCTGTGTTTCAAAAGTTTAGGGTTGCAAATTCTGGTCATTTTCATGATTTTGTGAATTCCCATTAATTCCAGCAGAGGATGCTATGGCAGGCATAAAAAAACAGGTAGTGACAATATACCCTCGTATATTTACCCTCGTATATTTACCCTCGTATATTTAATCTTAATATAAAAACCAATATTTTTCCTGTTCGAATAAAAGATGCATTTATAACTCCTCTTTTTAAATCAGGAAATATCAACTTAGTTGAAAATTATTGACCAATTGGTGTATTCAACTTGCATGCAAACCTTTTTGAAAATATACTTCGGTACGTTATTTTAGAGTTTTTTTTTTTTTGAACAAATTTGCTGAGCAACGGCATGGTTTCTTGCGGGACATATCAACTGTTACCAACCTGTGTATCCTGACATAGGCAGCGGCCAGTGCTATAGACGGAGGGGAGGAGCTGTTAGATGTCATATTTACAGACTGTGATAAGGCCTTTGATAAAATAGATCATACCATACGTTATGAAACTGGGGGACTTTGGCTTCTCTATGAATACTTATAAATTGATGGATTCCTATTCTACCTTGAGAGCCCAACAACAATTAGTAAAAGTTGTTGGGGAAATTCGTGTCTACTTCTGGAGTACCCCAAGATAGTAACTTTGGACCTCCACTATTTGCCATCTTTATAAATAACTTGCTAAACTGTGTGAAGCATTCCGAAAGCCTTGTTTGCAGACGATTTCAAGATTTTTAAACGTATATCGAAACCTAATGACTGTGACAGTTTTCAGATGGACTTGAGTTCTATTGTGCAATGGTTTGTTGACAATAATATGTTCTTGCATATCATAAAGTGTTAGGTAATGAGTTTTACACGTAACAGTAAGTATATTAAAAATCGGACAATGGGCTAATGGATAATTATCCGCAGCCAAGAAAAGCGCGAACAACAACAAGTATATTAAATGAGAGTATTCAATCAGGAATTCTATTCTATAATGCTTTCGTAAAACCTCAGTTAGAGTATGCCTCAAAAATATGATTGAAAGAGTGCAAAAAATATTTTGAGATATTTGTACTTGAGAAAATACAATGTCTACCGGTTTAGGGTCAGCTATTGCAGAATGTTGGTCGAGTTTGCAATGGTAATGTTAAGTGTGAGACGAAGACTGTGGTGTAGTGTTCATTTTCAATATTATGACCAACATAAATTATAATTTTTTTAACTAATATAATCTGCTTTCTGCTTCCAAACATTTACTTAAGAATAAGAAACCAACAATTCTATTTTTGTTCCTCCTTATATAATTGTTCACCTATAAATAGAATGCTACATGAGTGTAATGGGATAGTACAAAAATGCGATATAGACTACTAATGTAAAAAGTATTAAATGTGTGGTATGAGTGAGAATTTTGATGTCTCGGATACGGCTTAGTGGGTTTTATTTTTTCTTACTATTTTTTGTATTTATGTGTATGTTTATCCAGTAAGTCTTATTTGTAAGTACTCTCACCAGTGGTTGTAGGAGTATAAATAAATAAATAAATAAAATATACCTTAAAAAAGCCTAGACGCAGCAAGTACGTTGTGCTAGTTAATTTTCATAGAAATGGTCTGGCACCAAAGATTGTTTTTGTATGGCATCAGCGACAAAATTTTTTTTTACGGTTAAACGTCGTAAAGTGTCGAAACATATAAAAAACATGATTTGGGAACAAACATTTTTTTGTCTGTAAGACTGTCCGCCCGTCGGTCTCTTAGTCTGTCGGTCTGTGTGTCTGTCTGCTTGTAGCCACGATAACTTTAGAACGAATTGAGAGGTCGTCTTAAAATTTTGTATACAGTTATCACCCGACAAAACAGACAATTCGGATTATTTTTGGGTCAAATCGCCCCAAAGGGTTGGCGACAATTGATCTACAATCTATAATTCTTTGACACTTAGTAATATCGATCTACCGTATAGCTACATTGCAGCCCTTATCAATTGTAAGCAAAAAATGTATATTCGATCCAAATCTACCAGACACACCATTTTCGAGATATTTCAATTTTTGTATGTCGATGTCGCTCAAAAATTAATTCTGCGACAAATCATAGAAATACAATTTTCACCTTCTAATTGCTAACAGTATATATAAACTTAATTTTCTCATTCTCTAGTTAAAAATTAAAATCTTACCAGAAAAAACAACTGACAAGACACAATCATGAAGATAAAATAAAAAGACATGATAACAAACTTTGAACAAACCATTTAACAAAGTGGTTTCCATCGTTACGGGATTTGACTTTTGCGTTTTCGTCGTGACATATATTACATTTGACAAAATCCAAAAATAAGTACTAGGGAAATGGCCAATCATCTGGGAGCATCCAATGCAACGATCTGGCAAATTCTTCACGAGCAAAAATTGCGTCAATATCACATCCAACGTGTGCAGGCACTGTCGCCTGAAAGATATTTTATACCTCGCCTACAATTTTGCCAATGGTTTCTTTAACATAATAATGTAGAGCACTTGTTGAATTGTGTATTGTTCACTGACTAGTCTGGATTTAGGCGCGACGGGATCGTCAATTTTCGTAACAGCCATATTTGGGCTGACGAAAATCCTCACGCAGTTTTTGAAAGGCATCATCTACAGCAATTTTCCTTAAATGTATGGGCTGGAATTGTAGGGTGTAATTTAATAGGACCAATTTTTTTACCTCACAGACTTAATGCTACAACTTATCTTGAATTCCTGCAAAACTAACTAAATGGGTTATTAGAAAATGCACCCATTGACATAAGACATAACCTGTGGTTCATGCATGACGGGGCCCCCCACATTTCGCCCTAAATGTCAAAGATTACCTAAGAAATATTGTTGGATGCAGGTGGATCGGACGCGGTGGACGTCAGCCATGGCCCGCGCGATCCCCTGATTTAAATCCTATGGACTTTTATTTATGGGGGCACCTCAAAATATTGTTTATGAAGCAAATGTTGAAAATGTTGACGATCTGCACCAAAGAATTGTACTTGAATGCGAACAAATTAGAAATACACCAGAAATATTTCACAGAGTACGACGCGTATTGAAGTGTATTGAAGTGGAGGGTGGCCATTTTGAACATTTATTGTAGTCAGGTATCATAAAATGTTACAAACTTTTTTATTTGTTGTTTTATTTGTTGTTAAAATTTACAGACAATACAATTAATTACTTGAGAAAAATTAATTTTTGAGCAACATCGACATACAAAAATTGAAATATCTCGAAAATGGTGTGTCTGAGATTTGGATGAAATATACGTTTTTTTTACTTACAATTGATAAGGGCTGCAACGTGGCTATACGGTAGGTCGATATTACTGGGTGTCAAAAAATTATATCCAATTGAATGCAAGCCATGTCTTACAGGTGGCGCCCTCCGCCAGCAGTCGTATTAACAATAACATATTAAAATTTCTTGGCCTAGATAACCCCCACATGCCAATTTTCACGTCAAAATTTTAATTTGACTCGGACTTATTCGTGAAAAACTGACAAACACAAATAATTTTAACAGGCTGTATTTAAAACACTAAGCATTTGCGGACCCACGTTGATATGAAAAAATAGTCTAATTTTTTTTGTGCTGAATGTGCACCTGTAACATAGACCAGCATTTTTGAAACACCCTATATATATATATATATATATATATATATATATATATATATATATATATATATATATATATATATATATATACAACCATATAAAAGTGTTTACTGGCTCCGGATATGGGTTTTAAGAGTCCCCGTTCGTAGACGTTTTTTCAAAATTTAAATTTGGGGTCTTCCTATTGGTGAATTCTTTCTACGAAAATTCACTAAATATAGTTTAGCTAATACAAAAAGAGTAAAGATCTTTGTTGTTGTGACTAAAAAGCTTTTAACCAAAATATTGCACTATAGCTTACAAGAATAAGTTTCATAGATGTTTTTAGTTTCTTCTTATTTTCTCTGTTTGTTAAATATCGATCGATATCAGAGCTCGAATGTTTGCTATCTACAAGTAGATATCGACAAAAACAGAACATGTGTGCATTTATCACCTTGTATCCGATTTATTTGATGTCCGGATGAAACGAAAGCAAACAAAACTTTGGTAATAGATATTTATATGACAAATTGATGTGTATATATATCTGAGAAAGCTCAGGAAGAAAAAGCGCATCGTTTTCAGTAAACCCTTTCTCGAATCTCGCCGTGTTCAAGAGGAGGATTACGTTCTATATAAATCAAAAGCTTTTGATGAATCGTGCCAAATGGTTCCTATGATTAAAGTAATAAGGGAAACGGACATTTCTTCAGAGATCCACAAAAGGATAAATCTGGTAAAAAATGCTATCTATAATTCATAAAGGATGTAGAGGATATAAAAGGATCAGTGTAACTGTTGTACCGTGGAAAAAAGTTTGAAATTCTCGGCTTAGCTTATCTTAAAACTTTGCCAGATTAACTTTCAGATTGTTTACTTCTTTCGAAAATGTTCGCTTAATTAGCTGATATAAGTAACGAGCTCAACTTTTCCCAAAAACGTTTTAAATATTAATAATTTACAAAGAATTGCTACTTCGACAAACATTTTTCAATAAAGCTTTTATGTAAACACGTTTATTGCTTTGAAACCTTTTAGTTAACTTAATTCAAAACGAAAGGCCTTTCGAAATGTTGAGAGGGAAAACGTAATACTAAAGGTTATATTAGTTTAGAGTTTATTTGATCGAAATTTTAATTCTGGCCAAGCAAACATTCTTATCGTAACTCATATGAATAAGAAACTATTTTTTGTTGGACAGAAAGAAAACTACATGAACAGATTAACCGAATCTGGCGATGTGGATGGTATTAAAGTAAAAACCTTAAAAACCTTGAAAACTATTTCTTGTCATACCGTTGGTATATATTTGTAATTTGTGTACTGAGACCTCAATCTGTCCAAGTGCACCAAAGAACGCGTAAGTTGTCCTTATTCATAAGGTTAGGGTTAGATTTTGTATTTTAAACTACAGGCTCTCTCTCTCTCTTTCATATCAAACGTTGATAAAATCTTAGAAAAACTTATTTTCAATAGACTGTACCTTTTTCTAAACCAATGCGACATAATTTCTGAAAAGCAATTTGACTCTGTTAAAAATAAAGGAACTGCTGATGCCCTGGAGTACATCTCAAACATAATATACAACAACTTAGATAAAATAAACCAATAATTGAGATCCTCTTGGATCTAGCCAAGGCCTATGACACTGACATGAAATATATGGCATCAATCAAAGGGTTAGAATTCAAAGTGGCGAAAGGGAATACCAATGCATTATTACATATGTTCCGCAGGGAACTATATAGATACGTTTGTTTTTTATACTTTATTTTAATAACCTGCTAAGAGATGAGCAAAGTGGTACTATCATGTATTATGCCGACGATACTGTTATCATCCCGAGTGGTTACACGTGGTCCCTAGCAGAGGGAAAAATGAATCAATAGCTCAAACATATCTATAAAAGAGAGAGAGGTCACCAACAGCACGTCGGTAGGCAAGAGGTGGCAGCCTTTGGGTGAGGGTGGGGTCACCGATGAGACATATAGCTCTCTTCTGAATGGAGTCCAGGATAGCGAGTGTAGAAGCGGCATCGGCACCCCAGATGTGGGAGCAGTATTCAAGGTTTGGTCCTATTTGTGAAGTATATAAGGTATAGAGATTAGCTGGTGAAAAGTATTTGCGAGCCCGGAAGAGGAAACCTAATTTCTTAGCAGCCGCAAGACAAAAGGACTCATTACTTTGAATAACTTGGTTGTTCATTGTGATGGGTCTAGGGCTAGTGTATCTCTCATGAGAAAGAACGCAAGACTGAGATTTGGTGGGGTTGAATTGTACAAGATTTCTACTTCCCCAGTCTAATATTTTTTGGAGATCTCCGGAGACAAAACCCTCCATGAGTCTGCGATCCTCATCTAATTGGGCTAAATAGACAGGCTAAGAATATTGTATATTTGAGTGGAGGGTGCTGTAGTCCGAGTAACTGTGAACTGGGTTGCATGTGCTTGATGTGGAGAAGAAACAAAGTATGGGCTAAAGCTGAACCTTAACGAACTCCTGCATTAAATGGATACAGTTTAGAGGAATGGCCATCCACGACAACAGAAATGCTCCGGTTGGGTAGGAAATTTGCTGTCCAGGTACAGAGTTTTGATGCTACGCCATAGGCCGGAAGTTTATTAAGCAGCGCTGCGTGCCAGACCTGGTCGAATGCTTTGGATATGTCTAGAGCGACAATCTGGGATTCACCGTGTCGTTTCATAGACTTGTTCCAAGAATGGGTGACGAAGAAAAGGAGGTCGCCAGTTGATCTGCGCTGACGGAATCCATATTTCCTGTCGTGGATTAGACTGTGTTTTTCAAGAAATTTTAGTAGTTCGGTGTTTATATACTTTTCTATCACTTTAGAGACGACTGAAAGGAGGCAAGAGGCCTGTAGTTGCTAGGAAGCGCTTTGGATCCTTTCTTGGGGACGGGTTGTACTCGAGCAGTTTTCCAGTTACTAGGGAATACACCTCTATTGTAAGATGTCTGAAACAGACGAGTCAGGACAGGAGCAAGTTCTGGTGCGAATTTTTTGAGAACAATCGCTGGGATCTCGTTAAGGCCAGAGGTTTTCCTGGTATTAAGAGAAGAGAGCATTTTTCGTACCTTTTTAGTTTTGAATATATTATCCGCCATTTTATCCGCGACATTGGGGACTGTCGGTGGTTGAACATTTGGAGGTGGGTTGACAGTAGAATTGCCGGTGAATAACGAGGGAAAAAGGTGAGCCTTGCCCAGGGCGGTAAAAAACATTTCATCCCCTGTAACAGGGGGTGGGAACGTGCTCTTGCAGAAATTATTTCCAATAGATTTACCAAGAGTCCAGAAGGGTTTGCTGCCCTTGAAGTTTGGGAGGACTTTGCTTTTGATGTGGTTATTAAACGAGTTTTTTGTCTCAGAAAGTATGCGGACATAGCGATTTCTTGCGTCGTTAAATGCTTGACGGTTTTCTTGACTGGGATTGTGTAGAAGCGTTTTGTGAGCTTTGACCTTTTCAAGTCTGGCCTTGTCACATGATTTAGAGAATCAGGGCTTTTGAGTGGCTAATGACGTTCTCTGTGTACGTGGAATAAATGGTTCTATGCCAGCTTGGATAATTCTGATAATGTTTTGTGAGATATCAGAGGGGTCAGGATGAGAGAAGCAGACAGACGCCCATAAATGAGGAAAAGTAATCCCGTATCTCGTCCCAGTTCGCGGAGTTGTAGTGCCAATCGATACGTGGGTGTGATGACTATGTGACCTCTGGTTGCATTGCGCAGGAGATAGTGACCATGCCGTAGTCTGAGCGACCAAGGGGGGCGGTGACTAACATCTTGTAGCATTCAGGTTTTGTAGTAAGAAGGGGATCCAAGAGATTTGAGCTGTGTGTTGGGATGCGAGGAAAGTAAGTAGGTTTCTGAACCATATTGGCTAAAGAATTGCTGACTGTAAAGGCCTCCGCTGCTCTCCCTTTTCGATCGGTTTTTGAAGTGACCTCGGAGGAAGGATATTTAGAAATCAGATGGTCGGTTTTTTCAGAAAGGTAGTCGAAGAGCTGGACAAAGTTGTTGTCGGAAGGTGACCAGTAAATGCAACAGATGAATTTAGTTGCAGCCCTGGGAGAGAGTTTAATCCATAGTATGTCTTTTCTTCCATCTTCTAAATTGGGGAGTCTGGTGCAGGGTAGATTGCTACGGACGTATGCGCACACGCCTCCATGCAATCTAAAGGAAGTAAGAAGCTCATACCCCGGGAAATTAGGGTGATTAGTGGCTGTTTTGGCACTGATTTGGGTTTCGGTGAGAAAGAGGAGTTGGGGCCTATTAGCCTGGAGGAAATTATGGACGGAGTTTAGGTTAGAAATTAGGCCACATATATTCGAGAAGGATATGTTAAATCTTGATGCTGGCGCCCCCTGTACACCCCTCTCCCGGAGATCCGAATGGAGGGGTATTTTACCTCCGGAATCTTTTGTTCAAGGAGGAGCCATTATCATATTTGCTTATAAGGGAAACCCACTCATAAACCAGAACCGAAAACGTCCGTTGGCACTTCACCAGCCCCTTGATGTACCTCCTCGGGCGTGAAAAAATACTTTACTATCACGTAAAGGGAAAGTCCAGTACCACCAGCTTGACTCCAATTAGTCGCATCGTACGACCAGGACCCACAGGGGACATTATATATATATATATATATATATATATATATATATATATATATATATATATATATATATATATATATATATATATATATATATATATGAGCATGATTGAAATATATTTATAAGGTATAGTGAAATTAAATTTTTGATCAGGGCCCATGTGGTTTCATATAGACAATCCAAAAAAAAAGAAAATTTATTTATATAAAATAAGGTTTTAGTCGTAAAAAGACTAATTTGTCACTTATATCTATTTATAAATGATCCAGTAAGCAATTATACAATATTTAGGTGGGAAAAGTTTCCTGTAAAAAAAAGTTTTTAAGTTCATTGAAACTTGTCTTCTACTCCAGTTTGTCCCCGTCCGTCTATCATATCTTCATCCCACTAAAAGCGTTCTTAAATTTAACATCAATCGCTTAATTGAATTTACGTCAAGGGGGAAATTTAAAAAAAAATCAAAACAAAGATTCTAATCATTTATCAAAAAGGGGTATAAATAATACAGATCATTGTTGTTTTCTTTTAATAAATTTATATGGGAACTTTGAAACTACGACCTGTGATAGGAGAATAGCTGGTGTAGATAGAAACAACAATAAGTAGGTTTATAACATATTGGTAAAGATTATTTGTTGTTATTATTATTGTATAGTTTTGCTACAAAATGTCTCTAATAAGGGCGGCTAAAATTATCCAAAATTATTTTATATTTGCAAGAAAATGCCCCTGCACACAAATCACTAGCTATCACAAAAATAATTTGCGATTTAGTATTTAGTTTACTAGAGCGCCTGCTTTATACACCAGTTTGATTCCGTCGGTCTATCACATCATTCCTACACTGAAAGAGTTTCTAAATTTTCTTCCACCGCAGAGGTGCCAGAAGCTGTCTGTAAAAACATTTTGTTCAGAGCATGATGATCTGTTTGTATTTCAAAGGTCTAGAAGCGATGCAAGTTTTCTATAATAAATGTATTCAATTATTAGGCGATTGTGTTAAATTCTAAAATGCTTTGAGTTTCAAATCTTCTTTGCTTCTATAGTAGGCTAAAAACTTTTTAACATGTCCTTGTAAAAAAGTTTAAGTGACACAATATAGTTTTAGCATTTGAATGCTGCTACTAAAATAGTATATTAAGTACACTTGGAAAACCCAAGTCATCACAACACATTTTTAAAAACCTGACAATCCTTTTGCTAACCAGTTCTGCGTCATCAGAAGATGGAAAATTCTTAATTTTGGCGATTTAAGTTATCGAAGTGTGCTCATCACAAGCTGCAATCTTCACCTAGAGACGAGTATGTTTAATATGTTACAGATTAGACCTCTAAACCGCTACTTCGCAATTTTAAAGTCTTAAAACATGCATATTTGAAAGCACAACTCCGAGCAATATTTAAACTCTTTACTCTGCCCCTGACAATAGAATTTTCATACGATACACCTTCCCAAATATACGATTGCAGTACATACATATATTTGTCAGAAAGCTTCTCAGCTAAAGTTTATCTTAGAAATTACATGGGCAAAAGTCAACAATTAAACTTGAATATACAACAATGAAATCCGTTTGGGACCCAAGTGGGCGAACAACGAAAAATGTATAACAATACTTCGAAGCACATTTGAGCTGCGCTATCAAGAGTATAAGCCTGCAGCCTTCTGATAACGTGGATACCGCCGCCTGGAGAGAAATAATAACAACGACTAAAAGCACCATTTCATTTTGTTACTCGTACCACTTCGTTGTATATTGTAATCATCTCTGAACAAGCAATTTGGGAATAACTCCAATTTCAAGTTGACTATATGAAAGAATAGACATTCTAAATAGCAGGTATTTCAAAAGTATTGGTATTAGCTAACGTACAGTGAGCTCCAATGGCAATGTCAATTTTTTTGCATGTGAATGAGCAACATATGTTTTTTTTTAATTTTTACGCTGACTAGCCTACAGAAAGCTAAGAGTAGGGGAAAGGTGGGTAAAGTTTTCCTTTGTGAAATTTTTGTAGCATAAAAGAACTATTTTAAATTCATATTCTTTTATAATTTTTTCTATGCTTACATATGACCACTGTACCCTACCTGGTTAGAAAAGCCTGAACGCAGCAAGTGCGTTATGGTAGTGAATTTTCATAGAAATGATCTGGCACAAAATATTTTATTATAACTTTTTTTTCTTGTAACATAGAAATCTAAATTTTAGTGTATAGTTTACTTTCTATATAGTAAACCTACCTACCAAATTTGGTTATCATAATTTTTGTATTTTCTAAGATAAAATTTTTTTTCAAATGGAAACTCAAAATTTTCCCGGAAAACCTCGTCCGATTTATTCTACTAACGAACTTATCAAAGCCATTTACAAAGGGAAGGTACATTCCAAATTTTATTAAAATCGGCTCATCCTTCTTTGAGATAAAAATTGTTTTTGAATAAAAACTCAAAATTTTCCCGGAAAACCTCGTCCGATTTTCCTGACTAACAAACTTATCAAAGCCATTTACAAGAGGAAGCTACATGCCAAATTTTATTCAAATCGGCTTATTACTTTTTGAGATAAGAATTTTTTTCGAATGAAAACTCAAAATTTTCCCGGAAAACCTCGTTAGATTTTCCTGAGTAACGAACTTATCCAAGCCATTTACAAAAGAAAGGTACATGCCAAATTTGATCAAAATCGGCCCATTATTTATTGAGTTATCGGTGTGATATATATATATATATATATATATATATATATATATATATATATATATATATATATATATATATATATATATATATATATATATATATATATATACATATAAAAATTGAAACTGACCCCGGATATGGGTTCTAGGGGTCCTAGATCGCGCTCATTTGAAGGAATTTTTTAAAATTCAAAAGTCGAGATCTCCTCATTAGTGAATTTTTTCTAAGAAAATTCACTAAAAGGTGGTCATTATGATTATTCTGCAGGTACCTATTATCATTCTCAGTTCGAAATGTGGTCTCGCCCGGAGTAGACGCGTTTATTAGGGTCTCTGCTTACTCTGTGTGGTTTGTCTGTGTAGAACGGCCAGCAGGTATAAGATTTCAAACTCTAGTGTTGTTAAACGCAAATTAGTGCACAATGGCTGGTGGTGGAAGTGACAGATCAACTAGAAACAATTCCAAACAGCAGCCCACAACCCCGAGGGGTAATGATAACTTCAATGAATCATTAATACTTAACTGTATAGATAAAGCTCTTAACTCTGATAGAATGATCGAGATGTTTTGCGACAAACTAACAGCCAGTTTCGAGATTAAGTTGAATGAAAAAATCAACAAACTTTTCGAAAAGTATCTAGAACAAATTCAATCAATGAAGGACCTTCTAAATCACCACAACTCTAAAATTGCTGAATTAAAGTTGCAAATTGATGAAATGGAGCAAGCTAAAAGGAATAATAATATCCGCATATTTGGTATGGCGGACTCCCCCATTGAAAACACAGAAAACTGCGTTAAAACTATGTTAGAACATCAACTCGGTACAAAAATAGTAAACGTTGAAGCATGTTACAGAATAGGCAAATATCAAGAAGATTCATGCCGACCAATTTATGTGCAATTCTCAAGTCACAAAGAGAAAAGCACAGTCTTTAAACAAAAGAAATTACTTAAAGGTTCAAAGGTAACTATAAAAGAAGATCTGACAAAAGAAAGATTACAGATTATGAAAGAAGTTACTGATCGTTTCGGCTATAAAAACGTCTGGAGTATAGATGGAACAATATTTATAAAACCTAAATCAAGAATTCACAAACTTTACAATCTCTGCTCCTGGAATAAGCTATCGTCCACCGTGTTAACTACATAGGTCAAGAAATGTGATGATTATCAACACGGGTTATTTAGTGCAGTGAATAGTGGCTAATCTTACTTCCCATCGTAACTAAATAGTGCAAGTTAGAGCAAATGTTCTGCTTATTCTTTAGTGTACAATATGACTCAAAATTCTCAAAATTTTATCATCTAAAAATATACTCCTTATAACTTCCTATTAATATAGCAGTGTACCCAATTATCATGCGAAACTTACGTAAGTACTGCATTATATAGAATATCTACTAATTGATATATTCCGTTCTTGGTGCCATAGAATACACTTACCTTAATAGTAAATGACTCACTATCTCAACTCCTTTCTAGATGATCATGACGGTTATAACTGTAATTACGAAAATAATCTAGACAGCCTTCAAAACCTAAATGCCTCTTCTAATGTAAATATTATTCATTTAAATATCCGTAGTATACGCAAAAACTATGAGGAGTTTCTAGTCTATATAGAATCCCTGAAAACTAACTTTGAAATAATAGTATTATCAGAGTCTCATTGTATCACCGATTTGAATGATTTTCATATTCCAGATTACGATATTTTTTATAATGAAAGCAGATTAAATAAATGTGACGGCTCAATAGTATATGTAAAAAGTACACTAAGGCCTCAAGGTGTAGTTCTGTGCTCAGGACAAACCAAATTTCTACGACTGATATTCAGTAAAAACAATGTAAATATGGGCTTAATTGCTTACTACAGGCCGCCATCATTTAAGACTCATGACTTTTTGACTGATCTGGATGATTTATTGTTGAGCAGGTCACATCGGGACCAACGTATTGAGATATTTTGTGGTGATATTAATATCGACATTTCCAGACCGGACGACATTGGCAACACGTATCTAAATATCTTAGCTGAGAATTGATACAGACCTAGAATCAACAAGCATACTAGACTGGGCAATTTAACGGGGTCGTGTATAGATCATTTCTTTTTCAAATGCCAAGATCCTAATATAAAATGCAATTCGACTATCTTGACATCTCCCATAACGGACCATCTGCCTATTGTATTGTCTATTGAAGCTGACCGCTCTAGCGCACCGAAGGAAAGTATACAAAAGAGCTACCGTCATAAAATAAATTTTAACAAGTTACAGCAACACCTTCTAAGTGAAACGTGGGAAGATGTTTATGACACGGATAATCCCAGTTACAGCGCTGAATTGTTCACAAACCGTTTGCTGTCCCATATCTCGAATAGTACCGAAATGCATAATAAAGTAACACTTCCTAATAAGAAGCCACTGGGTAGGAAACCATGGATCACATCTGGTGTAATAAATTCCATGGTTACTCGAAATAGATTACGAGTTCACGCCACTCTAAACCCACAGGATACAGGAGCCCTAGAACAATACAAAAGATACAGAAATGCACTGAATAAAGTCATTGTCAAAACTAAACGTGAATACAATAAAAACTTAATAAGAACGGCGGATAATAACCCAAAAAATACTTGGAAAGCAATTAATGTGATAACAAACAATAATATAAACAAGCAAGTAAATTCTAAAGTGAAATAACTCAATGTTGAAAACCAACTTATAGAAAATAACACAGAAATTGCCAATGGTTTCAATACTTATTTCAGTAACATTGGGAAAGAACTTGCTAACAGGGTCGCAAATCATAATAAGATAAATGCACCTATAAAATTGAATATAACATCCAAACCAAGTAATTCAACTTCACTTTTTCTTAAACCAGTTACAGAATCAGAACTACTATCATACATTAACAAACTAAAAAATTCTTCATCTGCTACTCATGACCCGATTTCTAACCAAATAATTAAGATGTTTTATTCATACTTGATCCCTCCTCTTATGTACATAATTAATCTAGTCATAACAACCGGGATATTTCCAGACATCTATAAATCCTCTACAGTCATACCACTTTTTAAATCCGGAGACCCAACGCTACCGTCAAACTATTGCCCTATCTCTTTAACAAGTGTGATAGGTAAACTCATCGAGCAGTGCATCAAATCTAGACTTCTTTCCTACGTGGAAAAAAACAATGTACTCAGCACGAATCAGCATGGCTTTCGACAAGGATCTAGCACGGAAAAAGCAATAGCCGAGGTCACACAATATATTAGTAACAGTATAGATAAAGGTAACAAATGCATTGGAGTTTTTCTCGATCTTGCCAAGGCTTTTGATACCATTGCACATGATATTCTCATCCAAAAACTCGAAAACATTGGCATCAGAGGCACTACTTTAGAGCTATTTAAATCATATATATACAAACGAAGACAGAGAGTTAAAGTAAATGACTCGTTCAGTAACTACAAGGACGTAACATGCGGTGTGCCTCAAGGCACGGTCCTCGGACCTATTTTGTTTTTGCTGTACATAAATGAATTACTCGATGTTAATATATGTGGCAAGATTGTATGCTTTGCAGACGATACTGTTTTGCTTTTCAACGATTCCAACTGGCACAGTGTAGCAAATGTCGCCTCCGAGGGTGTCAGAAAAGTCAAGACATGGCTTGACAAAAACATGTTGACAATAAACTTGAACAAAACAAAATTTTTAACATTCACCCCATTGGCATCACATACACCAAATATAAACAGTATTGTCGTGCATGATTATGATTGTGTCCCGGGAAATTATTGCACATGCAACAACATAAGACAAGATAGCAGTGTTAGATATTTGGGCGTTTTCATTGACCAGCACCTAAAATGGAATGTACATATAGAATATATAAACAACAAAATTCGAAAAACTGTATATAAATTTAAACAGTTACGTGAAATTCTATCCTGGAAGTGGTTAAAGTGCGTTTATAGTTGCATTGTCGAATCTATCTTAAACTATGCTATTACGGCATGGGGAAACGCATACGAAACTCACTTAAAATGCCTTAGAGTTACACAAAAATGGATAATAAAAACAATGTTAAACAAACCTATATTATACCCAAGTACACAAGTATTCCAGGATAGTGATTTGGCTAACTTAACAGACCTGTACATATTATCGGTTGCCAAGTTTATGAAAAAGTTTCCCATTTATCGGACGCCGCTGTCTCATAAAATAACTACTAGGTCAATAAGCAACGACAAACTATCAGTGCCCTTTAAGGCACTAAACCTCACACAGCAACATATCTCATACTTTGGTCCTTTGATATACAATGAGATTCCATTAATAATCTTACATAATAAAACTAAAAGTTTCAATAAAACCCTAAAAAATTGGTATAAAATGCATAAAACACTTGTTAAAAAGAAAATTAATAAATTGTAAACAATCAATATCGTTCTTGAATTGTAACCGCGGTCAGTCACGTCATGCAGTACATATACTTTTAAAGTTTTAGTGTTGTAGATATTAAGGTTTATTTAGGCTAATTTAAGAACTTTAGGAATGTTAATATATTTAGTTAGTATGTCAATATTATATTATGTTAATTTACATCTAAAAAGTAAAACAGAAATGAAGAAGGTGTACACACAAATCCTACGGATTTACAGTACACTCATTAACTTAATACATTAATTAATTAATTATTCATATGTTCATTTTATCTTATTTAAGCTTTATATGTTAAGACACCTTGTATTTTATCAGAAATTGTTATCTTGAACAATAAACATTATTATTATTAATATTATTTATTGTTAATGATAAACGAGAATGTTCTTTCCAGTAATTTTATTTTAGGGTTAAGGATACAAAGTTCCTTGCTATGAGATTTGGAAAAAGTTTCTTTGCAATAAATGCATTCCGGATTGTCCTCGTTTCTAGGATCACTATCTATAATCTTGGTATTTTGCTTTTTGTAAACTTTGACGATCAAAATTTTCACAAAAGGTTTAAACTATTTGAACTGATGCAGAACGAAGATGAAGATATGCTAGAAGTGGCAGGTTTATCAATTTGCTTAGAAGTAGAAGATTTAACAATTATTTAAAAAGTGGAATGTCCAGCATTTATTTTAGAAACTAAAGGTTCAGCATTGCTTTTAGAAGTAAAGGGTTCATAAATTTTCATACAAATTGATGCTGAGTCACTGAATGGCAGGTGATTTTTCTTATAAATAGCGAGTAGGCTAGCCAGATATTCATCGCCTGAAAATTTTATTCCATATATATTATTCTGATTTTGCATGGAAACTGTGTGTCTGATGGGTGGCATATCAGTGGTTTCTGTAGTAGCATAATCTGAATCATCAAATACTTTGGGAGCTAAGGGTACAATTCTACATTTTAGACTTTCATTTATGGCATTGTTTGGTGTTGAAGCACAAATATATGCTGCAAACAGTCTACATATCTGGAACTGTGTTATTATGCGGCAGCATGAGAACGTAAATATGGACCATGAAGGAGACGCCCAGCAGCTGAAGCTTGTGACTGCAATGCGGTGGTAGACATAAGAAAGTCACATGATTGCTCCTGGCAAGCTCCATGAACTCTATATTACATGTGGGAGTCATATGTCCGTCGACAACTAACAGCGCTGGGTAATGTTTATTGTACGTAACATGGGACAAGAAAAGTCTAAAAAATGTCTAGTAGCATTCAACCACATTTGTGGCACGCAACTGTAGTACCTGGTTGAGCCCCACCTTGAAGTTCAATTTTTATGCAAACTCTGGGAAATATAATTAGTGGGAGCAGAAAGTTTCCTCCAGAAGACATAAAAATTAGAGCTGTTGACAAAATCCCTCGCTAGGCCGATGCTAGCGAACCGATTTGTCTTCTGCCTTTCAGAGATAATACTTTTGAGCATTCTGACTTGACGCTGCTGATTCCAGTTTCATCTGCATTAAAAATTCTGCGTGGAGAAAAATTTGATTTCACTAGTATCTCAGACAATAACAGAAAAAAAAATTCTCACGCTAGGACCAGCAGCAATATACGGAAAAGTTATCAATATTATGAACCATATGCCATTGTTGTATACATCCTCTTTTACTATATGCCAAGAATTTAGAAAAATACCTTTAATCTTAATAATAATAAAAATTACACTGCTTCAAAGAAAACACAAAAGGATAGTTTAGCAGTATGTTATACTTACGACAATCAAAATACATTTAAAGTAATTTGGTTAAGGTAGCCAGCGTCAGAGAACATTATACGTATACATACGACTATGTACAACCAACTAAAGATTTCTTAAATCTTCGACGTTGCTTCTTTTTTCCCTAACACAGGACACAATGTATGTGAAGCTAGACATAAGTCTGACGATAAAGTTTGGAACATAATTCATAAAGACGTTATTTATTTTTTTCAAGAAAAAGGCTCAGACAGGTCAATTTTATCTGCTTAATTGCCAACTTATGACGTAAAATAGTAAGTTAATACCTACGTACTTATGGTTTTCTTTACTTTTAGTTTTTATTCTTCATATAGTGTATAGGAAATTTGAAGCAAATGAGACTACATATCATTAAGTATTTTAAATTATATAAGCAGAGGTTCAGTGTAAATTAATAAAATTTTAATTCAAAATTTTTGTATGGTTTTCATTTATTTAAATTTCAAAAAGTATGAATACAGAAATAGGAAATAAGTGTTAAAAGAGTTTAGTTGCAGCAAGTGGGTTATGGTAGCGAATTTTCGAAAAAATATTTATATAATTAGTGGGAGAGAAAGTTTCTCCCAGCAGACATACAAGTTACAGATTTGACAAAATTTGCCGCTCGATCGAATCGATTTGTCTTCTGCCTTTCAGAGATAATACTCTTGAGCATTCTGACTCAATGCTGATTCAAGTTTCATCTAGATCGAAAATTCTGTCTGGAGAAAACTTTGATTTCACTAGTATCTCAGACAATATCATAAAAAATGTGCTCACGCTGGGACCAGCAGCAATATACAGAAAAGTTTTCAATATTATTAACCATATGCCATTCTTGTATACATCCTCTTTTACTATATGCCAAGAATTTAAAAAAATACCTTAATTCTTAATAATAAAAAAATTAAACTGCTTCAAAGAAAACACAAAAGGATAGATCAGCATTGTGTTATACTTACAACAATTAAAAGAAAAAGGCTCAGACATGTCAATTTTATTTGCTTAATTGCCAACTTATGACGTAAAACAGTAAGTTAATACCTACGTACTTATGGTTTTCTTCACTTTTAGTTTTTATTCTTCATGTAGTGTATAGGAAATTTGAAGCAAATGAGGCTACATATCATAAAATATTTTAAATTGTATAAACAGGGGTTGAATGTAAATTATTAAAATTTTAATTTAAAAATTTTGTATGGTTTTCATTTATTTCAATTCAAAAAAGTATGAATAGAGGAATAGTAAATAAGTGTTAAAAGAGTTTAGTTGCAGCAAGTGGGTTATGGTAGCGAATTTTCGTAAAAATATCTTAAATTGCAATAACTCAACTTCCCATTAAACTAGTATCCAGCTTTGATACATAGTAAAATCTATATAGAAGCAGCGTGGATACTAAATTTAAATAATAACAGAAAGAGCTTCACAGAAAGCTAGAAATTTGTTTTACAGAACTTTTTTTGTTATTTTGTTTGCAGAAACTGGTTCGATTGAGTTGACCAAAACGGATCATCCAAGCGATTAATGAGGAAAAATAACTGCCACATTTATAAATTGGCAAGTGCAATTTTGTTGTAAATAAAAATTAAATTTTCGGTAAATTTACAGATTGGCACGCCAGAGGTTTTTAGAAAATTTTTTTAGAAACATCCTAAGAACCCCTTCTAAATGCACAAACTACAGGAAAAACTTCTTGCAAGCAGCCTCCAAGAAATTTATTGGACCAGGAGTGAATAGGGGCGCTGGGCGGGGAAGAAGCTAAAAAGGAAATGTGAGCGGTAAGTGCAAAAAAACAGCTTAGTTGGATCTCTATAAGCTGCCTTTATCCCATTTTGCAGCTACGTATGTCGTATGCCTCCTTAAAATCCTGTTTACCTGAAATTTGTCTTCTTTGGGTATTTTGGGTGGTTGTAGGCATGCAGGAGCAAGATTTAGGGTTAAATTCTTGCCTTATTTCATTTGTTTAATATTTTTTCAAAACTGATTTTGCGCTTGCCTTCTTTGTCAGTTTCACACAGAGGCTACAATATATTATCATTTTCAAAAGATATGGACACAACAACAGTAAACAAGTGTTGAAAATGGTCTGGATGCAGCAAGTACGTTATGGTAGAGAATTTTCATAAACAGATTTTAAATCTGATAACTAAGTTTCCTATTAAGCTAGAATCTTCAATCTTGAACCATAGTAAACCCTATATAAACGTAGCGTGGGTACCGAATTAAAGAAAAATAACATAATAAGCTTCGCGAGTAACTATAAATTTGATTTAAAAAACCTTTTTTGTTGTTTTGTTTGCAAAAACTAGTTCGATTGGGTAAACTAAAACAGTCCGTTTCCAAATAACTATTTTTTTCTGGAAAACTTTTGCTACTTAAATGAGATTTGTAACACAATGTTTTGAAGGAAACTTGCAGTACTTACATCTATCTACCAAATTTTAATTTTCTGGCTCCATAGAAAACAGAAATGTCGTTAAAGAATCGCTAACTGGGACCTCTTAAACCGATCTTCAAGGTCCATTTAAATTTAAAAAATTAGTTTTAATAATATACCTCACTAACAGTGTACAATTCTTATGAAAATTCACTTCTATAATGCACTTGCTGCGTCTCGAACTTTTTTAAATTGCCAAAGCGACAACTACTATAATGTTTATTAGTCATTGCTAATGAAAATGGTATACTTATATAAAATTTAACTGCGTGTAGGTATACAGTTCATCGGTGACATACTGATAAATTAAATAAAACCCATAGTGGGTAAACAGAGTTGCATCATCAGCTATAATTACATATCACGGTTGCATTTTAGTGAAAGATAGAACTATATACGATTCGGAGTCATGTACATTTAAAGCCAATATTGAGAAAATAAAAGCGAGTTTATCAACATCCTGCATGTTAATTTTGATGTTATAAACGTTGCTGATAATTTACGATTTTGAATTTTCAACCTACCACAGCGTGTTTTAATGATACGTATTTTAAGTACATAGTTAAGTATATGGGCACATTAACATATTTGAGAGACAAACTGCATACTGTGTGACTTGCATATAAATATTTTATGGGTTGCTTCTTCGGTCTATTTTATGTTGGTGGATGTATGGCGAATAACGATGTTTCCTTTTCAGTAACCAGTGCCAAATTATATTTATTAATAAGACAGTGTTTTTAAATTTAATAGAACATTATTAATATTACTTGCTGTCGCTTACCCAAATACAGATGATTAATAGTGGAGGGTTGTGACGTATTCACATCCGTTTTAGTGAATTTGCTTAAAAAAATTCACTAATGAGGAGATCTCGACTTTTGAATTTTGAAAAAATTTCTTCAAATGAGCGCTAATTAGGCCCCCCAGAACACATATCCGGGGTCAGTTTGAATTTTTATATGTTTATATATATATATATATATATATATATATATATATATATATATATATATATATATATATATATATATATATGTATGTATGTATCACACCGATAACTCAAGAAATAATGGGCAGATTTTGATTAAATTTGGTGAGTAAATTCCTTTTACAGATGGCTTGGATAAGTTTTTTAGCCACGAAAATCTGCCCAGGTTTTCCCGGAAAATTTTGTGTTTTCTTTCGAAAAAAAATTATATCTCCGGAATTAACAAAGTAAGGGCAACAAAATTTGGTGCACGGGTTTATATCTTTAAAGGTAAGTTACCTACCAAAATTTAGCTCTGTAGGTCTAAAGACAAAAAAGTTATAGGCATTTAAAGAAAAATAGATTGGGGTTTTCTTCAAAACGTCAAAGTTGCGATTTAAACGTCAAAATCGGCAACGTTTAGGCAAATAACTTGATTCTAATACGGGCTATGGAAATCAAATGTCTCAAGAAGGATGTTTTACAAACCCTGAAGCCTTAGTTTCAACCGTCATTGTCCTTCATTTTACTAAAATGTTTCCAGAAAATTCATTTCAAATAGACCCTTTCTCTGATGTTTGGCAGTAGTCTTAGCGATATAGTTTATCGTTTAATGGTATATAATTTTTGTCGAATTTTCGTAAAAAATCAATAAAGCCCAGTATATCTGTTATTATACAAGATATGAAAAAAATTTGTATATATTAATTATAGGGTGTCTTGAGCTACATCTTAAAAATATGTCTACAATCACAGGATGGCCCATAAGTCGTTGGAGATACAAATTCTCTTTTTTTTTTTAATCAAACACGCCTTATGTTATTGCATTTTCAATCGAAATATAATGCATGTTTGTAAGAAAAGAAATTCTGGATGCAGCAAGTGCGTTATGGTAGCGAATTTTGATCAAATGCTTCATATTTGAATAGCCCAATTTGCTATTAACCTATAAGGTTGATTAGGATTTAAGTCTACTTTTAGAAATCTTTGTACATTTTCACACAATAAAGTTATTTTTATGAAACATGGCACATTGCTTTTACTATATAGGTTATACTGGTAACCAAAATTGATGCCTGCTTTCTTAAAAAAAATTTATGAAAATTCATTACCATAACGCACTTGCTGCGTCCAGACTTTTTAGTTGATGCCAATCTAAGTCTGATACCTTTGCACCGTTTCTTTGTGCCATGTGTCTAATCACCGTAAATTTAATAGATTGGCACTACATGCCTAGCAGTCGATATAAAAAGGATTTTATGTACTATGAAAGTTTGTCGACTGTTTTTTTGTTGTTTTGTGAAGATAAAAAACTAAATTATCCTCTTTTTTGCATTATATAATTAGCTGTTTTGGAATTCAAATATAGTTTATAGTTTGTATTGAAGTTCTATTTTTAAATTCCTATACATTTCACAGGGTGTCTCTTGGACCTAAATTGACTTTCTGGGCTTTATGAGCAACTGGTGTGATGCTGATCTGCATGTGAATCTTAACTTTTATCCAGCTGAACCGAATTGCATTTTAAGTATATCAAATAACTTCAAGTACCGTGAATTGATCAAACTTAAACTTTTTAAAGGAAGTCGCCAAATATATTTGAGTAAACATGATGTATATTTATTATGTATGTTATTTTGAACCTGGCATCTAAGGTACTTTCTTGCTAATTGTAGGTATTGTCCTGATACTTTTTTCTTGCGATGTATTTAAATTAGTATCAAAAATATTTGTTATAAAATAGTTCATTACATTCAGTTACTATATATATTTTCATCGACGTTTTTGGTAGTTTTTTTGGGTTATAAAATAATTAGGACTCACCTGGCGCTCTTTAGTTGTCTCCTCCTAACTTAAACATTTTTTAATAGCTAGTTTTTATAGTGACAAAGTTTGTATAAGATAAGGATCGGATTTGTGATATTATCTTTATTTACCGCCAGTAAAAGAAATTAATTTAAATAAATCCGTTTATCTCGTTCAAAAATGTTACAGGGTACATTAGGAGTTTCTGACAAATCAGTAAACCACCTGCAAAGCTGGATATTTAAGTGTGCTCTATCGATCTGAAACATTTTCCAAAATGTGACCTTGCTACTTCTACCAGAGGATGGTACCAACTTTGTTAATTAAATGGAGCATCCTGCATTTTATCTCATTTCTATGATGTCTATGTAATTCCTCACATTTTTTCTCAACATGTGCCTTTACCTATCTTTTTTGTTTTTTAGGAATTTTCGTAGAAAAAATTCACTAACGAGGAGATCGAGACTTTTCAATTTTTAAAATATTTCTTTAAATGAGCGCCAACTAGGTACCTGGAACTCACGTCCAAGGTCTGTTTCAGTATATATATATATATATATATATATATATATATATATATATATATATATATATATATATATATATATATATATATATATATATATATATATATATTCAGAAAGATTTCCGCGGTCTTTAATGTGAGACATGCTTGGTTCTCTGGTTAAACCGCGTCCAGAATTTATGGAAAGTCGACGTTTCGGCTCCTGTTTTGAAGCCATTTTCAAGAGGTAAAGGAAATATGTAAGGACACTCTAAGGCTCAATCTGCCTACTCCTTAGAGTGATGGACAAAGGTGGGTAAAGGAAATATGTAAGGACACTCTAAGGCCTCAATCTGCCTACTCCTTAGAGTGGTGGACAAAGGTGGGTAAAGGAAATATGTAAGGACACTCTAAGGCCTTAATCTGCATACTCCTTAGAGTGATGGACAAAGGTGGGTAAAGAAAATATGTAAGGACACTCTAAGGTCTCAATCTGCCTACTCCTTAGGGTGGTGGACAAAGGTAGGTAAAGGAAATATGTAAGGACACTCCAAGGCCTCAATCTGCCTACTCCTTAGAGCGGTGGATAAAGGTAGGTTGGGTTGTTGTAGCTCGATTACGGGGCCTCAATCTGCCTACTCCCCAAATCTCCCCGGAGATCGTCTGTGAGGTCTCAGTGTGTTCAACCCTAGGCCTCAGAGAGATCTCAGAGAGATTGAGGCCTTAGAGTGTCCTTACATATTTCCTTTACCCACCTTTGTCCACCACTCTAAGGAGTAGGCAGATTGAGGCCTTAGAGTGTCCTTACATATTTCCTTTACCCACCTTTGTCCATCACTCTAAGGAGTAGGCAGATTGAGGCCTTAGAGTGTCCTTACATATTTCCTTTACCTCTTGAAAATGGCTCCAAAACAGGAGCCGAAACGTCGAGTTTCAATAAATTCTGGACGCGGTTTAACCCGAGAACCAAGCATGTCTCATATATATATATATATATATATATATATATATATATATATATATATATATATATATATATATATATATATATATATATATATGTAAATCCATCTACACATATGAACAGACTTACACCATATCAAGAAATTTCAACCGGGACGTTCGAATGTAATAAGCGGGCAGTGTTACATCCTTCACTATGATATCTATGTTTATGAACTCTATGGACCATATTACTGTACATTGTAGGGTGGGTTGGTAGCAGCGAACACTTATTATATTCGAGAGGAGACTATGCACTATATATAGAATAATATAGAAAATCCTATAATTACCACAAACGGTTTAAATATACGAGTCGCAGATGGAGCAGTAAAATAGTGATTGCGCGGAAAAAGCGATAATAGAAGGAGAAAAGTGAACTATAGTGCTATAAACATTTGGTAATAGATAAATATTTTAGCTGATGTGCTTATTGTCGAAAAACAGTTGTTATAATAGATTAGTAGTTTGAAAATCTGTAATCTGATAATGATAGATAAACAATTTTAGTAAATTGTTAGCCCTGGCCCATTTCTACCCTAATATAGGGACAAAGTATGTAAGGCTAGATGCATTCTCACAACAATTAGAATCGTAGACCGGTTTCGCTCTAATTACAGCTCGTCACTCGTCAGTACGGCATACTAATTGGTGCGAAAATACACCTATAAAGTAATACGGCTATGGTAGCCAGCCTTCCAACACTAAGTGAATGGTGAACCTGTCGCCACCTAGTTGCGGCACCAAGTAGTATGTTGTCATGCCAGCTCCAAATGACACAAAGTGTTAAAAAAAATAGAGACTGTATACCCTATAATAAATTAAAATGCCTATAACATTTTTGTCGTTTAACATACAGATCTAAGTTTTGGTATGTGGGTAACTATTGACAATGCAAACACGCCGTTGGTTGCCGCTGCGTTGTTATTTCCGGAGATATAATTCTTTCCCGATTGAAAACAGAAAATTTTCCGGGAAAACCTGTCCGACTTTTCTGACTAACGAACTTATCCAAGCCTCTTGCAATAGGCCATTGTTTTTTTTTGAGTTATCGGTGTAATACACACACACACAAATATATATATATATATATATATATATAAACCTATAAAAATTGAAACTGACCCTGGATATGGGTTCTAGGGGGCCAAGTTCGCGGTCATTTGAAGAAATGTTTTCAAAATTCAAAAGTAGGCATCTCCTCATTAGTGATTTTTGTAATGAAAATTCACTAAAATCACAAATAGATAATACTATGTTTAGTGACAATTCACTAAAATTCGGAAGTAGCGTTCGATTACTTCATTAAATTTGTAGTTACTTTTTTAGGAACTGCAAAATTGAATTTTAGTCTTCAGTATGAACGTATGAACGCATCCATTCAGTATGAACGTATCTTCATTCACTGTAAACGCATGAACGCATCCATCTAGATCTGTTCGACCATAGAGTAATATGTTATTTGCATCGACATATTAAAATATTAACCGTCAGCTCAAACCTGGACGATCGTCCCGCGGTAGTAAAATCTTGATAAAAACATATGTTTGCCTAATGACGTGTGTATGTGGCAGGGTAGGTTTTTCCTTCTTTGAGCTTTCAATTAGGCAAATTGATGTTAGGGCAGGTCAGGAAGGTCAGTTGGGAGGATTGTTTGGAAACAGCACCTCAGGAGATCTTTTATTTCGTTTTTTTACTGTTGCGAGACGCTCGTAAACCTGGCACTGGGTATCCTATTGTCAAACTACAACATAAAGCATCGTTTATTATATTTTTAACACATATTTTGCATAAATTTTATCTTTCTGCCTTCCTTCTTTATATGAACTTTAACTATGCTAAATCTCACACTGCCCGTGCGCGCAATCTGCTTAAAAAGAGATACAAAGTTGTTTCTTCATATATTATAACCCTATAGTTGAAAATTCTACCAAAGCATCAGAGAAATGATTTATTTGAAATTCATTTTCTGCAAATATTTAAGTAAAATCAAGAACAATGTCGGCTTCAGCTGAAACTTCTTACGCTATTTCTTCTCACATAAGCCTTATTAGTTTTATGTTATTTATCTAGAACATGTCTATTTTGACGTTTCGAATCGCGACTTTGAGGTTTTAAAAAGAAAAACTATAAGGCTTATAACTTTTTTCCTTTTAACGTAGAAATCCAAATTTTAGTAAGTGGTTTTCTTTTCATTATGTAAACCGGCCTACCAAACTTGGTTGCTATATCTATGTTATTTTCGGGAATATAAACATTTTCCTAAAGAAAACATAGAATTTCCCGGGAAAAACTAGTCCGACTTTTCTGACTAACGAACTTGTCTAAGCGACCTTGCGGAAAGAAGGTACTTGCCAAATTTTATGACAATTGGCCCATTATTTATTGAGGTATCGCTGTGACACAAATATATATATATATATATATATATATATATATATATATATATATATATATATATATATATATAATCTGAAACTGGCCTCGGATTTTTGTTTGAGGGGTCTTAGTTTGCGCTCATTTGAATAAATTCAGAAGTCGCGATCTCCTCATTAGAGACTTTTTTTTTAAAAGAAAATTCACTAAAAATCACAATAACTTTGAAACAGTTGAAGGTTAGTTAAGATAGTTGACGTTGATGTACACAGACGTTTACGTACAATCAAAATACGAGTATGTGAAATTTATCGCTACCTCAGTTGAACCCGAAGTGACATCGACTACAATTTATTTTACACAGAAAGAGCGTTATGTCTTATATATGAATGCAAATTTTCAGAATTGAAATACGTTAATAACTATGAAAATGTCTAACTAAAGCATTTCGTGGCATGCATACCCTGTGTATTTTATATATGCATGTATGTGTGTGTGTATCTAAGCGATAGCTCAAAAAAATATCAAATGATTTGAACGAAACTTGGCACATGTCTTCATTTTAGTGAATTTTAGTAGAAAAAATTCCCTAATGAGGAGATCCCAACTTTTGAATTTTAAAAATTTTTTGCAAATGAGCGCAAACTAGAACCCCTAGAACCCATATCCGGGATCAGTTTCAATTTTTATATGTTTATATATATATATATATATATATATATATATATATATATATATATATATATATATATATATATATATATATATCACACCGATAACTCAAAAAATAATCGGCCGATTTTGATAAAATTTGGCATATACCTTCCTTTTGTAAATGGCTTGAACAGGTTTGTTAGTCAGGAAAATCGGAAGAGGTTTTCCGGGAAAATTTTGGGTTTTCATTCAAAAAAAAAACCCAAAAAATAAAAAATCTATAATAACCAAATTTGGTAGGTACATTTACGATATAAAAGGTAAACTATACGCCAAAATTTAGATTTCTGTGTTACAAGAAAAAAAGTTATAATAAAATATTTTGTGCCAGATTGTTTCTATGAAAATTCACTACCATAACGCACTTGCTCGTCCAGGCTTTTATTTTTAATTTGTTCATATGTTGAACGAGTTCGTAAATCAGCTTTAACGGCCTTTTTTCCTCAAACGTATTCAAACATATTTTTAAATATGCTATATTGTTGAAAGTAACTGGAAGCACACTACATGCCGCTAAAAATTGTGTAAATAAACATCTGTTGTGAATTTTAAGTAATTACGTATATCTTATTGTGTACGTGTAAGATTAAGAAATGTCAAATCATTATTTATCTTATTATTATGTTATTATGCAAAAACACTATTAGTATTATCACTAGAGCACTAACATGTTAAACTCAGAAAAAAGTACTTTAGCGATCCATCTTAACGTAATTAAAAGCAAATGTGACTTTTCTAAATGACATATTGAAGTAAAACATTCCCCAATTATATAAAATATCAATCAAATGAATCAGTGATTCGTACAATAGAAAAGGAAGTAGAACGATTTAATGGAAGTTCAATAATTCGCGTAGGGCGCTCAATCTAACCGCCAAAGGATTGATCAAAGTCGGCGGTCGGAAGAAGTTGAATCGTTATTGCGGCCGTCTCGTCATCCGATATTTCCGGATGTGAGACCCAGACGGTGCTCAATTATATACGAAATCCTCAAGTACACCACTGTGATATCGCCGAATCTACTCAGTTCGAAAGGTAGAGCTGCATAATCAAAACGATTCACAGCAAACATCGGATCGGCTCATATTTCAGAGGAACCGAACCGTCTAAGCTTTTGATTATTTGTCAGTCTCCGATGTTCAAAACATAATGTGGCGGTTACCTTTTATTGGGTTATATAAGCCTCAGTGAAAATTCGATTATTGTTCATGGAAGCATATTTTATTTTGATCGTTTTATTCCACTCGTAGCGTCAAAGTAAATGTATTTCGCTGAGTTTAGCAGGACCACCATCATATTTTTCTTGTCCAGCGAATCGACCACTCGCCCAATGTCTGCTTTTTCATACAAAAATATCCATTATTGAACAATGTTTGCTACAAGTCTTAGGCATGTATTAAATATTGTCTTATATCTTATAAGACAAACTCGAACTAAAGAGATAGTAACCAAAAAAGTTTAATTAATAACACTAGTATTAGCAGCGACATAATCCTGCCTAAAATGTTTCATTTGTACAAGTTTTATAAGTTTAAAACCTATAAATGGATTGGCCTAATATTTGTCCTCATACAGGGTACATAAATAGTATTGCACCATATGAGATTATGCATTTAGTTTCTTCTTAGTCCTTTCACAGATTGGTGCCTATTACCAAAATATATACGACATATTTGAGAAATAGAAGTAGCTATCAGTTATGCAAAATTGAATATATTTCATAACTCAATCACTGAACCAACAGATCTCCTATCGGAAATAAAATTCTTAAAAACAAAATTAATATCAAGTAAGTTACCATTTACACCTGAGATCGAAAATATATTATTATTTGAACAGACACTAAATATTAAAGCATACAGTAAGGAAAACAAAATTGTTCGAGAATTACAATTACTATCATTTATACCTTCTATCGATTCCAATCAGTAAGGCTTCCAAGTTATAATACCAAAATCCAAATACCTTCTCTTAAATGAGCAAAACTATATGTTCTCCAACCACAAATGCAAAGAAGTCTCAAATCAAGAATACTTATGTCAAGAAACAAACACCATGAAAATTGAACAATCGCCACCCTGTGAGGTGCAGATGCTTAAATATATGAAAAACAACACTTGCCACCCGCTGCTGACTAAAGTGGAGAATACCAAAAATTTGATTTCAACTTTTTGGTGGATGATCATAGCCCCTAAAGAAAAGGTCGCCGTACAGCAATGTAGAAAATCCAAAGGTAACATACCTCTGGAAATAACCTACCTAGTGGAAATTTATCCAAATTGCAACATATAAATCGATCTACATACCATGAGAACACATCAAGATTCACGCCATCTTTTTTGAATTATGGAACTTCCCAAAGTCGATATACAATATCAACTTAAGAGAGTAGAAGAGAAAGAAACCATCCCAATCAAACTGGACCCGATCAAAGAAAAAATAAATCATATACAAACGGCTTTAGAAGAGCAAAGAAGAAACATCCAAAATCTACATGAGGGACCCATTCGTATCAAGAAAGTCAGCCTATGGACCATCTTATTGTACATTTTAATAATCTCTATTGTTTATTTTACTTTGTATAAGCATGTTTAGCTAAATGGTTTCCACGGGTTAAGGAGATCGATAAGGACAACTCCAATAATCAGGATATTGTGATTTGAACATTCCATTCCACTATATGTTCAAACTTGGGGTGGGAGATGTTACATTCCACACCAACCAACATAATATATAGTTACAGCCGCCAGCCATGAGAACTGCCATCTTGCATTTCATGTAGGAACGACGGTTGAAACTTTGCAGTCCACATCACCGAACAAGTGTACAAACTGCTGAATCGGCATTTCACATGGGAACGACAGAGCTCTACATCTGTGGAATTAAAGACTGGAGTTGAGAACCACGTAGCGGGGTGATGATTGTGAGACAGCAAAGGAACATTATTAGTTTAGTCGTCTTATTGTTAAGTTCACTTTTGATATTTTGTAACAGTAGTTCTATGTTTTTATGTAATAATAATTAATAATTTTTTTTTATTCAATCAATTAAAATCAATTAATTAACTCGCAGCACAGAAGCTACTATATGGAGTGCGATTGGGGAGTCTGGAGTCGTTGGCGCTTATTTTTTCGATAAAAGCAACATCGAGATAACTAGTTACATCGTAATGCTCGAAAACTTCTTCTTCCACGAACATTGACGTCACATATGGGGTATCAGGAAAATGTAGTTTCAGCAGGATTGTGGTACAGATTCGACGTCTTTTACTGGCCCCTCGCTCCCCTGACTTGTAACTAGGCGATTTTTTATAGGAATACTTTAAGTCCCAAGTATATGTGGACAGGCCATCGTCCATTGAGGATCTAAAAGTCTGGATGAAATCACACGAATCCCGGGTTAGAGTTTGACAGACGCCATTTGCAATATTAGGAGTAACTGCAACCGTGCATTAACGTTGCCTCTTTAGGCTTTTAGGGAACCGAAGATGGGTAACACTAGGTAGGGAAAAATTTGGGTTTCAGTTAGAACAGTTTGGCTTGGAGATGGTAATAACGGTTGTGTTTAGACGAGCAAGATTCCACGCACGTCACCCTTAATTATCTACTATAACAGATTACGCACGTAATAGTTCTCTGTTTTCCTCACAATAAAAGGGTTGCGGAATTTTTAGGTGGATGAGATCACATTACTTTCTGGAATCGGAGATTGGCTATAGCCGCAAAATAGGTAAGTGATAATAACTAGAGCATTTTGTAATATATTTACTTATATAACGAGTAAACTATAAATGCAGGATGATGTATAAAATCTTTTTGATGTGGCGATATTAATCAAGGTTTATGGATTAGATATGTTGCCTGGTAACTCTGAGAAAGGAGAGACGCGAGAGGAGGGTATTACGTCATGTGTATTCCAGATGCGAATATTTCATATAGTTTCACATTGCGTTTTGGTGTTTTAAATAACATTTATTAGAAATTTCTGTAACTTATAACGAGTTTGCTAAAAAAAAAATTCAAACACGATCAGTTTCAGATTTATTTTAATTGTCATTTCGTACGAACCAGCAGTTAAACTATTGTCTTTAAGACAATATGTCAGTTTGTGGGGTGTTGCGTTGTAAACATAAACTGCACACTGAATTAACGGTGTTACGAATTTGAGGTTATTTATTCAAGATTATTTTTATATTTAGCAATTAAATGGGTGAATTGTCATGAAGATAGATATGTGTTTATTGTAAAAAAAAGGTTATAGTTATATACTTGGAACCAGAACTCAACAGACAACTTAACCTTAATATCTGTTTAGATGACTGGTGAAGTTGTTTGTAGTGTATTAATGTGCAAAAATAATTCTAAAAATCTCGGGACGCAGCAAGTGCGTTATGGTAGTGAATTTTTATTAAATGATTCAAATTTAAATAACTCAATTGTTTATAAGCTTAGAGAGTTTATTTTTGGTACGTGGTAAGGCTTTACATAAGGTAAGATATCCACCAAATTTCATTAAAATAACTTTGTAATTTTCGGAGGAAAAACATTTTTCCACAGAAAATTTAAAATTTGAATAACTCAATTTTCTATGAACCTAGAAAGTTGAATTTTGGTACATGGTGAGATCTCTTCCGCGGCACTATATTTTGTTAATTTAATTAAAACAGCTTTGTTACTTTCGGAGAAAAAAAAATTTTTTTGAAAGGAAACTCAAAATTTTCCCGGAGAACCCCGTCTGATTTTTCTGGCTAACGAACTCATCCAAGCCATTAATAAAGGAAAGGCACTTGCCAAGTTTCATCGTAATCGGTTAATTATTTTTTGAGTCATCAGACTGATACACACACACACACATATATATATATATATATATATATATATATATATATATATATATATATATATATATATATATATATATATATATATATATATATATATATATATATATATATATATATATATATATATATATATATATATATATATATATATATATATATATATATATATATATATATATATATATATATATATATATATATATATATATATATATATATATATATATATATATATATATATATATATATATATATATATATATATTGTTATATAATGTTATTTAGGAAGATTATAGTCCCACGTTTTTTGGGGCGCTAATTGATATAGTTAAGTTAATTTAAGCTAGTGTTGTTTTAGTCCCACTATTGGGTGATAATTGAAATACTTGATATGGTGGCTGACTTAAATATGTTCTATTGCTTTTTGTGATGTTAATTTCGAAGTGTATTTTATCTTGTGAGTTTTATCTACCTGTAAAGTTGAGTGAATTATGTTGAAAAAATTTTTATTAAATATACGTGTATTTGACTTCCACCCTGGTGTACCCAATATCTTTTATTGCTGCATGTGATATAAACAAATTGATAGCATGGATATACTTACTCTTAAAACAGGGAGCTTCTTAAGCTGGTGGGTTCAAATCCGAAATATCTTTGTTTATTTTTTTGAATTTTGAAATATATTACCCTATCTGTTTTTGGTTTTTAAATACGTATGATTTATACAATGCCTTAGTACTACGTGCAGTCAATGGACGAGTCGCTTCACTGGCTGGGTATGGTTACTGGTTTTTCAAGCCCTTGGTGTGTGAAATGCAAACCAAGATGGTTGTTTTTTTTTTACGATGAGACCTCTCTACTTTCGTTTGATGTATTATAATTTTGCGAGTTATTTACTATTCTTTTTGAAGCTGGGGATATGTCGCACAATAAATGTAAATATTTATTTACTTTACTCACAGTTTATCTGGTCTGTTTCTGAGCTTCCGTGTTGTGACTCCTTTTGATTGTTTACTTCTCTTCAAAAATGTACCTCCTTCTCGTTTTAAATTTTATAAAAATATTTCAATCCCTTTTTAATATCAAAAAATTTCAATCTATCTAATCTTTTAATCAAAATGTCCCCGTCTAATAATTTAATAATAATCTCAATCTTTTTTCATCTCAAAAATTTTCAATCTGATACTTTTATCAAAATTTTTCCATCTGTTTATTATTTTTCATTGTAACCCGCGTAACTAATCAAAAAACTGCTTTATGCCTGCTTCAAATAAAATATCCTATCAAATTTCAAACACAATAATTATTTCCCATCATCTCCTCGGAAACATACATACTTCTGATTGTTGTTAGTCAATGAGAGAATAATTAACCTAACTATAATTTTAGTGTCAGTTTGACGTCTGTCCTAAATAAAAAACAGCTAACTTAAACATAGGTTATGACATGACATTTCTTACAATTTAACACTCAAATTTTGACATCTTACTATGCTTAAAGCTAACAATATCCTTAATTCTAACAAACAATAACATCTTAAATTACATAACAGCTATCAAACAATAATACCTTAAACCATCTAATTAAACTTGTCATACATTTACACCTGCCTTGCCTCCTTTTAACACATATATATATATATATATATATATATATATATATATATATATATATATATATATATATATATATATATCTGTAAAATTTAGTTTTTCCCTGCCTTATAGTGCAAAAACATTGCATACACCAAAGGTAAGTTGTTGTTTGTGTATATGTATGTGTATATATGTATATGTGGCCCCCTTTAGTAACCATATCAATATATATATATATATATATATATATATATATATATATATATATATATATATATATATATATATATATATATATATATATATTTCTCTATTAGTAATTTTTTTAAATAAAAATTCACTAAAAGGCAATGGAAAGTGTAGATGTGTAGATAAACTTTCCTTCTTTTCTTTTCCAAAAGAAGTAAAAATAAAGTATTAGGTAAATTTGCAGATAAGCTTAAGGAAGGGTTTTAGAAAAAAATTCAGAAACATGCTTAGAACCCCCGCTGTATGTATAAACCACAGGATAAGTTCCGTGCAAACAACCCCCACGAAAGTTACGGTACCAGGAGCGAATAGAAATGCTTGGCAGGGAAGAAGATAAAAAGGAAGTATAATAATGATAATAATAACAATAACAACAACAACAATAATAATAATAATATTTGTTTTGGAAAAAATTACACAGCCTTCTCTGACAAATACCGAGTATATAAGGTTAGTTAAAAATGATGAAATAAGCACAAAAATAAACACATCAATATAATAGAACTAAATGACAAAATTAAAATATAAAATACAAAAAATAAACAAATTGAAACAAAAGAAAATGGCATTTCAAGGTGACTCTAGTAGCACTACTACATCCACTCCATATACATATTAAGGTATTCGTTTACAGAATAAAATGCATACTTCAGGGGAGTGTTTTTAACATCTCTCTTCAATTCTCGTTTATTTTTTGATCTTGTTTTCTGTGAGATTTTATTAAAGAATTGTACACCCCAGCAATTCACCCCAGTCTCAGCTCTATAAACAGAAAAGGCAAAAACAGCTTAGCGGGACCTATACAAGCTACCCTTATCACATTTTGCGGCTACACCGCCTTAAAATCCTGTTTAGCTCAGCGGCACCTATATAAGCTACTCTTATCACATTTTAGAGCTAGACCGCCTTAAAATCCTGTTTATCCCGCAAAGAACCCATATTTGCCGCAGGTCACGTATCTTCCATTGATATATGCATTGAAGGTGGTGGTATGCTTGTAGATCCTCCGTGTTGGGTGGCGGGGGTGGGGGGTGGTGACGGGGGCTATTGGGTATTTCGTCCTGTGGGTTTTCCTTCCCCTTCTGCATGCATACAACCACTCTCAATGCATAAACCATAAGAAAAATCTATTGGGAACAACCCCTAGGAAAATTACGAGATCTGGGGAGAATAGGGTTGCTGTGTAAATAGGGTTCTTATAGAATAAAGACAGCTTACATAGGTCCAGACAAACTGTTTCTTTTTTCTCGCATTATTCGTTTATTCTTTCCCGTCCATCACCCCTATTCACTCTTGGTTCCGCAACTTTTTTGGGCGTTGTTTGCAAGAATATTTTTTGTGGTTTACGGATCCAAGGGGTGTTCTAAGCGTGCTTGGGTAAAAAAATTCTAAAAGCCCTCCGTAAGTAAGGCTAGATGCATTCTCACAACAATTAGAACCGTAGGCCGGTTTCCCTTTAATTAGAGCTCGTCAGTACGGCATACTAATTGCAGCGAAAATACACCTATAAAGTAATAAGGCAATAGTAGCCAGCCTTCCAACACTAAGTGGGTGGTGAACGTGCCGCCACCTAGTTGCGGAACCAAGTAGTATGTTGTCACGCCAGCTCCAAATAACACAAAGTGTTCAAAAATAGGGACTGTATACAACCAAGTAACAATTTAGTATATTGTCAGCCCTGGCCCATTTCTACCCTAGTATAGGGACAAAGTATCTAAGGCTAGATGCATTTTCACAACAGTTAGAACCGTAGACCGGTTTCGTTTTAATTAGAGCTCGTCAGTACGGCATATTAATTGCAGCGAAAATACATATAAATACATATAAAGTAATACGGCTATAGTAGCCAGCCTTCCAATACTAAGTATGTGGTGAACGTGCCGACACCTAGTTGCGAAACCAAGTAGTATGTTGTCACGCCAGCTCCAAAGTGTTAAAAAATAGAGACTGTATACAAACAAGTAACAATTTAGTATATTGTCAGCCCTGGCCCATTTCTACCCTAATATAGGGACAAAGTATGTAAGGCTAGATGCATTCTCACTACAGTTAGAACCGTAGACCAGTTTCGCTTTAGTTAGAGCTCGTCAGTAAGGCATACTAATTACAGCGAAAATACACCCATAAAGTAATACAGCTATAGTAGCCAGCCTTTCAATACTAAGTATGTCGTGAACGTGCCACCACCTAGTTGCGGAACCAAGTGGTATGTTGTGACGCCAGCTCCAAATAACACAAAGTGTTAAAAAATAGAGTCTGTATACAACCCACTAACAATTTAGTAAATTGTCAGCCCTGGCCCATTCCTACCCTATTATAGGGACAAAGTATGTAAGGCTAGACGCATTCTCACAACAATTAGAGCCATAGACCGGTTTCGCTCTAATTAGAGCTCGTGAGTACGACACACTAATTGCAGCGAAAATACATTTATAAAGTCATACGGCTATAGTAGTCAGCCTTCCAACACTAAGTTAGTGGGGAACGTGCGACCACCTAGTTGCGGAACCAAGTAGTATGTTGTCATGGCAGCTCGAAATAACACAAAGTGTTAAATACTAGAGACTGTATACAACCAACTAACAATTCAGTCAATTGACAGTCCTGGACCATTTCTACCCTAATATAAGGACAAAGTATGTAAGGCTAGATGCAACTAGGTAGCGGCACGTTCACCACTCAATTAGTGTTGGAAGGCTGGCTACTATAGCCGTATTACTTTATAGGTGTATTTTCGCTGCAATGAATATGCGGTACTGACGAGCTCTAATTAGAGATAAACGGGTATACGGTTCTAATTGTTGTGTGAATGCATCTCGCCTTACACACTGTGTACCTATATTAGGGTAGAAATGGGCCAGGCCGGACTATTTACTAAATTGTTAGTTGATTGTATACCGTCTCTATTTTTCAACACTTTGTGTTATTTGGAGCTGGCGTGACAACATACTACTTGGTTCCGCAACTAGGTGGCGGCACGTTCACCATTCTCTTAGTGCTGGAAGGCTGGCTATTATAGCCGTATTACTTTATAGGTGAATTTTCTCTGCAATTAGTATGCCGTACTGACGAGCTCTAACTAGAGCGAAACCGGTCTACGGTTCTAATTGTTGTGAGAATGCATCTAGCCTTACATATTTTGTACCTATATTAGGGTAGAAATGGGCCAGGGCTGACAAATTACTAAATTGTTAGTTGGTTGTATACAGTCTCTATTTTTTTAACACTTTGTGTTATTTAGAGCTGGCGTGACAACATACTACTTGGTTTCGCATTTAGGTGGTGGCACGTTCACCACTCAGTTAGAGCCCTCTGTAAGCTCATCTGCAAAATTTGATTTACATATTGCACTTGCAAAATTTACTATTATTTTAAAATTAAATAAGTATAAGATGTATGAGTTGTTTGGTTCGATATTAATTGTGAAAGTTATAAACCCACTATGTGTTTTGTGTGTATACAAATACATACCTATCAAAATATTATAAACTTAAATGGTTTACTTATTCTGATTAGTTGCATGTTAAATGGGGCATACACAGTAAAATAAGTAACCCATTAAAAAAAAAGCTAGATTGTGGTTTAGAAGAAAAAACATTCTGTTCAGTTTGAGACATTTTGAATTTATAAAGAGAAGATAAACCAATTAATTGAATTCATTAATTTTAAATCGAATAATATCCTAAAAATTCAATACTTTCTGCTACTATGTTAACAACATCTTAATTTTAAGTCATTATTAAATGTTTAGTCTTGTTATAGTTTCAAAAACACATTCCTTTGAAAATACCAACATGAAAATTCCGGCTGATTTTAATATTAAATGCACTATTATTCCACTTGATTTAAATTGAGAATACATGTGACGTATTCCAGCTACACTATCTGATTGGTCGAGAGTTACCATGTAACCTCTCTAATTTATAAACCTTGGATATTAGTATTATTTTCATCACTCTATTGAAAAAGTTGAACGAAATAAGGTATAAATATTTATCAAATGTACAAATTACAGGTCTTTGACCGCTTTAAATTTAAACCGTTCCGTTATGACGACTTTTTCGTTTGCGGAAACAAAAACGATGGTGGCGAATTTCAACTGTGTAAAGACGAGTCTTTCTCTTATCACGTGCTCAGTTTTCAGAGCAATGTTCACATAAAAATTTCATTTCGACAGTACTAATCAATTGTATGTGCAGTAAAATTGAAACACGCAGCCGGAATCACCAATAAAGGAGAGAAATAATAACACGCTGAATCAATCAGTAATAAAACCGATTGACGACAGTGTCGCTTGAAATTTGTTCAATGTCAGTCAGTCTTCCCACATGAATTAGGGAATATCACAATTTTTCGCTTCTATTTCAGTACAAAATAGTTACCCTTCACGTTTATAAGTATAAAATATTACAACCATATTTAATATATTTATTTTATGTTAAAAAAAGTTTCACGCATTAGCAGATAATTATTGTAAGCTTTAAAACAAACTCTTTTTTGAGTTTTCGGTGCGATATACAGGGTGTTTCAAAAATGATGGTTATGATGATATGATGGTCTACTATTTTTTCATATAAACATGGGTCCGCAAATGCTTTGTTTTTTAAATACAGCGTGTTGTTTTCGCCAGTTTTTAACGAATAAGTGCGAGTCAAATTAAAATTTTGGCGTGAAAATTGGCATGTGGGGGTTCTCTAGGGCAAGAAATTTAAATATGTTATTGTTAATAACACTGCTAGCAGAGGGCGCCACCTGTAAGACTGTGCTTGCATTAAATTGGCTATAATTTTTTGACACCCAGTAATATCGATCATAATCGAAATGTGGTGTGGTGAGCAGGGACTCTCCGTAAACCCGGCGAAGACGGAGATGATCCTATTTACCAAGAAGAGGAAGGTAGAGGGTTTCAGGGCGTCCGTGATGTTTGGAAAACCTTTAGCTTTAGTGCGGGAGGTTAAATATCTGGGGGTGAGCATGGACCCGAAACTAACATGGGGGTCGCAAATAGAACGAGTTGTGAGGAAGAGAGTAGCGACCCTCTGGCAGCTGCGTCGTGTGATAGGGAGGACCTGAGGAGTTAATCCTCGGATCCTTCATTGGATCTACACTGCGATCGTCAGGCCGAGAATCCTCTATGGGGCGTTGGTCTGGTGATGTGGTGTGAACCAAACAACCAGCAGGAAGCTGGCCAAACTCCAAAGGCTGGCTATCCTGGGTATCACAGGCGCTATGAGGACGACACCCTCAGCCGCGCTAGAGGTCCTGTTGATGCTGCCACCGCTTCCCATCTGTATCAGAAGGGAGGCTATGGCGTCGCATCTTAGAATCCGGGACTCAGGTAACTGGTGCGGAGAGGGAGCAGTAATAGGGCATGCAAGAGTCGCCAAGGAGGTGGAAAAGGAAATTCCGATTTCCGCCATAAAGGTGACGGATACCGAGGATGATATTAGGTTGACTAGGCCATACACCCTCAGGATCCCCAGTAGGTATCAGTGGAGGGAAAATGAGGTTGCATTCCAGCCCGCAAGCCTGGTCTGTTTCACCGACGGATCGCGGCTGGAGGACCAGCAATCCTCCGGGGCAGGAATATACATCGAGGGCCTGGGGGTGCGCGAGAGCTATGCTCTTGGCGCATACACCACGGCATTCGAAACAGAGGCGTATGCTATCCTGTCTGTGGCCAATAGACAGGATGTGAAGATGAGTCCCGAGAAATGTGTGTGCATTTGCTCGGATAGCCAGGCGGTCCTCCGGGCGCTCTGCGCGGCCAGAATCAGGTCACCCCTGGTTCAGGAGTGCGCTGACGCCCTCAGAGGGCTAGCCAGGACGAAGGAGGTGCAACTGATGTGGGTTCCGGGACACTGTGGCGTAGCGGGGAATGAGGTGGCGAATAATCTCGCAAAACTCGGTTCCCGGCGGCCGTTCTGTGGCCCGGAGCCTGCGATAGGCATAAGTAGGAACACAGTCTCTGTCGCCTTAGACAGGTGGATCGAGGAAGCAATGGAGACACACTGGGGGTCGGTTGGTGGCTGCAGGCAGGCGAGGGACCTCGTGGAGGGACCGGACAGAGATAAAGTTGTCTGGCTACTCGGAAGGAGTCGACCTACGCTTCGCCGCATCCTCGGGGTGCTGATAGGCCACTGCGCCCCTAGAAGACACCTCACATTGATAGGCGTAGAGAGGGATCCCATTTGCCAGGAATGCGGCGAGGATGAAGAAACGTCCTACCACTACCTGTGTGAATGCGAGGCTTTTGGGAGTCTTCGAGCAGAATTGTTCGGATCAACGACTCTGCAGAGGAATCAGGTAAGTACCGTCCAATTGAAGACCGTCATGGCCTTCATCTCGATATCAAGGCGGTTTGGCGACGGAACCAAGGAAGAGTAGAGCATGGTTGCTGGGGTTGGCAAAAAGGGCCCATTGTGGCCTAATTGCTTGGCGTTGGCCTCCCCACCACTGCTACTACTACTAATATCGATCTACCGTATAGCTACATTGCAGCCCTTATCAATTGTAAGCTAAAAATGTATATTTGATCCAAATCTCTCACACACACTATTTTCGAGATATTTCAATTTTTGTATGTCGATGTCGCTCAAAAATTAATTTTTCTTGAGTAATTAATTGTATTGTCTGCAAATTTTAACAACAAATAAAACAAGTAAAAAAGTTTATAACATTTTATCATACCTGACTACAATAAATGTTCAAAATGGCCACCTTCCACCTCAATACACAACGCCGTGAAATATTTCTGGTGTATTTCTAATTTGTTCGCATCCAAGTACAATTCTTTGCTGCAGATCATCAACATTTTCTTCATAAACCATACTTTTGAGATGCCCTATAAATAAAAGTTCATAGGATTATAATCAGGGGATTGAGCCGGCCATGGCTGCGCTCCACCGCGTCTGATCCATCTGCGTCCAAAAGTATTGCTTAGGTAATTTCTGACAGTTAGTGAAAAATTTGGGATGGGGGGCTCCGTCATGTATAAATCACAGGTTATGTCTTATGTCAAGAGGTACATTTTCTAATAACCCATTTATTTGATTTTGCAGGAATTCAAGATAAGTTGTAGCATTAAGTCTGTGAGATAAAAAAATTGGTCCTATGAAATTACACCATACAATTTCAGCCTATACATTTAAGGAAAATTGCTGCTGATGATACCTTTCAAAAACTGCGTGGGGATTTTCGTCAGTCCAAATATGGCTGTTACGAAAATTGACGATCCCGTCTCGCCTAAATCCAGACTCGTCAGTGAACAATACACAATTCAACAAGTTCTCTACACTATTATGTTGAAGAAACCATTGACAAAATTGTAGGCGAGGTACAAAATCTCTTTCAGGCGATAGTGCCTGCACACGTTGGATGTGATATGGACGCAATTGTTGCTCGTGAAGAACTCGCCATATCGTTGCATTGGATGCTCCCAGATGATTGGCCATTTCCCTAACACTTATTTTTGGATTTTGTTCAATTTCATCCGGAACAGCCTCTTCAAAATCAGGACTTCGTGCACTTCGTGGTCTCTCTCGATACAAAGTAACTTTATTAAGGGTACCTGGTAAAAGAATATATACTATATTCGAAAGATACAGATCGATGTATTAGATAATGTAAATATGTACCTGTTTCTCGCAAACGGATGTCAATCCGTTGAAATGTCCTTCTGTCTGGAATTTTCCGATTTGGGAAGATTTCTTTATACAGTCGTTTCGCCTCATAACAGTTACCAAAAGCCCGTGAATACATAACATGCATGTCTGTTAGTTCATTGTTGGTAAAGACTTCCATATTTAATTAGAAAAATTACGGACAGTAGAATTAATTACTTAAAAATAGTGAGTAGTCTCAAACGTAAAAGTCAAATGTAGTATATGTCACGACGAAAACGCAAAAGTCAAGTCCCGTAACGATGGAAACCACTTTGTTAAATGGTTTGTTTAAAGTTTGTTATCATGGTTTTTTATTTTATCTTCATGGTTGTGTCTTGCCAGTTCTTTTTTCTGGCAAGATTTTAATTTTTAGCTAGATAATAATAAAATTAAATTTATACATACTGATAGCAATTAAAAGGTGAAAAATGTATTCCTATGATTTGTCGCAGAATTAATTTTTGAGCGACATCGACATAAAAAATTGAAATATGTCGAAAATGGTGTGTCTGAGAGATTTAAATCCAGTATACATTTTTTGCTTACAGTTGATAAGGGCTGCAATGTAGCTATACGGTAGGTCGATATTACTGGGTGTCAAAAAATTATAGCCAATTGAATGCAAGTCTTACAGGTGGCGCCCTCTGCCAGCATTGTTATTAGCAATAACATATTTAAAATTCTTGCCCTCGAAAACCCCCACACGCCAAAATTTTAATTTGACTCGGACTTATTCGTGAAAAACTGACAAAAACAAAATAACTTTAACACACTGTATTTAAAAAAACTACGCATTTGTGGGCCCATGTTTTTCTAAAAAAATAGTCTTATTTTTTGTGCTGAATATGCACGTGTAACATAGACCATCATTTTTGAAACAGCCTGTATAAACATATAAATGTGTTAACTGTTCGTAAATATGGGTTTTACTGGTCTTATTTCGCGCTCGTTGTCAAAATTTGAGAGGTCCGATTTCCTCATAAGCGAATTATTTTCTAAGGAAATTTGCCAATAAGCAGTACCATATAACTTGTGAAAAGTTATGGAGTAGAACAGAAATTGCATAATATTATTTTCTTTAGATTAAAGGGACTAAGAACACACTATATTTTTAATTAGAAAAGAGAACTTTACCAAGTTGAGAAACACTAATAAAAATACCACTAACCACCGTAGTCGATTAAACGCATTGTGTAAGCAAGTTTTACCGCCGAACAACGTCTTCACTGGATAGAAACAGAAGATTTAGATATTTATAAAAGCATTTAACAAGAAACAATACGCAGATAATTTATTTCGTACGTTAGCTAATATTTATAATACTTTTTTCAGCAACAAAACAAAGTCTGAGATACCGAAACTTGATTACCATATATCCTTCTTTCGACTAGCAAAAACTAGACACAAAGGCACATTCATTATGTTGCGTCAGCTTTCCACTTTTTAGTATCCGACATATGTATAGAACTTAAGATTATATTAACTAAGATTAGGTCACATGTAAAAGACCACACAGACTGGATAGAAATTTATTTCCAGAGATACGATAGTTTGCCAACAATTTGGTCCACCTGTAATACATCAAGAGTGGATGTTAAGCGGAACAGTTTCAATTAAAAGGAAATATTGCCGGCTTCACAGCTAATCAAGATATTAATTAAGCGATAGTGATGATGACAACTTTATAATTATGTTACTTGGTATTTTTATTGTTTGAGCCAGTGACTGTGCTGCTACTTAAATTGCCTCATTATTGTCTTAGGTATGATAGGTACGCCTTTGTTTAGCTTGCTCGCTGCTTATTGATTTATTATCAAATTATACACATATTAATAAAACCTACTTAGTGACAGTATCTTGATTAATATAATTTTTATTTGATACGGTGAAGCTAAAATCCATTTAATGATATTCATCCACACCATCACAGTCCAAAGGTGGTGTCGCCTCTTCGCAACCGCGAATCTTGTTCCGTTCTAACTTGTTAGTGAATTCACTAATGAGGAGATCTCGACTTTTGAATTTAGAAAACATTTCTTCAAATAAGCGCGAACTAGGCCCACTAGAACCCATATACAGGGTCAGTTTTAATTTATATATGTTTATATATATATATATATATATATATATATATATATATATATATATATATATATATATATAAACATATATCGGTGTTATATATATATATATATATATATATATATATATATATATATATATATATATATATAATCACACCGATAATTAAAAAAATAATAGGCTGATTTTTTTATCAAATTTAGTAAATACCTTCATTTCGCAAGTTCGTTAGTCAGAAAAATCGGCCCAGATTTTCCCGGAAAATGTTGTATTTTCTTTCGAAAGAAAAATTAGATCTCCGGAAAGAACACACAATTCAGATCTCTATGTTAAAAGACAAAAAATTTAGATGTAAATTAATTTTTAAATAATTAAATCTGATTCAAGAAAGTTAAAACGTCAAAATTGATAATTATGCTACGAGTACGAATGTGAGTGAAAAATACGACAAGAAATGACTAACAAGATCTTACATATTTGTCTCAGTCGTTATCTTCCTTGATTTCCTTAAAATATGAGCAAAAAATTTATTGTAAATCAATACTGTTTTGTGTAACTATAAAAGACGTTAGACAACGTGTACTACGATATGTACCTACTAGTATACATATACTAGTATACGTGTCGAGCGTAGCTAATTGGGCTAAGGCCTGTACATCAGATAATGGAATCCTAGATGACGAGTTCTAATCCTAGTTAGTGACTTTACTTTTATCAATTTTATTAGTCTCGTTTCACTTTACCGTTATCTCATCAGGTTGTTGTTATTCTGATGAATTTTTTAGCGAGTTCTTGTATAAAAAATAATTTGACAAAGTGGACATGGAAGTTTTAAGACTTAATTCAATTTGAGTAGCCTATCTGGTCGTTTATTCTTGTCATAACTTAGTCAAACCGTTCCACATTTAATACAGTCGTAGACCTTTCCCGTGGCTTCACAAATTCTTGTTTTAGTGAATTGTTTCAAATGAGGGCGAGCTAGGCTCCCAAGAACCCATATCCAGGGTCAGTTTCAATTATATATATATATATATATATATATATATATATATATATATATATATATATATATGTATATATATATATATATATATATATATATATATATATATATATATATATATATATATGGAGAGAGAGAGAGAGAGAGGGAGGGTGAACCATTTACCAGAATTTAGGTCTGCAAGTTTAAAGATAAAAAAGTTAGAGGCATCTAAAAAAATAATAGGCGTTTTCCCCAAAACGTAAAAAAATCGCCATTTGAAACGTCAAAATTGGCAACATTTAGGCAAAGAACCTCAAAGAAATAGGGATTATGTAAAGAGTATTCTGCAAACCCTTAAGTTTCAGCTTCAACCATCATTGCCCTTCATTTTCATAAAATATTTCCAGAAAATTCATTTCAAATAGACATTTCCTCTGATGCTTTGGCATTAGTTTTAGTTAAGTTTATGGTCTATAACTTTTAGCTAATTTTCGTAGAAAAAATTCGTTAATGAGGAGACCGCGGTTCTTGAATTCTAAAAAGGTTTTTTCAAATGAGCGCAAAACTAGCCCCCCTAGAATCAATATCCGGGTTTACTTTCTGTTTACATATATACAGGGTGACGCAACTCTACAGTAAAGCTCAATATAATTGTTATTATGCAAGATACGAGAAAAACTTTTATACATTACTTATAGGGTGTCTTCAGCTGATTTTATAAAATTATTTTGACAATCACAGGTGGCCCGTAAGTCGTTGGTGATACCTACAATTTTTTTTGAACATTCCTTATTGCATTTTAGCATATCTCATAGAACTATGATGCATGTTTGTAAAAAAAAATCGAGTCGCAGTAAGTGCGTTTTGGTAGCGAATTTTCATCAAATCCTTCAAAATTCAATAACCCAATTTGATATTAACCTAAGGTTTGTCGGCTAGGAAACGAGTTTTCTCGGAAACATTTTAGGTTTATTGTCGGAAAATTTTTGTACATTTTCAAACAAGTTATTTTGATAAAATATGGTACATTGTTTCTACTATACAGGTTATAAAGGTGACCAAATTGATGCCTGCTTGCATTAAAGAGACATATTTGCTATTAAAAACATTTTTATGAAAATTCAGTTCCTTAACGCACTTGCCGCGTCCAGACTTTTTTAATTTCATTGTAGCTTCTACGTTTTATTAATTGGGTCAGAATTTCTAGGAATAACCCTTTTTGTATAATTATTTGCATTGTTCCAAATAGGATTTCTACAAAAAAATGTCGTTAGAAATCTTCTGTCTCAGGAGTATTACTGTTATTATTATAAACCTAATATCATGTCATGAACTTGAGTCTTTATGTTTTTCCTTTTTATAACGAAGAAATCAAAAAGCTTCTAATGTGCTGTAAAATCAGATTAAATATTTGGTTTATTTTTTGATAAAACTTGTTAACAAAAATATGAACTCTACAGGGTTGTCCACTTACCCCCTTATTTTCGGTAGTAACTTAAATATCAATTTTACAAGAATGTTCCTTGTTTATAACCTACAAATTATTTTGAGCTCCGCGGGGATCGTAGTTCCCTTAATTAAACACATTAAATGAAAAGGCTACCTACGCAGCCATCTTTAGAGATAAATCAAGAATCACATTAAAAGACGCCTGTCAGAAAACAGTGTTTTATGGCAGGGAATTGTGCACAATGATATCAAAGCAATAAATACAAAGTCAAAGATAAGGTCTATAATTATAAATGAGCCAAGCAACTACAGAAAGAGTTAAAAACATTCAATTAAACGCAGAACAATAGCATCTGAGCAAACTATTACATAAGAAACAATAACAAAAGTATGAGAATATAATTAAAATGAAAAGCTATAGAGTCGACTGACTGAGAGCAGGTTCACTAGCAGGCCACACCGCTGAGCAGAACTTTATGAGAACACTAGGAAATAGTTAATATTGTTAATATGTAAAACAAACTGGCTTCTAGGTATATATTTTTTAAATTCTATAAAAGTGAAGTTAAAAACTATACGAAGGTTAGCCCTTCTGGAGCTTTATCTAGATAGATATTGTTGTTGGACCTGTGGTAAGATACCAGAGGTCCAACAACAACTGCATCCTAATATATCAGAAGTAATCCACAATCTACGTAACTAATATAAAATAGCGATATAATCGATAAAACAGAAAAAAATTCAGCCACACCAAACAGAGATTATGAAATGAAAGAACTGCCAAAACGGCAAGACAACGAATTATAAAAGACTGACAGATGATATATCAGAGACAGACAAAACCAATCTAAAGAAAGGGATGACCATATCTTCATATCCATAATAACTGCGGTCGCAAGTTTCATAGAGTTCGGGAGCACTAGTAAACCAGGTAATTGTTAATAGAGAAAAGTTTAATATCACTGTATTGGACAAGTTCAAAACCTCACTACTGAAATAGTTGACTTGCTTGAAGATATCCATTTCTACCACGACAAATTGTTCTGCACCAAAATTTAAGGGATGTAAAATCTTAGCGTCGGTCTCCTTGTGAAAGCAGTGACCACTTTGTCTTAAATGACAACCAAAGACTGACGTGTCATTATCCATCTGATTTTTACTTAGGCGGTGTTCTGACAACATATTAAACTTTCCTTGATTTTACACTCATCTGGTTTACTAATGCTCCCAAACTCTATCTATGAAACTTGTGACCGCAGTTATCATCGATATGAAGGTGGTTGTTCTGCTGCCTTCCTTTTGCACTAGTTTTTTGTGTAACATTACACCCAATAAAGGAAAGTAGAACTGGAAGCTAGGGTAGAGCAATTGGAGAGAAAGACCAGAAAGGACAATTTGTTGATTTTTAAAATGAAAGCTGTTGATGCAGAAACTTGGTTGTGTATGTGTTAGGTGAAACAAAAAGATTGCTACAGGTAGATAATTCCAAGGAGGAACTGAATAGCATTTATACAATTGGAAAGTCCGAAAGATGCCTAATTTTGATAGAGTTTGTATCTAAAGAAGACACAGATTTTGAAGAATTGTGGTAAGCCGAAGGGCACTGGGATTGTGGTGGCACATAATCTCACAATAAAGCAGAGGGAGGAAGGCCAGCTACTCCGAAAACATCTAAAATTGGCGCAACTAGGAAAAGAAAATTCAAAGTTGATTGTCAATGGAATAAGAATAAGATTTGAAAGACTCCGAACGAGTTGACTTGTACAAGGAGCAACAAAAACCATAAAGTGCACCAGCAACCCCTGATGTAAACAGGCAGTCGAGCAGACCTTCTGTTGAACGTGGTGAGAAGGGCAGGAAAAAGGAGGTCGATCCATTATTGAAGAAAGGGGAATCATCTGGAAACTCAACACAAAGCGCAGCATATACAGGGATTAAGAGCATAACAAATTCAGGTGCATGTGGGAAAACATGAAGCAAAATAGTTCCATTGTGTCTTCGCTCAAAGAGAAAGTAAAAAACTTTTTGGTATCCTTTTCTCCACCAACACTGCATTTGTTTTGGTTTGCGGCAGCGGCTGCGGTTTTGTTTGTACCTTTGTAACGAGATATAGACTGATTAGCATTATTTTTTGGTTTCTGTACTGGGTACTGTAGGTGTTATATTTATTGTTTAGTTTCAGTTGAGCGTCTTCCGTTTTGGAATTACGTCGAACTGATATTAATATCTGCCTTAATTTATTTAATTTTTTTTTCAAAAATTTTGACACTTACTACTGGAATGTGTAGTTTGTAGTGTGATGTAAAATAGCATAGATGAGTTTCTGTTTGTGACTGCTGACACCACGTCTTGTTCTGTCTGTTTTGTTTGTTTATTTTTATGGCTGTAAGTTCAATGTCGAATGGTTTGGCTGTAACTTGGTTACACAGTCTAAAGTATGAATGCTGTGTGTAAACACTTGCATAATACGGAGAGTGTGTAAGAGGTATTTATAAGCACTGAAAACATGAATCAGTTTATAAGGGACTATAGTGGTGATAGCTTTAATACGGAATTGATTGTGACTGTCGATGTATATAACGAGTTGTCACACTTAAAATCGAGTTTGAAAGTTCTCCACCAGGACACACGCAGCACTGGACAAAACATTTATGAGCTGAAGATTTTTCGAGTCAGATTTGATGTTTTGACGGAGACATTTAGAATTGATGACTTGGAGATATTCAATATATTTCGTTATAATTTGCTGTATGCTGGTGGGGACATAAACATTAATGATGGCATCATGTTGTACATAAGTGACAGTATAGTGAAAAGTAGGTCTGAAATTGTTTACTTTGGTGTTATTAAGACATTGGTGTGACATAAAATTCGATTGTCTGTGAAAGTCACTGCGGTCTATAGGTCGTATGAAGTGAGTCCTGATACATTTATTATGCATAGGTACTTAGATAACCTAAAACATCTTAGAAACCATATTATAATTAGAGATCCTAACATCGATTTGCTATCAACTTGTGGTTATGTAGAAGAGTATAAAAATATTATAAACTCCTTTGAATTTGTATCGCTGACTAATAAGGTGACAATACTAGTCGGAAATAGCTGCATAAATCATATATCTATTAAAGCAAGGCAGGTCAGAGAAGAAAATATACGGGCCTTTATATTTGACCAGAATACTACTGACCTTGCCCAATTGCAGCTACTTTGCGGTTGAGTTGTGACGGTGTGAGAAAGGATAAACTGACTTATAAAAATATATCAATAACAAGAGGCTAAGAGAGGAGTTGAAGGGGGAAACATGGACAAGGATGTAAGAGGAGAATTATGTTGATATAAAAACGGATATATTTTATAGGATACTTTTTGAGAATATCAAAAATAATACAAAACAGTGAGGTGAAAGATGCCTATAAAAAAGTTTGGCTCACAAAAGATCTACTAAAGACTATTAAGGATAAAAATCATCTATACAAAAGGATGGTGAAGGAAACAAACAATGACGATTTAAAAGAACTATACCGACTAAAGCGCAACGGAGTAAACACATCTATAAGGGAACAGAAACGAAGATATTTTCAGTCATCATTCAGTCATTATGAGTCAGGCTCTTCTTCGGGTACAGTTTGGAACTGTGTGAAAGAGGTATGCGGAAGGCGGACACCTGCAACCGAGGTAAAAATACTTGTTGATGAGGATGGCAAGGAATGATAAAACAAATTGGAAATGGCGAATATGTTTAATAATTATTACAGTTGCCTTGAGCAAACTTTACACGGAAAGATACCTCGTATAGCTGATTGTTATGTCGAACATGACAATTTTCCAAAAAAATTCCGTATTTATGATTCCCACAAGTCCAGATGAGGTACACATAACTATTAATAAGCTGAAGTCAGGAAAAACACCTGGAATGGGTGGTGTCAGGGTTGAAACTCTAAAGAAGATTAGTGAAGAGATATCTGAGCCCCTAAGTCATTTGTTAAATAACTGTATTCTGAACGGTCTATTTCCAACACTTTTTAAGACAGGAGTTGTAGTGCCGGTTCATAAGGGGTGAGATAGTATAAAAATCACAAACTATAGACCTATATCCTGTATTACACCCTTAGCAAAAGTATTTGAGAGGATCACTAAGGAGCGCTTGGTTGGATTTTTTGAGAGGAACAAAGTATTGTCGGGGTTTCAATATGGATTTCGACATGCCAAGTCAACCGAGGACTCCATAACAGAGGTAACCAACACTATTTACGAGTGCGTGGATATGAATATTCCATCATTGTCTGTGTTCTTGGACGTATCGAAGGCCTTTGATACAGTTTGCCATGAAAGGCTGCTTGCAAAGCTAGACAATTATGTTATTTGATGACCTGCACATCAACTTACTTGTGATTACTTGAGAGGTCACATGCAGGTGGTGAGAGTGGGTGGAAAGGTAAGAGAAGTCCGTGAGCTTACTTAGGGCGTGCCACAGGGTACTGTGCTTGGGCCTCTCTTATTTATAGTTTATATGAACAGCTTGTTTTATGACACAACTTGCGCCAAGATTGTTGGCTTTGCCAACGATGTTTGCATATGTTACAGTGGGAATTCTTGAAACGAGCTAAAGACTATTGCTCACAGTGACCTTATATGTATTGTGGAATAGTTGGGGACAAACAAATTAACAATAAACTTCAACAAAACAATGTATCTCCCCTTCACATGGTATAGTAATAATCTGCTACACTTGGGGCCCTTGATTATAAATTCAAAGGTGCAGATCTCGGAAGCAGAAAAATAAGGTACCTTGGGATATACATAAACTGCCATATCAGGTGGAATGTGTGATGGAGAATGCGTGCTGATAGTCTGGGAGAATGGAAATTGGAAGTTTGAAGTTGATGGACTGGAGTGAGAAAGAGAGAAGGGATGAAATGGAGACTTTAGGGATATGTAGTAAAACATGCCCAACTGTGAGAAAACGGGTAGCGATGGTGTATTGGTCTCGTATATTGTGTCCAATTAGTAGTGTGTTTTATTTGCTGACAGGTTTTGTTTTTATTTTATACTATATTCTAAACGTTTATATTAGTCTTATGTTAAAATTCACTAAATGTTGTGATTGTGGTGATAATGGATTATTATTATTAGTGTGTCTTATTTGCTGACATGTTTTGTGTTTAGTGAATTTTTATTCAAAAAAATTGTATGTAAAATCGGATGTATCCATCCGATAACTCAAAAAAGAATTAACCGATTTCGATGAAACTCGGCAAGTGCCTTTCCTTTATTAATGGCTTGGATGAGTTCGTTAGCCAGGAAAATCGGAATTTTTTTTTTCGAAAAAAACTTTTTTTCCGATAATTATAAAGCTATTTAAATTAAATTTAACGGTATATTTCCTCAGGAGAGGCCTTACTACGTACCGAAATTCAACTTTCTAAGTTTTTAGAAAATTCAGTTATTCAAATCTTAAATTTTCTTTGGAGAAAAATTATTGGATGTCTTGCCTTAGGAAAGACCTTACTCGGTACCAAAACTAAGCTTTCTAAGTTTATAGAAAATTGAGTTATTCAAATTTGAAACATTTAATAAAAATTCACTACCATAACGCACTTGCTGCGTCCCGAACTTTTATTTTATACTATATTATAAACGTAATAGTAGTTATAAACGTTATATTAGTCTTAGGGTAAAATTTAGTAAATGTTGTGATTGTAATGATAATGTATTATTTCTCGTACAAGCATAAAGCTTCTGCGCAAATTGTTGTTGCCTCAAAAATTAATTACTCCTTGATTAATTGTGTCGTTATTTATGTATGTAACCCCTAGGGTAAGAAATTATTATTCTTATTAAGACGATTTTTTTAAGACAATGGCATATTTTCGTTAAAGCAATTTAGAAATTTTCATGGAAACATTATTTTTTTAATTTTTGTATCAGAGCTCTTTGTGGATGAACATGCCTTGGCAGGTGTGTAAATAGTCAAAAGATCTTCATTGTCCAGCAAAATCGGATCAGGTTTTCGGGAACACTTTAACTTTCGGAAAATTAGCGTACATTTTCACGCAATAAAGTTATGATGAAATATGGTACATTGTTTCTACTATATAGATTATACCAAATCTCATGCCTTTTATTTAAAAGACCAACATATTTCCCATTAAAAACATATTCGTGAAAATTCACTACCATAATGCACTTGCTGCGTCCAGAATTTTTTTTACAATCGGATCGTCCTACATTATATTTTGATTTTAAAATATATATTCAGTCTTACGTCAAGTTTGCTAGCCGTGTACCTATTTCACTCGTTTAGAAGAAAAAACTGTTTTTAAAATGCTTGCCGAAATTAAATTAACATTGGGTAAAAAATAATGAAAAAAAAAACATGAAATTGTTGACAGTAGAGCAACGACTTTTAAGACTATTCTAAACTAAAGAGCGACTTATTTATAGATGTGTTAATTTTGAACGACATTATGTTTTAGAAGGCTATATTGATTTTTTTGACTTCGCAAGAAAAATTGGCAAAAGTTGAGCACCAAATATTATTTCATGACTAAGCTTCTTTCTAGGACTTTTTTTAATTTTCGTAAAGTACCTATGTCCTGTATCTCAAAGTTATATTCTTATGAATAAACCCTACTTTGAAATATTTGTTTTTTCCGCACAATCCTAAAACTAAAAATAAAAGAAACCCCGAAAAACAACGCTGCTTGCATCAAGTATCCAATTATTATTTACAATTAATAAAATTATAACATTAACAACGAAAAAAAATTACAACACAAAACAGTTAATTTTAATTTCAAATACATTTAAACAGCCCATCATTTTAAAAACAATTTTTTAAGAATTTGTAAAATTTCTTAGAACATTTGTGACATCTCAGGCAAGACTGAGCTGAAAGCTTTACGTATCCCATTTTCCATACCTTTAGAAGCTGCAGCTTAAAGTAAAAAGCAGATGGGGGGATAGTGTGTTTTGTTTATTTATTATCGTTTAACAGTTCTGATTTGCAGTTAAGTAAGCGGTTCTATAAATATGCTTTTAATCAGACTATTGATCAGACTCCTGTTTTTTTAACGTCGGCCTATTTCCGCGACTATGGCCAATCACCGACGCCAGGGAGCAGTTTCAACTCACTATCCTAAAAATTTTGCCGAACCCCTGCCTTTTTGTAAGGAGGGTAGGCATCTTTAACGTGCCCAACATCGCATGGACACGGGACCGACGGCTTTACGCCCCCTCCGAAGGGCGGAACGTGCAGACATTCAACTTCCTCAAAGACAATGCCAGAACCTCGGTTGATGTTAATGTTACAGTTTGTACTGAGAAAGTGAACCAGATTCCTGTTGAATATGTGTATAAAAGGTCATTCAGTCAGGAGAATATATCCCATTTTGTGTATCTTTTGAATAGTGCATCCTGGGAGCTGGCCTATCGGGAGCCAGTGGCGGCAACAAAATTTGATGTTTTTTTTCTCTGAGTTTGATGCCTTGTTTCAGATTGAGTTTCCGGTTGTGAGAAAAAGATCCAAGATTGGTCCTAAACCATGGATATCAGCGGAACTTTAAAGAGAGGGCTGTTTGCTTCGTAATTTTCAACTTCCACTGGATACGGTTACGGATCCGCAATGTAATGAGTTGTATAATAGTCTAAAGAAACATCACAGTGCTAGGTTAAAAGGCGCCAAAAATACTATGAAAATAAAATCTCTAAGGGTTCAAACCGAAATAAAGGTATGTGGGAAGGAATTAACGAAAATGTCATTGTGGGGAAGATTAACCGCAAGGCGGCAAATCTGAGTATTTTGTCTGGTGACGGAGTCGTTTTGACAGATCCTAATATGATTGCTGACAGTCTCAATGCGCACTTTGTCGACTCTGTTAAGTATCTGACAAAAAACTGTGACATAAATTGTGCATTGAAAAATAACTCTAATCCCTATTATATGTTTTTGTATCCTGTCTTAAGAGGACGATATATTAGAGATCATAAAATTAGTTGCAGTTGAAAATTAATCAGAGATAGCAAGCATTTAACGACGCAAGAAATCGCATTCTTTCTGAGGCAAAAAACTAGTTTAATAACCACATTAAAAACAAAGCCCTCTTGAGCTTCAACGGCAGCAAACCCTTGTGGACTCTTGCTAAATCTATTGGGAATAATATCTGCAAGAGCACGTTCCCACCTCTTGTCTAAGGGAATGAAATTGTTTCTACCGCCCTGGGCAAGAGTGAACTTTTTTCTTCGTTGTTCGCCGGCATCTACTCTCAACCCACCTCCAAATGTTTAACCACCAACAGTCCCCAATGTCGCGCATAAAATGACGGACATCATTTTCAAAACTAAAAAGGTACGAAAGATGCTCTCTTCTCTCAATACCAGGAAAGCCTCTGGCCTTGACGAGATCCAGGCAATTGTTCTCAAAAAATGCGCACCAGAACTTGCTCCTGACTTGTCTGTTTCAGATATCTTACAATAAAGGCATATTCCCTAGTAACTGGAAAACTGCTCGAGTACAACCCATCCCCAAGAAAGGATCCAAAGCGTTTCCTAGCAACTACAGGCCTATTTCTCTCCTTTCAGTCGTCTCTAAACTGATGGAAAAGTTTATAAACACCGAATTACTAAAATTTCTTGAAAAACACAGACTAATCCACGACAGGCAGTATGGATTCCGTTAGCGCAGATCGACTGCCGACCTCCTTTCCTTGTCACCCATTCTTGGAACAAGTCTATGGAAATACACGGTGAATCTCAGATTGTCACTCTAGACATATCCAAAGCATTCGACCAGGTGTGGCACGCAGCGCTGCTCAATAAACTTCCGGCCTATGACCTACCACCATAACTCTGTACCTGGACAGCAAATTTCCTCTCCAATCGGAGCATTTCTGTTGTCATGGATGGCCATTCCTCTAAACTGTGTCCAATTAATGCAGGACTTCCTCAAGGTTCAGCTTTAGCCCCTACTTTGTTTCTTCTCCACATCAATGACCTTCTCTCTAGCACATCAAACCCAGTTCACAGTTACGCGGACGAAAGCACCCTCCACTCAAATATACAATATTCTAAGCTTGTCTAGCCCAATTAGATGAGGATCGCAGACTCATGGAGGGTTCTGTCTCCGTGGATCTCCAAAAAATATTCGACTGGGGAAGTAGAAATCTTGTACAATTCAACCCCACCAAATCTCAGTCTTGCTTTCTTTCTCATAAGAGATACACCAGCCCTAGACCCATCAAAATTAACAACCAAGTTATTCAAAGCAATGAGTCCTTTTCTCTTGTTGGCATTTCTGTGGATCGAAATCTCAATTGGCACCAACATGTCATATCAATTGCAGAAGCGGCTGCTAAGAAATTAGGTTTCCTCTTCCGGGCCCGCAAATACTTTTCACCAGCTAATCTCTATACCTTGTATACTTCACAAATAAGGCCAAACCTAGAATACTGCTCCCACATCTCGGGTGCAGCTGCCGCTTCTACACTCGCTATCCTGGACTTCATTCAAAAGAGAGCTATACGTCTCATCGCTGACCCTACCCTCACCCATAGGCTGCCATCCCTTGCCCACCGACGTGCCGTTGGTGACCTCTCGCTCTCTTTTATAGATATCTGCACGGGCACTGCTCAGAGGAACTTTCTTCCATAGTTCCTCCACCTACTGCCCCCAACATATCTACCAGGGAAATAGAGTGAATGCACCCTTTTACTGTTCAGGTCACCAGACATAGAACATGTTGTTATGCCCGCTCTTTTGTCCCGAGGACTTCCAAGTTGTGGAATTCCTTGCCGGCACATGTTTTTCCTTCTCCTCCGAACCTCCAAACCTTTAAGTCCATAATTAACAAGTTGCCTCTTTCCTCCTTGTCAACACCCACGGTACGATAGTATTTAGGCTATAAGCCCTCGTGATTGTTGTTGAAATTAAAAAAAAAATCATTAATTTTTTGTAGGTTTTTTATAAGAATTCGCTGCCATAACGCACTTTCTGCGTCCAAACTCTTACTTATGTATCCATGCTAGTTATATACTGAATACTTTCACTCATCCATAAATTGTCGGCACTGTGATTTAAATAAGTTCTATTTTAAATTTGAACCATTTTAACCGAATAAAAGGATATATCTTGTCGCGAATTAATTAATGCAGAATTACTATTATATTATATACCTACCGTATTTAAGTGCGATTGAAAATTTCCAAATTATTTCGATGCTGGTTGCGTCTTAAAAACTAGTCGCATATTCAGGTGTCCGAAAAATGTATTCCAATTGCGTTTCAATTTCTTTATATTGGTGTAATAATCCTCATTTCGTTTTTCTGCGATAAGAAGTATGTGCATAAAAAGCATGAACTCTCTCAAATGAGACAATTTAATTAACACAATTAAAGCCACAAAAGCAATTCGACATAATTAATGTACATAGTTTGTCTCACTCTAGCGGAGAGAGTATTCACCCTGAAACGTGTTCAGATTTTGAAGCAGTAGCTGGCGATTTCAACGATTGACAATGTGTGGAACCAAAATGCAATGAAAGCGCCGAATTAATGCGTTCATTTGAAAATATCACGCTCAAATCTCTAATAACTTCATTGGATATTGAAAATGGAACATAATTTTGATCAAAAATTCACCGATTCAGTGCATCTACTGTGTTTCGTTTGCATGATGAAAAAATTCACACAATTTATACTATTGGGCTAATTTCAGCTACAGCAACGTATCACTAATTTCAAAATATTAAAGTGAACATATTTGATTCAATAAAATACACTTGGAATGTTATATAAATGAGCATTTTTTAAAATTAATTCAAAATTGTATTATCCTCTGGTCAATCTAAACACATTAACCATAAAAAATAATCGAATCTCCCAAGGCTCGTCTATAAGTTTAAAAATACAGAGTTAGGCAGAATGACGTATCCATTTTTAGGCTGCATTTATTCAATCATATAAAAAGTCTGGACGCAGCAAGTGCGCTATAGTAGCCAGTTTTCATGAAAATGTTTTTAATAGAAAATATCTGTTTTTAGTGAATTTTATTTAAAAAAAATCACTAATGATGAGATCCCGACTTTTAAATTTTGAAAAAATTTCTTCAAATGAGCGCTAATTAAGCCCCCCAGAACACATATCCGGGGTCAGTATCACTTTTTATATGTTTATATATATATATATATATATATATATATATATATATATATATATATATATATATATATATATATATATATATATATAAGTATCACACCGATAACTCAAAAAATAATGAGCCGATTTTGATTAAATTTGGTGAATAAATTCCTTTTGCAAATGGCTAGGACAAGTTCGGTAGCCAGGAAAATGTGCCCAGGTTTTCCCGGAAAATTTTGTGTTTACTTTCGAAAAAAATTGATATCTCCGAATTTAACAAAGTGAGGGCAACCAAGTTTGGTACACGAGTTAACATACTTATAGGTAAGCTATGCAGGTCAAAAGACAAAAAAGTTATAGGCATTTAAAGAAAAATAAATTGGGGTTTTCCTTAAAACGTCAAAGTTTCGATTGAAAACGTCAAAATCGGCAGCATTTAGGCAAATAACTTGAATCTACTACGGGCTATGGAAATCAAATGTCTCAAGAAGGATGTTTTACAAACCCTGAAGTCTTAGTTTCAACCGTCATTGTCCTTCATTTTACTAAAATGTTTCCAGAAAATTCATTTCAAATAGACCCTTTCTCTGATGCTTGGCAGTAGTCTTAGCTAGAGAGTTTATCGTTTAATGGTATATAATTTTTGTCGAATTTTCGGAAAACAATCAATAAAGGTCAATATATCCGTTATTATACAAGACATGAAAAAATAATTTATACATTAATTATAGGGTGTCTTGAGTTACATCTTAAAAAATATTTCTACAATCACAGGATGGCCCATAAGTCGTTGGTGATACAAATTTTCTTTTTTTTTAATCAAACACGCCTTATCTTATTGCATTTTTGCATTTTCCATCGAAATATAATCCATGTTTGTAAGAAAAGAAATTCTGGATGCAGCAAGTGCGTTATGGTAGCGAATTTTGATCAATTGCTTCATATTTGAATAGCCCAATTTGCTATTAACCAATAAGGTTGACCAAGAAACGAGTTTTTCCGGGAACATTTTAAGTTTACTTTTGGAAATTTTTGTACATTTTCACACAATAAAGTTATTTTTATAAAACATGGCCTATTGTTTTTACTATATAGGTTATACTGGTAACCAAAATTGATGCCTGCTTTCTTAAATAAAAAGAAAACACACATATATGCAATAAATTTTTTATGAAAATTCACTACCATAACGCACTTACTGCGTCCAGAGTTTTTTTAATAAAGGCAGGCATAAAATTTGGTTACCGGTATAACCTATATAGTAAAAAAAGTGTACTATATTTCATCAAAATAGCTCTATTGTTTGAAAAAGTACAAGAATTTTTTGAAAATAAACTTAAGATGTTCCCCAAAAAACTGGTCCGATTTTTCTGGCGAACGGAGTTGTTCAAGATATTTATCCACCTAGCAAGATATAATTATTCACAAAAAGCTTTCCGACGGAACGCCGAAAAAAAAATTACATGAAAATTTGTAAACAATCTTTTCACGAAAATCCGAAAATATTTTTTTACAATAACTTATTAAACATTTATTACCAAAATGTTACATTAATCTTACAAGCAATAATTTCTATGGAAACACAAACATTTTTCTACGAAAATTGACCAACTATTTTTCTACAAAAAATTTGCCTAAAAAACACATAAAATTGAAATTATATACCTAATCTCTAACTAAGTTTAGACAAGTCTGGAAGCAGCAAGTGCGTTATGGTAGTGAATTTTCATAAAAATGTTTTTAATAGCAAATATGTGTGTCATTTGTTAAGAAAGCGGGCATCAAATTTGGTTACCAGTATAATCTATATAGTAGAAACTATGTGCCATGTTTCATCAAAATAATTTTACTGTTTGAAAATGTATAAAAATTTCCGAAAGTAAACTTAAAGTGTTCGCGGAAAAACTGATTCCCTGGTGAACCATATAGGTTAATAGCAAATTGAGCTATTCAAATTTGAAGCATTTCATGACAATTCGCTACCATAACGCACTTGCTGCGTCCCGAATTTCTTTTCTTACAAGCATGCAGTATATATCGATGGAAAATGCAAAAATGAAATAAGATAAGGCGTGTTCGATTATAAAAAAATAATTTGTATCAGCAACGATTAATGGGCCATCCAGTGATTGTGGAAATATTTTTTAAGATGTAGCTCAACATAATTAATGTATACAATATCTTGTATAATAACGGATATATTGAGCTTTATTGATTTTTTACAAAAATTCGACAAAAATTATATACTAAACGATAAACTTTATAGCTTAGACTACTGCCAAAGCATCAGAGAAAGGGCCTATTTGAAATGAATTTTCTGGAAATATTTTAGTAAAATGAAGGACAATGACGGTTGAAGCTAAGACTTCAGGCTCTGTATAACATTCTTCTTGCGACATTTTCTTTCCGTACCTCGTATTAGTTTCAGGTTCATTGCCTAAATGTTGCCAATTTTGACGTTTTAAATGGTCACTTTGACGTTTTGAGGAGAATCCAATTTTTTTTTTAAATGCCTATAACTTTTTTGTCTTTTAAGCTACAAAGCTAATTTTTGTACGTAATTCACCTATAATGATATAAACCTGCGTACCAAATTTGGTGGCCCTTACTTTGATGTTTCCGGAGATATATTTATTTTTCGAAAGAAAACACAAAATTTTCCGGGAAAACCTGGGCCGATTTTCCTGGATAACGAACTTATCCAAGCCACTTGCAAAAGGAAGGTACTCACCAAATTTAAACAAAATCGGCACATTATTTTTGAGTAATCGGTGTGATACATACACACAGATCTCTGCACGTTCCGCCCTTCGGAGAGGGCATAAAGCCGTCGGTCCCGTGAAGAAACAAAACACACACACACACAACTACTTATAAAATATATTTGTTACCTTGCTTTCCTTTTTTTTTACAAAAGCGGTTCTTTTAAAATGTAGTATACTCACAAAAACTTTTAAGAAATCCTAATTTAGTTTATTTTCACCATTTTTTCAATCAATAAAATGTACAACTTCTCAGTGTTTTATTATTAACTGCTATGAAATAATTCGTAACGATTTTTTTGTTAGTTTCGTTGAACAGAGTTAATAAATATAGCATAAAATATAGATATAAACAACAACGTAAAAGTCAGAAAACACTAAGTGAGTGGCGAACGTGTCGCCACCTAGTTCGGAACCAAGTACTATGTTGTCACGCCCGCTCCAAATAATACAGAGTATTAAAAATAGAGACGGTATACAACTAACTAACAATTTAAAAAATTGTTAGCCCTGGCCCATTTCTACCCCAATATAGGGACAAAGTATGTAAGACTAGATGCATTCTCGCAACAATTAGAACCGTAGACCGGTTTCGCTCTCATTAGAGCTCTTCAGTACGGCATACTAATTGCAGCAAAAATGCACCAAAACCCTGGCTAACAATTTTTTAAATTGTTAGTTAGTTGTATACCGTCTCTATTTTTAATACCCTGTATTATTTGGAGCGGGCGTGACAACATAGTACTTGGTTCCGAACTAGGTGGCGACACGTTCGCCACTCACTTAGTGTTTTAAGACTGGCTATACGATAGCCGTGTTATTTTTGGTGCATTTTTGCTGCAATTAGTATGCCGTACTGAAGAGCTCTAACGAGAGCGAAACCGGTCTACGGTTCTAATTGTTGCGAGAATGCATCTAGTCTTACATACTTTGTCCCTATATTGGGGTAGAAATGGGCCAGGGCTAACAATTTTTTAAATTGTTAGTTAGTTGTATACCGTCTCTATTTTTAATACTCTGTATTATTTGGAGTGGGCGTGACAACATAGTACTTGGTTCCGAACTAGGTGGCGACACGTTCGCCACTCACTTAGTGTTTTAAGACTGGCTATACGATAGCCGTGTTATTTTTGGTGCATTTTTGCTGCAATTAGTATGCCGTACTGAAGAGCTCTAATGAGAGCGAAACCGGTCTACGGTTCTAATTGTTGCGAGAATGCATCTAGTCTTACGTAAAAGTCAGAAATAGCTCTTCCATAAAAAAATGGATTACAATCGTAATCCACGCGATCAACAATGTAACTAGATTAGGCGCGAGTAGCGAAGGGTTAAGATAAGCATATCACTTTCTTGGCGATATACGATATCCCAAGCACGGTTGCTTTCTGCCGGTTGTTAGCTGACTGGTAGTTAGTAAAAGAACGGTCGTAAGGTTCTGCCAGTCTGGTGTCACAAGCGCATTTACAAAAATAACCACTCAAAAGATTAAAGCTTTTCTCAGCTTGTACAAGTCTGTGGAATAGACTTCAAGTGGTTGGTATTTTCTTCGCTTTAGCCCTATTTTTGAGAGAAGATTGTCGTCTAGCAGCACCGCATCGTCCACAATGAGAGCGATCCGGTTTATATGGTAAATAAGCAAGATTCCAGGTGTGTGGCTTTCTGATGTTTTGTCGATTATCACCGAAAGGTCCTACAATAGCCTCACCGGGTCCTTTTGAACAACACCATCAAGTTTGCATTTATAATATGGAGTTATTGATTCTATAAGGTGGTAATGTTTTGCTACAGCCTGAAGGACAACCCTGGAGGCGTTGTCATGTTTTTTTTATTATAAATTGACCGGGTCAGAGTCACAAGCGCCCGCAACATTAAATCGTGTCAGGCTCTTTTGGAAAAGTCCACAAGGGACACTGACTAATGATCTGCTGCTGGAATGTGTACGTACTAATAACGTGATATTGTATCGCGCATTAGGTACATATATAGACAACCAAATTATTTTATCAGTAACGGTTGGCAAGGTGCTACTGATGAGGACAACTTCGTTGTCGAAATATATTCCTAGCGCCCAACTCTCTGTCATTATTTTTGTGCTTTTGTGTTGATGCTGCTTTTTGTTTTATTTTTTAAAGCAACATTTTATGTAGGCTAGCATATGTCAGTTGTTTATAACGACACCTTTATAAGCACAAATAGTAGATAGTGCGACACCTGGGCTCATCCCCTCCACTTTTTACTGCGCATGCGCGATGACGTCATGCGCATGCGCTGACCTGCGCAGACCTGTGACAGTTGACAGCTGACCTGTCAGATTTGACAGGTGTCAAATGTCACTGACCTGACAGCTGTCAGCTGTCAGCTGTCAGCTAACCTGACAGCTGTCAACGTCAGCTGTCACCTGACCTGACATGTGTCAACGTCAAATGTCACCTGACCTGTCAGATGACGTCACAAGCATTCCAAGATGGCTGACCTGTCATAGACAGTTGCAACCCGGGTTCTCTCTATGGAACTAACCTGAGATGACGTCACAAGCATTCCAAGATGGCTGACCTGTCATAGACAGTTGCAACTCCGGGGTTCTCTCTATGGAACTAACCTGAGATGACGTCACAAGCGTTCCAAGATGTCTGACCTGTGTGTCCATAGATATCTACAAGTCAGGTTAGCTCTCCATGTGTGTTTGTCTGATTGTTTATTAAGGTTATGTATTTGTTTATTAAGGTTATGTCATGTGTGTTGATTACCATGCATCTGTTTGTTTATTAAGGTTATGTATTTTGTTTATTAAGGTTATGTTCGTAAACACAGCTGTTTGGTTTGTTTATTGTGTTGTTGTTGTTAAGGTGTATTGAAGTTTGTTAGGGTATTTCGTTTTTGGCGGGAAATTTGAATTTGTTTGAAAATTACTGTCTGTTGTGTCCAGAGATATGACTCATCGAGCTAGAGAATATTCTATTTGTAAAGTTGTAGAGTGTAGAGAATATTCTCTAGCTCGATGGGAGACATCTGTTGGACACAGTCATTCGGTTTAGTCACACACACATACATATATGAGGAAGATATATATTGAGCGGGTAATTTGAAATTTTGATTTTAATTTGAAATATGATTTTTGAAAGAAAAGCATTCGCCAGAAATTAGATTTGAACCCCCAACCACACAACTTACTCAGAGAGATACCTGTCGCTAAACCAACTATTCCACAGACACACACGTTAAAAGTTTGTTCGCAGTTGTATATATAAAACAAAAACCTGTTGCATATGCTAATTTAAAACGAGTTTATGAGGCTGATGTGTGTGTGTGGGCAGGGGGTGGTATCTCTATTACATTCCAATTGAATAATAGGAACTGTAATGTTAAAAACAATTGTTTATTTATAGTAAAAAGAAATTTAAAACACGTACCAATTTACCTATCTAATATCATTTAATAACAAAAACGTTTGAAGTAAACTATATCAATAAGAAAAACGTATTTACATCTAGATATGATAATGAGTTTATTTTAATAGCGCAATAAAACTCGGGGACTTGGTTTTATTGCCGGCGTGTTTGTTTATGTTAGTGTGTTTGTATTTTGAATGAATGAATCTAAATTTATATAGGGAGTGATCAAAAACACACAAGTAACAAAACTCGATTTAAAACAACTAAATTAAACTTTGATATACGAGGATTGTTTGATAAGTATTGTTTGTATGTAAACATAAATAATATAATAGTATACTTACATACAGCAAGAGACGTCATACTTGTTTCACGGCTTAGCACACACTAACGTATGTTGAGGTCTTGAATGGGGCCCCGTTATAGAAATAACACAGTTGTTTAATGACATCCACTTGAACCAAACAAAACATATAGACGCCGTTGTTGATTGTTAACACACACACACACACGTCATGACAGCTCGAAGTCTTTACTTAGACTGACAGAGCTGTGTAATAAAAGACAGACAATTGATTGCCCAACAAGTATCTTAGATAATCTTGTTTGAGCTTGTACAGCTGTTTAACACACACACGTCATGACAGCTCGAAGTCTTTGCTTAGACTGACAGACAGAAAGGGGTTAATAAAAATGCAACAAAATAAAAATAAAACAACTGTTTTACATACAATAAAAATTTATTAGGATTAATTAAGTTGTACATATTGATACATAAATGACATACAATTATTACATAATGGCTCTAACGATGCCCGTTAGAGGTTTATATTCCATTACACTGTCATGAATAACCAGACAATAAACACGAGTATTCTTTGGGAAGTTGGCGTGACTCATAAACTCCACCTTAATGTCCACCGTTGAAGACTTGATTGACTCGTTCTGGTGCTGACAGTCAATCACAAATAGAGCTCTGTCTTTAAACTCGTCATAATTCAAGATAGGCTCCGACATGTTTTTATAACAGAAGCTTTTTTGAAAATCTGTATACATGTTATAGGCTTCTGCATATTTCGATTTCTCAAAATCCATATTCATAGATTCATAAGGGTAGCATTCTGAATTTAGAAACACTCGAAGGTCCATCATACCAATGTTATCGAAATAGTCTGACCTCTTCTTCACGTTATCCTTACGATCTGTTTGAAATGCTATAATCACATATCGAGGTCTTTCCAAGTTGGTTGCAGTTTTAACAGCCCACACATCTCTGTTGATATCTCTGAGTGCTGGTAACTCGTATATGTCCCATTTGCGGTAGGCGAGAAATATAGAGGTGTCTTTGGCTATTTTATCCATCAGTTCCAATTTCATTTTATCATTGGGAAATACATGTTTTACCTTTAAAAACATATTGGTTACGGTAATTTTTGCTCGTGCCGTACCTGTGCTGTAATAGCCATTGGAATCGTTTCGACTTCTTGTAAAGCGGAAAGTATGTTTGCCACAGAGAACTCCTTTGAAATGATGAAAGAAACTGAAGAGGAACCAGACAGGTATGAGCATGTGAAACTTGTTATCATTTAAGGTGATGTGCTCCGACGACACATTCAGACCGGCGTTGCTAAGAGATTGGGCTTCATTCTTACTGAACGATAGCAGACTTTTGATGATGGTTGTGGTGTATGGGTCTCGCACTCGTTCCACTTCCTTGTTATTTAACTCATAGGTCATTGATTCAAACAGAGCTGCTCCTCCATTATTTGACAGATAACAAGCACCAGTGGCATTTTGGACTGCTACAGGTTCCAGAGCACCTTCGATTATTAGAGCTGACTCGGCCAGACATACGAACGCATCTTGTTGGTTGATGGCTATTTCAATTTCATCGCTGTTACCAAACGATTTAGTTGGTGAATAGTAAGAGCGCAGCTCTTCTCGATCGATGCCATCATCAAACACGGGTTCTTTGAATATTTCTAGTTTTGACGACATGATAACCCAGGCTTTGCAGGAACTCAATATTATCGGGACGAAGCGTACCCTTTGACGTGTCTGACTCAACTGAATTTGATGTGGTAGATGCACTTGCTTTTATATCCTTGAAGACCAACATACTAAGCAACTTTTATAAGTTTCAAGCGAACAGACACCTCTTCACCTTGAAAGTTGACAGGAACTGAATCTTGGTCGACGATGTCGATGCTTATATTGGAAATCTCTTGCTTGTTCACCGGCAAGTAAATTAAATTTTTAGGTTCTATGTCGATTGCGTAGCCAGGATCAACCATCGGAGCAAACTCATACAGCGTATGTGAGGGTTGTCCGTTATAATAGGAACCAGACACGATATTGGTTTCGATGCGAATCTGTCTAACATCCACTATATCAACAGGTAAATCAGATTCATAAAAGGTGTCCGGCTGAAGAACTTGTTTTGAAAAGCCCAACATTCGCCCAATCGAACCATCAAATTCAAAACTGACATTTGTATAACACTTTAGTCTGCATTTGATGGTGTTCGGATTAGGTCTCAGAATCAGAGCCTGTTGCTTTTGTTCGTGTGTTGCTGTAGCACCAACAAGTTCATTTTGAAGTAACTCTTCCAAGTGTGTTATTTCATAAGCACCGGTGGGTATCGTGATGGTTCGCCAACCGGTTCCTTCTTTTACATGAAATTTGTTTTTACCTTCATAGATGTTGGGTATGTTGTTGTAGGTGTGAAAGCCTATCAAGGCAACAGCATAATTACCATCCAAAACAATTGGTGGATGGTAGTCTGACGACAGATGGGAGCTGCGGTCTTTCAACACAAAGGTGTGCGCCATGACTGATACACACAGGCTACTGTTTCAGTCTTTTATTGCATTGGTTTTTGCAGATACAACCCATAACCGTAGCGCTCTTTCTTGAGATACATGCCTTTGCCCAGTCTCTTGCATTTTGGCTTAAATTTCAAGCCACTCCCTCTCCTACCCATCGCGATGGCTTCCATTGTTTTGTTGTGTCGTTCTTCCTCCTCTAGTTTCTGTTTCGCAGACTTGGCATCGTTCACGGCTTTGGCAATACCTGCAGCACCGCCACCCAGAGCTCCTAGTGCTGACAGCCCACCAAATATAAGAGGCAACAGCGGAAGGAAGCCACCGCTTTTAGGTATTGGAATAACTCGAGGTTTCTGCACATTCTTACGTCCACCAATGTTTCTAACGATTGTATGAGCTATATCAAACACTGCGTTCGCTGTTGGAATAAGGTTTCTATCTTTTATAACTTCCTCAATCAGACTTAGTATGTTTTTAAAGGGGACCTTCTTCTTTGGCTTCGAGTTGATTACATAAAACCCCTCATCAAGTTTTCTGTTAACTTTCATGGTGTTTGTAACGCTAGCAACGTTTCAGCAAAACCTGTATCTGTCTTTGTTAATAACAACCCTCACTCTGTGACACCAACATGCATACTGACTGGGTGTCTCACTTGCATTCATATATATATACACACCCAAATAAAATATAGTTTAGTTTAAGTTAAGATGCGTACCAGCAAACACGCTTCTGCCTTACCCATTACAAATATAGACGATGTTGTTACGGACACAGCTCAACAACAACTGAGGCATGGTCCTCTCTTTCCAAACACCGTTCGCTGTATCATATGTGGTCCGAGTGGGTGTGGTAAAACTAATGTCATGCTGAGTTTATTGTTTGAAGCAAACGGTTTAAAATTTGATAACGTGTATGTGTATTCAAAGTCTCTGTATCAACCGAAATACAAGATGTTAAAGGAGGTGATGAATGCAACAAAAGGTGTTGGTTACTATCCTTATAGAGAAAACGATGAAATATTAGATCCGGCAGATGCCAAGGACAACTCTGTGTTTATATTTGATGATGTAGCTTGTGACAAACAAGATAAAATAAGAGCATACTTCAGTATGGGCAGACATAAGAATATTGATTCATTCTATCTCTGTCAAACATATACACGAATACCCAAGCATCTGGTACGTGACAACACCAATGTTATTGTGTTATTCAAGCAAGATGAAACCAATTTAAAACATGTGTACGACGATCATGTAACCACCGATATGGACTTTAAACAATTTAAAACTATCTGCCACCAATGCTGGAAAGATAATAAGTATGGTGTGTTGGTGATTGTGAAGGAAAACGATGTACACAAAGGTCGATATAGAAAAGGATTCGATAGATATATATTATTCTAACAATGATAGACAGGACAGACAGCTGTCTAACACAGATGTCATACAGGTGTCTAACACAGGTGTCTAACACAGCTGTCTAACACAGCTGTCTAACACAGCTGTCTAACACAGCTGTCTAACACAGCTGTCTAAGACAGCTGTCTAACACAGCTGTCTAACACAGCTGTCTAACACAGCTGTCTAAGACAGCTGTCTAAGACAGCTGTCTAAGACAGCTGTCTAAGACAGCTGTCTAAGACAGCTGTCTAACACAACTGTCTAAGACAGCTGTCTAACACAGCTGTCTAACACAGCTGTCTAACACAGCTGTCTAACACAGCTGTCTAACACAGCTGTCTAAGACAGCTGTCTAACACAGCTGTCTAACACAGCTGTCTAACACAGCTGTCTAACACAGCTGTCTAAGACAGCTGTCTAAGACAGCTGTCTAAGACAGCTGTCTAAGACAGCTGTCTAACACAGCTGTCTAAGACAGCTGTCTAACACAGCTGTCTAAGACAGCTGTCTAACACAGCTGTCTAACACAGCTGTCTAACACAGCTGTCTAACACAGCTGTCTAAGACAGCTGTCTAAGACAGCTGTCTAACACAGCTGTCTAACACAGCTGTGTTAGACAGCTGTCTAAGACAGCTGTCTAACAAGACAGCCGGACATCGTGATAAATAAGAAGGCATGTACCGTGACAGAGTCAGTATATGTTAAACCACCACACAACCTGTATCGCTCAAACAAATGATTAGACCGACTGGTAACACCAAAAACAGTTGTAGCACAATGGAAGTGTTGGGTAAGGAAGAGCGAAAAGTTAAGAAAAGGATTTTACAACTTGCTGACAATATTCGAAAAAAACATTTAATGCTTAAACTTAACAGAGCTGAGAATGATGATGCTCTGCAACGTTTATATAAACCACTTGTTGAGCCCCTAAGTGAAATATCTAAAAACACAGCAGCACTGCAGCAGCAACAGCCATCGCAACCACCAAAGGTTGAACAAATCAAAGACGAAGTCGATATACCAGAAACGAAACCCCAAGTACAGTTCCTTAAAGACCATGAAGTTTTTGAAGCTGAACCAAGGGAAGAGGCTGAGGCGACAAGTTCCCATGAGGACATCCCAACATTTGAAGAGCTTGAGGCAGACCTACAAACTGTCACAACCAACCCTGCATATCAAGAATTTTTGGAGCAATATCCTGAACGAGTTCGATATTATGTAGACAAGTATTTTACTGAACCACCGAGGCTTGCTACTATTGATCAAACGTATGGTGCTCGCTACGCTAAAGATACTGGTAGCTGGAGTCTTGGCAACAAACACTTGGACTTTACTGATGCTGAGATTCAACTGGGCCAAAGGAGATACCCGCAAACACAAGGTTTGCTAGAATTGATATTTATGAAAACACCTAGAGGGTATACCTATGATGATCTTCAACACTATAGAGATATTCTAGAAGCAACTAGTGTTCATAAAATGAACTATGATCCTAACGCACGAACCAAGGGTTGTTCCTCTGAAAAGTATCTGACTCTAATAAAACCAGTGATAAATCCACGAGGTCGTAGATCCTCAACACCTCAAGGTTTTGGTTACACCTACGAGGAAGACGATGACGACAGCAACGACAGACATCTTAACAAAAAACAAAAGACTGAACTTAAAACTCAGAGTGATAAGAGCAGCGATAGCAACGGCATGAGCCCTAACAACAACATCAGCACCAACAACTATATGATACAAAATAACAAACAAATAGCCTATGTGTATTGGAATGACATAAACGAGTTGGTTGACAGACTTAGACTTTTAGTGGCTTCCCAAGTTGCAGGTAATAATGCTCATAACAACGAAATTCAGTCAATCTTGGAAGAACTAAAAGAAGCTAGTGTTATCACCTAGTAAACCCACAGCCATGAAGAGACACCAACGACAACAACAACAACAGCACCAACGCAACACTGAACCATCTAATGTTAATAATTCTATAAATGTATTCCAAGAGTTTACATACTTGTACTTAGAATCAAATAAAAGTCTTTGTTAAAATTACTGTGTTTTTATTTTGTAATACAATTAAAAAGTATGTCTTAAAGCAATAATATCCTGAACAAACTTATCTTGTGCTACATCAGCTATATGTAGGTTGTTTCTATGTGCTGTAAGGTATTTCACTTCAGTCTTTATTCTGTTAAAGAGATTTACTGAATTTGGATCGTACAGCTTGTTTAGGATCACTTGGGCGTTGGGGTGTTTATTTTTAAAGTTCCTCACAGCCCTGGGGAAACTTTTCTTTTGTGTTCTTACAGCATGATATGGATAGGGGGCGCCTGTCTCGTTTCTTGCAAGTAAACCAAACACACTTATTTTTCCCAGGTTACTTGGCTTTGGGGATATATCTTCAAGATATTCTGTGACTTTAGCATTTGTTTCTCGCATACGTTGCACCTCATCATTTATCTCCATTAATTTTACTTCAATCGCATCTAGGTTGTCCTTGTATTTCTGATCAAATTCGTTTAGGAAAAAATCAAAAATAATTTGGTTGCATTTGTCATAGAACTGATTGGATATCCAGCAAGCCAAATTTACTATCAAATCTTTACACACATATGTACCAGATATCGTGTCGTTTTCAGCGAGCGCTCCACCAATGTTTAATACGTATGTAGCTGTTGCTGGTGTTACTTGAGATGCTGCGTCCGTTTTTAGGGTATTGGTATTTCGACCCTTTGGAAGCGACTCTAAGTGGGCTCCTTCGGTTGGAATATTTGGCTTTTCGGTATTCCGATAACCCAATTGTTCCTTCAGCCGACTGTTGTAATAGGCAATCAACTCTTTAGTTTTCTTATTTTCCATCCAATGATATAATTTTTTATTACTAATCTTACACAGTTTAGTTGCATTAAAATAGCCAGTGTTCTTATCGATAATAAGTTGAAAATCTCCAAATAGACCATACCAGAAGTTGTCTTTAATTTGCTGGTAACACACATCACTTAATGTAGCCATTTTAAAACAGATTTTGGGTTAGAACAAACTGCAGTAAGTCTTTTCTCAACAACAACTGACTTGTGAATATGTTTAAGAGTGTCTGTGTGTAGCCTATTTATACATATTACCCACAGTAACCGTTTTTAAACTGTATTTGTTTTTTACATGGATGATGTCATACTTCTAATGACTGTATTCTAGACAAGCTCAAACACGAATAATGTGGGGTTATTGAACAGATATAACACAAGGTCATCAACTGACAGGTTGTTTACCTTTAAGAGGGCCTCTCTCTTGTGTATATTAAACAGATACACAGACAAGCTCAAACACGATCAAGGTTAACAACTGTAAAACGTTGTTTATCCTTTGTAAGGCCTCTCTCTCTTACATCAGTTTGTTTCCTCAATACAAGAGACAGAGACACTTGTTCAGTATGTGTTAAGTCGTGAAACAAGGCTGACGTCTCTTGCTGTATGTAAGTACACTCTTCTTATTATGTCTGTTTGCATTCAAATAACAAATACAAACATAACCTTACTAAACAATCAGATGATTGGTAATCAACATGTATACGAACACCTAACCTCATATGTAAACAACAACTGGCTTTTGTTTTATATATACAACTGCGAACAAACTTTTAACGTGTGCGTCTGTGGAGCTATTGGTTTAGGGACAGTGTATATCTGAGAAAGCTGTCTATGGCCGATTCGAGGTTCGTGGGTTCAAATCTAAGTTCAGGCGAATGCTTTTCTTTCAAATACACATGCATCTGTCAGTTTAAGCAAAGACTTTGAACTGTCATGACGTGTTTGTTAAACAGCATGTACAAGCTTCAACAATGGCAATCAGTTGTCTGTCTGTATCCTCAACACAGAAGACACCTGTTCAGTAGTGTGTGTATTAAGCTGTGAAAGAAGGCTGACGTCTCTTGTTGTATGTAAGTACACTCTTGTATTATCTCTGTTTGCATTCAAATAACAAATACATAACCTTAACAAACAATCATATGACTGGTAATCAACACGTGTGTGAACATAACCTTAATAAACAAATACAGACAGTAGTGTGTGTGTACGAACATAACCTTAATCAACAAATACAAACATAACCTTAATAAACAATCAAAATGGCTTGGTAATCAGTCTGTATACGAACACCTAACCTTAATAAACACATACATACATAACCTTAATAAACAATCAGACAGATGGTATTCTTCAAATACACACATGGAGACCTGACTTGTAGATATCTATGGACACACAGGTCAGACGGAACATCTTACGTCATCACAAGACAGTTAATACCTAACCTGACTTGTGGCTATCTATGGACACAGGTCAGCCATCTTGGAACGCTTGTGACGTCATCTCAGGTTAGTTCCATAGAGAGAACCAGGGTTGCAACTGTCTATGACAGGTCAGCCATCTTGGAATGCTTGTGACGTCATCTCAGGTTAGTTCCATAGAGAGAACCCGGGTTGCAACTGTCTATGACAGGTCAGCCATCTTGGAATGCTTGTGACGTCATCTCAGGTTAGTTCCATAGAGAGAACCCGGGTTGCAACTGTCTATGACAGGTCAGCCATCTTGGAATGCTTGTGACGTCATCTGACAGGTCAGGTGACATTTGACGTTGACACATGTCAGGTCAGGTGACAGCTGACGTTGACAGCTGTCAGGTCAGTGACATTTGACACCTGTCAAATCTGACAGGTCAGCTGTCAACTGTCACAGGTCTGCGCAGGTCAGCGCATGCGCATGATGACTCGCGCATGCGCAGTAAAAAGTGGAGGGGATGAGCCCAGGTGTCGCACTATCTACTACAAATATACACCATTTAGCTACACGATGAAACGCAGAAGCAAAATTTTATTTTGTTTTCCATTCTTAATTATCCCGCTTGACTACTGAATCTTTGGCGCTTAAATACAGAATCTACTAAATTAAGCCGGAACAAAGGATAACCTTGATTACCTTGCTTTAAAATTTCACTCTTCTAATTAAACGGCACTGATGAGGCATTTAATTAAATTTAGAATTAAATATAATTTAAATTAAACTAATTAAGCGATGAATATATGAACCAGTCTTTTAAAATTATTTTCATGAAAAAGGAGCTTGTTAATTTACAAAGGACGCCCTCGTGGCGCAGGTGGCTAGGTGCCAGCCTGTTAAGCGAGAGGTCCCGGGTTCGATTCCTGGGCGAGCCAAGTTGACTTTGTCTGGAAAATTTATAAAAATATTAAATGATGGGAAAATGAATGTGCTAATGGCCTGAGATGCCGCAGCCAATAATATTTAAAAAAAAAATAATTTACAAAGCTCCTGAAATGAATGTAAGCTATGGACAGTAAGTATTGCTGTGTGCGAGTGTGTTTTGTTCTTTTAACGTCGGCCTATTTCCGCGACTATGGCCAATCACCGACGCCAGGGAGCAGTTTCACCTCACTATCCTGGAAATTTTGCCGAACCGCTGCCTTTCTGTAAGGAGGGTAGGGATCTTTAACGTGCCCAACATCGCATGGACACAGGAACAACGGCTTTACGCTCCCTCCAAAGGGCCGAGCGTGCAGACATTCAACTTGCTCAAATACAATTCCAGAACCTCGGTTGATGTTAATGTTACAGTTTGTACTCGAAAAATGAAAGGAGTACCCTGTGATCGAACCCAGTACCCTTCGGTTCAGAGGCACACGTTCTTACCCCTGAACCACCGAGGCTCTCAGTAAGTATTGCTAGAAGTGTGTTTAATAAAGTGATAGTAATAATAGTGTTGTGTCACAATAAGTAGAAATGTCAAAATTTATGTGCTGGAGAATTCTGGTTTATTTTTGTGAAAATTTGATTAAAATTCACATCAATATGTAAATAAAAGCAAATATTAATCTTTCTGGCTACTGTGAAAACGTTGGTGGGATCTAAGCAGCAGAAGAAGCAAAATTAGGAACAAAATAAAAAATGACAGTCATTATAATAGTTTTGACAGAAGCAGTTTAGGAGGACCAAACGAAAATTGTATCAATACATCCACAAGCATAGCTTAATTGTAAGATGCAATGTATAATTTTAATTTAATTAATTACATATAAATAAATAAATAAATAAAATAAAAATTAAATTAAAATCTATTTATCTTAACTATATAATGTGCTATACAATGCGCGTTATTTGTGCGTGCACAAGGCACAATTTCATTTAGGATATGTTCCAAATAGAAGTATCAAAAGGATTTGCATTTACTGTCACTATAAACTCCGCCCAAGATCATGTTGTCAAAATTTTTACCATCACCAACAATGTTGCAACCAGTCGCATATATAAGCTTTACTTTAAAATACAGCTTGTCCAAATTTACTTCCAAATATCTCCACCACTAACTGTTGAAATTTTTACCAATATAATTTTGACTAGGCCTAAATCTAGGTTTTAACAGCTATTGTTCCCATTTGATGAAAAAATGTGTAGAAAATTTATTTAAAATGGCCCTTTCTCCGAGGTTTTTGGCAGCACCTTGTATTATAGAGTTTATATTTTAAAGGTAGTCTTGTTTTTCTTTAAAAATGTTTACTTAGCTTACCTTTTAGTTCATAAAACAATAAAAAACCATATAAAACTAGTAATAAAACTTTTGACGCAGCATATAATGCATAAGTTGTTATAATTTTAAAAAAAAGTTAGAAAATAAATAGAATTAGTAATTAACAGTAACAGAAATGAAACATATTATATATAACGAAAACGTCAACACACCGACCTATTACATTATTATCTTATTTACTGTTAAAAAAATGTTTGACCAAACAGCATAAAGGACCGGATAAACGGCCGTGGATTGCTATTCCACGACCCTATACCTTTTAGTGAATTTTCTTAAAAAAATTCACTAATGAGGAGATCTCGACTTTTGAATTTTGAAAAAATTTCTTCAAATGAGCGCTAATTAGGCCCCCCAGAACACATATCCGGGGTCAGTTTGAATTTTTATATGTTTATATATATATATATATATATATATATATATATATATATATATATATATATATATATATATATATATATATATATATATATATATATATATATATATATATATATATATATATATATATATATTTATATATATATGTATCACACCGATAACTCAAAAAATAATGGGCCGATTTTGATTAAATTTGGTGAATAAATTCCTTTTGCAAATGGCTTGGATAAGTTCGTTAGCCAGGAAAATCTGCCCAGGTTTTCCCGGAAAATTTTGTGTTTTCTTTCGAAAAAAATTTATATCTCCCGAATTAACAAAGTAAGGGCAACCAAATTTGGTACGCGGGTTTACGTCCTTATATGTAAGTTACCTACCAAAATTTAGCTCTGTATGTCAAAAGACAAAAAAGTTATAGGCATTTAAAGAAAAATAAATTGGGGGTTTCCTCAAAACGTCAAAGTTGCGACTTAAAACGTCAAAATCGGCAACATTTTGGCAAATAACTTGAAACTAATACGGGCTATGGAAATCAAATCTCTCAAGAAGGATGTTTTACAAACACTGAAGTCTTACTTTCAACCGTCATTGTCCTTCATTTTACTAAAATGTTTCCAGAAAATTCATTTCAAATAGACGCTTTCCCTGATGCTTGGCAGTAGCCTTAGCTATAGAGTTTATCGTTTAATGGTATATAATTTTTGTCGAATTTTCGTAAAAAATCAATAAAGCTCAATATATCCGTTATTATACAAGATTTGAAAAAAAATTGTATATATTAATTATAGGTGTCTTGAGCTACATCTTAAAAAAATATTTCTACAATCACAGGATGGCCCATAAGTCATTGGTGATACAAATTTTCTTTTTTTTTTTAAATCAAACACGCCTTATGTTATTGCATTTTCCATCGAAATATAATGCATGTTTGTAAGAAAAGAAATTCTGGATGCAGCAAGTGCGTTATGGTAGCGAACTTTGATCAAATGCTTCATATTTTAATAGCCCAATTTGCTATTAACCTATAAGGTTGACCAAGAAACGAGTTTTTCGGGAACACTTTAAGTCTACTTTTGGAAATCTTGGTACATTTTCACACAATAAAGTTATTTTTATTAAACATGGCACATTGCTTTTACTATATAGGTTATACTGGTAACCAAAATTGATGCCTGCTTTCTTAAAAAGAAAACACATATTTGCAATAAAAGCATTTTTATGAAAATTCAATACCATAACGCACTTGCTGCGTCCAGAGTTTTTTTGTTTATGAACCGCAATTACACGAGTCGGGGATCTTACACGGCCTGTCTACGATCTGGATTTTTGTACTCCTTAAACTGGTCAGTTCAATATTAAATATACGTTTATCTATGAAAATATTTACCACACTATTGACTTGCTAGCAATACACCGAATTTTTTTTTAATTTCTCTGAAAATTCGCAACTCTAACAACACACTGGTGGATGCTAAGCTCGTAATATACATGTTCGCGAGTTACCCTGGCTATACGGCCTGCGTAACTGGCTGCACGGTACATGAAACGCCGGTTCACGAGCCAGGAACGCCATATCACGGGCCGTGTAGCTTGGTCGTTACCTAGCAACGGATTTTTATTTATAGTTGTCATGACTGACCATAAACAATTTCAATGTTTTCATGTCTAGTGATGCCGTGGAACGGCGAAACTGGTTATAGAGGAAATAATAAACACTTGTGAAACCAGAGAAGTAGTCTCTACACCTGGATTTAGTATGAAACTGTTTTATCAAGTGAGGTCAATAAGAATAGATTAATTATTTCTTTTGACTAATTTTAATATAAATATGTAGAATAATACGCAAAATTATACAAACTCTGACATTTTAAATTTATTTTAGATACATGGTCAACGCAATAAAGTATTCGGCATAACTTTCCGAGTTTATAACAAAAAGCATGCTGTACAGAAAATGTAGACTAAACTATATTAACCAAAACTAAAATCTATAGTAAATGGTATATACTATATGTGACTACTATTGTTCTCCAAACACATTAAACGTCTCTTATGGATTTCCGTGGTAGCACCTCCTTTTATAATAGCTAGGACGCCAAATGGAATGGCTGAATGAATTTTGGCTCTTCATTTATAAGCTCCACTCCCAAATACCTTAAGCTATCAACATTGTTTATAATATAATTATCATTCATAATGATATTTCTCGAGAAAGAAGGCAGACCCATTACTGTTGGACGGCAATCTATCTATTTTATGTTTCAGTATTATTATATTAAAGTAAGTAATGTTTAATGCATTATACATGTTTCTCGTAATATCACTTGCTTTATCATATTTACAATCCCGCAGCGAATCCTTAATCAAATCAGCGTAACGTATACTGGTACAATTATACTAACTATGTTCCAACAATATGTCATTAATATAAATAAAAAACAAGATGGTGCCAAGTATTGTCCCTTGTGGTACTCCACAGCCTGTTGTAATAGGATCAGTCAACACATCATTCACCTTTGCTCGCTGTATTTTGTCTGTAAAGTAGTTTTTAAACAATTTCAGAATAACTCGCCCATTTCAGTGCCATTTCAGTAGATTTACTCTAGCAGAATTTAAACTAATCACTAGATAATGTGTCATGCTCCACTAAGAAATGTGTCAACCGATTTTTTAACCGTTTTACCAGAATTTTACAAAAATTACTAATTAAGCCTATTCGATATAAATAAAGAAAATATCTCTAAACAATATTCCTTGGGACGATAACGACTACATGAATTTATTAATTCTATATCTCATACTTATTATGGTATGCTCATGTTTCATGTCATTGATTTATTTTTACTGTTAAAAGAGATTCTAAAAAAGTTACTATAAATGATGAAATTTTTGATATTTAAAAATATATATGAAATATACGCATTGAGGTCCCGTGTCGCTCTCCAAAAGTCACACGCCTATAGGTGCCAATCCGGAGTCAAAACAAAAGTAGAATTTTTACAAAAAGTTTTTATAATTCATAAAAGCTTTACACAAATTCATTGAGTATTGATAATCCATTGTACTACTACAAAATATTCTGTTTAACGATCTCTATGATGAATTTCCCAATTATTATTCGTACAATGGTCGAAATGCTTCGTTATAGGACGATATAAAGGTTTAAACAGATTTTCCGGTTGTTAATTACGATCTTCAGTGTACGGCTCTTCTTGTAGCAGGGTCCGTATCTTGTTTGCGAGTGAAAGCCTTTGTCTGTAATGAAGATGTCTCATTTAACAGAGGACAGAGAGGCAAATAGACATGCCGGTTGCCGCCGGTAGGCCGAGACCCGTTAGACAATGCATTTACTCAATTGCCTGCCAGAGGCGTTCATATCACTATTCGGTTATTACACATAATTTCCATTAATGTGAAAGCAGTATAGCGACTTCAAGCATCGTGTTTCATACATACACGTCTTCCACACTTTGTTTACAAACGCATGAGACCTAAGAAGTTGTGACAAATTTATCTTAATAAATAAAGCTTGCGTATACATACGAGGTCTGTAAATTAGGTAATGAGACTGATTTAAAAAAAAATTATTTAAAAATAAGTACAATTGAACATGTTCTCCCTCCAAATAATTTTCCTGGGAAGCCACACAGCGTTGGAGACGGTGCTTCCTCTCCTCATAGCAGTGCTGGAACGCAGATACTGGGATAACCTTCAGCTGGTCGATTACAGCCATTTGAATGTTTTCGAGGGTCCCAAAATGATGTCTCTTGATGTGAATTTTAAACCTGGGGAAGAGGATAACCTCAGAAGGACTCAAGTCAGGCGAGTAAGAAGGTTAATGAGCCACAGTAATGTTTTACTGGTCAAAAATTTATGGACATTGCTGTGTGACAAGGCGTATTGTCATGATATAGGATCCAATTGTTGATGTTTGGTCTCACACGCGAGACCTTTTTTCGGAATCTTTCGAGAACCTCTGGGTAAAATTGTTGATTATAGACGGTTTCCTGGCTATCAAAGAAACAAATCAGCATGCTCTTGATATTTGATTTGCTCATTCTTGTTTTTTTTTTTGGCTTTGAAGAGCCTGAAGTGTGCCATGCCTTGCTCTGGCGTTTAGTTTCCGTGTCATACTCAAACACGGAATTTTCATAACCAGTAGTGACACGTTCCAAAAATATTTCATCATTTTCAAACGATTTCAAAAAGTCAAGGCACCTTTTCCTCCTCATGTTCTTTTGTTCCTGCAAAAAGCCTTAAGATCCAGTTTCGAACAGATCTCTCTCATTCCCAATTCATTGGCCGAAACTTGACTAACGGTGGTGTGACACTAATTCAACTGTTCCTCGATCATTCTAATCGTCAACCGACAATCTGAACGCACAAGATTGCCGATGCTATCGACATTTTCATCGTTTCTTGCAGTTGCAGGTCTTAAGGTGGCTCATCTCCGATCGACCCTTTTTCATTTGACAATGCTATAAGCCATATATATATATATATATATATATATATATATATATATATATATATATATATATATATATATATATATATATATATATATATATATATATATATATATATATATATATATATATATATATATATATATATATATATATATATATATATTTGTGTGTGTGTGTAATAAAAACTGTAAACACTCGGGGAACTTTATTACTTTTTAAAATGCCCAGATCCCAGCCGCTACTGGTGTTTATGATAATATAAATAAGCAACAAATAATAATTGTAGGTGGTGCGAATAATAAGTGAGTGTATACAAACGTGGCCATAAAAGATATTAAATGTATCGATTATTTTACAAGCTTAAAAAATGATGTATAATGAAATCACGTGGCATTGTGTACACATATTAAATTTGTTTCTTTCTTTCTTTTTTTACTTTACCTTAACGTTTGCCAGGGACCAGTTTCACCTCACTATCCTGAAAAATTTGCCGAACCCCTGCCTTTCTGTAAGGCAGGTAGCGATTTTTAACATGCCCAACATCACATGGACACGGGACCGACGGCTTTACACCCCCTCCGAGGGGCAGAATGTGCAGACATTCAACTTGCCTAAATACAATGCCAGAACCTCGGTTGGTGTTAATTTATTACAGTTTGTATGTAATTAGGGAAAACCCTGGGAATCGAACCCAGTACCCTTCGGTTCAGAGGCACACGTTCTTATTCCAGGACCACCGAGGCTCCTATAAAATTTGTGATTATATATGTGTATGTAATGACTGGTTACCGGAGCGCCATGGTTTGTCAGAAACTGTCAGATTTACTCTGATCTGAAAATGAATTCCACGCTTGAGTTTATAACTCAACTATTCACCACTCACTTTACAAGAACCGCTTCTCACTCAAATGCTCCTCTCCGTAGTGCCACCGACTACGATGAGTACATAGGCATAGACGTCCAAAGCTTATACTTACTCGATAACGCCTCCACAGCAAAACAGAAAGGAAACATTCAAATCCAGGCGTCATTGTGTGTAATCTTTTCGACGGAGGGATGGACTAAGGTCCGGTACTCCAGGAAGCTTTAGTGGGTTGAAGTCCCACACTGCCTCAATATCCCACAAACTACGGTGTTGTGAATGAAGTATGGACTACCAATTTGTAATTGGTATGATGCACCGATCAGCTCTAATAAGAGGGGAACTAATACGTGTCTCTAGTAATGGTTGGAGTATATCCATCCTTGTATGTAAACATATATATATATATATATATATATATATATATATATATATATATATATATATATATATATATATATATATATATATATATATATATATATATATTGCTATAGATAGCAAATATGTGAGAAAATAGAAACATTGCTGTGGAGTAAAACGGGCCAATGTACATAAAATTAATACATCCTAAAATTTAAATGCCCTGTGTAATTGTGAGTGTAAAATATTTTAGGTTAAATAGGAAATAGCATTAGGTAGCCGAATACAGAACAATGATTTTCTTTTCTTACATGTAGTCGTTAAAATACAATAGAAAAATATCCTTGTTTTTATTCATAGAATTTTACTAGAATATCACGATTTTATTTTATTCTTAGGTAGTAGGCATATGTACCATATTATACATTTAAAATATTAAGAAAAAATAAGTTTTTTGTAAATGACAATTTAAGCAAAGACGCAGTGTTAGTTGATAAGGATAGTTTTTTTTTGTGCGTGTTTCAAAAGAGTAGTGCAACGGACAAAAAGTTGCATAATGGGATAACGAAAGGCCTATGAACTTTGTTACCGAGACACAGCGCGAAAAGGTTTTTTTGTAACACAGGGATAGTTTATTTAAGGAGTCGACGGCAGCTCGAGAGGAATTAGTAACTGAGCTGCCAGGAGGGAAACTAGAAATTAGTGGTGCTGCGACGACTGAAAAATATGGAAGTTGATAAATGAAACATACAAGGCAAGTGCCTGATAATACCATTATAAAAATTTGTATAAAGAAAATAAAAAGATTAAACACCTGGTACACGGTTTGTGAAGACAGTTCTAAATAAAAATGGAAATCAATTAATAATCACTGACAAGCTGTTAAATCCAAATAGAAAGACAAATAGAAAATAATATTCATAATTCATAAAAACGATATATTAAACAAAAATGCTAGCCCAAGCACCGAACCCTACCCATGAGATGAGAGAAAAAATTTAAATCACAGCAGTAAGTAAACAATTTTTGGCATAATTTCAGGATCTTCAATATTAGCGTTTTTTTTTTTAAATAAAGACGCAATTGAATTCTCATGCTCTACAATTAAAAGTGCTATTAAGGTATAAAATAAATTAAATTAAAGAAGCCACACTAAATACCATAGCAATATATATATATATATATATATATATATATATATATATATATATATATATATATATATATATATATATATATATATATATATAAATTGAACTTGTGGGATGGGTAACAAAGGCTCTTTGTTACCCATCTTCGCATTCATTTGGAAAAGCTTACAAAAATATCTATGACATTTGCTAAAAGGAAAAATGACAAGATAAGCCCGGACTAAGCTGTATGGTGTTGAGAAGTAATAATTTATAATACAAAACAATTATAAAAAAATAAAGAAACTACAAAATTTAATTGTATACTCTATACAGAAAAAAATTGACTGCCACAGAAAAATATATTTTCAATATGACAGCGTCCGCCTTGCCTTCGAGCTTGGTGTAAGATTCAGTCATATGCTGTCTAAGACACGCTGCATTAAGATTATTTCTTACAGGATCGTTTAAACTATCAGGCTTTATGAAATCAATAACACTGCTATGAACAATGACCCCAAGTTAATTGTATGGTAAGACGAAACAAGTCTGACAGGGTTCAAGCAACAATATTATAATAATTAGCTACTGATCAACTCACATATCTATAAGCCATCATCATTCGAGTTGATTTGCATATTTCGATATTCAGTGGCTAATTATTATTCCATAAGCTTGATGTGTTAAGGCATTTCAATAGTACGATGCCAGGTTCGATGTAACACAGACAAAACATGCCACCAGCCAAATTGTTCATTAGCATTTCACTGTATAATTCCAAACAAACGTATAGATAACAATATTATCAAGTGCTGAGTACCTTACACGTGAGCTGCATACAAACATATGGAGTAAGCAAATTATATTTGGGTCATAATAACTGACTTAATAATACAAAATGTTCAATGTCTAAAAATTTTCAATTTACTCTTAGGTCTCCGCGGTGCACCCATTGTAGTGTCAATAAATAGGATACACCCCGTGTTCGAGATAAAGTGCTGCATGTCTCGAATCCTTAATCAGTATGAATTTACTAGGTGTATATATATATATATATATATATATATATATATATATATATATATATATATATATATATATATATATATATATATATATATATATATATTACAAAAATTAAAGAAAATTAGATTACCCTAGCTGTAAGATATTAGTAATGATTTATTTTGATAAAATGCAACAGTTGGACGAACACATGTCTGTTCCTTAAGCACTAGAATGTTCAATTGCTGTAGACAATAATAATAATAAGGAATAATAATAATGAGGAAATCAAACGAGAAGTAGCCAACTTACTTCATCAGCGGGACCTTTTTGGATAGCCTGAAGACGGAGCTGCTGTCGAGAGCCCACCAGTGCCCCAGAACATCGATGAAGTTAAGGAGAAACTACTCAGTACTTTGGGGGAGTTGACTCACTTGATAGGCCAGTGATACCGGTGTTACGAAATATAACTAGAGCCAAGACAATTATCTCAAGAGTCAATGATGCCCTTGCTGAGTACCTGAACCCACACCACGACCTGCGCGAAGTGCATCTGGCTTTATATTGCTCAGCAGTTACGGTTGTTGAGCTGAACGGCCAAAAAACCTTTTACCTAAAGTCAAATCATAAGTTCCAAGACAACAGAAAGCCTGAATGGCAGAAACGCTTAGAAAAAGACATCAACGAGCTCAGACGCAAAATCGACATCATATCAGAATTTTTGGATGGCAGTCAGTCAAAGAAAGTGTATCGAAAGATTAGGATCATTGCAAGAAAAGCCAAGATAGATACTTCCCACACTGACCAACTCTTGGATCTAAAAGATCAACTTAGACAAAAAGCGAAAGCCAAAGGAGCTAGGCTTAGAAGATACAATGAGATTACAAAAATGAAGAAGCAGAATGCTGAATTCAGAAACAATCAGAAGCAGTTCTTGAGAAAGATTGAGGCCGATGGGAACCTACAAGCTCCATCTAGCATTGATTCCTCCAACTTCAACACATATTGGAGCACTACATGGGCAAAAGCAGGCGTTTTAATCGGTCTGCATCATGGATCAAGGACGTGGAGAACGTGCATGTGAACTTGCCCCAGATGTCGGTGAGAGCGTTTACACCAGCTGAGGTGACTGCCGCCGTCATAAAAACTCGGAACTGGAGAACTCCGGGGCCTGGCAGGCTGCATAGCTTCTGGCTTAAGTATTTGACTGGCGCGCATGAGAGTCTTTCACGTTGCTTTAAACGAGCACTGAGCAACCCAGATGAAGTTCCCGAATTTCTCACTGAAGGAAACACTTTCATGCTCTTCAAAAAAGGAGATGCAAACGAACCCAAAAACTACAGACCAATAACCTGCCTGTCAATCCTTTACAAGTTTTTCATTTCCCTAATTAATGAAAAGATATATAAACACTGTCTAACAAACAACATCTTCGAGGAGGAACAGAAAGGATGTCTTAGATAATCTTTGGGCTGCAAACATCAGCTAACAATAGACGCTGTAGTACTAAACCAAGACGAGAGAAGAAAACGAAATATACATGTATGCTACATCGACTACAGCAAAGCATTTGATTCTGCACCCCACAATTGGTTAAACAAGGTACTTGAAATCTACAAGATCTGCCTAAGGATCAGAAACGTCCTTCAACATCTCATGAGTACTTGGAGAACAAACATATGGATGACCAATAAAAATTATGGAAAGGTGCGGATCGGAAGGGGCATTTTTCAGGGGGACTCCCTGTCGCTGGTGTGGTTCTGCTTGGCACTGAACCCCATGTCGACTATCCTAAACAAAACTGGAGCCGGGTATAGACTAAATATGAAAAACAGAATAAGAATATCACTCATTATACAAGGATGATCTTAAATTATACTCTGAGACACAAGATAAGCTCAACTCACTGATTAATACTGTTAAAATCTTTAGCAATGATATAAAAATGTCGTTTGGACTTGACAAATGTGCTATAATTAACGTCAGGAGAGGGGCAGTTGAAGGTGACCAACATCCCTTCTGCGATATAGAACAACTACCGCCTGAGGAGACATACCGCTACCTAGGGTGTCCGCAAAACCAGAGTGTGGACCATAGCCGGCTAAAGCGAGAGTTCCAGGAGAAGTATAGGAAGCGAGTCACGAAGCTCATAAATACTAAGCTTTCCGGATGTAACCTCTGTGCTGCTCATGGGCGGTACCAGTATTGACATACTCTTTTGGAGTTGTCAAATGGTCTAACACCGACTTGGATGAACTGGACAGACTCACGAGAAGACTTCTTACGAAATTTCGGTGCCTTCACACCAACTCATCTGTTAGAAGATTGTATACACCTCGGAAAGAAGGCGGCAGAGGGTTAATCCATATAAAGAACCTCTGTTTTAAGCAAGAAAGAAACATGCGACAACGTTTTCTTGCATCGCAGGATGAACTGATGAGGTTGGTGATGTGCGAGGATAAGGATTATACTCCACTTAGGCTGGGTCAGCGCAACTATGAGTTGGACACCCCGGCTGACCAGGACAGTGTAGTCCAGTGGGGCGACCAGGCTATGCATGGGAGGTACCCCGAGCACCTGCAGGCGGATAGTGTCGATAAAACCTCTTCGCTTATATGGCTGGTCGAGCGGCAACTCTACCCGGAGACAGAGGGTTTTGTGATGGCCATTCAGGATAGGGTTATAAAAACTAAAAACTACGAGAAGCATTGTCTAAAATTAGAAGTGGTGGATAAATGTTGAAAATGCGCAGGTGTTGGAGAAACCATTGAACACGTCATGGCAGCATGTCCTGCTCTCTCAGACTCAGCTTACTTAGGCAGACATAACCAGCTCACCAAGATCATCCATCAACAAATCGCTTTGAAATACAGCCTCCTGAACCCGTCAACAACACCAGCTTACTACAAGTATTCCCCGGAGGCGGTGCTGGAGTCGGCGGACTTTCTTCTGTACTGGGACCGACCAATGGTAACGGACCTCACTGTGGACTTCAATAGGCCAGACATTGTCCTGATAAACAAACAGATGAGGCTTGCTGTGATCATAGATATTGCTGTACCGCTGTTCCATAACATTCAAAAAACTGAAATTCAAAAGATCACCAAGTATGAAAACTTGGCATATGAAATAAAAAACATATGGAAGCTCCAGAAGGTGGCTATATATCCTTTCGTAATGTCGGCGGAAGGAATAGTCACCAAAAATTTCATGGGAAATCTAAAGGAACTCGGATTACCAAATAACATCCTCAACGTGGGGCAGAGGGCGGTTCTGCTGCAGACATGTCACATAGTCCGAAAATTCCTCAGTTAAGTGGCGACCTCAAACACGTCTGCTGTGTTGAAGCACCGGAAGTCAGACTGTAATAATAATATCGACATAATGGGATATGATGAATTTCATCGCCATCTACCGAGCCGAACCCCAATGTCGCGCGCGGGGGGTCGGTCAAAAGGTTTCCAGTAGTAATACTGAGAAAGTGTAACGCTCATATCAAATAATAATAATAATAATAATAATAATAATAATAATAGTAATAGTAATAGTAATAAGGAGATATAAAGAGCAACAATAGGAAGTGCGACAATACATTGTTTGAACGCTCTGAAAACACTTTTTACCGTTAGCTTATTTCAGTTAGGAATGCAGCCATCGATACTCTTCCAAATAAGGAACAAACTGAAGAATTCTGGCAGAGCTAACTAGCCACAACAGCATCCTGAAATATTGGCGCCAGCTGGGTAAACGTAGAACACTGAGCTTGTCAGAGTTAGGAACAAATGCAGCGTGAGCCGTTTACCACAAATAAAGTCTCCGAGGTTATTAAAAAGCTCCATAATTGGAAGGAACCTGGGCCTGATGGCGTCCAAAACTTTTGGCTAAAGAACTTTGGGTGTACACTGGCGGTGTTAATAAATGATGTTATACTGTGCCCAAAGAAAATGCCATTGTTTTTCACTCAAGGGGACACGTATCTTCTTCCAAAGGACCAGCATTGTTCTTCAGACCCCGGCAGATACCGACCAATAGCTTGTCTTCCGACCCTATATAAGTTGATCACAACCTGCCTTGGGAAACGCATATATGTGCACTGCGAACCGAACAACATAATTGCGAGCCAGCAAAAAGAGTGTGTCAAATGATCTATGAGATGCAAAAACAGCTAATAATTGATTCTGTTGTCTGCAATCAAGCTTACAATAAACGAATAAATCTCTTTGCTGCCTACGTGGATTACAAAAAGGCATTTGATTCAATTCAACACGAATGGCTTCGATAAGATCGATACTTACATCCTGAGGTTTCTTGAACACACAATGTCTACCTGGAGAACAAAGGTTAGGTTACGGGTGCAAACGGGTGATAACATCGTAACCAGCACGATACCAATTAGAAGAGGCATATTCCAAGGCGGCCCCCTAAGCCCATTGTGGTTCTGCCTCGCATTGAATCCACTATCAAACCGCCCGAACTCCACCAGATATGGCTTCAGTATAAAAAGCAATGGCAGGGAGCAAATGAGGCTAAATCATCTGCTGTATATGGATGATCTTAAGCTGATGGTTTCCACAAAAACCCCACCTGGAACAACTCCTTAAAATCATGGAAGGGTTTTCCAGATATATTGACATACAGTTTGGGCTTGACAAATGTTGCACCTTATGTGTAGTAAGAAGGAAAATACAACCAGGTGTATATGAAATGCAGAACTGCCAGAAAATTGCACTGATGGATGTAAAAGAGTATTATAGATACCTGGGAATACAGCAAGTGAGGAAAATAAACCACTCGCTAATGAAGAACGACCTGACAAATGAATTTTCGAAACGAGTAAAGCAGGGGGTGCGATCACATCTTAACAGCAATAACCTAACTTAAGCTCTAAATACTTATGCATGTTCTGCACTTAGGTACTCATTTGGGATTGTGAACTGGAGTAATACGTACATGGAAAATCTACAACGGAAGGTGCGAATACTCCTAACAAAATCCAAAAAGCATCACCCCCGTAGTTCTATCGAGCGAGTAACCCTACCTAGACACCAAGGTGGAAGAGGAGTGTTGGATATTGGTAAACCTGTGTACATATTTCCATCAGCAGGCGCTTACTTCTGAACTACACCGTGCCATATTCGAGGCAGGTGATTCAACACCGCTACAATTAAAAGAAAGTGGAATACAGAGTCATCATCGACTGATCAGGACAAGCTGCAATCTTGGATGCAGAAGCCTCTCCAGATACACCTGAATGAGACATCCCAGCACATGTCGACAAACTGGCGTCGAACTACTGGTTGATGTCCGGACAGACGTTTCCCGAGACGGAGGGGTTTTTTCTGGCCATACAAGATCAGGTATCCCAACAAGAAACTGCCTGAAGTATATAGTTGGATATAATTCGGTTCAAGGTGACAAATGTAGATTTGGGCGTCAGTCATCAGAGACTAGCCAGCACGTCACCGAAGAATGTCAAGCGTTTGCTGCAACAGAGTATAAAGAGAGGCATGATTCAGTTGCTAAAATACTTTATGAAGAACTGGCTCTGAAACTGGGACTTCTACTGGGATCGGACCGTGCTTACAGATCGACGAGTTGAGCACAACAGGCCAGATATAATAGTGAATGTGTCCTGCAACCAAGTGACTGATTGGTGTGGCCAATCCAAATACTAATAATCTAGAGATGAAGTGCAACGAGAAGATTATTAAGTACAGAGACCTCGAGGTACAAGTAAAGAGACAGTGGAGGGCAGATAGTGTTCCAGTGATTCCAATAGTTATGTCGTCAACTGGTGTGGTTCCTAAGAATCCTCGAGAAAACATTAAGAGACTGGGCCTTGGAGAGCATCTTCATAAGGTTATGCAGAATGCAGTAATACTTGCAACTGCCCGCGCCGTGCGGAGATTCCTGGGAAATGAGGATCTATCGCTTTGTCATTCAGGGCCCGATCACTTGCAAAAGGCTCCATCTGAGCTCAGTCGCTTTGGTATCTGATATACCTGGGATGAGTGAATGTTCCTCTTTGAGGGAGTGTGAAGGCCCTACAGGCTAAAGTCGATAATAATAATAATAATAATAATAATAATAATAAATAATAATAATAATAATTCCTAAGAATCTTCGAAAGAACATTACGTTAAAAGACTGGGCCTTGGAGAGCATCTTTATAAGGTTATGCAGAAGGCCGTATTACTTGCAGCTGCCCACGCCGTGCGGATATTTCTGAGAAACGAGGATGCGTCGCGTAGTCGGTCAGGGCCCGATAACTTGGAAAAGGCTCCATCTGAGCTCAGTCCCTTTGGTATCTGAGATACCTGGGATGAGTGGATGTTTTTCTTTGAGGGAGTGTAAAAGACCTTCAGGCTAAAGTCATAATAATAATAATAATACCAATAATAATAATAATAATAATAATAATAATAATAATAATAATAATAATAATAATAATAATAATAATAATAATAATAATAATAATAATAATAATAATAATAATAATAATAATAATTAATAATAATAATAATAATAATAATAATAATAATAATAATAATAATAATAATAATAATAATAATATATTTATTAAGCCATATTCAGGAAATACATAGTTATAGGTGTTATTGGGTGGACACTACAAAAACAAAAAAAGTCGGACGTAGCAAGTGTGTTATAGAACCGAATTTTATACGTTTTGTATTACATAACGCAACTTATCTTATCTCTGAAGCATATCGGGGGAACTGTTTGAACTCATTTATGTTAAATTGATGTGGTGGATGATAAATAACCGTCCAATGCTATTCCTTCCTTTGCACATACACAGATCCAAACACACGCAAGCACACTATGTTAAATTTAAGTAGGTACCTGATGTTTATTAACAATTCATTCCAAAGCATCAGATTTTTTTTAAATTTAATATGTCACTCGCGTGACATTATGTTGATTAGAAACGCGATTAAATTATTTAATATTTACATTATACCGCACAGGAATATCCATCTCTAGCAACAAGGACTATATTTTGCACTAGTTTATAAATTATGGTAAATTTAATATCCGAAAAACTCTAATTAAAATTATTCAACAAAACTGAATTAGAGAACATTGCATCTGTAGTTTGATGGCAACATAGATGTAAAACTTTGCCAAAATAAATTCACGAGTTTCAAGGAAAAGAAAATTTCCAACTTTCCTTGAAAAAATTTCAGAACCATTCAACAAAAATAGTCTCGGGGACAAAAGTCTGCCACTAACCTTGGATATGGTTTTTGAAGCCTGTAGATTGCGCCTATTTATACAATTTTTTTGGAAATTCGAGGGTCGTTACCTGTTTATTAGCAAAATTTTCCATCCGAAGGCTCGCTAAGAAGACAATAAACAATACATAATATGTCACCTCGGAACGATACCGTCTGTGATAAAATTGCCAGAAAATTTAAAAAAAATACCACAAAATTACTGCACTGCGATTAAATATGGAAATAGTTACAAAAAAAAAAGTCTATCTAAATAACAATTACACAATATAATACAGGTATATATATATATATATATATATATATATATATATATATATATATATATATATATATATATATATATATATATATATATATATATATATATATATATATATATACAATGAGCGGCAAAATTAAGCGAATTCGATTTTGACGAAATGCTCTCACACGTCAACTCTACTTTTCGAAAATACAAATTGCGTTTTCAGCTGCATCTCATAAACTAATTTGTACAATTACAGGGTGGCCCATATATCTTTGGTGATACAAACCTTTTTTTTTTAAGAGAACGCCCGCTACATTATGGCATTTTTTTCATTTTCTTTTAGATTTATTTCAATGGTTTTTCAACTTTTCACGTTTTTTTTTGGCACATATAAGAATTGTAGTACGGCGTTTTTACCAATACATAGCAGAATCTCATGAACATGACGCATTCATGGAGACTTTTTTTATATCATTCGTCAAAGAAGTCGATGTGCCCTATACAGGCGCTCTCAAAGAGTTGCTAAGTTTAAAAAAATCAGATTCCAACTGCCGTAACTCAACTTTCTCAAATGGAACATCCTATTTTATGTTTCAGAAGTTGAGGACATGCCCACTGCTTTAACTTTTGTAAAGCAGTCCGTATACCTAAAGACTCTTGTTTTGAAAATATTTAGATTCATAATCGCATTCCGTGATTCATGTAGTTTTTATTGAATTCTAATAATCGATCAGATTGATGATAATTTAGCCAATGTTCAAAGAAAAATATTAAAATGTTTAATTATAATTATATATAAAATATTAGTTCCATATAACTTCGGTAAAACAACTAAGAAATAGAATAATTGTTTCCTTTTATATTCACGAATGTCAAATGAAACTTTAAAGTGACAGCAGAATCCAGTTTTTACTTACGACAGCTTGTGACGTGACAACATGAGCAAGTTGCCTCTTATATCTTTGTTTACTTCCACAGGTTCAAAATTTAGTGACAAGTAAAAAAAAACATTTTTCAATTTTTTTTCCATTTTAACTACAAATTACATACATAATTTGACATTTATGTATTTTTTCGGAAAATTTTTCGTGTAAAAAATCTTGTCCTTTTCTCTAAAATTTTTTTTGGTGTTTATTTAGAAATTACTTTTTGTCAAATTTTTGTGGCATGTTACTTAGGCCGATTTTTTGTGAAAAAAATTTTGCGAATTTTGTGAAGGAAATTGTGTGAATAAATAATTCTTTTCAAAATTTTTGTGGATAATCATATCGTGGCAGGTGTGTAAATAGCTTAAACATGTTCCTTGGTCAGGAAAATCGGACCAGCTTTTTCGGGAATATTTTTAATTTATTTTCTGAAAATGTTTGTACTTTTTTAAACAATTATATTACTTTCATGAAATATGGTACATTGGGCTTACTATAAAGGTTATACTGGTAACCAAATTTTATGCCGTTTTTTCCAAATAAAGTCACATTTGCCAATAAAAACATTTTTATTATAATTCCATACCATAACGCACTTGCTGCGTCGACTTTTTAGTTCTTATTAGCATAAGCTCAAGGATTATTTAGCATACTCTGCACCAATCAATGTGGAATACTTATAGCAAAAATTTTCTAAAATTGTTTCCTATGTCTCGTTTTAATGTATTTATGAAGTAGTTTACAAAAGAACCATTTTGCAACACGTTGTGAGAAGTGGAAAACATAAACTGCAATGAATATTTTTCGGCTGTCGTTTTAATAAAGTTAATTTGGCTCGCCTTCTATGCCAGACGGGCTTACATTCAGCAAGTAATAGAGTTCTATCCCTCTTATTAGACCGGTAACGGTGGTCTTTAGGGCCGTTATGATGGGGGACTTCTTATTTAGTGTCTGTTCCATTGTCCTTCGCAGGGAAGGATCTGCAAATTAGCATGCCTGCTGGTAGAGAGGATCTCCACAGCTAGTCACTTTTATGGCATTGTTACCGAATTATTACGGTAGATCCACTTTGATGATATTTAGCCTAGAGCCCTAACATGTCTACTTTGTTTGCACTGTGGTTTCCTTCTAATGCAATTACTCGATGCTTTCGATAGTTATGTGCCAAAGAAAATACTAACATGTTCATTTTCCAGCTTTAATTAAAGTCAATATTTGATACTGTAAATATTCATGACTCACTAGAGACAGACAAACAGTAATTGGCGCAGTCAATTAAATTTGGAGGAGAATAATTAATACTATTTGTTTGTATAGAGCTTGACTATGAACCTAATTGATGTTTATATTATTCTAATCCACTCAAGATAACTCATTAACAGTAGATTATTTTCGCGAACACCCACCAGAAATATTTTTAAATTAGTGTAGACTAGAAGCTGTTATGAGCACTGACATGTGTACTTTGGACAATCCAATTAACCACATCACATCAATTTATAACATGACTCCATAAAATTAACTAATTAATTCGAAAATAGAAATAATTATAAACATTTCTAGATTTTTCGAGAAAGAAATATATTCAATCCACTAACTAAAGGAAAGTAACAGGTGTACCGAGTTTCAATAAATTGGTTCCATATTTCTTAATTATCATAGTGATACACTTCTCGTAGTTTTCTTAGGTGCCCTAGTCTGTACCCACTTGTAGACATTTTTTGAAGTCCCAATGTCGTGATGTCCGGATTTTATCGTTCATAAAATTGAAGAAGCCTTGGCCTAGCAAGTGCGTTATATTATAGAATTTTCGTGTTTTGGAATACATAAGGCAGTATGCCATGCTCCAACAAATTGGCCTTAAGGCAGCCATTTTATTTCCACAGTCTCCTTCTTGTTGTTTTGTGTGTACGTGAAAGCTACTGTGGACGTGTGAAACGGATACGGTGATTTCACCTATTATTCTTCACCGCATTAGAAGGCACTGCGTGCCTCAAGGCCGACTTGTGTCAGCGCAGGTATGGCATACTAAATAATCCAGAAATAAGACGAAACCGGTCTGTGTCTCCTTCTATACATGGATATATATATATATATATATATATATATATATATATATATATATATATATATATATATATATATATATATATATATATATATATATATATATATGTATATGTATATACAGTGTGACACATTTGTTTGCGAGTCACCCTGTAAAATCTTTATTTATAGTGCGATTTTAACTGAATTTTTTTAATTGTACATCTTCGTGAACTGCTCTCTTGGAGCTCATATCGCTTGGTTCGTTGTCTAGAAAATCGGATCAGTTGTTTCGGGTTAATTATATTTATTTTCGGAAAATGTTTATATAATTTAAACAATAATGGGTAACACGACCCTACCTTGTTTATATGGAACCCTGAGCTGCTTGTTATATTATATTTCATCTCCATAGAAGCATGCAGGGTACGCCAGCCCTATCGAACCAGTGTTTCTAAACAAACATTTAGTTTTCCGAAAATAAAAATTGTATATAAAAAAGAACCTAGTTTTTTTGATCAAATTTGATTGGTATGTTGATCTCGTAAATACCTTACTCCACGAAAACCCAACTTCCCAGGTTTATAGAAAATTGAGTTGTACAAATCTAAAGCATTTAATGAAAATTCGCTACCATAACGCAATTGCTGCGTCCCAAAATTTCATTTTGTGACAAGCCGTCAAGGATTTACTCTTCATTCTTCAGATTCCTTATTTTTGTTTTATTTTGACACTTGAAGAAACAATCGTGCACAGATTTCATACGTGCTGAACAAGATTTTTTTGTTTAAAAAGTCTGAATAACTTTTTCACCTTTAAGCAAGGTTTATCGAGTAGGTATGTTGTCTGGTAACTTTCGACCAATCATAAAGTGAAGCGGGAATACGTCACATGAAGTCCGAATTTAAATCTAGTGGATTAATGGCGCATTGAATATAGCAACCAGCCGGCATTTATATGTCTGTATTTACAAAGTTATGTTCTTTTTGAATTTGTAATAACATTAAACATTTAATAATAAGTTCAAATTAAGATTTTGTTCACATAGTAACAGAAAGTATTAACGTTTTATGATATTATTCGATGTCAAAGTAATGGATTCCGTTGATTCGTTTATCTTGAAAATGATTGAAAATTAAATAATATCTATAAAATATAAAATCATAATGCCCAAATTGGACATACTTTTCGTCTTCTGAACTGCAGTCTAGGTTTTTGGTTTCTTTATCTTAATTGTTTTCCTATTTTACTTGATAAGCTTCATTTAATAACCTGCAACTTTCACAATAAGTAAATTTTTTAAGTTTATAATATTTAGGTAGGTTTTTACACACAAAATAGTAGGTTTATAATTTTTGCAATCATTTTACAACCACAAAACTCATACATCTTTGGAGATGTAAAATAGTACACTGAGATAGCACAATAAGTAGTTAATGTTTGTATATAATATTTAAGGAGGTATGTATTTGTATACATACAATATAATAGGTTTATAATTTTTACAATCAATTTCAAAGCCAAAAACCATACCATGCATCATACGGATTGTAAAATAATAATACATTCGGCTACTATATATAATAAATAATAATTTTAGCACATAATAGTTAGGTAGGTACTTATTTTTACACATACAAAGTCGTAGGTTTATAATTTTTACAATCAATTTCTAAGCAAAAACTTATAGTAAAATAGTACACAGGGTTAGTACAATAAGCAAATAAGTTTAGTATATCATATTTGGGTGGGTATCTATTTGTACACATATAAAATCGTAGCTTTATAATTTTTGCAATCACTTTGTAAGCAAAAAAACGTAGGGTAAACGATACAGTTATTGGCCATTTGTACGAATATTAAGGTTACAGCGCTCCTTCTTGTATATTAATCAACTAGGAAAACTGTAGTCGCACAGTATAATATAAGATATATTATTTTTGATGATAACATACTTTTTTTTGACTTAAACTGTTCAAAAAAGAATAAAAAATTCTAAATTGTTGACCAACTCATAAAAGTAGTGATTGGCCATAGGCATATAGTGATTGGCCTAACATCTCTTACAGTGATTGTCATACCCTTCGATGTCAGCTGTAAACAATTAATTTTCTATGGGAATAATAAACAAACATCATGCAACAATTTATTTTTCAATTAATGGAAATTTTTAAGCACGATTTACAATGAAATATAGTAGAGTTTGATTTATGTAAATTCATTTTCCTTATACAATTCAGATGAAAAGCTCTGGTGCAGGATTTACATTTTATACCAATATTTGATTCATTCATATTGTTGGTGCAAGTAAAACATAAGCCGTTAATTTTTCTCACATTATCTTCTAAGCTCAAACCACAAGTCTCTTGTGCATTCTCTAACCTAACATTGGATAAAATATGTATCCTTGAACTTGTACCATCTTGAGAACTGTATTCATTCTTGGTGTCACTGCTACCAAAAAGATTTTTGGTGGCTTGTTGTATTCTTAAAAGTTGGTATTGTTGGCTGCCCGATGTGTTCTCTTCATCATCAAACTCACGTCCTATGTTTTCCCTATTTCTTATATTTTCATTCACATCGTCATGTGGATTTGACGCTTCTGATCTACATTTGTTTTTACTCTTAAAATATTGCTTTTTAACATTTTTGTTTTCTAATTTCTTGAAGTTCTCTGCTGTTTTCCTCAATTTATTCTCAAGCCTTTTAACTTTCCTCTCTTCTTTCTCAGTTTCTTTCTCTTTTTTAGTTTGTTCCTTATCACTCATGATTTTCTTCCATTGAGTTGATGTTAAGACAAACGGAAGTCTTTCGCTTTGCCTCTTACCCTTTCTCGCAGGAGTTTGAGGCCACTGTAAGAATGTATCAAGACTTACATCTGCTGAAGTATTTTCAGTATCTACAGAGGCCATGGTTAAATGGTCTATCTTATATAAACAGGAGTCCGTTGTAGGGCATATTCCGGAAGCATTATGATCACTCACAAGTTTTCCAGATTGACATGGTTGTGTTAGTTGAAAAATGTCACCGTTATAATCTTCGAAAACAATTGGTATTTCTTCTATATTGATATTTCTCAAGGTAAGGGTTGAGTCATTGTTTTCCAAATAGGTATCGAGGTTTGCTGCGCTGGTTGATTTTAGCCTAGCACTAATATCAAGTCCGTCTGTGCTTTCTCTGGCTATTGGTGATGCATGAGTTTCCTGTGACAATTCATTAGGATTGATATGTGTGGGATTTATTTCTTCTACCGATACTTCAGAAATGTCTTCTTTTGGTTTGAATCTCTTCCACATACTGTACAGCATACCGAATTCTTCTGAATGGTTGTTGATGCAATGCTGTCCTTTTTGAAATTCATTAATATAATTTTCACCAACAATTTCTTTAAATGCTGGATACGACAGGACGTAATTTTTTTTCAAACCAGTTTGTTCGTATGTATTGACTTTAGCAGCTCCCAAACATTTTGTGACGTCTATCGCATTTGGATTCCATGGGTACAAGCCACAAGCTTTAAACCCATTTTGGTTGATAGTTGACTTTGCAACGTTTTTGAAAACATTTTCAAGAACTGTTGCAAAGTGCTCTTTGCTTAATGTTTCATTGGTATGGTCGCGTCTCCACTCAACTACTGCCTTCTTCCAACCATTTTTTATCGGTTTGAAGGCTGCCACATCAGCAGGCTGAAGAATTCGTGTGGCATTGGGATAAAGGCAAATCAGTATAATTTCCAGTTGACTACAAAGTTCACTTAGTTGATAGGTTAAGTGTGTGCTGTGCCCGTCTACAAAGAGAATGATGGGAAATTTCACATTATGTTTTTTTAAATAGGGGTGCAGTACGTTTGAAATATATTCAAAAAATATCTCAGCACGCATCCACCCAGAATCACTCAAGCCAACTCCCCATTCATCAGGAACTGATTTAGCGATATTAGCAGGCAACCGTTTATAAGGGTAAATCACCATTGGTGGTGTAACTTTACCAGATGCAGTGAAAGTAAACATTACTGTAATTGCTGTTTTGGACGGCGCGTGTTCAACCTCATAAACATTTCTGCTTCCTCTTGGAGCAATAACTTTTGTATTTTTCGGACACAAGTTAAAACATGTCTCATCTCCGTTGAGTATTCGTTCTGGGTCTTTTAATATGCCTTCCAGATCTTTTGACTTTAGATAATCATAAATGTTACCAAACCACTTTTTAAGGTCTGATACTGAAATGGTTGCACTTGCGGCAGTAACTGCCCCAGATATACGTATTGTTACCTCTGGATGACGACGAAGAAAGGCTTTGTACCAACCATCTCCTGGATGATTTCTTATAAATGGATTGGGACGTGGATTTTTCTCTAAGAATAACCTTACTGATTCTTGCAAGTCCTCTTTGCGACGAGGAAATCCTTTCTTGTGGTTCTCGAATACCCATTTAACCAGAAGTTCTTCTTCATTGGGTGTGAGAATAGGATTCGGACCTAAATTTGACTTGATAAATTTGGTACTTCTCCTGAATTGCAGGGTTGCTCTTGGAACCTTAAAATATCTTGCTGCTTCTCTGATTGAGGTTCCTTTCTTGATTAGTTCAAGAGCTTTTTCAATATCCTGATCACAATATTTTTTTGTATATTTGTCACCCACTCTGACTTTTGGCATCTTTTGTAAACCTACAAATATACAAGTAATATAGTGATTGGCCAGTAAAGATGTCAGAGATTGGCACCTGGCCAACGACTGTTTAAAGAAGGTTTAAAGTCTGTATTCCCTCGAAAAGCATTTGAGATTAATGAAACAATTTATTTAGTTGAAGTTTTATTGTAAAACTACCCGTTAATATATATTACAGTCATTGGCAGGAGTGGCCAATAACTGAATTTATTGTAAATGTCGTGTATAGTGATTGGCCTGCTTAAATTTCATAAGTAATTTTAGGTTAGAGACATATAGTAAACAGTTTTTTCGAACACCCTAACTTCAAATTATAGTCCCTATACTGTTATAATCATTTGTTCCAAGCATACGAATAAAATAATCACTTACCTGATACACAGTGACGCTAAGCAAATGCACAAGCAACGTGCTGAATATGGAATAACTTCAAACAGGCACAAGGAAAAGACCGCCAACGACATTCACCGCTGCCAACATATCAAAGTACTGTGATCAAAGCAACAAACGGTGTTGTCACTTTGAACTGAAACAATCACATTTCGCTTAAAACGACGACAATGCTTGTTATTTTAAAAGAAAGTCGAATGGCCAATCACTGTAAGTATATTTTATAGTGGCCAATAACTGTATCGTTTACCCTATATATCTTATATTTGATATTAAATTACTATATTGTGCTATGATATAATTTCTATTTGATTAGAAGTTAAAAGATCTTTAAAGGCTATTTCACTCTATCCTTAAAATTAATGTCAGCTTCTTTTAGCCCTTTTTCTAGATCAGAAATACCTATGTTTCTGCAGTAAAAATTTTGGTGATTTTCATAGTAATCTATTTTTTTCTTGAAACACAGGTTTTCAATTTGCAATTCTCTATAATTTCTTTTTAAGATATCATCCTCTGTTTCTTTACTAAGGGGTGGTCTTTCTGACAAGTCTATGCTCAAATTTTCCTCTTGACGCTTAATTCCATTAGCTGGTTCTGTGATGTTCAATGATGGTTCTTCGTTCCTGCTAATTAAACTTTCCACAATAGCTTTCCTATTTTTATGCATCATTCTCTTGGACCTTTCACTCTCATTATGCTTCTCTTGTCCGTTCAACAGATATAATGAGGGAACAGCTGAAAAGATAAATTTATTTCTACAAGTAGGTATAATAGGTCTTAGGCAAACTTCAAATATAACGTAGGTGCTACATACTCTTACACAAAATACATAAAAAATCAAAACCAACAAACACAAACTTTGTACCTGATTTTTTTAGATGCGTCGGTTGTGCATTCAGTATCCTAGCCCGCAACTCATCTCCAAAATCCTCATCGTAGGCCCTTTAGGAAAAGAAAAGAAGGAGAGTGTCTCTTCACTTTCCTTTGTCGTTTTAGCATTATTTTTGCACGTTGATATGTTACAAACTGGGCATCTAAAAACATATTTAGGTTAAGTTATCTATTGGCTTCTCTTTTAGGTATGTATAATTTATTTTTTAAATTAAACACATATCTACCTACATGATGAATTACCGATTTATTTCTTGATTAAATAACGTCCAATTCGTCCTAAGGTTGATTCACCGTACACTTATGTTTACAACATTACAAAAAAACACATTAAAAAATAAAATACAGTCTTTAAGATAATAGCTTTGATTTAACTGCTATTGCGTACACAATAAACATTAAAATATGTCTGTAACTGATGGTATTCGAAAATTTTTTAGCAAACGCATTAAAGGTTACCTAAATTTCTAATAAATATTATTTAAGGCAGCAAAGCCAAACTTAAACATTTGGCATTGAGACTTCACATGACGTATTACCCTCCTCTCGCGTCTCTCCCCTCTCGGAGTTACCAGACAACCTGTCTAATCTATAAACCTTGACCTTTGAGTCTGAAATCATAGTTTTCAGCAGACATTTTGTTATTATTAATATTGAAAAAACTAGCTTGCTTAGGTTGACTAAAACGAAATGATTCAGGCGATTAATAAGGAAAAATAACTGCTACGTTTATAATTTGGCAGACATTTTACTTTTAGTGAATTTTCTTAGAAAAAATTCACTAATGAGGAGATCTCGACTTTTGAATTTTGAAAAAATTTCTGCAAATGAGCGCAATCTAGGACCCCTAGAACCCATGTCCGGGGTCAGTTTCAATTTTTATATGTTATATATATATATATATATATATATATATATATATATATATATATATATATATATATATATATATATATATATATATATATATATATATTTATATATATATGTATCACACCGATAACTCAAAACATAATGAGCCGATTTTAATAAAATTTGGCATGTACCTTTATTCTATAAATGGCTTGGATAAGTTCGTTAGTCAGGAAAATCGGAAGAGGTTTTCCGGGAAAATTTTGAGTTTTTATTTGAAAAAAAAAATTATCTTAAAAAATAAAAAATCTATGATAACCAAATTTGGTAGGTAGATTTACGATATAAAAAGTAAATTATACACCAAAATTTAGATTTCTATGTTACAAGAAAAAAAAGTTATAATAAAATATTTTGTGCCATATCATTTCTATGAAAATTCACTACCATAACGCACTTGCTGCGTCCAGGCTTTTCTAAATATAATTTAAGTTTCCTTTTGGAAATCTTTTGTATAATTTTAATGAAATTTGTAATACAAGTTTCTTTTAAAGAGACTTACACTATCTACAACACATGTAGGAAAAATTTATTCTTTAGATTCATAGAAAATTGAGTTTTAGGCATTTTTCTCAAAAGAAGTTGGAACACAAGATTATATTATTATTATAAGAGAGATTGATTGTAACCCTTTTAAAAGAATTTTTCCAATGTGTGCGTACTAGGACCTCTAAAATCGATCTTCAAGGTCTGTGTAAGTTTCAAGTATTAACTTTACTAATATGCCGTATAATTTGAGTGTACAATTCTTATGAAAATTCGCTACTACAACGCACTTGCTGTGTTCGGAAATATTTTATTTGTGTGCCTGACATCACCTAAATTATAAGGTATGAACCCACACATTTTGCAGAATTGCATTAGACCTCATTTTCTGCGCTCAGCAACCACATAACATTCTTTTCAATTTTAATAATTTATTTTGTTATCAACTTTTGTATAAAATAGCTTCATTAGCTTACAAGTTAACGAAGCCAGTTAATTAGCGATGGTGGTGCAAAACCACCTGCATCTCATTGGGGATAGAAAAGAAGCTCCTTCTCCCCCACACAAAGCGCAATTTTCGTTATGAGAATTCGCTAAAAAACTAATAAGGGTTCATCGCTGAGAAAAATATTGATAACTTATCTTTTCGATTAATGTTAGTTTGGTTAAATCAACTAATAATTAGGTATATTTAAATATCCACTAAAAATTTGAGCTTGGATTGTCAGGTTGGTTGCAGTTTTAACAGAGCTAAATTGGGAGAACGTCAAAGACTTCAACATCTCAAACTTATCCTAAAGAAAATTTTCAAGTCATCGACATCTACTTTTTCAACTACAGTTGAGCAATTATTAATGGGGAAACTTTTTCATCAGACCGTACGTGTACAAAGTTATTTAAGACAGCTCTTTGAAAAGAACTAAACTCGTATATTTAATTTCATTGCGAGTGACGTTATTATAAATTATAACTTACTCGTTGTAGATGTTAAGGTATAAGAAGTTGTCTGGTTCAAAGTACCATCTTATTGTCCATTAAAACACGGGGTTTGTTTTTCAATTCGCCAAGACCACATTCCATTAACATTAAATTCTTACGGAGGTTATAAATTTGTTGCTTGGCTGCATTTAGTTTGCGCAGAAACTGCGTTTAGGTAAAAAGTTATTGAGAGAGACCGTTGAACAAGTCCCGTGTCGTATTTAAGAGAAAATTACAACCTATTATACTTCATCTTGTGGCGGTCTAGATAAACATTATATATATAAAAAAACATGTTTACCTATAAAACCTTTTGTGGCAATAAAAACCTTGATTGGGAATAGCAAAAACAATAAAATCGAGACGCAAGAACATGTTAATCATCAAATTTTCCATTAGCCGAGTTTAAGTTTCCATACTTGGAAATAACAAAATGTGATAGTGCAGTATATTTTTACTGAATTGTATTAAGATCGTAATAAACACACAAACAATTGTACATTAAAATAAGCAGTTGTTAAATCTTCTTATACAGCGTGGTTGGAAACAAATGTCTAATAGACGCTTCCAACAACTGTTTTTAATTTGATAAGTATTATGCCTGTTAGGTAATAATTAAATATATGTACACTACCTTGCTAATATATTTTAAGTGGTATAGCACTTCCAGTTATATAACGTCATATTCACGAAGAAAAAGTCAACATTTTTAAACTTTAAAATGTTTTCCAACTAGCGTGAATTAGAGCCCCCAGAACACACTTTTTAGGTCCATTAAGTGCATAATGTGCCAATTAAAACTTCCCCCTGGAAAATATCGTAATTAATAAGGAAGAAAAAAAACAAGACATATCGATTTTGTTTTCAATCAACACATGATGGCAAAAGTTTTGGTATCTTGGAACCTACCCCTTAGTAAGTGGTGTAAAGTACCCTTAAATTTTAAATAGCACCCTATACCTCATTTTAAAACGTTCTAAATTCTACTCACGACAACATACCACTTTTTAAATTTTGGCTTAGATATGGCAATAAAATTATCAATTAAATAATGAGACAAAATTTCAATGAATGCAAGAACGTTATTTAATTAAATGTTAAAATTGATTTCGATCCACTTCCACACAATAGAATAATGTTTCCTCCACTTTGGAGCGAACATTTCGAAGCACTTCTGGAGTTATCTGACGTTATTCTTCAACAATTCGCCAACGAAGCTTCTCAAGTGAATTTGGTCGTGTTGAATACATTTTCGACTTTAAGTGTGCCCATAGAAAAAGTCTAAGGGTGTTAAATTTGGCGATCTGGAAGACCACTTAATTGAACCTCTGCGTATTATCCAGTGATTAGAAAAATTTTTGTTTAAGAAAATTACGCACAGCTGCGGCATAATATGGTGAAGCACCATCTTGCTGAAACCACACGTCCCCTTCTGCCAAAGCGTTGTCATTTTCCAACACTTCCACAATCATCGGGTGGATGTGCATTTACAGTAGATCCAACTACATGTTTCCATCAATATTTATCAGTACTAAAAATTGCCCTATGAGGTGGTCTTCCAGTATACCCGCCCAAACATTCAATTAATGGATCATTATCAGTTTCACAAAAAAATTCTTGGATTTTCATCACACCAGTAGCGGCAATTATGGCAGTTGATTTGGCCATCCAGTTGGAACGTACATCAATCGGAAAAACAGATTAAGTACAAAAAGTTTGGGTTCCTTCTGACATGATCACTCATTATTTCGCAGAACTGCACGTGGCGATCAGGATCGTCATCATTAGGTCTCTGTACCAAATTAATTTTATAGCCGTGATACTTATTACTGTTTAACAATCGGCGGCAGGTTTCCTAAGACCCAAGTATGGTTTCATTGCAATGTAACCCAAGACAGCTACATTACGTACGACCTGCTTACGTTAATGTTTTATGTTTGCAGCCGATCCGGTTTCCCAAAATTTATGCATTAAATCCAAGACGTCCCGATGCGAAGTGTTTTTTCCAAAGATGACGATCATCAAAAATTAATGCTGCCCGTTGTGCGTTCGTGTAGAACATTTAATTATTCGCAGTGTTTCAGCAACTGCATAAGCCATTTTCACGAATTGGAACTCAATCGAATTTGTGATGATTTTACAGAATATTTACATGCCTCGTTTAAAGTAAAATCAGAAAGCAGGCATCAAATTTGATTACCAGTATAAAATATATAGTAAAAACAATGTGCCATGTTTCATCGAAATTACTTTATTGTTTGGAAACGTACAAAAATTTCCGAAAGTAAACTTAAAGTGTAACCGACAAAATCCGTTTCTTGGTCAACCTTATAGGTTAATGGCAAATTGAGCTTTTCAAATATGAAGCATTTAATCAAAATTCGCTACCATAACGCACTTGCTGCTCCAAAATTTCTTAACTTACAAACATGCATTATATTTCGATGGAAAATGCAAAAGCATAAGGCGTTTTCGACTAAAAAAAATTTATTTGTATCACCAACGACTTATGGGCAAGCCTGTGATTGTAGAAATATTTTTTAAGATGTAGCTCAAGACACCCTATAATTAATGTATACAATATTTTTTCATATCTTGTATAATAACGGATATATTGAGCTTTATTGATTTTTTACGAAAATTCGACAAAAATTATATACCATTAAACGATAAACTTTATAACTAAGGCTACTGCCAAGCATCAGAGAAAGGGTCTATTTGAAATGAATTTTCTGGAAATATTTTAGTAAAATGATGGACAATGACGGTTAAAAGTAAGACTTCAGGGTTTGTAAAACATTATTTTTGAGACATTTTCTTTCCATAGCCCGTATTAGATTCAAGTTCTTTGCCTAAATGTTGCGAATTTTGACGTTTTAAATTGTCACTTTGACGTTTTAAGGAAAACCCCAATTTATTTTTCTTTAAATGCCCATAACTTTTTGTCTTTTGACCTACAGAGCTAAATTTTAGAAGGTAGCTCAACTATAACGATGTAAACCAGAGTACCAAATTTGGCTGCCTTTACTTTGTTAATTCCGGAGATATAATTTTTTTTTTTGAAAGAAAACACAACATTTTCCGAGAAAACCTAGGCCGATTTTCCTGACTAACGAACTTATCCAAGCCATTTGCAAAAGGAAGGTATTCACCATATTTAATCAAAATCGGCCCCTTATGTTTTGAGTTATCGGTGCGATACATATATATATATATATATATATATATATATATATATATATATATATATATATATATATATATATATATATATATATATATATATATAAACATATAAAAATTGAAACTGACCCCGGATATGTGTTCTGGGGAGCCTAATTACCGCTCATTTGAAGAAATTTTTTCAAAATTCAAAAGTCAGGATCTCCTCATTAGTGATTTTTTTTAAGAAAATTCACTAAAAACAGGAAACAAAGTTGAATTGTTGAAGTTTATTAAGAGATACATAATAAATCATAAAATACAATATTTTTGTCAAGAAACTGTCAAAAGAAGTTGTCACATAGCGCTGGAAATTATTTGAAATATTCATTCGGAAGTAGAGCAAAGATTTTATAATTGTAGAAAGTGGAGGGAAAACAATTTGAAGATTTAATTAAATAGGATTCTTTTATTAATTGACATTTTGCCTTATTCTTTAATTGATGATTTTGTTGCCATATCCAAACCAAAATCAAAAAGTGGTATGCTGTCGTGAGCAGAATTGAGAAACCTTTAAAATGAGGTGCCCCTCAGCATAGAGCGCCATTTAAAATTTAGGAGTACTTTACGCCCCTGCCTAAGGAGTAGGTTCCAAGACATCAAAACTTGCGCTATCATGAGTCTTTCAAAAATTAAATCGATCTATCTATGCGGTCTTTTTATTTCCTTTCTTAATTTTCTATGTGGGAAATTTTAATTTGCATCCCCTTTATATATATATATATATATATATATATATATATATATATATATATATATATATATATATATATATATATATATATATATATATATATATATATATATATGTATGTTTATAGTATGTTTATTGATTTAAATTTTACAGTATGTTCCACAAATAAGCATAAGCTTGTGCTTGCAGTTAACACAATTTTATTTTATGTTTCAAACTAAACTGCCAAAATATTTTTATAAAATGTCACTTTAAAAATTTTGTTCAGCGTATGTTTCTTTTTCGGAATGTCTACCAATAACACTCGTGCAGCTGCCACTAGTATTCATCTACCATTATTAAAGAACTCATTCCAATATACCGCCAAAGCTTTAACTAATATTAAAATTCTGATCACAGTAATTTTGACATTTCTACCTGACATTTTATATTAGTACATATATATATATATATATATATATATATATATATATATATATATATATATATATATATATATATATATATATATATATATATAGTGTGGAACAGCTAAATGGATACATTCAGTTTCTCGATTATTTGGCATATTTATAAAAAATCCCGAAACACGTCAATATTTGATTAAAAAATGACATCCTGAAACATGAAAACTTCACGCCTAAATTCAACCCCCTTCGAGTCACAGTTGCAACTTTTAAATTTAAATAGGAAGTACGGGCTTGTGATACCTAATTTGTAAGATATCTTCATTGTCCATTCAAAAATGCTATGGTTTTTTAATTTATTGCAAAAATTAACAGTAAAAAAAAAGAAATTTATCTAATTGACGAGCTTTGCTACAACACATAAAAAGTATATAAACTTATGACATATAAACATGTAAAAGGCTGTGGCTATTGGGTCCCATCCATTGATGCAGTAGTCAAGACACACACAAACACATATTTGACGAATTTTTTTTAATTGAAAAGTCGCAATTTGCTCTCAATAGCAACTTTTTTAAGAACATTCGCCAGAATTACTTTTTAGGATTTTGTTTTCTCTATTAATGTGCCGGTATTTTGGCAATACCTTGTATAATTTTATTATATAAGAGCATTTATGAGAAGTTTTATCTTAACAAGTGTGAAACGCAAAGCACCTGCCTACTGTTCTTTTGAAGATAAGAGAACAAGAACACTTATTTGATCCAGATTATATACATAATAAGCTGAGGAAGTCTTATGATGTGATAACGCAAACATAGTTGGTAAATTTTAACTAATAACGCTGTATAATAATAACCCAAGTAATAAAACATAACTTGAGCTTTTATTGTATTAAAAACCCATAAAAATAAACTGTGCAAAGTAGCTAATAGATACAACAAAGACTTTTAGTTACTTGACTTGTTCCACATAAGAAATTCGAAGCTTATCTGATTTAGAAGAAACCGAAAGCTCCTTTATGCACATCATTTCGATAATGAGCCCTGTCGGCATTTTTCAAGTATGGCTTTATAGCTCAATTAAGTGTTATCAGAAAAGCTGGTATATTTATATGAAAGTACATTGCGACCTAAACGGATCAAGGGATCTGTGGAGTTATTTTTATGTAAGAAGATAAGTAAATGCAGATACTTAGGAGCTAACATTATGAATATCTTAATCACTTTACTACAATCAGTTTTCTTTGAGAAAAAATAGCTAGACATATTTTAAATTGATTTATAAAGTAATAGCTTTGCAGGCGTTTATTTGAAATATAAATAATTCTGTTTGAGAAGTTTCTGGTAGCAAAAGAGTAATGGCTTTTGCGTTTTAGTGAAGATAAACAATTACGGCGAAGATATGTTAACAAAATTAGGCAGAGTAAAAAAAGTGACAAATCAATTGTTTTCAGCTGAGCCTTCAGAAGAAGATATTCAGGCAAATTTTTGTATAAAATGTTGCATAATTTAATTAATAAAAATATAATTATGAGGATAAATTATTAAAATTTCGGGACGCAGCAAGTGCGCTTTAGAAGTGAATTTTTATTAGAATTTTTTACTCTTAGTGAATTGTCTTTGTCTCGAACTTTCAATTTTGAAAAAATTTCTTCAAATGAGCACAAATTAGCCCCCCTAGAACACATATCCGGGGTCAGTTTCAATTTTTATATGTTAATATATATATATATATATATATATATATATATATATATATATATATATATATATATATATATATATATATATATATATGTATGTATGTATGTATGTATGTATCACACCGATAACTCAAAAAATAAAAGGCCGATTTTGAGTGGTGAATACCTTCCTTTTGCAAGTGGCTTGGAGAAGCTCGTTAGCCAGGAAAACGGCCCAGGCTTTCCCGGAGAATATTGTGTTTTCTTTCAAAAACATCTTCGGAAATAACAAAGTGAGGGCAGCTAAATCATTATAGGTAAATTACGTACCAAAATTTACCTCTCTAGGTTGAACAAGAAAAAATTTATAGGCATTTAAAGAAAAATAAATTGGGGTTTTCCTCAAAACGTCAAAGTCGCGATTCAAAACATCAAAATTGGCAACATTTAGGCAAATAACCTAGAATTAATACGGGCTATGGAAAGAAAATGTCTCAAGAGGAACGTTTTACAAACCCTGTAGTCTTAGCTTCAACCATCATTGTCCTTCATTTTATTAAAATGTTTCCAGAAAATTCATTTCAAATAGACCCTTTCGCTGATGCTTTGACAGTAGCCTTAGCTATAGAGTCTATCGTTTAATGGTATATAATTTTTGTCGAATTTTCGTAAAAAGTAATTAGGCTTAATATATCCGTTATTATACAAGATACGAAAAATAATTGTATACCCTAATTATAGGGTGTCTTAAGCTACATTAAAAAAATATATCTACAATCACAGGGTGGCCCATAAGTCGTTGCATATCCTAATTTTCTTTTTTTTTAATCGAACGCTCCTTATATTATTGCGTTTTTTCATTTTCCATCGAAATAAAATGCATGTTTGTGAGAAAAGAAATTCTGGACGCAGCCAGTGCGTTATGGTAGCGAATTTTCATTAAATGCTTCAAATTTGAATAGCTCAATTTTCTATTAACTTCTATTATTTCTCAGAGTTTAGCATTAGTACTAAGCCAAAAATATTGCAGAGTGTGCATTACAAATGGCTATGTACCTGTGAAAGACTCACGCTGTTCATAAGATGGTATAGGCGGATGTGACTGTTCAACATAATAAAGATAACCTGCAAATTCATTTGCCTTCATCTCGTCGTTTTATCAATTAATGGGTGCACCAGCCAGATTGTAGGCAATTCTCTATCATAAATTAATATTCTCCAGGTAAGTCGTCTGTTGCCAGTTCCTATAAATTGTATTTATTCCACATACAAAAAAAGTCTGGACGCAGCAAGTGCGTTATGGTAGTGAATTTTCAATTAAATGCTTTTAATAGCAAAATTAAACGTTGAATGAAATAATAGCAAATACGTGTGTTCTCTTTTAAGTAAGCAGGCATCAAATTGGTTACCAGTACAACTTATACAGTAAAAACAATGTGCCATGTTTCATCAAATAACTTTATTGCTTGAAAATGTACAAAAATTTCCGAAAGTAAACTTGAAGTGGTCCCAAAAATACTCGTTTCTTGGTCAACCTTACACGTTAATAGCAAATTGAGCTATTAAAATTTGAAGCATTTAATCAAACTTCGCTACCATACCACACTTGCTGCGTCCAGAATTTATTTACTTGCATTATATTTCAATGGAAAATGCAAAAATGCAATAACATAAGGCGTGTTCGACTAAAAAAAAAAGAAAAGAAAATTTGTATAACCGATGACTTATGGGTCACCTATGATTGTAGAAATATTTTCTAAGATGTATCTCAAGACATCCTATAATTAATGTATACAATTTTTCTTCATATCTTGTATAATAACGGATCTATTGAGAGTTATTGATTTTTTACGAAAATTCGATAAAAATTATATACCACTAAACGATAAACTCTATAGCTAAGACTAGTGCCAAAGCATCAGAGTCTATTTGAAATGAATTTCCTGGAAATATTTTAGTAGAATGAAGGACAGTGACGGTTGAAAGTAAGACTTCAGGGTTTGCAAAACATTCTTCTTGAGGTATTTTCTTTCCATAGCCCGTATTAGTTTCAAGTTCTTTGCCTAAATGTTGCCAGTTTTGACGTTTTCAATCGCGACTTTGACGTTTTGAGGAAACCCTCAATTTATTTTCCATTAAATACCTCTTACTTTTTTTCTTTTAACTTACAGAGCTAAGTTTTGGCATGTAATTTACCTATAATGACGTAAACCCGCGTGCCAAATTTCGTTGCCCTAACTTTGTTATTTCCGGATATATATTTTTTTTCTAAAGGAAACAACGTTTTCCAGGAAAACTGGGGCCCATTTTTCTGGAAAACGAACCTGTCCAAGCCACTTGCAAAAGAAAAGCACCTACCTAATTTCATCAAAATCGGTCTATTATTTTTTGAGTTATTGGTCGCATATATATATATATATATATATATATATATATATATATATATATATATATATATATGTATATATATATATATATATATATATATATATATATATTACACATTGTGATTTTTTTTATTTTGCTTAGGTTATAAAAAATAATAAGAGTCTAGTTTGGAATATTTTTTTCACATGGATCTTAGTATTGAGATACTTATAGCTACAGTAACTACAACAAAAGTTTTTAAATACATAAATTTTTATATGTCAATATATATATATATATATATATATATATATATATATATATACATATATATATATATATATATATATATATATATATATATATATATATATATATATATATATATATATATATATATATATATATACATATATATATATATATATATATATATATATATATATATATATATATATATATATATATATATATATATATATATATGTATGTATGTATCACACCGACAACTCAAAAAATAAAAGGCCGATTTTGAGTGGTGAATACCTTCTTTTTGCAAGTGGCTTGGAGAAGCTCGTTAGCCAGGAAAATGGCCCAGGCTTTCCCAGAGAATATTGTGTTTTCTTTCAAAAACATCTTCGGAAATAACAAAGTGAGTGCAGCTAAATTTGGCACGCGGGTTTATGTCATTATAGGTAAATTACGTACCAAAATTTACCTCTCTAGGTTGAACAAGAAAAAATTTATAGGCATTTAAAGAAAAATAAATTGGGGTTTTCCTCAAAACGTCAAAGTCGCGATTCAAAACATCAAAATTGGCAACATTTAGGCAAATAACCTAGAATTAATACGGGCTATGGAAAGAAAATGTCTCAAGAGGAACGTTTTACAAACCCTGTAGTCTTAGCTTCAACCATCATTGTCCTTCATTTTATTAAAATGTTTCCAGAAAATTCATTTCAAATAGACCCTTTCGCTGATGCTTTGACAGTAGCCTTAGCTATAGAGTCTATCGTTTAATGGTATATAATTTTTGTCGAATTTTCGTAAAAAGTAATTAGGCTTAATATATCCGTTATTATACAAGATACGAAAAATAATTGTATACCCTAATTATAGGGTGTCTTAAGCTACATTAAAAAAATATATCTACAATCACAGGGTGGCCCATAAGTCGTTGCATATCCTAATTTTCTTTTTTTTAATCGAACGCTCCTTATATTATTGCGTTTTTTCATTTTCCATCGAAATAAAATGCATGTTTGTGAGAAAAGAAATTCTGGACGCAGCCAGTGCGTTATGGTAGCGAATTTTCATTAAATGCTTCAAATTTGAATAGCTCAATTTTCTATTAACCTATAAGGTTGACCAAGAAACCGGTTTTTTCGGGAACACTTTAAGTTTACTTTCGGAAATTATTGTACATTTTCAAATAATAAAGTTATTTTGATGCAACATGGCACATTGTTTCTACTATATAGGTTATACTGGTAACCAAATTTGATGCCTGCTTTCTTAAAAAACACTCACATTTGGTATTAAAAATAATTTTATGAAAATTCACTACCATAACGCACTTTCTGCGTCCAGACTTTCTTTATATGGTATATAACTAAAATTAATCCTTTAAGTTTAAACACACCTTAAAAATCGGTTCTAGAGGTCCTAATACGCACTTATTTGAAAAATATTTTCGTAAGTGTTACCATATTTAAATCTTGTATTCTATATTAATGAGAAAAAAGCCCAAGACTAAATTTTTATGAACCTAGAAAATAAAAATTTGGTATATCTAGGTACGGTAATTTACTTTAAAGGAAACTTGTATTACAAATTTCATTAAAGTTACAAAAGCTTTCCAGAAGAAACCCTAATCCATATTTAGAAAAGGAAAGTATCTGCATAATTAAAAAGGTTGCAGGTAGTTTTCCCTACTAATCGCCTGGAAATTTTCATTTTAGTCAACCTAATCGAACCGGTTTTTTCATCAAAAAAAGCTTTTTAAACACAAATTCTTTGTTAGTGAATTTTCTTAATAAAAATTCACAAATATCAACAATAAAAAAAAGTCCGCTAAAAATTGAAATTTTAGACACAAAGGTGACAAAGTGATCCAAGCGTTTTAAAGAAAAAAGCTATCTTGGTCCAAACGTATGGAATCTACTATTGTCTACAAAATATTAAAGTTAAAAGATGTTTAATACATAGCGTGGAAATTGCACCCTCTCCCCCGCGTTTCAGGTAGAATGCATTAACACTAAACTACGGATGCTGGCTAATAATTTGTTTGTTTACATGCTGGTTACACAGATAGCAACTTGCTGCCTCAGGAAGTTTTGTATTGTATCATAAAAGCAAATTAACTAAACAGCTAATTTTACAGAGCTAATTGAATTGTTACTTGAAACACGACGACCGTTTCGATCTTAGACGACCGTCTCGATCTTAGATACGTGAGCCGGTTTTGTTTACCATATTTGCTAAATATGTAAAAGACATATTGTGCAATAATCTTAGAAAGTATATATAATATAGTATAATTATTTTATTATTCCGTATCTTCAATTCTCATAACATAATATCAAACTTACCAAATCATGGTTTGGGGAAAATGTCATATTTTCTTTATAAACGCGATAGTTCGCTAAATATTTCTATACTGATGAACTGTGAATATATAACTTATTAAGTGTTATCTAAGTGGATGTAATGAAAGGCAGAGATCGCTATTTTAAAGAACTTGGCATTTTGGAAAAATATACAAATTGACCCGTGAAGGTGGAAGTGGGCACATATTGCAAACATAAATATATTTTAAACATCTGAGCCATCCAGTAAATATTCCAGCGGCGGGTATTGTTGCCACCTGTTTAACTGTATCATTAATTTCGAATCTCCCGACACTTTGAGCACAGCATGTTAACTGATAATAAGTGACTGTAGCAGTTGACGAACTTACATTTTTTGTTAACTTTATGCGAATTCCATGTACTTATGAAAATCAAATTTTCATTTATTTCCAGGAGCGGCCACTGCCAACATATTTACTTTCGGCGGATTTGTTATCATCAGGCTATCCACTATGCGATACCGGCAACTTAATATAAACAATTACTCTAGAGCGCGAAAATTATTGGCTATGTTATTTCTCAGAGTTTAGCATTAGTACTAAGCCAAAAATATTGCAGAGTGTGCATTACAAATGGCTATGTACCCGTGAAAGACTCACGCTGTTCATAAGATGGTATAGGCGGATGTGACTGTTCAACATAATAAAGATAACCTGCAAATTCATTTACCTTCATCTCGTCGTTTTATCAATTAATGGGTGCACCAGCCAGATTGTAGGCAATTCTCTATCATAAATTAATATTCTCCAGGTAAGTCGTCTGTTGCCAGTTCCTATAAATTGTATTTATTCCACATACAAAAAAAGTCTGGACGCAGCAAGTGCGTTATGGTAGTGAATTTTCAATTAAATGCTTTTAATAGCAAAATTAAACGTTGAATGAAATAATAGCAAATACGTGTGTTCTCTTTTAAGTAAGCAGGCATCAAATTGGTTACCAGTACAACTTATACAGTAAAAACAATGTGCCATGTTTCATCAAATAACTTTATTGCTTGAAAATGTACAAAAATTTCCGAAAGTAAACTTGAAGTGGTCCCAAAAATACTCGTTTCTTGGTCAACCTTACACGTTAATAGCAAATTGAGCTATTAAAGTTTGAAGCATTTAATCAAACTTCGCTACCATACCACACTTGCTGCGTCCAGAATTTATTTACTTGCATTATATTTCAATGGAAAATGCAAAAATGCAATAACATAAGGCGTGTTCGACTAAAAAAAAAAAGAAAAGAAAATTTGTATAACCGATGACTTATGGGTCACCTGTGATTGTAGAAATATTTTTTAAGATGTATCTCAAGACATCCTATAATTAATGTATACAATTTTTCTTCATATCTTGTATAATAACGGATCTATTGAGAGTTATTGATTTTTTACGAAAATTCGATAAAAATTATATACCACTAAACGATAAACTCTATAGCTAAGACTAGTGCCAAAGCATCAGAGTCTATTTGAAATGAATTTCCTGGAAATATTTTAGTAGAATGAAGGACAGTGACGGTTGAAAGTAAGACTTCAGGGTTTGCAAAACATTCTTCTTGAGGTATTTTCTTTCCATAGCCCGTATTAGTTTCAAGTTCTTTGCCTAAATGTTGCCAGTTTTGACGTTTTCAATCGCGACTTTGACGTTTTGAGGAAACCCTCAATTTATTTTCCATTAAATACCTCTTACTTTTTTTCTTTTAACTTACAGAGCTAAGTTTTGGCATGTAATTTACCTATAATGACGTAAACCCGCGTGCCAAATTTCGTTGCCCTAACTTTGTTATTTCCGGATATATATTTTTTTTCTAAAGGAAACAACGTTTTCCAGGAAAACTGGGGCCCATTTTTCTGGAAAACGAACCTGTCCAAGCCACTTGCAAAAGAAAAGCACCTACCTAATTTCATCAAAATCGGTCTATTATTTTTTGAGTTATTGGTCGCATATATATATATATATATATATATATATATATATATATATATATATATATATATATATATATATATATATATATATATCTATATATATATATATATATATATATATATATATATATATATATATATATATATATATATATGTATATATATATATATATTACACATTGTGATTTTTTTTATTTTACTTAGGTTATAAAAAATAATAAGAGTCTAGTTTGGAATATTTTTTTCACATGGATCTTAGTATTGAGATACTTATAGCTACAGTAACTACAACAAAAGTTTTTAAATACATAAGCAGTTACTTATCCTTTTCAGCAATAAGTGCCTCAAGAGTATCTCAAACCGAGAAATTCTATCCAGGAAACTTGGTGACCTGTGATGATCACTGATAAGCACACCTGGGGAACCCAAGAACTCTACTCTAAGCTACATCCCGAATAACTCACATCACACGTACGCACAAAAATAGCTAGTCTAAATTTTTTAAATCTTCCGTCGCCCGACGTTTTTGGGATAATAATCACTACGTTAATGAGGCGAATCTAAAATTAATAAAAAATGTTAGGTAATCAGGACAGCTAAACGCCTTCGAAGATATATATCTTGCTAAATAAAGTAATAATAAAAAAGTATGAATCTCGCTCCGCCGCCTATGACCAGTCTCCTGATAGATTGCTTTGTAAAGTAAATACCGGCAAAAGCACGTCCGATATATTATAAAAGAATACAGATATTTCAGCCAAACGAAATATCTTAATTTTGGTGTCGCTGAACCTCCCTAAACCGTTAGTGACCGACTACCTGCTGAAGAATATAAATAGTTGTGGAAAGAAGATATTTAGAATTATTCATCCTCTGTTGACGTCAACTTGGTTACTAAAATGATCGTCAGGTTTTAAAAAATGTGTTGTGGTGATTTAGGTTCTACAAGTGTGCTTGGCCACTTGAAGATCCTAGAAATCATTTCACTGGAGTCACTCGCCAAATCAACATATCAAATGCCAGCTAAACTGGACCTCACACTTTCTTTTGGCGTAGTCAAAAGTGATCGCCAATCATGGAACAGAAGCAGTAAAAGGCTGACAAAGAACTCATCTGTATGATACGCTGACGGGTCTAAACAAATAAATGGAGTTAGACTGGGAATAAGACGACTTACCTTTAGACTCGCTAAGTTCCTATCTTTCAAGCAGAAATACTTGCTATAAATCTGTGTACACAGAAGCTCATACAAAGAAGACTCGGAAATACAGAGATCTACATTCTATCAGGCAGTTAGGAAGTACTAAAGGCTATCAGATATTTCACAATCGAGTCTATAATGACCCGGGACTGCAAAAACCCTTGAAGCAACTGGCTACGAACAACAAAGTAACTTTGATGTGGGTTCCAGAGCAGCAAGGCATTGAATAAAATGAGGAGGCAGATTGTCTTGCAAACAGGCAGCAACAACACCATTCGATGGTCCAAGGCCCTATTGTGGACTAACAAAAAGCCATGTAAGAAATGAACTTGATAGTTAGGAGACCAGTATAACGCAATTTTTATTATGCCCTAGGTATTTATTAAGGAATTAATGATTAGTTTGGCTACTCAGTCAGGGCACAAATAAAATATAAATCAACGTAGGGCGTGGGCTTTAGCACTTGCACTCGGTGGGTTGTAAGATGCACAAATAAAAGTCAGGAGTTAGAAGTAAAATCAGTTTATTAAAAGATTATTGAAGTTACATAATGCAGCTCGATTTAATCAAGCTAATTTAACTAAAGGATTAATATAAATTAACTACTTTAAATTGGCATATAACACTGTCGAAATGAGTTGTGGAGCATACACTACTTTTAAAAGAAAATTAGAGATAAATGATGTACTGCCAAATTAGATGTTATGGGTTATTGCACATCTAATGTCGTTTGGATGCAGTTTAGTGACGTACCACAGGTCGAATAGCAGGTTGGTATGCCAATTAGATAACTATTATCATTGCTAGTTCATCTAATGTAGTATGGATGCAGTTTACCGACTTACCCAGGTCCAATGGCAGGTTGGTATGCCAATTAGATGACTATGCACCTAATGTAGTTTAAATGCAGTTTAGCGACTTGCCCAGGTCCCTGGCCGGTTGGTATGCCAATTAGATGATTATGCATCTAGTGTAGTTTGGATGCAGTTTAGCGAATTGCCCAGGTCCCATGGCAAGTTGGTATGCCCATTAGATGACTATTCATCCAATGTAGTTTGGATGCAGTTTAGCGACTTGCCCAGGCACTGAAGCAGTAAGCACAACAGAGAACACTTGATATGCTACTGCATGACTCAGTTCTGCGAAATGCTCAAATACGTTGTAGGGGTGACTCTAACACCCCAGGAAATAGATAAAATAGCCCCTAAAAAAAAGAACACTATAGGAAAAGTCTGCAGATTCTAGGAAACTATTAGAAAATACAGTCATTACAAAAAAAAACCATAAAGATCGCAGCACTGAGAGACCAAGGCCTATACGACTCATTAAACATTCTACAAGCTACCGTGAATTTACTAACTTGAAATATTTTATATGCGTCAGGCGTCAAACTAGTTTCGACATAAATGCCTGTATCGCACTGGGTTCAATAGGTGCAGTGATTTTAAAGTTCAACGAATTTAAGATAGATATTGACAGATATATTTAAATTAAGAGGAGTACTCGACCTTATTTGTTCACTTAATTACACCGACTGTTTCCCTAAATGAGATTGTAGCTACAAACAAATATCCCTTACATTATCTAAGCAGAAAAGGGTATAAAAGTGTTAATTCTGTAATGTTATTTATCAAATTCCTATTTTCAAAGTTTTGCATTTATACTTATATAATCAAAAACCATATTAGAATTTTGATTAAGATTCATTAATAAACCTGTTAAATTATTGAGGAGTAAAATAAGAAAACCTTAATTGAAGAAGTTCTAAATTAATTCATCAAGAGTCAGAATGAGAACACAACGCGGTATCTGCAAGTATTATTAAGGTTTACTCTTTCAAATTATAATCGTGTCAATTCCATCATAGGTCGTCGCAAGCTAACGACATCGTTATGTAGTTAGCAATTATGATTCTGTGTAACAGAGAAGTTTAGAATTAAATTGGCAGAAGTTCGGGTTGATAACAGTTGAAATGAATTCAAGTGTATAATTAATAACCCTATTGAATAGAAAACTTGTAAACCAAGGTTCTTCTCTCGAAGTCAACTTTCTGCTAAGGAATTGGTCTCCTGGTTCTTTGTTATATTATCACTTAGCCACAACAAATATATATGGAGAAATAACAGCAAGAAAGTTGCGGCAACCCAAGTTGCTATCTCCATCGTACTCTCATGAGGATTGCTTACTTATTTCGAAGTTCATAGAACAGTTTTAGTCTACTTGGAGAATTTATAGCTGTATCGCAATTATTTCGTCCCTGCTGTAAGTTTTCTTGTTTTGCTTACTTGAATAGGTTCACAGTAGAACAGGCAATAAGTATATTATAACAAATAAATGCCGAGCTACAGTTTCATTTAAACTTGAACCGCTAAAAGGTTTTATATCTCGACTGCTATTTTGATGTCTCATTACATAAAGATATTTGGATTACTTTTAAGAAACGTGTACTATACAGAAGGACCTTAAGCATAGATAAATCAAGTAAAAGCAAAATACGTCTTTAGTAGAATTATCATGGCTGAGAATACGAACAACGCGGCCCTCAGTCTGGGGCAGATCTTTAAATGAAATGTGCTAAGAATCCTCCCTTCAGCGGTGATAATCGCTACATGGAATGTGAAGAGTCTATTTACATCCGGAAAAATAGATAACTTAGTCCTGAAAATGGAACACCTGAAAATTGACATCATGGGAATAAGTGACGTACAATCGCCAGATGAGGCAAAATGCACAACAAAAATTGAATGTTGTGCGACTCAGGTAGCAACGAATAAACTCGTCGATATGGTGTCGGCATTCTAGTTGACAAAAAAATTAATAGGTACATAGTAGGTTTCTCCCCCTACTCAGAAAGAATTATGATGATACAACTACAATCAAGTGAAGGGATATTAAACATTGTTCAAATATATGCGGCCACAGCAGATAAGGGCGATGACGAGATAAAAAAAATAAAATACTACGATTTAGAACAAATCCTGAAGTCAACAAAGAAACACCACGCAACTGTGGTTATGGGTGATTTTATTGCCAGATTCGGCCAGGGACGGGTAAAGAATTACGTGGGTAAATATGGTTTGGGTGAGCGCAATGAACGTGGAGACTGACTACTACAATTTTGCCAACCGGAGGATATGTGCGTAGCTAACACATTTTTTAAACTACCCAAATGAAAACTATATACATGGAAGTCTCCCATGGCGGGACCTGGAAGGATAGTCAGCAATCTAATCGATTTCATTCTTGGTAAACCTAGATTTCGAAACCCCAATCTCCCAGCTAAAACATACCCTGGAACAGATATCGGTTCAGACCATAACCCTGTAGTGGCCACACTGAAAAGGAAACTCAAGAAAATAAAAAAGAAAACGTAAAACATATAGACATAGTGAGATTAAAAAAACAACAAATAAGAGAAAACACTACAAGAGACATCAATCTGAGACTGCAAGAGATTAGAATATCAAATGAAGCAACAAGCAATAACAACCAAAAGTGGAGGAATATAAAGCGGACAATAACAAGAGCAATCAATGGAAACTTGACACCAATAAGATCAAAACATAAAGAATGGATTACAGAGGAGATACTCCTGCTAATGAAATAAAAAAGGCCATATAAAACACGATATCCAACCAACTACAAGTCCAAAAATATATTGATAAAAAGAAAAGTTAAGGAAGAAATGTCAGTAGGTTAAAGAACTAGACAAAAACATAATACTTTCAACTTACACAAAAATATGAAATAGATGGCAGGAATGAAAAAATGTGGAAATACGAGACAACTAGGAGATGCCAATGGTACACTAATAACAGATGTGATACGGAAAATGGATAGATGGACATAGTACGTAACAGAACTTTTAGGGAAGAAGAGCAGGCGATAAAAGCAAGATAAATACACAGAAGACACAGAATCTGAAAAAATGATAGAAGAAATAGAATATGCACTCAAGCAGGCCAAAGATGGGAAGGCTGGTAGACACGAGGAGATTCCTGTCGAGCTGCTCAACTCAATCAACAGAGAAATCTATTACAACCATGCTAGAGCCATTTAAAAACATATATGAAACTGGAATATTACCAGAAACTTGGCTCCATTCCACGTTCGTTCCAATTCCAGAGAAAGCCAACGCAAAAGAATTCGACGAACATCGTATTATAGTCTTGGTGAGTCACACGCTAAGGCTTTTGTTGAAGATAATATACAACAGTTTTCAAGAAATTAGATGAGGACACTGGTGATACTCAAATGGGATTTAGAAAAGGGATAGGTACTCGAGAAGCAATGTTTAGAATGAACGTCTTGTCCTGGAGGTGTAGTTATATGAATCAGGAAGTGTATGCTTTCTTTGTTTATTTTGAGAAGGCAGTCGGGTACAGCATGACCGCTTACGACAAATTCTACTTAGTAAGAATATAGATAGTACGGACAGAAGTATAATCTGTAATATGTACTGGAATCAACTAGCGAAAGTGAAAGTTAAAAAAAACTTGACACTGGACATTGAAATATGTCGAGGAGTGCATCAGGGTTGTGTGCGCTCACCTCCTTCTATCTGTATAGCGAAACTATTTATGAAAAATCACCAGCAGAAATGTCCGAAGGCCTGGTGATAGATGGAGAAACTCTCAATAATATTATGTATGCAGAGGATACCGTCGTATTAGCCGGCACAATAGAAGAACTACAATATCTAGTACAAAGAGGCAATATTGAATGCAATAATTGCGGCTCAAAAATGAATCTCAAGGAAACCAAATTCATGGTAATAACAAAGAACCAGAATATTATAACTAATCTTGTTATTGACGATACAGGAAATGAAAAAAATTTCGCCCTATAAATACCTGGTTGCATGGATCACACACGATACCAATCAAAGGAAGGAGATCAAAAGCTGCATTGAAATTTCCAGAACAGTATACAACAAAATGAGAAAGATATTCTGCAACCGGGACATCAGCATTAATCTGAGCATCCATATGTTGAGATGCTACGTTTTCTCCACTCTCCTTTATAGTGTGGAAGCTTGGACATTGAAGAGCAGAAACATAGAAGCTTTTGAAATATGGTGCTACCGGCGAATTCTCAAAACCTCGTGGATGGATCGAAGAGCTACTAAAAACTCTCAAAAAGAGAAAGCTGGAGTCCTTAAGCCATATCATGAGAGAAGCGAAGTATGCGTTACTTAGAAATATCATGCAAAGAAAATTAAAGGTAAAACGGGCGTACGTAGACGAAAAACGTTGTGGTTGCGCAATCTTCGCGAATGGTATGGATGCAGCTCAATTGAACTTTTCAGACGTGCAACAAATACGATAACATTGGCTATGATGATTTCCGATCGGAGGGGAGCGAGAAGAAAAAGAAAATACATTTGTTGGGGTAGGGGGAAATCTTGAACATGTCGATTTTAGTTGATAAAAATAAACATTTTGCATTAAACTTGATTTTACACATCATCTGTTTTAGAGCAAACCCGTTATAAACTTTTTCTTTAAATGATAACCCTTAGTTTTTTTGATTGACCGTTTCCTTCTTTAAAAAAAACAAAATTAAAAGCTTTCTTCCAGACAGTATTTAATTTTTAAGAAACACTACGCGTTTCGGCTCTTATCGAACAATCCTTAGGGGTTAACTACCTAGAATATAAGAAGATGGTTTTCATAAACTATGTTTCTGGTAGGTCCAGCATATGGGCGTTACACAAGTCAACAAAAGCAACTAGTAGCTCCAGAAAGCGCAAAGATCTACAAAGCTATTGTTAAACATTAAAATGAAACCACAAACGGCCATGCAAAACTGAGCTGATGACAGTCAAAAGCTAAAAACAGCACTTTAACTAATAACTACATAGGACTAGGTCCTACAATGATAACACTTTTAAAGAGTTAAGAATTAGTTAACTAATATCAACGAGACTAAACACAACACAAAAAGCTAGGCAGGCTTCACAGTTGAGAACCATACATCAACGGTAACCAAACTTAATATATACCAGACATAAAACATACCACCCGAACCAACAATCGTGAAATCTCGGCCGCAATTGTGTTAAATGACAGACTACATGAAATTAAAAATTTGCCAAGTGATTGTTATTTAACTGGGGGTATCAATCAATTAATAAGAGACTATATTTGTAGCTTTATAAACGGCCTCAAATACAGTTTTACAGAAGCTTATATATATATATATATATATATATATATATATATATATATATATATATATATATATATATATATATATATATATATATATATATATAATGCTGGCGCATAATATAATAGGAATGTTAACAAAATCGAGCCAACTCTTTATAAAAATAGTTCTAAAATAGGTTATTTTATCTTTAAACTTAAGCATAAGACGTCATATAAGACCGAAACAGTCGTGGGATTTGTTTCAATGGTAATTCTACTAATTCTGTAATTAATTCTTATGTATACTTTGAATGTAATATCCTGGGCATGAAGCCGATCTCCTGTATCATGTAAACAAGCCGTTGGCTGACGTATGCCTAGATGGCTGAGAGGCGTCGCACTTACCTCATAAGCAAAAGGTTACGCGATCGAATCCAGCTCGATGAATGTATTCTTCTTTTGTGTTTTATTTTGACATTTGGTGAAACAATAATGCACAGATTTCATAGGTTTTGAACAAGATCTAATTTTTGTTTAAAACGTCTAAATAAGTTTGTCACCTTTGGGCCTGAAATTATAATTTTGTTATTGTTTATATTAAAAAAACCGGTTTGATTTGGTTGACTAAAACGAAATCATACTGGCGATTAATAAGGAAGATAACTGTTGCGTTTATAATTTGGCAGATACTTTACTTTTCTAAATATCTAATAAGTTTCCTCCTGGAAATCTTCTGTAAAACTTTAATGAAACTTGTAATCTTTCTTCTAAATAGACTTACACTATCAACAGATATAGCAAAATTTAGTTGATTAGCTTCATAGAAAATTGAGTTTTGGGCATTTTTCTCAACAGGAGTTAGTACGCAAATTTTTCTGATAATGGAGAGATTTCGATGGTAACACTTTTGAAAGAATTCTTCAAATGTGCGCGTACTAGGACCTGTAAAATCTATCTTGTCTAAGTTTAAAGTAATAAGTTTACTAATATGCCGTATAATAAATCTGTACAATTAATATGAAAATTCGATACTATAGCGTACTTGCCCCGCCTTTTTTTGATCTTGTATCTGAAGAAGTGTGTAATTCCATTAATTTAATACCAATACTACTCCGTCTCAATCCCTAAAAAAATATAAATATACAGTCCATTGAATCGAGAGCATAGACAATAGTAGGGAAGTTCAGAGGCAGTTTTGAATGACGCAGCTGCAATACAGCAAAATAAAGTCTATCACAAACAGTTAAGTATAAAGCTTTTATTGAATCAACTATATTTTCAACCTTAATTTCCGTTGCCAAAGCTCTATTCTATGTTTTTTCTAATTTTTTGTTACTTTGTGGAAAGGTAAATTTCGACCTGTGATCTTTAATATGCTTCTTGGTTTTATTCGTTAACACAGTACCTCTATTTTTAAGCAAAACCAGGTTTTTATTCAGTTTCGCTCCCAAAATGCACCTGCTGCCTCAAAACCTTTAAAATCTTTTCTGTAAGATGTTTACTTCTAAAAGTATCCAACTCAGTTAAAAATACAGTGTAAGGAAATGGTCGAATGTAATAAAGCCACATAGCATGCAATTAATTTTCGTGAAAAGAAACCTGCAAAAACCATTAATGCAAGTCGATGATTCAGAGATTCATTTCTAGGACAGTTTGCTTTTGCTACACAAATCCGTTTTGGAGGTTTTTAATGAGCGAGGAATGGTGCGCTTAATCACGTCAATTTAGACTTTAATTGTTGATTAATGATCCGCACTGGCGTCACATTTATTAATTATCCGTTAGAGACGTTTCTATGGCATGATTAAGTAGGTGACATTTGCTTGTCGTAGATAAACAGGGCTATGTTTACTTATTGGAAGTGGCTGCTTTTGGTATCTAATCTAATTAGGACTCCTCCAGAAATATATTCCAACACTTTACCTCGTTCGTGGATAATTTGCCTCTGCGGTAATGAACTCATGTTGACACAAATCAGCTTTACCAATTTAGGGCTCTTAGCCTGTAAAAATAGATCTCTAATTTAAGTTCATTTTAAATATTCAGCAAGAGTATATGTATCTAAATGTATCAAAATAACGTTCAACGTTATTTCCGACTAGCTAAAATGGTTTTGGTATGTATCCACTTACACCTATCAATATTTAACGTGTGCGTTGTTTCGGTCATGTTAAATGACTTTTAACAGCATTTTTATGGCAGCCCCTAGAACCCATATTCATATTCGGTTTCAGTTATATATATATATATATATATATATATATATATATATATATATATATATATATATATATATAATATATATATATATTCAACAAATAATAATACAAAATAAGATACAAAACAAACTGACAACAAAATAAAATACAAAACATGGTACCAAATAAATAAAATGAATGTATGAAATAAACACTTGTAAAACCCACGAAAGTGTATACTTGTATGTGGGCACATGAAATATAAATAAATAAAAATAAAACATACATCAACTTTTTAAGCTTAACCTAATTCAATTAAATGTGTAGGAACTATCCGCTCACTCAAAACACCAACAGTAAAAACAACGCACACAACACCACACAACCAACCAAACACAAAATTTAGGACAACTTGTCGTGCAGCAAACATCCACTTAAGCAAAACAACAACAACAAAAAACAACGCAAACAACACCACACAGCCAACCAAATATACGACCCGTTCGATGCCTATACGTGCACTAAACCATGAATCATGTATCTAGATTTCGAAACCCATGTCTTCACCATCCTCACATAAGAACGTAAAGTTAGTGCAGTTCTGATACTGACTGGAATAGTATTATACATTCTTGGTGCAATATAAGTATAACTACGCTGGCCCACAGTCTTAATCGCTCTGATCCTTTGAGCTACCACTGCTGCGTTTAACCTGGTTAGATACGAATGCTCTATTCTAGAGACGCGACCATACCTTCTTACGTACGTCAACACAGCCAATAAAAAAGTTGCCTAATATCATTAGCTCCTGTTTCAGCGTACAATGCTTCAGACGGGTAAGTCTAGCACTTATTATATATTAGTTTCAGGAACCAACGTTGAATTATATCCAATTTTTTCAGGTGACGACTCGACGCAGCACCCCAAACAACAATCTCGTATGTAAGAAGGGGTTCAACTAATGACAAATAGACCATTCGAAGACACGCCGCTGTCAGAAAGGTTTTCAGGTATTTAAACTTAAACAAAATTGTCCTCAACTTTTTAACAACCACTCCAACGTGCTCATCCCAACGCAGATGTATCATCTGCAAAACCAATGACTTTACCAGCTGTCTGCACATTAAATAGATCATTTATATACAAACTAAATAACAACGGGCCCAATCCTGTACCCTCAGGAACGCCAAATTCAACCACCTCAAAATTGCTGCAACTGTCGTGAATTTTTGTGCACTGCCTTCTAAAGCGCAAATAATCCTCAATCAAAAGCAGCGGAACACCCCTAAAACCGATACCCTCCAATTTTCTGAGAAGAATCCTGTGATCAACAGCGTCGAAAGCCTTCTCAACCTCTAGCAAGATGCAGATACTTGTTCTTTGCTTGTAAAGAGCAGAATAAATTCCTGTAGTTAGGGTATTTAACGCATTCTGTGTTGACAGGCCCTCTATGAAGCCAAACTGCAATTCTGCTAAGATGTTATGCTTCTTTAGATAGCTTGTTATTTTTTGACAAATATTTTTTTCGAAAACCTTGGCCACATTCGATAATAAGGATATCGGTCTATAATTTGGCATTTCGTCCCTGTTTCCTCCTTTAAAAAGTGGTTTTATTACAATCTTCTTTAGAATGTCTGGAAAAATACCAAATTCTATGCATCTGTTGATTAAGGTAGTCAGTGGGACTGCAATAACATACACGAGTTCCCTCAAATTGTCCACAGTGATTGAGTCCAACCCAGGAGCTTTTTTTACCTTCATACTCATTATGCATTCAATAACTTCGGACTCACATGTAGGTGTTAGAAAAATGCTGTATGGCTTCATATCTACCTTAGGACTGTCCCCCGAAGACGGTATTTTTTGTGCCAACGCTCTCCCAACGGATGAAATATATTTATTGAATGCGTTGGCTATTTCCCCCGAGTTGGAGTTATTTAACGAGTTATCAGCCCCAAGTTGAATATTTCTTGCAGGATCCTTTTTCTCTTCTTTAGTTAGCCGATTTACCGCCCCCAAAGCTTTTTAGGTGAATCGGGGTGGAGGAATATTTGTTTTTTGACAAAGTTTGCTCTTGCGCACTTGATTATCTTATTTACCTTATTTCTATATCGCGCAAACTGAAGTCTCTTACCTTCATCACTAAAGTTTTGTATCATTGTTCGGTGTAAGCGATCCTTTGTGTTTATCTACTTAATTATTCCCTCTGTTATCCAGGATTTCTTGGGTCTATTTTTGTTTTTTTAACTTATCTCTAACAGTACACCTTATAGCACTGATTTTAGATACTTCACAAAATTTTCCGCAGCAATGTTCAAGCTTTCAGTGCCATAAATATTATCCCAATCTGTATGCTCTAGTTCCCTGCGTACCCTATCATAATCTATGTAACATTTTACCTCTAATTTATTGACTTTAATTTCTTTTTCAGAGTTCACTGGGAGATCCAATAATACAGAAAAATGGTCAGGGATAGAAGTGTGGTAGACTGCGCTCAAAATATCGCACTGCGACTTGGACCTCACAAAGGGGTGGTCAATGCAAGAGGCAGAGTGGTTCTGTATCCTTGTGTGTTTGTCTACGGTATTAACAAACCCGTGCTCAGCAAGTATATTAAGGTATTCCTGACTGCTGGACTCGTTTTCAGAGAGAATATCAATATTTAAATCACCAACCATGATGTGATGGTCTTTACTAACCCTTCGATTTCCAGCTAGATAAGTCTCTAAATATCGATCAAAGGAAGCTAAACACATGGCTGGCGATCTATAGATAGCAGTAATAGTAACATGTTCACTACCCATTCGAAGTGATAGTTCAACAGCTCGACACTCGGCTAAAGAAATCATATTATGTGAATATTTAATTGTACTTTTTATGTATACCAAGACACCATCACACCTATTGTAGACCCCTCCGCTGTATAAAATGTCATATCCCTCCATCTTGAATATGTTTGCACAATCGACCTGCCGAATCGCAGTCAGAACGATCACATGTGTGTGTGTGTGTGTGTGTGTGTATGTAACATTTTTATAAAACTTATTCTGTATATGAAGCTTTTTTGCCTTAATACCTATGTAACTATATCAAGGACAAAATGCAAACAAACGGCTATAAATCAGTGGCGGCGCTCGGTTTAGGGAACTTTTGCTTTTTGTTTTCTTAGAAATATAAATCCTCTCGTACGCGTCCATGTCGTAGTTCTTATCTCAAATATGTTGTGCCACGGATAACTTGTCTACACTACCGCATCTCAACATAACGAAAGCATACTCTAGGAAAATACTCACTTTCATTTTTTAAATCTAACTCAAATCTACTCATAAAAAGGCCCGCTATCAATGGAGAGAGTGGGTTGCCCATTGCCGTGTCTTTAGTTTGTTCAAAATCATTTGTTTTTATTAAAAGACTGAACTGTCAATTTGATTCAATAACAGTCACCCACGAATTAGAAGTTAACAGCAAACTTCCTTTTCTAGAGGTATTGGGTATTAAAAATAACGGTTCTCTTGAAATCGATGTCCACAGGAAGTTAACTACCACTCTAAGTGACATTCTAAATAACTCACGTCATACGTTTGCACAAAAAAGGCCGGTGTAAATTTCTTGGTAAATAGATTAATAAAATTTTCCTTAAGTAAAAGTAGATATAGTAGATAATTTGACTACACTAAAAACGTGGCTCAATATAACGGATATTCGGACTGCTTAGTAGAAAAATTAATTAGTAGGCACAAAACAAAGAAAATGTTAGCGAAATCCACGGCATTAAGGAAACATTAATTGAAAAAAAAATGTTTGCCTGCCTTTTAAATCGCGTATCACAAGGGGTCTCGAGGGCATTTTTAAGAAAGCCGATTTGCAGCTAACTCTTTCGAGAAAAAATCATTAAAAAACCACAAAAATTTAGAAAATTTTGATCTTATCAAAAATGTGAGACCACCTATGTAACTACTGTGATCAACAATTATCGTAAAAAATTTGAAGAAAGTTATAAGGCATATTTTAAATTTTATTTAAAAAAAGTTTCTCCGATCACGTCAAAACCCCAGATTTCAAGTTTGGTGAAAATCAAAACAAATATTGCCTCAAAAATTTGCAAGACAATAAATTTAAAGTTGATTCACACAAAAAAATTTAACAAAATATCTCTCCGAGTTTGTCTGGACCCGATATCCGTCACTGTATGAGTTAAGACGATATCCCAAGAAGTCCCGCTCCCGAGAGTCATACAAGCGGAGTGGTTCGCCCGTTTCAAAGCAAACAGCAGAGGCCTCAACGTCCAGGTGCATCTCATTCATAGATATCTCAGCCACCTCCAGGTTCCTTCGGAACCGACACCCGCCAGCGCTGACTCAAGCCGGTATCACTTGAAACCTCGCTCCAGAATAAGATCCAGGCGAGGTTGTTCGTCCGTTTTGAAGCCCACAGTGAAAGCCTTAAGGTCTGGGTAAATACCACTTCCTAGAGATCCCTGCCGCCGTCCGGGTTTGTCCCCGGACACGGCACCCGCAAGTGTTTGACTCCAGTTAGAAGTTAACTTAGACCTATTTTTGTATTTCGCCCCCAGACCTACAGGGGACTGTGTTCATAGAACAGAAAACTATCTAAGAGGGCATTCCTGATCGTGAAAATATATTTTTTATATCATTTAATTATTAATAAAAAATTTTGTTTTAGGAAAAGTCGCTACAACAATTAATGTAATATTTCATGTAGAAGTAAGTCACAGATCTATCATAAACATTGGCATTGAAATAATATTACATATTTATCTAAATAATAAACAAGTTGGAATTGCAGCGTACAGTACAAGGAATGCTGACTGCTGAGGTTTGCAATTTGTGAATTATGTAGACCAAGCAAGGTTATAAGTAGTGTTGTTGATAAACATTGGCGAGACTTTTGCTTTCAAAATGTAGAGATCAATATCAGAGACTTTTGATTTTAATTATGTAGAGATAAGTAGAGACTTTTCAATTAAGATTCATTATGTAAAGATTTCGGTTTTAAATTAATTCGGTTAAATTAGTTGTAAGCATTGTTGATGTTTATTTTATTTATTTAAGCTTATTAGATCGTTACTATGTCAAAATTAGCCTAGTTCTACAAGTTACTCCCTAATTACCCCCGCTACTTAACATGGTCCTTCGACAAAAAAAATAACCAGTGGCATTGGAAATACACTGCTCATTAAAATCAATTATCCTTATCAAACATCCTTTAACCCAAGTCTCCAAATACCTTTTTTATTTTAGGTAAAAGCAATCAAGGATACAAGCGTCCAAATTCAAAACAATTAAGGACACAAGCGTCCAAATTCAAAGCAAACAAGGACACAAGCGTCCGAAAAAAGCACATATACAGGGTCAATCAAAGCAATCCAGGATACAAGCGTCCAAATTCAAAGCAAACAAGGACACAAGCGTCCAGGAAAGTAGCAAAATAAGGTCAGTTTCGAATAAAGCACCTATACAGGGTCAAATAAGGACACAAGCGTCCCGGAGAGTACCAAATTAAGGTCGGTTCCAAATAAAGCACCCATACAGGGTCAAATAAGGACACAAGCGTCCCGGAGAGTAACAAAATAAGGTCAGTTCCAAATCAAGCACCTATACAGGGTTAAAGGCAAAATAAGGTCACAAGCGACAAAATAAAATCCAATTCAAAAAGCATTCAAAACAAACAAAGACACAAGCGTCCACAAAAAGCACCAATACAGGGTCAATTGCAAAAAGTAGGTCACAAGCGACCAATAAACCAAATCAAAAAAAAAGGCATCAGACAGGGTAACAAAAAACTACAAATATTTATTAAATCCAATAAAATTAAGTAAGCAATGGAGGAACTAAAAATAAAAATCATAAGACGTTCGAGAGAACTATAATTACATGTAAACCAGTTTATCCAAAAATTAGAAGAAGCAGAAATAAAGGCCGATGACGATATACTTACCAGGTATCAAATCATGATAGGAAACTTAGATGGGCAATGGGAAAAAACAAAAAACTAGAAGACAACATAATGGATATTGTTCGGTGTAAAGTCATGTGTTTTCCATTAATATTGTCGGGCACATTGTAGACGTTACCAGATTATTCTAGAAGCGAGGGGGGTGTTAAAACAGACCCTTACAGGCAGTGGAATCGGTCTAGTTCGCAGAAAAACATTCAAGAGCAGGTAGCAGTTAATAGTACGATGTTCTAGTGAACACATCTTTAACTCTCGCAATTTAAGACCTTCAGACCTAGTGCTTCGTTCAGTCTATTTCTATTATTACAAAAATAAACATTTTTCATCTTTCCCATTATTTATACAGTCCACTTTAAATCATTTATATTTTATTGTTAATGAAGTTATAATTAAGTTTAGTTTTCCATTTGTTATTAAGTAAAATAAAGTGCAGTTAATTAGAATCAGCGACGTTATTAGTTAGTGGTACGTCAAGACCGTGTCAAGACCCCACAAGACTCCCCATAAAATTGGTCCTTCGAGCCGGATACCATCCACATATGGTTCATCTGGCGTCAGCAGCGAGACGAATTTACTAGGTCCTGAAGCATCATCTCCAGCAGTCGACAGCAGCTACAGCATAGCAGCGTCAACGTCGAGGCATCTTAAAGCATCCTCAAAGGTCAGAAGGAAATAATCCGTGAGTTCTTTCATTTATTTCCTTCATAATAATTTCATTTAGTCCTAAACAGTGACTCTACTTGCGTGCTTTACATATTTAAAATTACATACGTATTTAAATAAGAAGCACATTCTATTTCTATTTATTATATTTGCATATATTCCACAATCGCCGACGGGTGGCGGAAGGTATAAATTTAACGCTACATTTTTAATTTTAATTTTTTTACGCGACTATATATCTTTACGTTTCATTTATTAACATTAATAATGGAAGCTGAACACAAAAAACTAAACACCAAACGTGGTGCAATTAAATCTCAATTGACCAGGTTTGCAAATTTCGTAGCTACAGTAGACAATCAAGAAAACATCCTAGAATTGCGAACTCGCTTACAAAAAATTGAACGTATTCTAGACGATTTTAATTTAATTCAGGATGAAATTGAATTATTAGACGAAAACGAAATTTCATCAGATGAAAGGTATAATTTTGAAAACAAATATTACCAAGTCGTGGTCAGTGCAAAGGAATTGATTGAAAAATATAAAACAAAACCGGTATCAGCAACGGCTTCACCAACTTCTAGTATGCAGGGTTGTACTCTAAATAAAAATGTTTTATCATTACCTCCTATCTCATTACCACATTTTGATGGTGCTTATGAGAAATGGTCTACATTTTATGATACATTTAATTCGATTATTCATGAAAATTCCAATTTATCAAATGTAGAAAAGTTTTACTATTTGCAAACATGTGTCAAGGCTTCAGCCGCACAAGTAATTAATTCGTTAGTTATCAACGACGCAAATTATTCAGTAGCATGGAACTTATTAAAGCAACGATACGAGAACAAAAAATTCATAATAAGAAGTCATGTAAAGCAAATTTTTGATCTCCAAAACGTTCAAAGAGAATCTCATTTATCTTTGCGACAGTTTTTAGACAATTTTCTTGTGCATTATCGTGTTTTGAAAAATCTAAACGAACCTATCGATCAGTGGAGCACTATTTTGATTTATTTACTCATTTCAAAACTAGATGTTAATAGCAAAAAGGATTGGGAAATTAAAACAAAGGACATAATTTCGCCAACTATCGAAACATTCATTACCTTTCTAACCGATAGATGTCAATTATTAGCATCGGTAGACAACAAAGTTATAATAAATAAAACCGAAGCGAAATCATACAACCATGTAATCTCTAATCAAGCTATATGCATCTATTGCAAAGGGCCACATGTTATTTATAAATGCAACGAATTTCTAAATTTATCAATTTCTGCTCGTATATCAGAAATTAAAAAACTAAAAGCATGCATCAATTGCCTTAAAACTGGACATTATCTGTCTAACTGTAGTTCAGGTTCATGTCGCAATTGTAAGAAAAAACACAATACGTTGCTTCACTTCGAACAACATTCGAACAGGAGCAAAACGTCATCACAAACGTTTTCCAATGAAAACCTAGGTCAACAGAACTTAAACAATTCAGGTAACAATAACCAAAATCAAGAAAGGTCACAAGGTGATACCCAGGTGCAAACTGGCAACAATGCAACGATTTCTGATCCCTTGACTGGCAGGTTTCTTACGCACTCAGCGTTAAACCAAGCATTTGTTATTTTATCTACCGCAAGGATTTACGTGTATGATTCAGACAATCGAGCTATTCCGTGCAGGGCGTTGCTAGACTCTGGTTCACAGAGTAATTTTATTACACAATCATTCAAAAATCAAATAAATCTTAAATCTAATAAGGTAAACATACCAGTTGTTGGCATAAATTCAGTGACAACTAACATCAAAGAATCAGTAAGGGCAAAAATACGTTCTAGTGTTTACGATTACGAAGTTGATTTGCAATTTTTAATTATAGATCGAATTACTGATCACATCCCACAAAATAATTTCGATAGCACGAACATACAAGTTCCAGAAAACGTAAAATTGGCAGACCCTAATTTTAATTGTTCGTCAGAAATTCAAGTTTTACTTGGGGTTAATATTTTTTACGATTTACTGTTACAAAATCAAATTAAACTCGGTCCAGGTATGCCAATACTACAGAAAACCAAACTTGGATGGGTAATCTCAGGCATTTTTCGGGATATGACCGTACAAAATAAGTCAATCTGTCAATTTACTAATTGTGATAATTTAGAAAAACAATTAGAGTCATTTTGGGTAATTGAAGAATGTACTAAGAAACGACAAATATATTCAAAGGAAGAGCAGGAATGTGACAATCACTTCGCTGCTAATTATTATCGCGACGGTGATGGCAGATTTGTTGTAAAATTACCATTTAAGGAAAATGTTAGTCAACTTGGTGAATCACAGCATTCAGCTGTGGAACGTTTTTATTCTTTGGAGCGTAAATTTGCAAAAAATTCAAAACTAAAGGAAGCTTATACTCAGTTTATGTCTGAATATCAAATTTTAGGTCACATGACACCGATTGATGTTTCCTCGGAACACAAGTTTCCAAACTTCTATCTACCACATCATTGTGTGTTCAAGGAATCGTCTTTAACAACCAAACTAAGAGTTGTTTTTGATGCCAGTGCCAAAACAACGTCTGAAAAATCACTTAACGACATCCTCATGGTAGGTCCTACTATTCAGGAGCCAATTTTTCACATTCTGCTTCGCTATAGATTACACCAGGTAGTTTTTACAGCCGATATTACCAAAATGTACAGGTGCATTAAGGTCCACGAATCAGATTCAGATTTTCAAAGAATCGTTTGGCGATCAAATCCCAATGAACGTCTTCAACATTATAGGCTCAATACTGTAACATACGGTACTGCTCCAGCATCTTTTCTAGCGACGAGGTGTCTAAAGCAGCTTGCTTTAGACAACTCAGAGCAGTTTCCCATTGCTACTCAATCCATTGTGCATAATTTCTACATGGACGACTTGCTAGATGGTGCAAGCACCACCGAATCAGCAATATCCCTTGCCAAGGATATATACAAAATACTTGAGTCCGCTGGGTTTGCTCTCAGACAATGGTGTTCAAATGATCCTTCCTTTTTGTCACTCATTGATAATAAGGGTGCTGACAATTCACAATATTTCATCAAAGACAATCAAGGTTCTACCAAAACATTGGGTGTGGTTTGGGATTCATCGTCAGACACATTTCAGTATGTCGCAAATCAAAGGGAACATAAAATTGTTACAAAGCGTTCAATACTCTCAACCATAAGTCAAATCTTTGATCCACTTGGGTTATTAGGTCCAATCATTATTTCGGCAAAAATCATTTTGCAACAATTATGGTCATTGAGATTATCTTGGGATGAACCTGTCCCACAGGAATTGCTTTCACTATGGTTAAGGTTTTCTGACTCGTTGCAATCATTAGCAAGACTAAAAATACCACGATGCGTGGTATTGAAGGGTTCAGACCGGTTAGACATCCATTGCTTCAGTGACGCATCTTTGTCAGCCTACGGAGCCTGTGTCTATGTTCGTTCCGTCAACTCAATGGGTCAGTGTCTAGTTAGGCTTGCATGTGCCAAGTCACGAGTAGCTCCTTTAAAAACAATATCCTTGCCCAGATTAGAGTTATGTGGCGCATTGTTATCAGCCAAACTATGTCAAGCCACAGTTGAGGCCTTTAAGACAAAAATTGGTCGTATTTATTTTTGGTGCGATTCTACGATAGTTTTAGCCTGGATTGCAACAGATCCCAGCAAGCTAAAAACGTTCGTATCTAATCGAATTTCAAAAATTCAGTCAATTTGTAAAGATAATCCTTGGAATCATGTATCGACAAATTCCAATCCTGCAGATTTGTTGACTCGAGGAGTCGATTCGAATTCATTTCACAATTTGGATTTCTGGTTCTCCGGTCCTGACTGGCTTTCCAAAAATGAGCTGCTTTGGCCTAACAGCAAGGTGGAAATTGGTAATCTAGATGTACCGGAGACTAAAACAGTAACAAATTTGTTCGTTCAGTCTGATAAAGGCTTCGGGCTAATCGAACGTTTTTCTTCATTATCTAAATTACTCAGGGTTGTCTCATTTATGTTACGCTTCATAAGAAACACAAGAAACCACGATACGAAATTAACAGGTTTACTTTCGCCAAAGGAACTACAAGAAAGCGCTCGTGTACTAGTCAAAATCGTTCAACGCGAGGCGTTTTCAACGGAATTATCATTGCTAAGAAGGTCTAAAACCGTTCCACGAATCAGTAAATTACTACCTTTAGATCCGTTCTTAGACGAACATGGTTTAATAAGGGTCGGGGGTAGATTAAAAAACTCTCAGTTGTCATTTGAAGGCAAACATCCTATCATCATTCCTTATAAGCATCACTTTACTATGCTTGTCATTCAATATGAACATGTTAAATGCTTACATGCTGGCCCTCAAACCGTTTTATCCAGTACCCGTGCTCAATATTGGCCATTGAATGGTAGGAGAGCTGTACGTTCAATAATTCACAAATGTTTAACCTGTTTCAAGGCTAAACCTACAGAAATTGTTCAAAAAATGGGCGATTTGCCTAAATCCCGTACAAGTCCTTCGTTACCATTCCTATATTGCGGTGTTGACTACGCAGGTCCGTACTTAATAAAGGATAGTAAATTCCGAAACAGGAAATTGATAAAGGCATATGTTTGCGTTTTTGTATGCTTTGCTACCAAGGCCGTACATTTAGAGTTGGTAAGCGAGTTATCGTCTGAGGCGTTTCTAAACATGTTCAAACGTTTCGTCAGCAGACGCGGATTATGCAAGGAAATATATTCCGATAACGCAACAAACTTCGTAGGCGCTAATAAGATTTTAGCGGAATTTGCAGATCAGGTCAACGATAGCAGGTTTCAAAATTATCTTTTAGAAAACAGAATCACGTGGAGATTTATACCTCCTCGGTCGCCACATTTCGGAGGATTGTGGGAATCAGCAGTTAAACTCATGAAATTTCATTTAACTCGCATTATTTTGAATGTTCATTTAACTTACGAGGATCTGTATACCATACTTGTCCAAGTAGAGTCAATCCTAAATTCCCGTCCTCTCATTCCTCTTACGGACAATCCAGAAGATCTTGAGGTTCTGACACCAAGTCATTTCCTAATTGGAAGAACGCTGACAGTATTACCAGATATGCCAGCTCCTGACAATCGACATTCCCACGTTTCCAATTATCATCACATGAAACTCCTAATACAACACTTTTGGTCAAGGTGGTCAAAGGAGTACCTACATACCTTGCAGCAACGTTCAAAATGGCGGGTCCAAGGTGAGAATAAGGTGAATATAGGCGCCTTAGTCATACTTAAGGAGGACAACACACCATCCCAACTATGGAAGATGGGACGCATCACGGAGCTTTTCCCTGGAAGTGATGGGTTAGTTCGCGTAGTGAACATCAAAACTCATAAAGGTGTTCTTCGACGTGCAATCACTAAAATTTGTGTCTTGCCGATTGACTAGTTGTGTTTTGTTGAAAGGTGAGCCTTTCAAGGGCGGCGGCATGTTCGGTGTAAAGTCATGTGTTTTCCATTAATATTGTCGGGCACATTGTAGACGTTACCAGATTATTCTAGAAGCGAGGGGGGTGTTAAAACAGACCCTTACAGGCAGTGGAATCGGTCTAGTTCGCAGAAAAACATTCAAGAGCAGGTAGCAGTTAATAGTACGATGTTCTAGTGAACACATCTTTAACTCTCGCAATTTAAGACCTTCAGACCTAGTGCTTCGTTCAGTCTATTTCTATTATTACAAAAATAAACATTTTTCATCTTTCCCATTTTTCATACAGTCCACTTTAAATCATTTATATTTTATTGTTAATGAAGTTATAATTAAGTTTAGTTTTCCATTTGTTATTAAGTAAAATAAAGTGCAGTTAATTAGAATCAGCGACGTTATTAGTTAGTGGTACGTCAAGACCGTGTCAAGACCCCACAAGACTCCCCAGATATAAATAGAATAACAGAATCAAAAAATCTAGATAAAGCACATTTGACGTTAAGCCAATGGTACGATAACGCCATGGTCAAGCTGAAAAGGGCAATTAAGAAACAAACACGCCATTAATCAGGGGCTAGGTTACCCTTACTCAAGCTACCAATACCAATCTTCACATGCAAGTACAAGGAACGGACAGCATTCCAAGAGCGAGTTCAGAAGGCAATAGATTTAAATGTTGGAAAATTCGACGCAAAAACAGCGTCAAGAAGCAATCATTAAGAATTTAATTTAAAAGTTGAAGTTCCATTCGAAAACGATGTACCAGAAGTAGAAGAAGCCACAGACGAGCAAGAAAGATTTAATCTAAAATTAAGTAAAGAGGTACAAGAGGTAGAACAAGCATTAATACAGACAGAACTCAACGAAACAATCAGATCAGGTGGGTTCAATTTAAGTAAATTGTCCAGCAACAAAACACAGAGTATTGCAGAATTGCCAAAAGAAGTGCAGAAAGAAAAGGTGTTGCAGCTGCTAGCCAAGGGGGCAAACAAATCGTTTGGTACCTACGGGGCATCAAGGGAATATAGAGTCAAATGGAAACTAGACTTAAGATATGCAGAAATGGTAACAATAAGGGAAATATTATCGCCAATAACCAAATTATTTGACCCATTAGGGCGGCTGTCGCCGGTGGTAATCGAATCCAAGCTGAAATTCCCAAATTATGGATCAATCAACCAGGGTGGGACGAAGTAGTACCCGCTATCAGGCAGAAAACAGTTATTCAGGTTAGTCCGATAATTGGAATAATAATACCAAGGTGGAAAGAAACAGCAACAACATAAAAAGTAAGAACTCATGGTTTGACCGATGCTTCCAAAGAAGAAATAGCAAAACAGTTGACGGGTAAAATGCGAACAGCAAGAAGTATAACCACCCAAGTATTTACACACACCGGGGTGGAGTATGCAGGTCCGATTCAGGTACGAGCTAAAATGGGCAGAGGCCACAAATTGTGTAAGGTCCATCCAGTAAAAATGGGAGGCCCACGAACAAAACAAACTCATCAAGATTATTGGGACGCTCGATATAAGGTACATGCTCGCCAATGGAAGCATAGGTTTAAATGGAAATTTAAGAAGGAGAGAGTACACGAAGGGCACAGGGTATCAACCAAACAATGGCCGCTGCGTAGTCAAATGAAGTCAAGTTTAAAGGAAAAAACACTCCAAAGGACTCAGGGTCGGCAAGGCTGGATTTTGTGGAGTTGGAAGAGCTCTGCAAGCAAAGCAGAGACAATTCTTCAAATCATCTGTACAGTTACTTTACAATGACAAGTAACTCACAAGCAACCATGGTAAGAAGCATGGAAAGCAACCACAACTGCATAATGGATGAGATATACCAGAGGGAAGACAAAATTACGTGTCCAATCCATCACCAGCAAGTCAAGTCGACAATCTGGAAGCAACTTTACACTAAAAACTCATGGACGTTCATCAACCCACCAGAATCTAGAATTGCAATCACAGGTAAAAGCCAGATGGAAGAAGTTATGCAGTATGGCAGAATATCCATCTTCCAAGACTGTATCCTCGAGACAAAATGGGCATATATTATTAGATCATTTAAATTATTATTATTTCCATGATCATCCTAGGGTCATATACACATTATTATTATTTTTATTATCATTCTAGGGTTGTATACACATTAATATTTTTTAATTATTATTATTCCGGTTATCATACCTAGGGTTGTATACATATTAATATTTTTTTAATTATTATTATTCCGATTATCATACCTAGGGTTGTATACATATTAATATTATTTTAATTATTATCATTCCGATTAGCATACCTAAGGTTGTCTGCATATTAATATTATTTCAATTATCATCCTAGGGTCGTATACATATTAATATTCTTTCAATTATTATAGATAGTGCCAAACTTAGGTCAAGGTAAATTAAACATTCAGGTCAGAGCTATCCAGAGAGACGTCATTCCTTTAGACTCTGCAGTATGTTCATAGAACAGAAAACTATCTAAGAGGACATTTCTAATCGTAAAAATATATTTTTTAATATCATTCAATTTATAATTAAAATTTAGTTATAGGAAAAGTCGCTACAACAATTAATGTAATATTTCATGTAGAAGTAGGTCACAGATCTATCATAAACATTGGCATGGAAATACTATTACATATTTATCTAAATAATAAACAAGTGGGAATTGCAGAGTACAGTATAAGGAATGCTGACCACTGAGGTATGCAATTTGTGAATTATGTAGACCAAGCAACGTTATAAGTAGTGTTGTTGATAAACATTAGCGAGACTTTTGCTTTGAAAATGTAAAGAGTAATATCGGAGACTTTTGATTTTTGTGATTATGTAGATATAAGTAGAGACTTGTGTGTGTGTGACAAAACAGCTTTGGTATGGCTTCAGACGAATCTATTAGCCACAGGTAATGTTATTTACCAGAGAAGAAAAGAAGAATCTTTATATAGTTATTTTTGCACTGTAAATGAATTTAATTATAATAACATATATATTTTTACCTTGCGTGCTTAATAATGTTGTTATATTTAGTGGTAATTTTTGCTGAGCATTGAGTAGAGAGATGATAAAATTAGTTCTTATTGTTTGGTGGTTTTGGCAGTTAAAGAATATGTGATTCAGATCTGCAATAGAGGTATTATCGCATGAACATTTTGGTGAATCTTGCAAACCAATCTTGTGTCAATGTGCTCGAAAGCCACCATGATTCATTTTTAGCCTTGTGATACTTGTAGAGTAAAACTTGGAGACTTTAAAGTCAAAGATATGTGGAGGATTTTTAGGTAAAATTGGGTGGAGAAGGGTGTACTGGTTTTTAGAATCGTTTACAAAACGTTTCCAGTCGGTTTCCCATTCACTACGTACATTACGTTTATAGATGTTAACTAGATCCTTATACTCCCTTAGCTCATACTCTTGTGATAAGTTTGTGGCATCTTTTGCAGCCTGATCTGCAATTTCGTTTCCGGTGATCTCAGAATGACCTTTCACCCAAACAAAAGTGACCGATTTATTGTCCATGTGCAGGCTATAAACAAGCGTTTTGATGTGGCATAATGTTTTGTTATTAAAAAAATGTTTCAGATTTATAGAATTAAGTGAACAATGGACAGATTTGGAATCGGATAAAATGATTACCTTTCCTTGTGCATTATCTTTTGCCCAAAGCAAAGCATTTTTGATGGCAAATGCCTCTGCTGTGAAAATTGAACAATGATGTGGGATTTTTGCTTTCCAGTAATAACCGGTGGATTGAACATAAAATGCACTACCAGTGGCGTTGTTACTTTTCGAACCGTCGGTAAAAATTACTGTACTGTTTACGTGTTCGTTCAGTATGGTTTTCAGTATGATCTTATTAAAACAATTTATATCAGTGAACGTGGGGAACACGACTTCAGCGCTGAAATAAAATTCGTTATATTCCAGTTCAAAACAAGGATATTTACTAAGAGGTATGAGTGTATCATGTTGGCTAGTATCTGCAAATGCCACAGCTAAAGGTGGACTATTTTTTTTTTGTCCAGTATTTATTTGTAAAATTTTCTACACCTACAGAGCATATAATGTTTAATATGTTATCAAAGCTGAAGAATCTTCTTTTTAACAACGTCCTGCACGCCATAAAGTGTCTTCTAATTTTAAGAGGTGGTTCTTGAGCCTCTGCCAATATTGCAGATGTTGGGGATGATCTAAACGCTCCGATGCAGATTCTGATTGCTTTGTATTGAATACGATCAATCTGGAGTAAATTTGTGTTAGATGCTGCTCCATAAACAACACATCCATAATCCACAATTGAACGAATGTATGACCTATAAAACATTAAAGCTATTTTTGGGTCAGCACCCCATTTACTATGAGATATACATCTCAGCATGTTTATTGCTTTTTCGCATTTGGTTTTAATGAGATTTATATGTTTGGTCCACGTTAACTTTCGGTCCAATATTATACCCAAGTATTTGTATTGGGGAACAACCGGAATTGTCAACCCACCCAAATCAAGATTACTCTGGCTTTCTAGTCTATGCCTTGTAAAAATTACTATGGCAGACTTTTCAATGGACAAAGTAAATCCGTGGTCCTTTAACCAAAGCTTCGAAGAGACTTTCTAATTAAGATTCATTATGTAAAGATTTCGGTTTTAAATTCATTCGGTGAATATATATATATATATATATATATATATATATATATATATATATATATATATATATATATATATATATAAGGTAAAGGTAAGATGCTTGCTGTCAATTAGGTCATTGATGACCCATTTTGCTCATCTAAACTAACCTACCCTCCACCTTGAGCTCGATCTCAACGACGATAGTGATTTTAAAAATCATCCGCCGCCGGTGAGTCTCGAACCGTCGTCCCCCGAGTCCGTATTGGAAAGTCTGAATCGACTTTTCCGCACAGCCACGGATGCGCTATATATATATATATATATATATATATATATATATATATATATATATATATATATATATATATATATATATATATATATATATATATATATATATGTATATATAAATTCTCGAACTGATCCCGGAAGTGGATTCTGGGCGGCTAGTTGGCGCTGGTTTGAAGAAATTTGTTCAAAATGGAACAATCGGAATCTCCCCAATAGTGAATTTTTTCTAGGAAAATTCACTAAAAATGTTTGGTGTCAGCTCATTTCTATTCAACTCACTACCGTAGTCCATTTTATCTTGTTCTAATACCTCTTAATTCATGATATATACCAACTGGTTTCACATTAGCTATTAAAAAAATTATAATAGACGACTCCTGGGTAGTAAATAAAACTGTTTCTTGTTGCCATTAAAAGCTATAAATATTTTCAATACTCTGCTTTTTCTCGGTGAAGCTGATCTTAGAGAAGCTAAAAAGTAGCAAAAAGCTGAGAAAGCTTAGTGAGTTGAGGAGGACCTGTAAATTGCTATGTCCAAAAGACCAGTGTAAAGCCATATGGATATTTAATATCACCGAGAAAACATTAGCGTAACCTATTAAAAACTTTTAAATATAAATAAAAGCGTAACATCATATTAACTTGAAACTAATGGCCAAACCACACTGAAGTTACTGGCTATTTCGCAGGTAATATATTTTTGAATATGACTTTTGTATTACGATATAAATATTAATTTTTATGGAAATATTGTCTCAGCTCTTCAGAATGATTCGCCCACTACAATCAATTTATAAATGCCCCAGACTCCATTCCATTCAAGAATATCGTTTTGTTTCTGAAATTGTTTGAAACAAACACGTTCATTAATTTTAATTTATGAGTGAAATGCCTAGTAAATCTCTTTAGTGTTTTCATAAAATTTTCTTTATTTTTATTTTATATTTAACGGCAATGCGTTAGGAGAATCAAAAAACGTGGACTACTACTATTTAGAGCGGAAATTGTATTTACTTAGAAAATACGTTCGCTGATGGAGTTGGATCACAATGTGGTCTCCGCAATACTTTTGTCTCAATCGTGAGCAAACATGGCACTGTTCGTGACACATTCAGCTTGTATGTCGTACTATTTCCGGAACGGAGTACAGTTATTTTCATTGTCGCTTATTGCCTGCAATCATTTAGCCCACTGGGTGTGTGGAGAAATATACATCAAATAACTATGGTACCATCTGCAACATTTCATTTACTATATACATACATTTGTAACAGCTAGGAGAGTATACAGTTTAATTGTTTAAACTAATTTAATAAAACAACTTATGTCTCTAAAAACAGTTTTCCTAACCAAGGTCCAAATTGTACCTACGGTAATTATTTACTTTTCCCACATGCGTACCATTTTTATGAAATTTTGTATATAGGCATACGTGTTTTAGGGTGTAGATGATGTAAATTACAATAAAGATGAAGGCTAAAGCAAACTCTTGGAGCTATTTGAATTTCGTGTTAGGAAAAGAGTAAGTTTTACTCACTTTTGTGACATGTTTTGTCATATTTTAGACATTTTCGGGGATCGTTCTTTTTATAGAGACCACGCGGGTAAATATACACGACATAAGTTATCAATGTTAATCGATTTATTTTCCAACGTTATTTGCTGAAAATCATGTACTGTAATAAAAACCCGAAAACGTCATTTCCAACTATTTTATTCTCATGAAGTTAGCTAAATTGGTATTAATTTCTAGTTTTATTTTATATTGTTGCGGTTAGCTAACGTTTGCGTTCCAGAAGCAGTAAATATTTAAATTTAAAACAAGTAATATTTGACTACAAACGAGGAAATTATTGCAGTTACATTGTCAAATTATATCAAGCTAAAGAACGGTATATTTCTCTATTATATTTTGTTTCCATATAGCATATATACCTTGGAACAACTGTCAATTAAAATAATGAGTACACTAAAGAAATTAAATCAAGAATTGGACAAGCCAGAACCATATTTAACAGAATGAGAAGCGTGTTATGCAGTAGAGGTCTTAACTTACAACTTAGAGTCAGAATATTGTTACGTTTTCTCGGTGTTGCTATATGGTATGGAATCATGGACGTTGAAGAAAGATATAAGTGATCGACTGGAGGCATTTGAGATGTGGTCATATAGAAGGATCTTGAGGAGAAGTTGGGTAGACATGGTAACAAATGAGCAGGTATTGGGAAGAATGAGAAAAGAAAAATAGACATTGAACACAATTAAAATAAGGAAGCTGCAATGTCTGGGCCACGTGATGAGAGGAGAGAAATATGTATTGTTGCAGAATATTATGCAGGGAAAATACGGGGAAAGAGAAGCAGAGAAAGAAGACCTATTTCCTGGCTAAAAAACAACTGTAGTTCCGTTGAGTTGTTCAGAGCTGCAGTATCAAAAGTGAGAGTAGCCATGATGATAGCCAACATTCTAATAGGAGACGTCACTTGAAGAAGAAGAAGTTGACGTTGACATATAATCCAACTTCATGTCATACATTGTGAATTCGGACATTATTGCAAGAAGTAAATGATAGTAATAAGATTTTTTAAAACAAAACGTGAAAATAAATATGTTCAGTGAAACAAGGTACTAAAGCATTATATAAGTATATTAATATCGACCTGCATGGTTTCACAGGTGCTGCTAAACGTGATTAATAAACTACTCCGGAGACAAGAGTTTCCACTGGAGTGGAAAATAGCAAAGGCTGCGTTGCTTTGGAAAGACGATAAGCCTTTAGAGCTAGCGTCATCCTTCAGACTTGTATGCGTGCTGGATACGCTAGGAAAACTACAAGAACCCTTGATAAACGCCAGGCTAGAAAAGAAAATAGAAGTGGGAGAGGTATTTTTAGTACGCCAGTTTGATTTCAGAAAGGGAGGATGCACAATACATGCTGCAAAATAAGTCACAGAAGTCGAAAAAACACAACCGAGAAATGGTGTGCATTGATCACTCTCAATATAAAAAATGCTTTCAACACTGCTAGCTGGGGCAAAATCATAAAAGAACTGAAAAGAAGCAACGTCGCTGAGTACCTGATAAACATCATAAGCAGTTACTTCTCATACAGAGAGATCATCAAAGCGAGGGGAGAGACGATGGCTGTCGAGACGGAAGTACCGCAAGCATTTATCCTGGCACCCCTCCTCTGTAATATAATCTATGACGGAATCCTCAATCTAAAAATGGTTGAAGGAGTTATTCTGGTTGGTTATGCAAATGACCTAGCAGTCCTAGTATGAGTCTTTACTCAAAACAAGACACACTTAGGTTTCGAGTGAACAAAACGTTAAGAAGAGTGGACATATTGATGACGGCCAAAGAACTACAGCTGGCCCCTGCAAAGACAGAGGCGGTCATCATGAAGAGTCAAAAAATCAACGGAGATTTTTCGTTACTCTTAAAGGACACCATGATAAAACCGGCGAAGACCCTGGTGTATCTAGAAATAGCAATCGGCGAGTCACTCAATGTTCGCCAGCATGTACGAATGGCAAAAGAAAATACTGAAAGAAAAACAGCAGCACTGAGTGGGATAATGCCCAAGGTAGGAGGCTCAACATCAGCAAAGCGACTACTGATCAGCGGAGTAGTGCACTCAATTGTACTGTAAGGAGTGCCGGTATATTATTAAACAATACAGACACAAAAATATAAAATTATAAATACTAAGAGTTGCGTGCGGATTCCTACCATTTCCACGCAGGAAATTCAGGTATTGACGGGCGTCGTACCCAAAGGCCTCTTAGTAGAGGCAAGATGTTTCCTGAATGAGGCGAGGGGAGTCAAAATAAAAGAAGCTGGGCCGGCTGCCAGACGCCGAACCTTGGACAAATGGCAGTAAAGATTGTCCCAAAACACCACGAAGGGACAATGGACAAAAATATTTATTGCAAATCTGACAGATTGGATGAAATTCGACCAGAAATAAATAAATTTGTGGCTCACACAATTACTTACAGGCGACGGATACTTCAGATCCTACGCCAACCGCATGGGAAAGTTATACGAGAACGAGAGCAGATGTATCTACTACGGGGAGGAGCACACGGTAGAACATTGCGTTTTTGTTGGCCCAAAGTTCGACCAGATGAGACGCACCACCCTCAACTCGATAGGGATACATAATAGCAACGACCTGGTACCAATGATGTTAAAAGACAAGAGCGCAGGGAAAATTTCATGGAATTAGCACGGTAAGCTATGACCATAAAAGAGAGCCACAAGAACTGTCGAAGAGAAGAAAACCACCAACTAGATTGTCCGAATCCCTAATCGCTTAAAGCGGAGAGGGGAAGTATCGTTTTGAGTCCCACCTCACAGGTAAAACAACTTGGGTGTTTGGAGGACTATATATATATATATATATATATATATATATATATATATATATATATATATATATATATATATATATATATATATATATATCCACCGTTTTAGCATTCATGGGTGTTCCTAGGTGTGGCCCGACAGTTAAAACAGTGTAGACTATCGTCTCCTTATTGCCGTCATATGAGTAAAATCCTCCCTTAAAATTTTGGAATCAAACCAGCTAGGAATAAGAGAAATTCCGCGATCTGTTTTTCCGAGGAATCGCTTGCCTGGTCAAAGCTAAAATAAAAACCCAGTATTCCGTTTCCTTGTCTTATTGACACTTTGTACCTACCAGTCAGTCCTGGCAAGAACCATACCTTAAGTAATTCCTCTTTGTAAATATTTTCACGTATAATTTTGATATATATATATATATATATATATATATATATATATATATATATATATATATATATATATATATATATATATATATATATGTCCCACAATTAAACCATTATTTGTTTTAAATAACTGTTGTTCACTGTTAAGTCCTTATAAAGTTTGACCCCTAGAAATCAAATATCTCCACTTGAGTCTTCCTGAGCACCATACTCCCTTAGGGTGGTCCGTTACTTGGATATTAGTCACTGTGGGGCTTCCACTTTCCCCCAGGAACCATTTTAAAACCACTAGTAAAGTGGTGGCGCTCGAGACAAATCCCTTTTCCCGATCAAAACACTGACCCACACTCCACCCATCGGAAGTAGACCGTTACAGCTTGATCAGCAGATTCGTGAACTACGCCCCACAATAAAAAAATCGGTCATGTTAAGCGAGATACGCTCCAAAAAATGCGGCAAAAGTGAATACAACTTACGCATTTCCTCTAAACAATCGAAATAACTTCAAAAGTTTGCTTCTGTCCTTATTTTTATTACGGTTTTCGTCATGTACAACTTGAAATACATCTGTCTACGAAATTTCATAAGCATCCTACTTTACCGTACTTGCTGACTGGTTTAAAAATATCTGAACCCGTCATAGTGGTGTATTTTATATTAGACAATTTAAATATAATTTAAGTAATAAGTTTTCGTAGTTCTGTAATAAGAATTATTAATTCTATTATTTATCTATCTATTTATTTGTTTATTTGTGTAAATTATACACTACGCTAATACAAGAAGTCAACGGCTTGTGCTGTACAGTAACGTAATTTAATATATATTATATCCAAAATTGCTTGACAGTAGGAATCAAAATTTCGCACTTCAAATTTTGACATACCAAATAAAATGTTTTTTGCTCCAATTTTTTCCATCTGATGTCCTAACCGTTGCCTTCATTGACAACAAATCTTCATATCTTCATTCTACTTTTCCATTTACAATTTATCTTAACATATCCATATTTTTGCCAAAATATTCAATTTTATTTCAGACGAAAAATGTGTTGTAGTTTTTGGGGTTTTCCAAGTGTGCTTATCAGTGCTCATCACAGGTTTTAATCTTCACTTAGTGAATGCTGCTCTGTTGATGCATTTTTCGTGTGAAAAATATTAAGTCACATTTTTTAGTGTTCCGTGGTAATAACTCTTGTAAGATTTTTGTGGAATGTTGGTAATAAATAATAAAATGTTTAATAAGTTATTGTAGGACGCCTTCGTGGCAGAGGTTGCTATCTTGGCAGGTGTATAAATAGTTTGAACTGAATCGTCGGACAAAAAAATTAGACTGTGCTTCTTTAGAATATTGTAATTTATTTTGAGATATTTTTTGTACTTTTTCAAATAATAAAGTTATTTTGATGAACTATGGTACATTGGTTCTTCTATATAGGTCATAGCAAATTTGACGCTTTTCATTGAAAAAAGACATACTTGCCATTAAACACAGTTTTATGAGAATTCACTACCATAAAGCACTTGCTGCGTCCCAAAATTTTACTATTTATTAAGATGCTGAGTGCTTAGTTCAACGGGATTTTAATATAAAAATGACCATAACTTTTAAAGTACCCTCTAATCACATAACAAGACTTAATATCTAAGGTACGGAAAAATAATCTGAATCCAAATATAATAATATATACGGTGTTTTATTTGTGTGTGTGTGTGTGTGTGTGTGTGTGTGTTTTGTTTCTTTAACGTCTATTTTCGCGACTATGGCCAATCACTGACGCCAGGGAGCAGTTTCACCTCACCATCCTGGAAATTTTGCCCAACCCCTGTCTTTCTCTAAGGAGGGTAGGGGTTTTTAACATGCCCAACATCGCATGGACACGGGACCGACGGCTTTACGCCCCATCCGAAGGGCAGAACGTGCAGACATTCAACTTGCTCAAATACAATGCCAGAACCTCGGTTGATGTTAATTTTACAGTTTGTACTGAAAAAGTGAAAGGAGTACCCCGGGATCGAACCCAGTACCCTTCGGTTCAGAGGCACACGTTCTTACCTCTGAACCACCGAGGTTCTGGGTGTTTTATTTAAAACGTATATGTTTATCGTGCAACAAAACATGGAATCATTTGTATAGTTAAAAATTATTTTAGAACATAAATCTCAAAGCGGTCACTAATTTTCGTAAGAACCTTTTTTGATATCTTGAATCGCAAAGGCTGTCTCATACTATTGCGCAACCCTGCATAATTTTAGCTTTGAGGCATTATTCACGTTTCTCAGATTCGCAGTTTAGAACATTTCCATTCAATAAATCGCAGAATAAAATGCAATGGGAATTGAAGTAAATTAAACTTAGGTGTTGTTGTTGGCTTCAAACTGAAAACGTAATGTTGCATAATCGACTCGAAAGATCTCGATTAATTTAACTAGCTGAACATTCAGAAAACACCTTTCCTCCGATTGTTGTCGAGATAACAGTGGAGTATATTTTAACATTTTTATTACCAGCATAAAACCATCTTTTCACACTCACCACAGAATAGATTTCAGTTTTAATTCTCCTCACTCCAAATTACATACACCACATGTGTCGAGTTTACGCCAACAGACATTAATTTAACTCGATGGTGTGACCAGAAGACAATTCCACTGATGAAAATTATATTATCGTCAATTAATGTCTATGCATATTTTCAGCCTCGATTATATTTACGCTCCGAAGTCGTTATTTATTGCATAAAACGGGTGCTGTAACAGGTTATGGAGAATATGACACAAAAAGTGCGGTATTGTAGGAAAATTTGATGAAAACCTTTAAAATCACAAAAAAAAGTTAGAGCCAGAAAAACAGCGATGTTGGTTTAATGTAATTTGATACAAATAAGGCTGTTACGATTTTAAAAAAAATTGTTATTAAAAATGCGCTATCATACCACATGCTCTAAGTCCAAAGTTTCGGTACTGGTTATATGTGATTTTTTCGTTTGTCGATTTATTGATTGACTAAAGGCATTTTCTAGCGAATTTTTTAGAAAAGTGCGGTTATAGAGAGGTAACGACTTACGACATCTTTAGAAAATTCTTTAGAAGAACAAGAATCAGAGGTTTTGAAACCCATACCCAAGGTCAGTTTTAGAGTTTATATATATATATATATATATATATATATATATATATATATATATATATATATATATATATATATATATATATATACCATTACAAAACTCATTAAATATCACTACTATTTTTTTCTGACTTAAAAAATATTATATAACATTTAAATTACAACCTCTGTCAAAACCTTGCACAAACGATTTATTTCTATTGAGTTTTCTGCAGACGTTAAAGACAATAAAGAACGATAGTCGATAGAACGAAATTTAACACCTTATAAAACACACCTCTTGCATTATATGTCCTCTATAACGCGCATTCGTGTAAATACATTTCTTTCCAAATCACCAGCAACTTAACGTTTTAAATCGTCGCTTTGATGCTTTTAAAAGAAAAAACATAAATATTTCAGTTTAATTCTTTTGGTATTTCTTGTTATTTCTTATCTAAAAAATATTTGTCTGAAATATATCAAAGAGGTTTTGTCCAGGTTTTGGTCCTACGTCCTCTTTCAGCTTTTAGAACAGCCTAATCATTTTTATGCGCTTATTACTGTTTTCTTTTAACTTAGAGATCTACATTCCAGCAAGAAGTTTACGCTTTATAAGATCATCTGGCCTACTAAATCTGTCGCAATGATTTTGACTGAAATTCTCCTAAATAACTTAATTTTCTTCTAAAAACGAATCCCATTAGGCTGACCAAGGAGCTTGTCCAGGCGACTACCAAATTTTACCTACACTCGACAGTTTTTTTCTGATATATATATATATATATATATATATATATATATATATATATATATATATATATATATATATATATAGATATAATCTAGGAACGGTTGTAATTCTTAGGTTCTAAATACAAACTCTCTATTCAGCACAATCACCGATGGAAACGAATAATAAAAATTCCAAATTTGTTTTTTGATGAAACATATTTTACCCGTCTATTTGGGGCTTTATGAGGAGCCTTAAACTTATAATTGTATGGTGAAAGTTAGATAAAGAAACATCTAAAAAACAACTCGCCGACAGCTGCGCAAATCATAGGCTGGCTGGTACACAACAGCATGAACAGGTACACGTGTATTCCAGAATTTAAAGGAGAATTTTGGGACCCAGAGCATTATATAGGATACGACACAACCTTTGAGGTCGACAACCACATGTTCGTTTTCATAAAACCAAGTCAGAAATTAAAATATAGAAAACAGGCTCGAACCGAATCAACAGTTGCCTGACCATCGATCGCACAATTTTGTGGTTTATTGAAACTAAACTTGACATATGCCATATTGTTTTCATTAGGACAAAACCTGATATATGTAACATTTTTTGCATTAACACGACAAGTCCAACTATATATATATATATATATATATATATATATATATATATATATATATATATATATATATATATATATATATATATATATATATAGCACAAAGCAAGGGGCATGGAGAGCAACAGGTTCAAAACGTGCACGACGGATCGAATTTTTCATATTCTTGGACCTCAATAGAAACTGATACAACAACAAATCAAAAATTCAACCACCTTGGTGCTTCTTTCAGAAGCTGAGTTTTGGATGTATTGGTGAATTTTCATTAAGAAAATTGACCAATAGAGAGGTAACGATGGTAAAACTTTCGGAATTTTTTTTCAAATAAGGGCGAATTAGGGCCGCTAGAACCCAAATCCAAAGTCCGTTTGAATTTTTATATGTATATATATATATATATATATATATATATATATATATATATATATATATATATATATATATATATATATATATATATATATATTGCTATGGTATTTATTTTAGTATACCTGCAAATATTTATTTTAGAGCTGAGAACATATATCTTAATCATCAGGTTGGGTTCATTATAATTACAGCTAGCGTCTACTAATTAAAATTCATTAATATGTGCTATTTAAATTCATTTATTGATTTTTACTTGATCAAAAATTAATTTCGCTTTGCACAGATGGTTATACAACAGTTTTACTGATTAATTATTAACGAAAAACAATACTTCTGGTTAATTACAATATGTTATACATTCCATTTAATTCATTACACAAATTTTACGGTGTCTAGGTGACACACATTAAATACAAACAGAAACATTTAAAGCATTCATTACATAAACATAGATTGAAAAATCCTATTAAAACATTCAGGTAACATTATAAATAATTACACAATTACCGGTTAAACATTGATATAACATCAGCAATATACATCGACAATTCTGCATAGATCACAGTCTCTTTCTGTTCATTTCAAGCAAATTTTTGCGTATTGAAATTCTTGGCACTCAATCTTTAATTGGTGCTGTTCAAATGGTGAAATTCAAACCGCACTGATCGATTTAGGAAAAGAAAACACTTACTGAAACATTTTCCATTGGATTATATATTGTTTTTCCATTATTACTGTCCATTATTAATTATTATTCTTCTTCTAATTTGTCCATGCCATATTTTACTGCCCATTTATTGATTATTAATGGATTTAATTTATTAACATGTTGATATATTCCATATTCGTAGCACTCTGGAGGTTTTTTTCTAATCTCCCTTCGATGCTCTCTGGAATCTCTTATGTCAACTTACATAATGATGACGATGATCACATGATCTGGTGAAATGATGCCGATGAATTCACTTGATGAAAAGACCCCGGACACTCCCGGACTGTTGCTTTTATTAACTTTCTTACAGGTGAAAAAACGCTATTGTTCATCAAACCACCTGTGTTTGAGCTTTCCGTCAAACCTTTAGTGTCTTTTTACGTTTTTTTCTTGCGCGCACATATACCTTAATACTACATAAAGTTTTGTTTTTACAAATGACCTCTGCTCTTTTAATACATGGAGCCTTTAGGTAGCTTGGTCATACCTATTTTTACACACAATAAATCAACAGAATTGCATTTATTAGCTACAATCTCATTCTCCCTACAAAAACTGAAGCATTGTTCTTGGTTTCTTTACGGATATTTCTAGAATATAATTTTTTTTTTATTACTCGAATGAAACTTAACATCGAGGGTTGCTACATGGGTCACTGACATTCATGTCGGGCGTTGACATCTCATGCTACACTCTTTCGTTGCTACATTAGGGTGTAGACATTTATTTTATATATACTAGGATGTTTAAATTTCCCGTTTTCCCATTCAAATTTCGTACTCTTTTCTGTCATTTGCTATCTATAGCAATATATATATATATATATATATATATATATATATATATATATATATATATATATATATATATATATATATATATATATATATATATATATATATATATATATATATATATATATATATATATATATATATATATATATATACATATATATATATATATATATATATATATATATATATATATATATATTTGTGAGTGTGTGTGTGTATGTCCGAGCGATAACTCAAAAAATACTCTACTGATTTGAACAAAACTTGCAACTAACTTCATTTTTTAGGACCGCAGGAAAGTTCGTAATCATCTATAATGGTTATTTACCACCACCCCCCCCCCCCCTCAAAATATACAAAAATATTGTTGAAAACGCTATATTTTTGAAAGTATTGGAGTAACTGGAATGAGATTTAATATGTCGCTAGAAATTGTGTGAGGAAATGAATATTGTGAATTTTAACAAATTTAATTCTCAGAATTTTCAGTTTCTTCGAATTGAAAATAAAACCTGAAAGACATGCGTTGAAATGACCTAGTCGGTAAAGTCCAATGCCTGACGGACGGAGTAGTTAAGTGTCATGCGTAGATTGATTCATACAACAGGCATAAAACATACTACCCGAACCAACAATTGTGAAATGTCGGCCACAAATATCGCAAATGAGAGACGACATGAAATTAAAAAAATGCCAAGTGATTGTTTTTTAATTGAATCGATTTTTAGAATACACTACATTTGTAGCTTAATGAACAGCCCTAAACACAGTTTTAGCCGGAAAGTGTAGCATAATATAGTGGAAATATACGCAAAGTCAGGTCACGTCTCTATAAAAATGATTTTAAACAGTTTGTTCTTTTATCTTTAAGCTTAAACATAAGACTTTATCTAAGATCTAACCAGTGGCTGAATGTGTTTCAAGTGACAATTCTAATAATTCTGTAATTAATTGCTACGTTTACCTCAACTATAATATAAAATAACCCTGGGCATGAAGCCGGCGTCAAGTATCATGTAAATAAAGCCTTAGTTAACGTATCTCAGATTCCTTGAGTGATGGCGTGCTTGTCTGCTACGCAGAAGGTTGCGAGATCGTTTCCCGCTCGATGAATGTATCGTTTTTTTTGTTACTTTAATATTTGGCGAACCTAAATCACCACAAACTATGTTAAACCAATCAAAGGATGAATAATGCAGAATTATTCATCCTCTAATGACGTTAACTTGATTAGTGAAACGATCATCAGTTTTTTTATAAATGTGTTGTGGTGATTTGAGTTCACCAAGTGTACTTTTCAGTTCTCATCACAGGTTTCAATCTCCACTCAGTGACAAGAAGCAGGAAAAAAGGTTTCACGGGAACACAGCTCTGCATCTCCAAGTTGGGCACTTCAACAAGGAGGTATGCCTGATGCTTCAAGTTATAAGTTTGTGTGTGCTCATAATTTTATAGCGCTTGCCGCGTTTCCTTACACCTTAGCTTGTATTCTTTTAAAAATAGAAAAGAAAACAAGTTGGTCGATAGTACAAAGGTACCAATATTAGCCAGATATAAAAAAAGTAAAAAGAAAAAGGAACATGCTTCAGAACTAGTTAAAATAATAGCATGTCTACAAGAAGAGGTAGTCATTACTAATGACAGTCGAGGGATTTCTTTGATCTTACCTTCTACATCCCTGTATCAAAAGAGCACACAAGGTGGTTAAGTTGAGCGACAACTCCCTTAAATGCACCGTAGTTGCATTTTCATTTTAAGATCCATATCCAATTGAGAGCACAATTTCTCATAAAATTTTGTTTGTATTATCTTTTCTAAATAGGAAGTTGTCAGCTCATTAATTTTATCCGCACCGTTTTTAGTCTTTCAATTAAATGTTTCCTTTAACTCTTAATGACAAGATAAACAAGCAGAGGCCGCTCCATCTTGGAACGTGCAACATTAATGAATATTTAATTGATCGTCACTTACAAATTAGAAGCTAATTTAGCAAAACTTCGTGTGATTCCTTTGAAGTAATAAAACAGTAATTTTGTCCAGACGGCGCAGATTCTAATCAAAACTTCAATTCAATTCTAATTACTGCTAACGTATCCAGTTGGCAGGTAACTTAGTTTGCGCAGAAACAACATCTGTTATAACTGACAATGACAGCGAACATATAGGAGAGAGTATGATAACCACATCGCTACATGCGGCTACATACAGTTAGCTGTTTGATATTCTCCATAATTATATCACTCCAATCTGATCAAAGAATTGTAAACACTGCCCATGTATAAACATGATGAGCTCTGGTTATGACAACAACATGCAACCCTACTACAAACAACTACTCTGAAATTAGAATATCACAAATGACTGCCTTGTAAGCTGACTAGAGTAGACATTATTTAAATTGGTATCAATATCAGAACATTGTAATTATTTTAGGTAAAGACGACGGTGTTATGGTTCATTTTCAGTGCAGTTTTACTGAAAAAATTTGGTGTGATAACACAAGACATATGTTATCAATTTCGACAAAACTGGGAGCATATGATCTTTTTGTAAATAGATTGAATAAGTTTGTTAGTCAAAAAGATCGGACTGTTTTTTTTTAAATCTTCATTCTCTTTTTAAAATTTCTGTGTCTTTAAAATTAACTGAGTTATTGTAAACGCACTTCGTATAGAATAATATACGAAGTGGACGTATTATATACTATATAAAAGCAAATATGCTTTTATATAGTATATAATATATAATACGTCCAATATTACAACTTTCTCAATTTATGGAAACGTAATGCGTAGGCCTTAAAATGTTTCCCGTCAGGGAACATACACATAAACACACACACACACACACACACACATATATATATATATATATATATATATATATATATATATATATATATATATATATATATATATATATATATATATATATATATATATATATATATACAGGGTGGCGCACTGAAAACGAAACAGACCGAATTGCGCCCAGAGATTTTTTTTAAGAAACGCTGAAACACGGCAATATTAATATTGAGGGAGACATGTTTTGACATAAAACTCAACTTTCCCACATCAACCCCTTAAGGGTGGTGTTAACAACCCTTACATTTTAAATAGGGAACATGGGTCGAGTGTTACATCATTTGAAAGCTCTTTTTTTTTCTGAATTTAGCACACTAACTTTTCTGGAAGTTTTATCAACTCGTTTAAAAATTATTCACAGTTGGAGTTGCAAGAACGTATTTCATTCATTGTGATGAGAAATGCACTTATTATTCAATTTTTCGTTAAGAAAAAGAAAAAAAAAAACCAAACGTTCAAAAATGTTTATTCAGTTAAGTAAGTGTTCAAATTGTTGACCACCAACTTCCATACAAAAGTACAAATTTTGTTCAAAACGAGCTCTGACATTCTGGAACATTTGTGGAGTTATTAGACGGCATTCTTCAACAATGCGTCATCGTAATTCTTCCAGAGACTCCGGTTCTGTTGCGTAAATTCTACTCTTTAAATGTCCCATAGAAAGAAGGCTAAAGGAGTTAAATACTGTGATCTAGGGGGCCACTCAATAGCACCTCTACGCCCAGTCCAGTTTCCTGGAAATTCTCTGTTTAAAAACTCCCTAACACGTTGTGAAAAATGCGGAGGAGCTTCATCTTGTTGTAACACTAATTTATTTGCTTGATAGCGATCATCATTTTCAACAATGTCAATTAGTAGAGGGTAAACGATATCTTCTAGTAACTCCAAATACGTTTCGCCACTCAAATTGCCATCAAGAAAAATTGGTCTGATTAAACGATCTCCAAAAATGTCAGTCCAGACATTCAATTTCTGTGGATTTTGAATGTGGAGTTCGTGAAAATTCCTTGGATTATTATTTGCCCAATAACGACAATTATGACGATTGACTGTAGAGTTTAATAAAAACGTACACTCGTCTGAAAAACAGATATTGAACAGAAAGTTCCACTTATCAGCTATTCGTGCGGTCATAACTTTACAAAACTCCAGCCGCCGATCAAAATCATCTTTATTCAGTTGTTGTACAAGATGAATTTTATACGGGTGAAATTTATGATGTTTCAATATTCGCTGAATAATTTTTCTTTTCATGTTTGGAACAGTGGCCAATTTTCTCGTGCTCAAAGTTGGGTCTGCAGCAATTTGTCCTAAAACTTCAATCTCAGTAGTCTCATTTCTAACCGGAAATTCACGTTCAGGATCCCGTTTTTTGTTGGCTACTGAACCACTTTCTCGAAACTTTGCAACTAACTCCAAAATTTATTTTCTGTTAACATGTCTGTTCGGATGTCGTTCATTAAATAAATTTGCAGTACGGTTAGTACAGTCATCGTTTTTGAAAAAAAGAGTAATTATTTCAACTCTTTCTTCTACAGAATTCTACATTGTGAAATTAATTTTCGGTAGTACTATCAGGTATCAAACCGACCGATAAACTGAAATAACAAAACGCATTTCTCTCATTCCGATAAGAAATGTTCTGATAGTCAGTTTTTTGTTTACAAACCAACAAAACATTGACTATCAGCACATTTCTTATCGGAATGAGTGAAATGCGTTTTTGCATCTTCTACTGTGGATAATTTTTAAACAAGTTGATAAAATTTACAAAAAAATTAGTGTGCTGAATTCAGAAAAGAAAGAGCTTTCAAATGATGTAACACTGGACCCATGTTCCCTATTTAAAATATAAGGGTTGTTATCACCACCCTTAAGGGGTTGATGTGACAAAGTTTGAGTTTTATGTCAAAACATGTCCCCCTCAATATTAAAATTGACGTGTTTCAGCGTTTCTTTAAAAAAAAAAATCTCTGGGCGCAAAGCGGTCGGCTTCCTTTTCAATGCGCCACCTATATATATATATATATATATATATATATATATATATATATATATATATATATATATATATATATATATATATATATATATATATATATATATACCGTGCATCCAATATCAAAGTCGAACATAGCCTTTAACATGCATTTAATCTTTAATAGTTATATATGTATTCGTAGGGTGCATGAAGGGGTTTTTGTTTGTCCTCGGAGTATTCTAGAGCGTTATAGTTGCGAATCTATCGTGCACCGATACTTAGTAATCAATAAATAAATATAGTAACACAAGCATAATTAATAAAACATGAATACATACAGCACAAAACAAACAAGTTATTAGAACCTTTAGTAACTTTGGTTTCAAAAATCACATGACATCTTTATTGTGACTTCACAGTAGTATTCCACGCTGAGAGTAAGTAATAGTTTTTCAAAAAAGTGTGAGACGCAGCAAGTACATTACAGTAGTGAATTTTCATAAGAGTTGTACACTATTCGTAAGGTATATTATTAAAAGTAAATCTTTAAATTTAAATGCACTTTGGAGATCGGTTTAAGAGTCCCAGTTAGCGATTATTTGAAAACATTTATATTTTCTATGGAGCTAGAAAATAAAAATTTGGTACTTATAATATGAAAGTACTCCAAGTGTCTTTAAAAAAATTGTGTTGCAAATTTTATTGAAGTTTCAAAAGTTTTTCAGAAACAAATTAATTATTTACAATGGGAATGTACCTGCCAAATTATAAATATGGCAGGTATTTTTCCTTATTAATTGCTTGGATGGTTTTGTTGTAGTCAACCCAATCAAACTAGTTTTTGTAAACAACACAACAAAAAAAGGTTTTTTAAAACCAATTTCTAGTTATCCGCGAAGCTCATTATGTTATTTTTATTTAATGTAGTACCCACGCTGCGTATATATTTCTTACTAGCTTAATGGGAAATTGATTTTAAATAGTTTTCCAAAAATTCTCTACCATAAGGTACTTGCTGCACCTAGACCCTTTTCAACACTTATTTACTGTTACACGTTTTAAAAATGATTAAATATTTTAGCTCTTTATGACAAACAAGGCAACTTGAATTTTATTCTTGCGAAAATATTTTAAACAAATTAAATGGCGTAACAATTTAAACATAAATTGGAGATCTGGGTTCGCTGCTTTGTTGCAGGGGTTCTCCTCCCCCTTCTTCTTGCCTACAATCATCCTCAATGCATAAACAGGAACAATGTAAACAAGAAAGGTTTCTTGGGAATACCTCCAAGAAAGTAGCGTCGTAACACAACATACAACACATAGAGAGAGGCTAACCTCAAGAAACAAACAGCGATCGGGAACTCACTTGAATGCAGTCAGACCTGACGACAGCAACAATTAACATAACATAAACTTAACCTAACAAACATTCGGTGAGCGGGAAGCGGCACGCTGACGCTTGAGACCTAACCTGACCACACATTCGGCGAGCGGGAAACTGCACCTGTCATCTGTCCCACCCATAACAAACCACACGTGGTAATATAGTCAAACATTCGGGTAACGGCACTCGGCATGCTTGTATGTCAAACTTAGCCTAACATTCAACTAGCGGGAAACTGATGGGACTTTAAAATTTTAGACCTGAAGACAACGACAACAACAAAAATATCAAAGAGCATAACCTCACATTAACACGTGCGGGAACATACCACACACGTGACGACTTAACCTAACAAGTATTCAGCGAGCGGGAACAGGCACGCTGACGCTTGATACCTAGCCTAAGAAATAGCGAGCGCGATCAACTTTAATTGTCAGACCTGATTCGGTGAGCGGGAAGCGGCACGCTTATATGTCATCTCTGTGATCATAACAAACAACACGTGTTGGAACATAACCTCGCACACAATTGGCAAGCCGCCATCATGGATATGTCATCTGTCAGAACCGACAACACTTGGGTCATCTTGTGATATCTGAAAGATCACGTCAGTTGCATCTGTAAGCTGTTACCTGTCATCTGACAGCTATCAGCTGTCACACATGTCACCTGTCATCTGTCACGTGACACCCGTGCGCACATAAAAACGTAGACGGAGCCTACACCCCACTCCTCTACCGTCACGGCTAATCAGAACGCTCAGATTGGTGGTCCCAAGTGACTCCCTATCTACTTATATATATATATATATATATATATATATATATATATATATATATATATATATATATATATATATATATATATATATATATATATATATATATATATATATTGCTATGATAAAAGGCTTTAAGCAGTGTGACATTGAGTTTAAACATTTTAAAACCTAATAGGAAAGTTAAGATTATGTATTTCCGATAAGCAAAATGAAATATTTATTTGTAATAAAATTAATTATATTTATTGAGTCTAAAAAAGTTAAACAGACTGTAACAAGTGTTAAACAATAGGTACAATGAACTGAATGAGAAACTTAAAAATTGTAAACAATGCTTTCTTAGGTTAAGATAATATAAACAGTGATGGACAAATTTTGAACTTAGCGCCAATAAAGAAAGTGATACTCACCTTTTTGATTAAAGCAGCTTTTTATAAATAAATTAACTTCAAGGGGAAGTCATTCTTTTGACTAGTGTGTGGATAATCTGCGTTGCGATTGGATCAGGTGAGAGAACCCAGTTGAACTTTTGAATTTACACCAATCAGAATCAATCAGAAGAATGAGACGGTTTCCGGCATCTTCGTTACCAGAGGAGAACGTTTATAACCAGCAGCACGACATGACGCTTGTAAAAAACTCCATTGTGTATTCTCCAAATTTATAATAAAAGTTGTATTAAAATGGACCGCCATTGTGTTTAAAAGGTCAACATCGTCTTCAGAGATGTTTCTAGAACAAAGATTAACATCGTCAGCAAACAATTCAGTATATACCAGTATGCATTTGAACTAGAAACCGTCTTGGAAGCAAGGTATTTATTAGAGTTTGAAATATAACTTTGTTTTTCACGAATGTATACAAAATTTACGCCAACAAGTAACACTAATGTCAATGAAGAGTTTACCGACATAAATGTCAGTTAAAACAAACGTTTATATAAGAAAAATAATATTTCGGCCGATAAATTGGGAGATTAAAATAAGTATCAATAGATGTCGCAACGAGACCCTCTCTAGAATAGAATAATTCAACCAACAGCCATTTTTGAACAACGGAGCCGTTACGATAGTAACAGAAGGACAGTGTTTGAGAAGCATATAGAAATAACATTTTAAATTAAAGTCGGTTCGAACCGCGAATAAAAACTCTGAATAAGTATTAAAATTTAATGGCCAATAAGTTTAGGGGACCCATAGGTAAAAAAAAAACAACTAAAATTCTTAAATTCAAAATGCATTGTTTGTTTGTTTGGTAAATTGATTAAATTGTCAATAGAAATTAAGTATTAACCTGAAAATCTTGTGGTTTCATTCATATCAGATTACATAATTTTAATAAATCTTAAAAAAAAGGTAGCAGGTCCAAAAAGTAAAAATTTTTACTAGATTCTCACCAAATCCCTGAAAATAGACTACGTAAAGCCGGGGATTGAAGTAAGAAAACAATTAAGTAAATAAAAAAGGTAAATTTATTCAATAATAATAATAAATATAAATTTGTTTAATATTGATTTTAATTCTTATAAGATAACAAAATTTTACCTACATACATATATACAGGTGTTCTAAAAGTATCAGAATTTGAGTCACACATTAATTGAAAAAAATATTGAACCCTATAATTAATAACTATATAAATTCAAAGACGCCCAACAATATAAGCAGATATAATCTGAGATTTAAGTATAATACCCGTTAAAATACTAGGTAAACAAACAGGAGTATATAAAATCTACAAATATTACAAACACATTACACAAAATATAATTAAATTACATACTCAAATAATATACAGTATACACCTTAAAACACTATATATACACATTAAACCATTCAATTGACGCCCATAAACGTGGGGCAGTAATATCCATACGTAAGAATTATTATATACATATATCCATTATATATATATATATATATATATATATATATATATATATATATATATATATATATATATATATATATATAGTAAGGCGTTTTTGATGTCAGAAAACAGTATATTTGGAATTTAATGAAATGGCAACATAGGAATAGAAGTTCCCTTAGGCTGGTATCAACATATGAAAAATCAATACGTCAGCTCTGTCATACATATATACTGATCCAAGGATATACAATTATCTATTACCTGATATCAGAAATATATAGTGTAGCCGGGATATGTTTGCAAAATTTACAAAACAAACTGGATAAGGTTATTGACTTGGATAAAATTGTTGATTATGATGGATCGTGGAAAATCCTGAAGTGTAAATGGTGGGCTGCTTTTGGATGTGTTTCTGGAGATTTTTGCTCACCATTGGTGTACGCGGAGCGTTTATTTGTGAGGTTTATGTATGGCTGTATGTAATTATATTGGCGACAAACAAGAGTTTGCAATAATAAAATATTGAAAACAATATTTTGGACGTTACTTTTGAATACACGGTTATCACAAATCAACCGGACTGTGTCTCATGATGTGTCATAATATTTTTTACAGACAAGCTACGCTTATGTGTGTAACTATCAGTTTCTTTTCTGTAAGTGTCAGAGAGAATCCAAAAGTGCACCTCTGTCTGTATTTTTGGCGAACAAACTGTTAATAATACTTCGCGCATTGTGAAAATTTTGGTATTTTGATTTTTGCAGAAACAAATTCTTATCTTTTAAATTTGCAAAAAGACTTAAACACCATCATTGTACAATGTTATAAAGATTCGTTACCACAACGCAGTTGCTGCGCCAAAGTATATTTTTCGTACCGCGCACAGCTCACCTAAAATGCAATATATACATGAATCTTCTGGTGAATTTTCATTAAGAAAATTCACTAATAGAGAGGTATCGATGGTAAGACTTTTGGAAAATTTCTTCAAATGAATGCGAATTTGGGCCTTTAGAACCCATATCCAAGGTCTGTTTTGATTTTTATATGTTTATATATATATATATATATATATATATATATATATATATATATATATATATATATATATATATATATATATATATATATATATATATATATATATATATATATATAGCTCATCCAAGCCATTAACACAATCAAGGTAATTTTGAAAACACAATATTTTTATGAAATATTAGAGTGATTCAAATGAAAATTTGCACATATATAAGAGACGTGATAATATACCTGTTAACCAAAATTAAACGGCCCACGAGAAAGGGAGTTATTCGAAAATAAAGATGTTAAAGTAATAAACAGTCTAAGGTATCACTTCAAATTACATGAGGCATTTCACACAGTGACTGTTTTCAAGCATGGTTAGACTGTGAATGTGCTATTCTAAGTAAATAATTAAAACTCGACCAAGTCACCTGACAATTAAATATAAATGAGCCGGGTTGCCAGATATAATAAAATTTCATTTAAATCTTAAAATGTAAAACATTGGTCATTAAACATATTTGTACTACTTATTGATGACAAATAAAAGTTCATAATAAATTAATCCATTCATTAAATGTCGTTTAATATTCATAAATGTTGAGTGACCAATTCCTCGTCTTGTTTTCAAAAAATAATTACAATCTAATTTGTACAATATGACATCGTTGCATCCGATGAGAGCACTTTGCGAGTTGCGTCGAGAGTCGAGACAATCGAGACTTCGAGCTAACGTTAACGTTAATAATCACCAAGGTGGACATCTTATTTATATTCTTATTAAAACAGAAAACTTATTTTACATTTTTATTATTATATAAATAGATGTGGGATGCTAAAACAATTATATGTTATAAATGGTAAGTAATGGTAAGAAACAAATAATGCCAGGTTGATTCAATAAAACTATAGACGCAGCAAGTACGTTATGGTAGTGAATTTTCATAAGAATTGTACACTATTAGTATGATATATTATTAAAGCTAATTCTTTAAATATAAATGGACCTTGTAGATCGGTTTTAGAGCCCCGGTTAGCGATTATTTGAAAACATTTATATTTTATATGAAGCTACTAAATTAAAATTTGGTCTTAGATATAATATGTAAGTACTGCAAGTGCCTTTAAAGAATTGTGTTACAAATTTCATTTAAGTTACAAAGGTTTTTCAGAAAAAGTAAATGATTTACAAAGGGAACGTACCTGTCGATTTATAAAAATATGTAAGTACTGCAAGTGTCTTAAAAAAATTGTGTTACAAATTTCATTAAAGTTACAAACGTTTTTCAGAAAAAAATAATTATTTACAAAGGGAATGTACCTGTCGAATTATAAATATGACAGGTATTTTTCCATATTAATTACTTGGATGGTTTTGTTTTAGTCAACCCATCCAGTTTTTGCAAACAATAAACAACAAAAAAAAGTTTTTTATGTTATGGTAGAAAATTTTCGTAAAAGTATTTCAAATCTGATAGCCCAATAAATTTCCCATTACGCCAGAATCTTCAATGTTGAACCTTAGTAACACCTATGTAAACGCACGTGGGTAATAAATTAAAGAAAAATAGCATATTGAGCTTCGTTTTGTTTTAAAAAACCTTTTTTGTTGTTTATTGCTTGCAAAAACTGGATGGGTTGACTAACACAAAACCATCCAAACAATTAATAAGGGAAAATACCTGCCATATTTATAATTTGACAGGTACATTCCCTTTGTAAATAATTAATTGTTTTCTGAAAAACTTTTGTAACTTTAATGGAATTTGTAACACAATTTTTTTAAAGGCACTTGTAGTATTTACATATTATATCTAAGACCAAATTTTAATTTAATAGCTCCATACAAAATATATTTTTTTTCAAATAATCGCTAACTGGGACTCTAAAACCGATCTCCAAGGGCCGTTTAAATTTAAAGAATTTGTTTTAATAATATATCTTACTAATAGTGTACAATTCTTATGAAAATTCACTACCATAACGTACTTGCTGCGCCTAGAGTTTTATTGAATCAACCTGGCATTATTTGTTTCTGGATTTCTTTAGGCTGCAAGTTTAGTCACCAATGACAAATTTAGAAATCTTTATTACTCAACTGACATCTCAACCTTCCAAAACTAAAATTTATATGTGATAATGTGATAAGCATTATATGGATATTAATTGGTCCCTAATTAGGAACTAGAAATGTATATAACTGATGACTTCCTAATTACTCCGTGAACCTTTACATATCGGCAATTTGAACTTCGATATCGGCCGGATAATGTGCCCTGTCGATACTGATCCTTCGACATCTTAATCCCTGGTTTCGGTTATATCCCTCTAGAAGACAGTTGGCTGTGCCATTAATCAGATAACAGTTAAAAATTCTACGATTTCCTGAAACGTGCTATCTGGACGGGTGTATCTGATGAGCGAGTCAGAACGTTCTGACAGCTGAAGGATCTCAGAAGGTCGAGAGAGACAGCCGTAGACACAAACGCACTAGTGGGTCAACAGTTGAGTAATGTTAGTTTAGAACGGGGCTTAATTACTTTTTGGGAGGCGGAGGCTAGCCCACCCACTCGCTACTTACCAGCCTTTCCACTGGTATATTCAATTTCTATTTCAATCTGGAATCATATTACTGAACGGGAAAATCAACTCATCTAAGAGTATTATAGTTTAAGTTTATTAATTTGTATACAAGGTGATACAGTTTGCTGTACGCTTTCTTGTACGTTTAAGCGAATATTTTATTTATTTTTAAATCGCTAATGAGGCGATCTTTGTATATATATATATATATATATATATATATATATATATATATATATATATATATATATATATATATATATATATATATATATATATATATATATATACGACCGATAACTCAAAAAATAAAGGACCGATCTTGATCAAATTTGCTGAGTACCTTCCTTTTGCAAGTGGCTTGGATAGGTTAGTTAGCCAGGAAAATGGGATCAGGTTTTCCACGGAAAGTTTGGTGTTCTCTTTATAAAAAAAATCATATCTCCGTAAATAATAAAGTAAGGGCAACCAAATTTGGTGCGCGAGTTTGTATTATGAATAGTGAATTCTGTACCGAAATTTAGGTCCCTAGCTTCAAAGACAAAGAAGTTAGGGCAGTTAAAGAACAAGTTTTGGAGTTTTCCTCAAATTTCGCAATTTTAAACGTCAAAATTGGCAATGTTTAGGCAAAGAATGTGAAACAAATACCGATTGTGAAAAGAAAATTTTGCAAGAAGAGTGTTCTGCAAGCCCTTAAGTTTCAGATTCAACCATCATTGCCCTTAATTTTACTAAAATATTTACAGAATATTCATTTTAAATACACCCTTTCTCTGATGCTTTGGCTCTCAGTTTAGTTAAGTTGATGCTTTTTTGGATATTTATTTGTAGGTTTAGTGAAGTTTATGGTTTAACGGTCTATAATTTTTTTGGCTAGTTTTCCTATAACAAATTTGTTAATGCATTTTTGCATTTTTTATCGAAATATGACCCGTTTATAAGAAAAAAATCTTGACGCAGTAAGTGCGTTGTGGTAGCGAATTTTCGGTAAATTTTCAGATTAGCTGCCGACCCTGGATCCACAAACCCCAAGAAAAATGTCTTCTTCACACCCCCCAAGGAAGTTACGGGACCAGGAGTGAATAGGTGTGCTGGGCCGGGTAGGTAGTAAAAAGGAAATATGAGCAGAAAATGCAAATAAAATGAGCTTGAAAGTTATCTTTTTCACATCTTGAAGCTATATCCCCCTTAAACCCTGCCTACCCCGCACAGCACCGCTATTCGCCTAGGTGCCGTAACTTCCTTGGCGGGTATGAACAGGAAATTTTTCATGTAGTTTATGCAACGAGGGTGGTTGTATGCGCGCGAGAGGGAAAGGAAAATCCCCACGACGAATCAGCCACCCCCAACCCCACCGCAAAGCAAAGCGGGGGGGGGGTCTGCTTCGTCGTAGGCATTTCCCTTCCACCTCGTGTGCATACAACCACCCTCGTTGCATAAACCACAAGAAAAACTTTTTGTACATACCCCCCAAGAAAGTTACGTGACCTGGAGGCGAATAGGGGTGCTGTGCGAGGTAGGTGGGGTAAGCGGGGCTTAATGGGGATATGGTTTCAAATCGACAGCTTTTAAGCAGCTTTCTTTGCTTTTTCTGTGCATATATACTTTTTACTACCTATCCCGCCCAGCACCACCCTTATTCACTCCCAATCCCGTAACTTCCTTGGGGGGTGTGAACAAGAAATTTTTCTTGTGGTTTGTGCACCCAGGTGGGGTCGTAACAATATTTCTGAAAACAATTTTTTGAAAAGCGTTCGGAAGCTAATCTGCAAATTTACCGAATTTTCATTAAATCCTTCAAATTTCAATAACCCAATTTGCTATTAACGTAAGCTTTGTGGGTAAGGAAACCAACATTTAAGTTTATTTTCGGAAATTTTTTGTATATTTTCAAACCATAAGTAATTTTGATAAAATATAGTACATTGTTTCTACTACATAGTCTATACCGATAATCAGATTGATGCCTGTCCGCATTTGCTATTAAAAACATTTTTATGAAAATTCACTTCCATAACACATTTGCTGCATCCAGACTTGTGAAAAATGTTTATATATTTTCAAACAATAAATTTATTTCGATGAAATATGGTACATTGTTTCTACTATATAGGCAACCAAGTTTGATGCCTGCTTTCATCAAAGGAAGACATTTGCGTTTAAAAATATTTTAAAGAAAATTCGCTACCATAACGCACTTGCTGCGTCCAGAGATTTTTTTTAAAGTAAATATAGGTTTAAGATTACAAAACAAGAAATACGCATTTGAGTGCCAAGAAAGATGACTTTTACATTGGGTGACCAATTAAGAATGCTGCCCTATTAACATGAAAGGGCCAACCCACAATTTCATTGCTTTGAGAGATTTGATACTTTAATAGATTTTTTTGCAGAAAATGCATATTTCTTATTTGTTTTTTAAATACATATACAATGTGAACAGACAAATGCAATGAATTCAGTATATAAATTATTGTGCATTTTTATAAAAGAAATCTCAAATCACGTCAATATTTGATTGAAAACCGACATCCTCCAACTGGAAACTTCACCCCTACATTAAACCCTACTCCAATAACAGTTGCAACCCTCAAATTTTCAAATAATATCTGGGGCTCGTGATACCTCATTTGAAAGTGAGCCTCATTCTCTACTCAAAAATACTATGGTTTTAAAATTGATTGCAAAAATTAACAGCAAAGAAAACCAGAAATTAATCTGCTTGGCAAACATCGCTATAGCACACTAAAAAACTTATAACTAATCGCGTTTCAGTCTTCATAATGAAAAAAGTTCTGGACGCAGCAAGTGCTTGATGGTCGTGAATTTTTATTAAATGCTTCAAATTTTAATAACTCAATTTTCTGTAAACTTAGAAAGTTGAATTTTGGTATGTGGGAAGGTCCTTAACAAGGCAATATATTCGCCAAATTTCATTAAAATAAGTTTGATTTTCGAAAGAAAATTCAAAATTTAAATAACTCAATTTTCTATAGACTTCGAGAGTTGAGTTTTGGTACGTAATAAGACCTTTCGCAAGGCAACACATCGGTTAAATTTCATTAAAATAGCTTTGTAATTTTCGGAGATTTTTTTTAAAAAGGAAACACCGGCTAACGAACTCATCCAATCCATTAACAAAAGAAAGGCAATTGCCGAGTTTCATCGAAATCAGTAAATTATTTTTTGAGTTATCGGTTGGATACACACACACACACACACACATATATATATATATATATATATATATATATATATATATATATATATATATATATATATATATACAGAGCCTTCGTTAATTCCCGAACACCACGTGACCGGATTCGGTCTCTCTCTCAGTGGACTATGATTATATGAGTTGGCAGTCCAAAAGTTAAAAATGTAGGTATGTTAAGGTTATGTTGTTGACGATATTCGACATCGCATGGAACGAAGCCCTACCAAATCTGTTCGTCAATAATCTGCCCAAACAGGTACATATTTGTTCAATGTTACGCAATACACATTCCCAAAACCTTAAATTAGAAGTTTAAATAATCGGACCTCAATTTGTTTACGTACATCACAAAATTTTAATATCTATACAAAATAAAAGTAATATTTTATTGTTTTTCTTTTATTTTTTTAACAATCAATAACAGTAAACCATACATGAACAGACTTGCTGTTAACAATACTAAATAATAAATACATTTAAGACATTTACTGTTTCACCATATTATGATTTTTATATTTTTTATAAAACCCCAAAGGAAATATGAGACAACACTGGCATCTTATAGGGATTTCATTAATTCAGGTTGTACAACCGTGTATGCCGGGTTGCCTAACTTAAGCGGTCACGTGGGGTTCAGGAATTAATGAAGGCCCTGTATAATAACATATGAAAATTGAAACGGACCCTGAATATGGGTTCTAGGGGTCCTAGTTCGTGCTCATTTGAAAAAAAAAATTGCAAAGTCTCACTATTGATACCTCTCTATTAGTGATTTTTTTTAATAAAAATTGCCACCCAGTCGTATTTCGCTCGTTATTTATACAGTAAGCTGCAAAATTATGGGATACATTCATTAAGATTTAAGCAATTTGTGCAACATAGACATTTTTGCAAAAAAATTACCTTCCTCTCACCGCTGCTTTTTAAATATGACGACATCGATATTTTTTTGGAAAGATAACCCTGTTTTAGTGAATTTTTATTTTTTAAAAATCACTAACAGAGAGGTATCGATGGTGTGACTTTGCAAAAATGTTTTCAAATGAGCGCGAACTAGGATCCCTAGAACCCATATCCATATATATATATATATATATATATATATATATATATATATATATATATATATATATATATATATATATATATATATATATATATATATATATATATATATATATATATTTATGTCTATGCGGAAGTAGCTGGACCTTTATCTCTTGGGATTTATATATGTTTATAAGGAAGTAGCTGGACATTTCAGCCATAAAAATTAATATGTCCAAAAGGAAGTAGCTGGACCTAACCTCACAGTGTTGCCGCACTTTTTAGTAGGATATATAAAAGTTTTCTGGTTAGTTTTATGTTGTATGCTTAAACAGGTAGCATTTCGGTTTTAAGGTCTGCGTGCTAGTGTACAAAGATGATATGTTTTAATTAATACATTATTTATTCTCTTTACTTTGACAGTTTTACAGTGAAGCACTTCGTGAATATTAAAATTATAAAAAGTGACTACAAATTATTTTTAGATTATTTGCCTACATAAATTATCACACCGGTGTGGTAAAGCAGAAAAATGATAAAAGACAAATTTTGTGTTGTAATTGTTTACCAGTTCTTTTAAATTAAATAAATTGTGTATAAAAATGTATTTATAACAGTCTTGTCTAAAAACACACGTGTTTTATCTCAAAATGTAATACATTGAGTTCCTAGAAAACAAAATTATTGTAATTAGTTATCTGAATCTGAATACATTGCATGTGATCTGTTTTCATAATGGAAGTAACATAATTCAAACTCTTAACAAAACTATGATGACCAAAGCTTTTGCATAAGTTACATATGAAACACAATTCTTGTGTTATGGTTTGAATTGAACGTGAGAAATCAGTTAAAATAGTTGTCGTAAATAAATAGAAACTGCAGAAAAAGTGGAGAACTCAGGAATTTAGTAGAAGAAAATTTGTACAAAGTAGGCAAATTTGTAAAATGTAATATAAATAGTCATTGATGTATTTTTATGTTATTTTATTTTAATATAGCTAAAAAGAAATATTTATCATATTGTCTGTCTTTTTTCTTTTTTCGTGCTACTAGAAATGTAAGGTTTTAGAGACTGGGGAGTTCGTTTGTTTAACACTGGACAATTTTCGATCAGAAGTTCACATTCAGCTATCGAGGGGTTGCTTCCGTCCTTTAAATGTCTTCTAATGGTCTCCTTAACTGCTTCTCTTTGAGGAGAACTCCATCTTGGTTGTGCTGCTGTGAAACAATAATCATAGAAATTACCTTTGTACAATGGGTGAAGATTGGAACCTGTGATGAGCACTGATAAGTACCATTTGGAGAACCCCATTTATCACAATACAGTTTTTTGACCCGACGATCGTTTCGCTAACAAAGTTAGCGTCATCAAGGGGATGAATAAACTTAGTTTATTCAAATTTTCAAAACTAAAAAATTACTTTAAGGAAGACGCAGAAATTGAAGACATAATTCCTTTACCTAGAGGAAAACCGTAGCATATTGTTTATGCTAAACTTATAGTAGGAAGTGCAACAGTGATAGAGTGTATACTGCGGAAGCTACTTTTAACGGATGTTTCATAATCATTGTTTATTGTTAACTTTAAATACTTGATATTTAAATTTCAGTACAGGTTAACGAAAATGCAGCAAACAAAAGGATTTTCCTTTGCCTAAAGAATAACCATGTTATATGTTATATTTTCTAAATTTTATAGAATTATTGATCTATTGATGTAATTGTTTTCAATTTTTGATCATTTTAAATATTTTACCTTAGAATATAAATTTTTGCAAATAAAACTTTATGTACCCCATAAAATCCCATCTAACAGGGGAGGAGTCATCCGACACGATAATATGTATTTTACAAATACAAAATGCAACGATGACACTTCCCACACATTACAACATTATAGTCTCAGCTCCCATAATGCCTTTCTGTAGCGTGTCTTGGTTCCGAGATTATAAATATATGTACTTACATTAGTTAACTGTTATAGTAGCCTCATAATAAAGGTTTAGTTAACGCACATCGTCTAGTGGGCAGTATCCAACCCCCTTGCTCCGTAATTGCTTAAGAAACCCTTTAAGAAAATTCGGATAAGGGTAGTAACAGCTTTACCCCCTGGTGCAATAAATTATAATCATTATACAACGTTCACTATTCAAGCCTGACAGTGGTCTTTCAATATTTTCCGCCATTTGAAAACACTTGTAAAAAAACCGGTACCACCAGCTAAAAAACATGGTCAATTAAAATAATTAACTATTTAGAATAAATCCATTTTTGGTCATTGTTGTTTGCTTAATTTTCTTATTGATTTAGGAACGTCAGAAAGAGACTACTTATAAAGTACCCCAAGTCACCATTCAAATACCTGTACCAAAGAGAATGTTTTAAAATACACGATTCAAATACATGTACCAAAGAGAATGTTTTAAAATACACGATTCAAATACCTATACCAAAGAGAATGTTTTAAAATCGGTCGTTGGTAAGTGAAAATAGAATTGTATTTTACGACCATAAAATGTTTTCTAACCACAAAGTCATTTGATTAACGAGTACACCAACAAAACATATTGTAGGCTCTGTCTAAAGAAAGCACTGGTAATTGAAAACTCACAACTATTTAGTCTGCCTAAGAAATGAAACTTGTTTTAAAAATTTTCTGCCAAAGTTTATTCTCAAAAAATGTTCCGACCGAAATTTATAAATTAACATGGTGTCTAAATTAATAAGTCAAGTCAAACTGATCCTGGACTATTTTCAGTAATTATAGTAGATGTTGGGGCGTAACGTACTTAAAGGGTTATTATTATTATTTTTTAATTTTTCAACAACACACCACGAGGGCTTACAGCCTAAATACTACCGTGCCGTGTGTGTCGAGAAGGAGGAAAGAGACAACTTGTTAATTCTGGACTTGAAGGTTTGGAGGTTCTGTGGAGAAGGAAAAACATGTGCCGTCAAAGAATTCCACAACTTGGAAGGCCTCGGGACAAAAGAGCGGGCATAACAAGATGTTCTATGTCTGGTGACCTGGGCAGTAAAACGGTGCATTCGCTCTGTTCTTGGTAGATCTGTTGGGGGCAGCAGGTGGAGGAACTATGGAAGAAAGCTCATCTGAGCAGTGTCCGTACAGATATCCATAAAAGAGAGCGAGGTCACCAACGGCACGTCGGTGGGCAAGGGATGGCAGCCTTTGGGTGATGGTAGTGTCACCGATGAGACGTATAGGTCTCTTCTGAATGAAGTCCAGAATAGCGAGTGTAAAAGCGGCAGCGGAACCCCAGATGTGGGAGCAGTATTCGAGGTTTGGCCTTATTTGTAAAGTATATAAGATATATAGATTATCTGGTGAAACGTATTTGCGAGCCCGGACGAGGAAACCTAATTTCTTAGCAGCCACTTCTGCAATTGAATAACTTGGTTGTTCATTGAGATGGGTCTAGGGCTGGTGCATCTCTTATGAGATAGAAAGCAAGACTGAGATTTGGTGGAGTTGAATTGTACAAGATTTCTACTTCCCCAGTATAATATTTTTTGAAGATCCACAGAGGCAGAACCCTCCATGAGTCTGCGATCCTCATCTAATTGAGCTAAAGAGACAGGCTTAGAGTATTGTATATTTGAGAGGAGGGTGCTGTCGTCCGCGTAACTGTGAACTGGGTTGGATGTGCTAGAGAGGAGGTCATTGATGTGGAGAAGAAACAAAGTAGGGGCTCAAGCTGAACCTTGAGGGACTTCTGCATTAATTGGATACAGTTTAGGGGAATGGCCATCCACGGCAACAGAAATTCTCCGGTTGGAGAGGAAATTTGCTGTCCAGGTACAGAGTTTTGGTGGTAGGCCATAGGCCGGAGGTTTTTTAAGCAGCGCTGCGTGTCAAACCTGGTCGAATGCTTTGGATATGTCTAGAGCGACAATATGGCATTCACCGTGTAGTTTCATAGACTTGTTGCAAGAATGGATGACAAAGGAAAGGAGGTCGGCAGTTGATTTGCGCTGACGGAATCCATACTGGCTGTCGTGGATTAGATTGTGTTTTTCAAGAAATTTTAGTAATTCGGTGTTTATATACTTTTCCATCACTTTAGATACGACTGAAAGGAGAGAAATAGGCCTGTAGTTGTTAGGAAGCGCTTTGGATCCTTTATTGGGGACGGGTTGTACTCGAGCAGTTTTCCAGTTACTAGGGAATATGCCTCTATTGTAAGATGTCTAAAACAGGCAGGTCAGGACAGGAGCAAGTTCTGGTGGACATCTTTTGAGAACAATTGCTGGGATCTCGTCAAGGCCAAAGGCTTTCCTGGTATTAAGAGAAGAGAGCATCTTTCGTACCTTTTGTTTTGTTTTGTAATATAGTATTTTGAATTAAAATTAATCTAACTCCTGCTTTTTTTAGAAGATAACACAAAAACTTAGTTCGAAAATAGGACAAGGTGTATAATGACTGTTGTTTTATAAACTTACGATATCTACTTTTAGTGTTATAGAGTTATATATTTTAGATTATTGTATCCAATTGTTGCAAAAGATATTTTACAATTATTATCAAAAAGCCTGAGTGATGCAGTGGTAGGAAAGTATGCCGCCGGATCCAAGGGTCCTGTGTTCGATTTCCAGGGTTCCCCATTCATTTTTCCAGCCCCTACTGTAAAATTATCATTTAGTTTGAACATGTTGAATTTTTGCAAGTTCCGATTCACTGAGGAGTCGTGAAGTCGTTAGTCCCGTGTACCGTGCGAGGTTGGGCACGCTGAATATCCCTACCCTCCTTATAGAAAAAACGGGGTTCGGCCAAATTTAAAGGAAAGTGAGTTGAAAGTGCTCCCTGTCGTCGGTGATTGGCCATAGTCGTAGATATACGCAGCCGTTGAGGAAAAGACAAAAAAAGATAAACAATTATCAGCATTATTACTGCCATATTACACAATGCATGTTGGTAACTTAGAATACATTCAGTTAATTAAATACACCTTTTTCAAATGCGCGAACACGTCAATTAGTGTTTTTTAAGCTGTGATCTTTCTTTAATAATATGAAGTTGTCCCAAATTTGAGATATGACGTCGATAATTTGTTTAACCGACAATCCTACTGTTTTGTTGGCTATTTCTAAAGTACATGTCAAGTTATGCTAAACCACCAAGTTTATATTCCTTCCCACCCAAATATACGTTATATTATTTTAAAAACAGAAATAAAAAATAGATAATCTAAATCAATTTTCTTTAATAAATGCTTAGGTTGTCGATTGACTATTTGTTAGTAGTATAAACGGAATTGAAATTCGTTTTACACATTTCTGGTTATCTTGGGAAAATAAGTCATTCATTTCTTATTCGTGCTACTAATTCCTTTAGATTTATAATTATAAATAAATAAAAATTTAAAATCAGCTGTTTTTTTCAACTTAATGTGTAGGTTAAACCTATTTAACAAAAACAAACTAGGGTAGGATTTGAAAAAAATATCGATGAGGTCGTACCTTATATTTGGCACACACTGTATGGTATTTATTTTATTTTTTGAAAAGACCGCAACATAGAATGTCTATCGACATGTCTGCGAATTATTGGAAAAAGATAGCTGTATCTGATTAACTGAATTTATTCCATGTTTTAAACTCGCGCTATATGTATATAGCTGTCAAAAAATTATACTGGCAGGTTTAGGCAAACAATGTGCATATTTTTTATTATAAATAAAAAGTCGTAGGGGTAGAAATAGTAGCATTGGTAAGTACATAACTTAAAAGCTTTATTTCCTGGAAAGCCGCTGCATTTTAAGATTCACATAGTTGCATTTGCATCATGTTCGATGCAGCAGAGATAAGACTTGTTTGCTGAATATAACTGGGATAAAGTTTTCGTGAAGTTATCCATAAATTCCCAGCCACAGATTTACACGTAGGGTCAGCAGAAAGCGGGATGGATCGTCGCGATCACAATATCAGTGAAGCGGATGCAACGTAGTAAATTTATGGCTAGCCATAGATGCCAGCCATATATTGCTATATGCTACTACACCTTACCGAAGAAAAAAGAATTTGTCTTAAATGTTTTGCAATAACATAGTAACACTAAACCAATCGTTTATTATTAACATAGTCATAGAGGAAAACTAAATTTTAGTATGTATTATTTGTTATTTTGGTTACATGTACCCAAATGACAAATATTGGACAATAAAGCCAAGGCCCCAATATAAAAATAGACACAAAAACAAGTTACCAAAGACCTAGTGTATAGCAACCTAAACAAATTATTTTTTGTCACACACTGGAAAATAAAAGAAAATTATTTGAACATCGAGATACTTATTACTAAGTTTTTTCAAATGACTTATTTTTTGATATTTACAGTTAATGTGCCAAATCATAAAAGCGCAAAACTATTACCAAGGCCCTAATGTATAATAACTCATGCAAATTATTTTTTCCAAAAGTGAAAAAAATACATATGAAGAACGAAATAGCTATTACCACGTTTATTTTTTCGCATTTGCAATAGATGTGCCAAAATCACAAAAACGAAGATCGGGATAGCAATTAAGACGTTTCCGAAATATGAATTAATTTTTGATATTTGCAGTAGATGTGCCAAAATCATATAAACACAAAATGACTACCAAGGCCCTAGTGTATAATAAGATTGCAAATTATATTTTGTCACCCTCTGCAAAAGTGAGAAAAATGCATATGAAGATCGGGAGAGCTATTAAGAAGTTTAGGTAATATGAATTATTTTTTGATATTTGCAGTAGATGAGCCAAAATCATAAAAACCAAAAATGATCACCAAGGCCCTAATGTATAATAAGATATGCAAATTGTTTTTTGTCACCTTTTGAAAAAGTGAGAAAAATGCATATGGAGATCGGGATAGCAATTAAGACGTTTCCGAAATATGAATTATTTTTTGATATTTGCAGTAGATGTGCCAAAATCATTAAAACAAAAAATGATTACCAAGGCCCTAGTGTATAATAAGATATGCAAATTATTTTTTGTCACCCTTTGCAAAAGTGAGAAAAATGGATATGAAAATCGGGATAGCAATTAAGACGTTTTCCAAATATGTATTATTTTTTCGCATTGGCAGTTAATGTGCCAAAGTCATAAAAACAAAAAATTATTACTAAGGCCCTTATGTATGAAAAACCATGCATATTATTTTTGGTCACCTTTTGCAAAAGTGAAAACTAAGCTTAAGAAATTCAGGATAGCAATTAAAATGTTTCCGAAATATGTCATATTTTTTGATATTTGCAGTAAATGTGCCAAAATCATAAAAACACAAAATGAATACCAAGGCGCTAGTGTATAATAAGAGATGCAAACTATTTTGTGTCACCTTTTGCAAAAGTGAGAAAAATCCATATGAAAATCGGGATAGCAATTAAGACGTTTCCGAAATATTAATTATTTTTTGATATTTGCAGTAGATGTGCCAAAATTATAAAAACAAAAAATGATTACCAAGGCGCTAGTGTATAATAATATATGCAAATTATTTTTTGTCACCCTTTGCAAAAGTGAGAAAAATGCATATGAAAATCGGGATAGCAATTACGACGTTTTCCAAATATGTATTATTTTTTCGCATTTGCAGTTAATGTGCCAAATTCATAGAAACAAAAAATATCACTGACGCATAAAAGCTCATGCAACTAATTTTCTGTCAACCTTTGGAAATATAAAAAAAAATGCATTTGAACACCGGGATAGTTACTACCACGTTTTTCATTTCAACATTAATGATTCTGTGATACTTACTGTTTATGTGGTAAAATCACAAAACCAAAAATCATTACCAAGGCCCTATTATGTAATACTACACCAAATTTATTTTTTGTCGCCTTTTGCAAGTAAGAAAAAAAAAGAATTTAAACATCGGGATAGCAGTTAAAACGTTTTCCAAGAATGTATTTTTTTTCAGTCAATGTGCCACATGAAAGCAACGGGAAACCACCTTATTTTAACCTATCGTTGCGACTACTAAGCGACTTTGCCTTCAGTCAGTGAATGAGTGATACGGATTATTATTTTTATTATGTTTTGGAAAAATGATGAATTTAAATAAATTTAATAAACATGTTGTGTATACAAAGAAACTACCCCAATCTCGTTATAACAATATGTTTATTATAAAAATTTGCTATAAATTAGGTTTAAAGTGCAACTTATTTTTAGTGGCATAAATCTTGGTTACATAGCATAAGAAGACTGTTGCTTATGCTGTACTGCATACTTGAACAATGCAACATAAAAATTATGAGAATCTAATTAATGTTAGTCACTCTAGTATAGCAGTTAGTGGCTGGTCATATTCAAATATTAAACCTAGCATTTTTTCTCAAATATTATGTATTTGTATATAAAAGCGTCGCATAGATAAAGAACGTTTGGGCTTTGATATACCGCTTTTACGACGTTGATCCCAGAAAGTTTTACAGCTCTGTTTCTGTACCCTCCTTTTGTAAATTTCAAAGCTTTTACCTGTCCTGTCAAACATATGTTTAGAAAAAATTGAAAAGTAACTGTAGCACAGCATAATCAATCAATTATTATGCTGTGACTGTATATTAGATTTTAGCGCGTTAAAAAAATCTGCAACTTGAAAAATAGGAATAGAATCATATTCAATTCATTCTAAAACTGTCCGGGTTGAGAGTTGTGTATGCTGTAGTATTATACACTAGGGCTTTGGTAATAGTTTTGTGATTTTATGATTTTAAATGTAAATATAAAAAAAAGATTCCTGTTTAAAAAATTGCAAATGTCAAAAAATTATGCATATTGCGGAAACGTCTCAATTGCTATCCGGATCTGTTTTCGCATTTTTTTTACTTTTGCAAAGGGTGACAAAAAATCATTTGCATATCTTATTATACACTAGAGCCTTGGAAATCATTTTTGGTTTTTATTATTTTGACACATGCGAAAAAATAATACATATTTGGAAAACGTCTTAATTGCTATCCGGATTTTCATATGAATTTTTTTCACTTTTTCAAAAAGTGACAAAAAATAATTTGAATATCTTATTATACACTAAGGCCTTGGCAATCATTTTTTGTTTTTATGATTTTGGCACATCTACTGCAAATATCAAAAAATAATTCATATTTCGGAAACGTCTTAATTGCTATCCCGATCTTCATATGCATTTTTTTCGCTTGTGAAAAAGGTGACAAAATATAATTTGCAATCTTATTATACACTAGGGCCTTGGCAATCATTTTGTGTTTTTATGATTTTGGCACATCTACTGCAAATATCAAAAAATAATTCATATTTTGTTTCTTCCGAAACATTATTTTTACAAACCACCTGTAGATTTTTTGCTATATTACATGAATAGTAACTTATGCAATAATCATTTTTAATCCAGAAATTCCTAAGAAATATTCTGACGATATTATTATTAAATAAAGTCTTAAGTAACCTCGTGCTTTTTGCGGTCCTAGTGTACATAAAATTCACACAAACAATATTTAAATATAATTAATATTTTGAGCATTTGGCAACACCGCACAGGCGCATTAATTTTTACTTTTAATGTCCTCATGAAATAGGTCCAGCCAATAACGCATGTACATATTAATACCAGCATGTTAATAGCTGGACGTCCAGCTATTGCACGGTTGGTCCAGCTATTATACACTTGGTATATGAAATGGTCCAGCTACTTCCGCATAGGCATAAGTATATATATATATATATATATATATATATATATATATATATATATATATATATATATATATATATATATATATATATATATATATATATATATATATATATATATATATATATATATATGTGTGTGTGTGTGTGTGTGTGTGTATCAACCCGCTAACTCAAAAAATAATTAACCGATTTCGATGAAACTCGGCAAGTGCCTTTCTTTTATTAATGACTTGGATGAGTTCATTAACCAGGAAAATTAGACAAGGTTTTCTGGGAAAATTTTGTGTTTTCTTTCGAAAAAAATGTTTTTCTCCGAAAATTAAAAAGATACGTTAATGAAATTTGACGAATATATTTCCTTAGGAAAGACCTTACTGCGCACTAGAATTTAACTTTGTAAGATTATAGAAAATTTAATTATTCAATTTTGAGTTTTCTTCCAAAAAAAATTTTTCCTCCGAAAATTACAAAGTTATTTTAATGAAATTTGGAGGTTATGTTGCCTTAGGAAATACCTTACTACGTACCAAAATTCAACTTTCCAAGTTTATATAAAATTGAATTAATCAACTTTGAAGCATTTAATAAAAATTCATTACCAAAACGCACTTGCTGCGTCCCGGATTTTTTTTTATTTTAATAGATCATTGAATTGTCTACACGATAACATCAAAATTTTAATACCACACCTTGTTAAAATATCGAATGAAAGTCATTTAAAAAGTGGAAAACAAACTCTAGATAACGAATAAGCTAATATTATTTCGTGGAAATAAAATGTTTAAAATTATATTCACAATTGGGTACTAATCAGTAATATTAAAGAATCAGGTGTACGTTATTGTCAAATTAACCTTCTTCTTAATAACATATATCTCTTTGAAAAGTTAATTAAGTGTGGTACATTTAACTGAAACCCCGCATATACGAACATCGAATTTTGTTGGATGCGGTGATAAAACCAAAATCCAGTAAGAAGTGTGCAATTTGTTTAATGCTAAATATCCAGGTAGACGTATCAGCCAATCCACTGTAAGTAGAATCGAGAAGAAATTAAGAGAAACTGGTCATGTTAAAAATATGCAAAGTGCAGGGCGTCCTAAAAAATTGATAAGGACGTAAAACTTGATATTTTATTAATGGTATGTGAGAATCATCATGTTGCATCTCGATCAATTGCGGCAGAATGTGAAATTTCTCAGCGATCAGTATTACGTACATTAAAATTAGAAAATTACCATCCTCACACAGCGCAGTTCATCGACGAACCTAATGAATATGAATTTGACCAACGAATGCATTTTTGAGAAATACTGCGAGATTTATGTAACCGTAATCCAAACTTTCTCGCGAAATCCCTTTTTCGGACGAAGCATCATTGTGACGAAACGGAACAGTAAATAGACAAAATTACACGTATTAGAGTGGAAAAAATCCTCACTGGATGACTGAAGCATATACACAGCGCCCTAGCAAGGTTAATGTGTGGGCAGAAATCGTCCACAATAGAATCTTAGGTTATTTTTTCTTCAACGAAACTCTCACTGGGCAGCGATATGGTAATTTTCTAAGGAATGAGCTTATTATTCTTTTTTTGTAAGTTTTCCAAATGAAGATGAACTTGACTTACCAAGTGGTGATATTTGGTTTCAGCAAGAGGGTGCACCTCCGCACTTTTTACGTCCTGTTAGCGAGTTTTTAAACGACTGATTTCCTTACAAGTGGATCGATAGCCGAGGATCAATAGAGTGGCCGCCCAGCTTCTTACCCCACTAGATCTTTTATAGGGGTATTTAAAATCAAGAATCTACGTTAACAAATCAAATAACCTAGAAGATTTTAAAAATTGAATTATGTATGAAATAAGTCGAATTAGCCCTGACGTACAAGAGGAATGTATCAACAGATTTGCTTATTTTCAAGAAATCGGTGGATTACATTTCGAGCAGTATATTTAGTTTACTTTGTTTACTTAATTATTTTCATTTGTTGAATAAGAGCCTTTATCTTTTGATTGTGGGTTTGAATAGAGTTCATGTTTTCCACTCTTTGAATGAGTTTCATTCGAAAATCTTCCAATATTAATTAGCAATCAAAATTTTGATACCACCTTGTAGACAATGCAATGATCTATCGGAAAACAGGATTTCCACTGAAAAAAATTTTTATGGCGTCATACTTGAAAAGCAGGAGTGTCTGAAACGTAAATTTTATGGAAAAATGTGTATTTCTAAAACTAGAATCGCTCAAATTTTCATTAATTTATTCCATAATTTTGCCGCTCACTGAGCAGTGTGAGCAATATGATAATACTAAGGAGTCACATAAAACAGTTTTTGCTTATGATTGGAAAGCATTGTACCACAAATTCCCGAAATGCATCCTGTACTCGCCCTCGCATATCTTCTCGTGTTGTTGGTAAAGTGCGATACACAAAGTTTTTTATAAATCCCCATACAAAGAAGTCACAACAAGTAAGGTCGGGAGATTTTGGAGGCCAGGCTACTGGTCCACCCCTGCCAATCCACCTTCCTTCGTACTCTTAGTCAAGATGTTGTCTAACTACGGCAGCATAATGCGGTGAAACACCATCGTGCTGTATCCACATATCTTGCCTAACTTGTAGCTGTACATGTTCCATCAAGACTGGTAAATCATTAAACAAGAACGGGTGGTACCTTGGTCTATTTAGAGACCCATCAAAAAAATGTGGTATTGCCAATGATTCTACCTCAAATATTGTTATATGACTTTCAATCGACAATATTAATTAGGTATCAAAATTTTGATGCCACCTTGTAGACAATGCAATGATCTATCGAAAAAGGGGGTTTACACTGAAAAAACTTTTTAAGGCGTCATACTTGAAAAGCAGGAGTGTCCGAAACGTAAATTGTATGCGAAAATATGTATTTCTGAAACTAGAATCGCTCAAATTTTCATTAATTTATTCCATAATTTTGCCGCTCACTGAGCAGTGTGAGCAATGCGATAATACTAAGGAGTCACATAAAACAGTTTTCGCTTTATTTTCCAAAAAAATTACGAAGATGAAATACGTCACTTAAAGTCTTTCTAGGGAGTTTGAAGGCGTGCACTGGAAATATAAGGTTAGGACTCATAAAAAGACCCAAATTCCTTACGAAATCCTTAATCTAAACGTAAGAACCATCAACACTCAAGTTGACCTCGATATACGAAATACCACGATATATATCATTAGGTTTCGCGAATAAGATAGCTTGCATTTTGTTGGCCTCAAGCATTAATTAGTATTGCTTGGTGAATTCTGGCAAACAGGACAAATCATAGTTAATGGCCGCAACTGCCTGAGGAAGCTCAGATATATCAAATCAAAATGTGGGACAATTAGTCAAATTAAAGCTATAAATTGCGAATAGCAAAGTACCCAAAATAAATCCTTGTCGGACACCACAAGACGCGATTTAACAATGTTACGTTAGTTCATTAGAGGTATTGTACTTACATTATACCATTTTTGTCATACTTGATAAATAGCGGAAGAGAAAGTTGTTATTGGCTTTAAAAGAAATGTTCAAATAATATAGAATTAAGTAGTAGTTTTTGGTTTATAGAATCAAAATCTTTAAAAATCTGAAAGCAGAAGCAGGCTGATCTCTCTGTGATCAGAAGCTCCTAATATGTCATGAGTGACCTCCACTTAAAACCTGTCTGCACTGGTGGTAAGACACCAAAATAATCAAGATGCTCCATCAGTTTGTTATGGATTACCGTTTATAATATTTTGCAAAGAGTGCGGAGGATAAATATTAGGCAAACACTTTTAAAATCCGCACCGTATGCAATCTTAGGTAAAAGTAAACCTCTGTCCAAATTGACGGAAACACATATTTGTACAGGAAAAAGATTGCAATGCGACAATGAAGGGCAAAAGAAAACAAACAAACAGTATGGCAGCTGACACACCAATGCACTCCAAACCTTGAGGCGTACTTCTTAATACTTTAATCATATGCAATATAGCAAGTTCGGAAACGTTTAAAAAAATGAAAAACGAAGGGTGGACATTATGTAGTTCTTGTAGAATAGCAATACACCCCTGTCGGTAATATATGGTGTATTGATCTGTATAGTGACCACAAGGTTCCTCTGACATTACACCTATGGATATTTTATTATGATATATTTAAATTCCAACGTTAGCGAAAACAGACCAGATAATCTGAGCCACCTGAAGGAAATACTTCACCAAACCGCTGCGATATCTCAGGAAGTCATTAACAATGTGCTACGGGAATTTGTCGATCGTCTTTAGTATTGCCAAGAAAAAATGTAGCTTATTATAAGCCTATAATTCGGTTTCTTTAAGATACACAATTAAACACATTAAATTATCCTTAATTTTTTTCGTTGATTTTTTGGATATGTTCTATTTTTTCGAGCATCATTGGGTAAAATTAAATTTTTAATAGTCCTAAATAGATGTGGAAGTCAAAATTTTAAAAACTCTTTGAGTAAAGTAACCTTAATGATAATTTAGTTTGTTAAGCTGATCTTCACAACGTCCAGTATTTCGGAATATTGAATCTCCATTTAACTTCTTTGGGCAAAGCTAATACAATCATATAAATTTGTTATTGAAACCACTTTTTATACAGTGTGACACACTTAAGATGAAGACACGCCTGTATTTTCTTTATTCTTAGAGATAGCGGTTTCAATTTTTGTACAGATGTAAAACGTCATTAGGCTGTTTGAATAGCCTACCCACTTCAAATGTCAGATATCAATCCAGCCTACTATGATTTCAGGTATACGGCCGGTTCTCTATATTTCGTGATGCGTTAGATATATCAAAAAAAGTTATTTTAAAAAGTTATTAGGAATTTAATTTTAACTGTAGATACCGGGTTTAAAGTCAAAATTCGAATTTTTACTTTTTTGTCAATTTTTAGTCAGACGCCAAATTTTTCATCAGATTTTAAAAGGTAGATTGCCATGGAAACAACAAACATCGTCGGTATCAAAAGAAAACAACGGTACGTGATTTATTCAACTCAACTTAAACATAAACTTTAACAAAAGTACAATTAAATTGAATATAAAATTATTAAAAGTCGTCTGCTTCAACTAGCCCACCTTCAAGCCTGATGCATTTTTCGATCCGTTTACGATTATTGCTGGCAACTTTCCTTAGTTCTGCTATATTTATTTCACGGCAAGCCTACCTTATTTTCTCGCAAAGTTCCCAACAGAGCCCCAGAAATAGAAGTCTAGTGGCGTAATGTCAGGGGATCGAGGGGGCAACTGTTCAAAAAGATTATTCCTTGAATGAAAAATGTAGATTTAGCCAATTTCTGACTGAGAGTTGCGAATAGATGCACCGTCTAATGGAAAATACATATCCTGTCGCACGTTGATAGGCATACCTTCGATGCAGTGCCATAATTCATTATTAAACAAATTAAGCAATCGATCTGCGTTCAAGGTGTTGTCAAAAAAAAGACCAAACAATCTTCCAAAATTCCACACCACGTATTAACTTTTTGCGGATATTGGGCTTTACAATTGATAACCCAGTGAGGGTTTTCAGCATACCAATATCTGGAATTTTGGGCAGATACTATTCCATTGGTAGTGAATGTTGCCTGGTCCGTAAATAAACTTTACTTAAAAATTTTCTATCATTCAGAAAGTTACCTTGGGCACAAAGGTAATAATCAAATCGTTTCAGCTTATCACCTTCTCTCAACGAGTGTAGAAACTTTGGCTTGAAAGCTGTTATTTTATGACGCACAAGGCGTCTTCTGATTTTGTCTCTACTTACATCCGATGCCCCAGCCCTTTGACGTAAACTCATCTGGGGATTGGCTTGAGTTGAAGCCAAGATTATGCTATGATAACTACTTTTTCGATTTCTAATAGGCGACATATTGTTCATCACACTTCCCGTTTGAGGAAATCGTGCATTCAGAGCTTCTGCAGTTCCGCGCCTAATTGGATTTCTCTGTGGATGTCTCCGATGGAATTCATCAGCAACTTCTCTGATATTTCGAACACCATCACCAAACAATCTTATTAATTCAATTTTTTCTCTTAGACTGAGATGTTCAACTGGCATTTTGCTAGCAGACTCACAGTAAATGTCAATTTGACCTTTATCCTAATATCTTACAAGGCGCTAATCTATTCCCATGGCAATCTGCCTGTTAAAATCTGATACAAATTTTGGAGTAAAAATTCGAATTTTGACTTGAAACTCGGTATCTGCCGTTAGAATTGAATTCTGAATAAGTTTTTTAAGTAGCTTTTTTTGACATCTCTAATGCATCACGAAATATAGTGAACCGGCCGTATTCCTGAAATCATAGTAGGCTGGGTTGACATCTGGCATTTGAAGTGGGTAGGCTGGCTATTCAAGCAGCCTAATGACGTTTTACATCTGTACAAAAATTGAAATCGCTGTCTCTAAAAATAAAGAATATACAGGTCTGTCTTCATCTTAAGTGTGTCACACTGTATATAAAGTTAGGTAGGAACTTCGAGTCTCTAATTACCGTGAGAATTTAGTTTTGCCGAACCCGCACATCATACATAAAATGTTTTAGAATTAAGATAAATCAGATCAAAGATATAATAAACGACCTGAAAAAATCTGTTTTATAAAGTTGTCAGAAGCTTGTCGAGTTTTATTTCAAACTATAAAATTTAACGAATTCGAATAATCAAAACAAAAAAATGTACTATGTACAAGACAATGATTTAGTGAAACCCAGCCCCAAAAAATCTGTTTTAGATGCCATAAAAACCAAATACTATCTGATTAGTGATCATTTGATGATCGTAAAATAATTTTTGAGTACGATCAATATACCTACCGGGTTGGTGAACCGTCTGGCAATAGGCCTTTACTGTTTAGAGTCTTATTAGATACTTCTAAGAGACACGTATAAGTGTGCTGTTTATAAAAAGTCGGAATGCAGTAAGTGGCGTTACAGTAGCAAAATTGTATAAGTTTTGTAATATGTAATAATTATATATATATATATATATATATATATATATATATATATATATATATATATATATATATATATATATATATATATATATATATATATATATATATATATATACACTGTAATTGTATATACCACAAGTTGCTTTATCTCCTAGGCATATCGTTGGACTACCCTCACCTTATTTATGTTAATTTTGAGACACAGTTTTTATATAAATAATTCGCACGAACGCATCTGATTATTTTCTATCAAGTTAGCATGAGAAGTGATTGAAATCAGGTGATATTCCGTAAGCTATAATAACTGACAACGACTAAATCATTATACAACCAACTAACAATTTAACAAATTGTCAGCCCTGGCCCACTTCTACCCTAATATAGGGACAAAGTATGTGAGGCTAGATGCATTCTCACAACAATTAGAACCGTAGACCGGTTTCGCTCTAATTAGAGCTCGTCAGTACGGCATACCAATTGCTGCGAAAATACACCTATAAAGTAATACGGCTATAGTAGCCAGCCTTTCAACACTGACACAGGGCTGACAATTTTTTAAATTGTTAGTTGGTTGTATACCGTCTCTATTTTTTAACACTTTGTGTTATTTGTAGCTGACGTGACAACATACTACTTGGTTCCGCAACTAGGTGGCGACACTCTCACCACTCACTTGTTGAAAGGATGGCTACTATAGCCGTATTACTTTATAGGTGTATTTTCGCAGCAATTGGTATGCCTTACTGACGAGCTCTAATTAGAGCGAAACCGGTCTACGGTTCTAATTGCTGTGAGAATGCATCTAGCCTTACATACTTTGTCCCTATATTATGGTAGAAATGGGCCAGGGCTGACAATTTATTAAGTTGTTAGTTGGTTGTATACCGTCTCTACTTTTTAACACTTTGTGTTATTTGGAGCATGCGTGACAACATACTACTTGGTTCCGCAACTAGGTGGCGACACGCTCACCACTCACTTAGTAGTAATAAAACCTACTCAGAATTCAGTGAACACTGAATAAACATTTTTGAAAGATATTTAAAAAATAATGTAAATCAACAATTTTGCAAGAAACTACATCATTCTGAACACATTGTTTTTTGTTCAAAGGGAGATTATTGTTAAGTGATAAAGATCCAAGCGACAAAATTTGAACCCAAGTGACATGGTTTCTTAAAGTGTCATTTGTGTAAACAGAACCACAACAATTATTTTTTCTCTATCAAAGCATAAACATGTAACTCAGCTTCTCCAAAAGTAGCATAAATTGTTTCTGGGCCATCTCCACAATTAATTTACTTATTTTGCTCTTTGTTTCAATACGAAATCAGTTTTTATATAGAAACCAATGCGAAAACACTCACTAGCATGTGGTTCTTTATACACTATCAGAATACAAAAATAAATGGTTTAGAACTTCTAATCAAATACTATATAATGGCAATACAGGACACTCCGGCTGATTTGGTGTTTCAAGAATATCAGCGCCCCTAGCGGATAGTACTGATGTTACGTCGTTCGAAAACGTCTAACACTAGCAATTGCTGGTGTTTAACTGTGTAAAAGTTTGAGCTGTGTTTTTTACAATGAATGTTAGTGGTTGGGTGTGTGCAATCTATAATTGTTCGAAAGGCTTTAATCATAACTTGTCTTCCAGTGCATCAGAAAGAAATATGAAGGCAAACAAGTTTTGCATTAATAAATGATATAAGAAAACGGTTTTTCTATATTTTTTTGTGTCCTTTTTTATTTCAGTATGGCATGAATGTCACATTTTTTCACGTATAAATTATTTTACTTGATAAAGGCTTTTAACCCATTTCCGGCCGCTGATGCGTTTACGCATCAGTCATATAATATTTTTTTTCTGTGCAACCACCTTAAGCAAAATCGAATACAGCTAATGTGCGATGTTATATAAAGATGCTATTATCTAATGAAAAATAAAAGACACGTATATCATAGAATATCTATATTGGAGAAATTATTGAAATAGGAAGAAATTAGGATTCTTGTCGGCATATACTTGTATTTGTTCTTACAAATGGTAAACAGAAGAATGAGCTAAAAATTCTTGAAAGTTCTATTGGAAACCTAAAGGAGAAACAATTAAATGAGAGTCCTTCAGAAAATTTTCGAATGGAAAGAAAAAACCAGCAGCTAAACATGTGTGATGCGTATGCGCATCAATGGCCGAAACCGTCAACTTCTGCACTTCTGCATGTCGAGACGTGTTAGAGCACTGTGATGTATTCTGATTCCAGATTACGGATATAATAGCATTAGTTTGTTTCCTGACTGTGCTACGTTAGGTTAGTGTTGTGAATTGTGAAGTGATATTTTTTGTCGTGTGAGAAAATGCCGCAATTTCTTACCCAAAGAGAATTAGAACTTGCTTTAGAGGAGATCGTGCAAGAATTAGCAGATGATCGAGGTAAAATAAAATTATATTTATAATTATTGTGTGCTCGTGAAGTAATTCTTATGTTTGTTTTTTATACAGATAATAATGTAGATGCAGTGTATATACCGCCAGATGTAGACGAACTAACTGACGAAGAGATTTTCGAAGAAGACTGTGAGAAAGTAAACGAATTCAATGATATTGCAGGGACATTCGAAATTCACACAGCCGATGACGATTTGCTTTATGACTCGGATGATGAATGTTTGGCAGCGAAACGTAAGAAGTTGTTACAATATAAAGGTGTAGATCGAAAACCTATCTGGAAAACAGGAGAACACTTGCATAATTCAAACAGCAATCACGATGTCAAAGAAAAAGAAAATATTGCTAGGCTGAAGAATGAGTTAGACGGCAAAACACCTTTAGATTTATTTTTTATGTACTTTGATGATGAAATGCTTGAAAACATAATTCAGTATAGTCAGAAATATGCACGTGACAATAACAGACATGACTTTATAATCGACAAAGATTATTTGCTGAATTTCCTGGGTATCATGATTTTATCTGGGTACCACACTCTCCCTCAAGCTGACTTATATTGGTCTACAGAAGAGGACAAAGGCTTGAAAATTGTAAAAGATTGCATGAGTCGAAACAAGTTTAGAAATATGAAGAAAAACATTCACCTGTCTGATAATAACAATTTAGACATACATGATAGATTTGCCAAACTTCGGCCGTTTTTCGACCTCCTGAATAAAAAGTTCATGAAGTTCGGTGTGTTTTCGACTTGCTTGTCAATAGATGAACAAATGTATATGAAAGGCAAGCCTGTCAGGTTCGGATTTAAATTATGGTGTCTCTGTTCATCTGATGGCTACCTCTACCAATTTATTCCGTATGCTGGTGCATCCACAGAAAAAACTCCACTTGGTTTAGGAGGCCAAGTTGTGGTCAATTTATTATCAGTCATCAAAGAAAATGCCGCACACAAGGTTTTCTTCGACAATTTTTTCTCCTCCTATAAACTATGTTCAGTTCTAACTGATAAAGGATACTCTGCCACTGGTACGATACGCGACAATCGAACAGGAGTTTGTCCACTGGAGACAAACAAAATAATTTCGAAGAAGCAGCGTGGGTCACATAGCTGCGTTTATGATGAAGAGGCTGGTATATCACTTGTTCGATGGAATGACAATTCAGTGGTGACGGTGATAAGCAACTGTTACAATGTTCAACCTATGAATATAGCGAAGCGATATAATCGAAAAGAGAAAAAAATTGAAAATATAAATCAGCCTGCAGTGATTTCCCATTACAATAAATTCATGGGAGGGGTAGATTTACACGATAATGCAATAGCAAACTATCGTACCAGGATCTTGGGAAAGAAATGGTGGTGGCCTTTATTCTCAAATGCTGTTGATAGTACTATTGTAAATGCTTGGAAACTTTTCAATCTGGTTAATGAAAAAAAGATGTCACAACTTGACTTCAAGTCATATATTGCATACCGTCTCTTGAAAATCCAGAATCAAGGAGGCGAACAATCTTCAAGTCGGGTATCCATATCTAATAGTATACCAACTGAAATACGGACAGATAAATTTGACCATGTGGTGGTTCAGGAAGCAACGAAAGCTAGACGACGATGTCGATTATGTCATAGTGCAACAATATATATGTGCAAAAAGTGTAATGTACATATTCACGCTAACTGCTTCGAAGAATTTCATAAGAAATAATGTTTGTACATTATATTTTTATATAGTATCAGTTAGCACTTGTATTGCATATATTTGGCCATTGATGCGTTTACGCATCAGCCTGTAATTCACTAATTAAATAAAAAATATTTTTTTGTTTGTTGGTTTTATGTTTAGAAACTTTATTGTTGCTGGAGAAAATGAGTGACATTCAATTTTGAACGTTTTTTGATACCTTGGCCATAAATGGGTTAATTATCTTCCCAAGACAAGTTTTTGAAGAGACAAGTAGAAATAGCAGATTCAGCCCTATAATATATTTATTCACGAAAGTAAGAGTTAGTATCACCTTTCATCTGCACAATTTTTAATTATGTACTAAGTATATCAGTAACATGTTTTAAAATATTAGATTAATAAGACAGTTTTCATGTAGAGATATAGCAAATTGAGTACTGTGCTACCATTTATACCTAGAACAATTATTTATAGGTAAGTACAGATTGTAACTTAATATCATCAGAAACAGCTTTCAGTATATTTCCTATACCTACCCTAGAAATAATAGCTTAACGACGGTTTCAAGGTAGTACTTTAAATTATGATGAAATAAGATTATGGATAAGAGAAGTTTGCAGAATCATTCATGTTGAATTTAGGTTTCAAGCTAATTGTTGACACAAATTCTATTTATAACTATATAATCAGAAAATTTTCACTGTTTTGTGATGTACAAGTTTTTATATTCATCTATAATAAACCAATTGTCTAAATTATAAATATGCAGGTAAATATACAATTCAAATTATCCCCTCAGTTGTCAGTACTTCACGCGAGGTGGCGCTAGTGTACTTGTCACAAATATCACCAATGCTAATGCGTAGGAGTGTCCCGTATTGTCATTATAATATGGTATTTGTTCTAATGTTGGCCACCAGAAGGCAGAAATTAGTTGCATCAGAAAGTTTCTAATACATGTAATAGATGGCACAATAAAGTAACAGTATATGAAAAATAACCATTATTTGCCTTTTGGTGCCTGGTTCCCTGTTCGTTAGATCTATCCAGTTAAAGGTAACTATATTTTTTTTATTAATTTGGCCTTATCTAATTTATTAACCCTCTCTTATTGACTGCATGCCATATCCTAAATAAATGGTCACAGTGCCTGTAGGCAAATACATATATGGGTCTAGTAACAGTACCCAATTCATATAATACTATTTGCAATAGCTGCAATTATACCGCAAATTGCATATTGTAAGCAAATATAATATTAATGCAACGTTCTCTAATTAATCTGACCTGGGTTGTAATCAATTTTAGCGAATTTAATCACCAGGTTTCAGGTAATATTAACAATATGTACTTACACAATAATAATATTTAATTGGGCAAATAATATGAAAACAAAATATGTATCAGTTACGTCAACAATTTAGGACGAATATTTGTTGCGTGGACTCTGGTTATCCATTAAAGCGCTTAATTTGCAACATTTAACAGCATTTCGTATATTTTACCAATGTATTGGTGCATCATTAAACCGATAACTGTTCGCGTAATAATTATTTCAAGTAATATTTAGAACAAAGAACATACTATCAGCTTTTCTGCTGCATAGAGTTTTCGTTCCTATCAAATCTTCATTAAGAAAATTCGCTTATACAGATGTATCAATATTAAGACTCTTGCAATAGCTTCTAAATTATTATTATTATTATTATTATTTCTATTATTATTTATTGGTATATAACTATACACAATGTGCACATAAGGAAGTCAAAGACTTGTACATATGTTTTGACATAATAATATATGTACAATCGTCCGCGACTGTACCGAAATGAAGACTTGTGTCAATTTTTTTTCAAATCAGTTTTTTTTTAGTTATCGCTCGGATTTATATATATATATATATATATATATATATATATATATATATATATATATATATATATATATATGTATGTATATATATATATATATATATATATATATATATATATATATATATATATATATATGTATGTATATATATATATATATATATATATATATATATATATATATATATATATATATATATATATATATATATATATATAAATTCAAACCGACCTTAGATATGTGTTCTAGTGGGCTTAATTCGCGCTCAATCCAAAAAATTTACTAAAAGTCTCACCATCGTAATCTCTTCATATGTGAATTTTTTTAATGAAAGTTCACTAAAAATTAATGCAAAATCTCTGAAAACACATACTTTTAAACAAGTCTGGCAAAAAACTGCATTGATTCCTAATACTCATGCCCATGAAAGGGTTAAAGAACAAGCTCCACTTTTTTTAACCTCATAAATGAGGCTAGAGCTCTCTTGCAGCAGATCTAGAGCTGTGATTTGCATAACGCTCTTCCAATATTTGTATTACCCTGTGGATTTACTTTACGCTTCCGATTACAACCACCAGCTGTAAACGAAGTTTTAGCAAACTGTCACAGTCTTAAAAACTCATTATAATAAACTTTTCTTTACTGCCCATTATTATTATTATTATTATTATTATTATTATTATTATTATTATTATTATTATTATTATTATTATTATTATTATTATTATTATTATTATTATTATTATTATTATTATTATTATTATTATCATTATTACATGAAGTTGTGGGAGCTTTCTTGGATCTTAGTAAGGCTTTTGATTCAGTTGATCACGACATGTTGCTTGAGAAGCTTGAAAAATATGGGGTGAGAGGTGTGACCTTATCATTGATAGCTTCCTACCTAAAAGGAAGAAGGCAGCGTGTCTCATGCCCTAGCAGCCTGAGTGGAAAGTTTGTCAGGTCAGATTATGAAACAGTAATAAGAGGAGTTCCACAAGGCTCCATACTAGGGCCCACACTTTTTATAATTTATACGAACGACCTGCCACAGTCATTAGTAAGCAGGGTAGGATTATATGCTGATGATACATGTGTAATATTTCTGGACGTAAAGCAACACAGGCTACTTGATATGATATATGGTGAGTTTTGTGAATTAGAGTCCTGGTTCTCAAACAACAATCTGAAATTAAACATGGATAAAACCAACATGATAAGATTTAGTTCGGTGGCCATGTTTACTGATACACTGGAAATAAGGCTCAACAATACTGCAGTAAGTACCAAGTACAACTTAAAATTTTTGGGTTTGCATTTGGATGCGAGACTAGATTGGAAAGAGCATGCTTCTCAAGTAGTAAAAAAAAATTCTAAACTAACTTACATTCTGGGATCTGTAGCTTACTTGGTGACCAGGGAAGCAGCTCTAACAGCTTACTATGGGCTAGTGGAGCCTTGCATCCGATATGGTATAATTATATGGGGTGGTTCTGTGGAGGTAGGCAGTGTCTTCCGAGCACAAAAAAATGTATCAGGAGAATTTTTGGTTTGAAACCAACCGAAAGCTGCAGAGGCTATTTTATGTCGAGAAATATTCTCACCTACTACTCGCTGTATATCATTGAATGTGTCAAGTTTATGAAGGAAAATGGTGATCTGTTTGTTCATTATGAACAGCAGCATACTTACCCCTTGCGCAACAGAGATGACCTGATACAACCCCACACACGCCTGACTAGGTTGCAGAGAAATGCAAGGTACAATATTATAAAAATATTTAATCAGCTGCCCGTTGAGGTAAGACAGTTGCCCATGCCAAAGCTGACAGCAAAGTTGCACAAATACTTGTTGCAAAAAGCCATCTACGATATGGATGAGTATTTCAATGCTACCGATCTGCAGCATATTTTGGTTTAGGCTCCCTCAAAACAAGGCCTTCTTATAATACAGTTTGTGTTTGGCGAGGTTTTTGTCTTTTTAGTTATTATAATTTCTTTATTATACATGTAATTTTAATATGTTTAATGTTTGTATTTTATATTTTACACTTTTTGTATACTTAATTATTATGTTTTTATGTATACATAGTTATTATTTTTACATGCAATTTTAATGTGTTTATTGTTTTTGTGTTTTATATTTTACAATTTTATATACCTATTTATATTTTATTTATACATAGTTTTTTTTTCTATACATACAATTTAAATGTGTTTTAAAGTTTTGTATTTGATATTTTACACTTTTTGTATGATTGTGTATATATTAGTGAAAACTGGCTCTACGCCCAAGTGGGCATTTGTATCATATTTGAGTCTATAAAGATTATTATTATTATTATTATTATTATTATTATTATTATTATTATTATTATTATTATTATTATTATTATTATTATTATTATTATTATTATTATTATTATTATTATTATTATTATTATTATTATTATTATTATTATTATTATTATTATTATTATTATTATGACAATTATCTCTTCTCTCTCCCGTCAATGTCTCTTTCCCTTATATGAAAATAAATAAATTCTAAAATAATTTAAAAGGTGTAAAATGTCCAATTATCTTACTTATCACTTCCTTATCTGCAAAAGGAATTTATAATTTACTGGATATTCTATGAATTGTAAAATGTGTTGTGAGCAGAAGCAAGTGAAGTATTGTGTTAGCTGTTAGTGCTTTTCGTAGGTTACGGATTAAATACTCACTTGCACAGAAAGTCCTGTTATTAGGTAACTTTCTTCCGAAAGGGATAAAACTGCTACAACATTTTTTACAGTGTAGAACCCCTCAAAAATCAAGGGTAAGCAAAACACTTATTAGTTTATATTAGAGGTGAAGGAGATATACTGTCCGATTGCAGGGTTCTTGGAACTTTCTTATACATCCCGTAGCTCTGGGCAGGTATCCACTGTCAGTCACTTTTACCTGTCTTAAAGGGCATTCTATCACATGCCCTCATACCAGCAGTCTTCATAACATTAGTAGCTATACAGGGGATACATATGATTGGTAGTTTCCACAGTTGTCTCTAACATCTGCAACCGACTGCAGCCTGGCAGTAGTTTAGTCAATCTTCAACCAGGAAGGCTCGTAGACACCCCTCATACTCGTAGACACCCCTCATACCCGCAGAACATTCTGGCGACGTCACAGTAATCAGACAAGTGGCACATATAGCTGAGTCTATCTTCTCCTATAATGAAAATTAAGGTAAGTAATTTTAAGTACACTTATTTATGCTGTTAGTTAGCTCATATGATTAGATACATATGATTGGTAGTTTCCACAGTTGTCTCTAACATCTGAAGCCTGGCAGTAGTTTAGTCAATCTTTAACCAGGAAGGCTCGTAGACACCCCTCAGTCCCCCAGAACATCCTGGCGACGTCACAGTAATCAGATAAGTGGCACATATAGCTGAGTCTATCTTCTCCTATAATGAAAATTAAGGTAAGTAATTTTAAGTACACTTATTTATGCTGTTAGTTAGCTCATATGATTAGATACATATGATTGGTAGTTTCCACAGTTGTCTCTAACATCTGTAACCGACTGCAGCCTGGCAGTAGATTAGTCAATCTTCAATCGGGAAGGCTCGTAGACACCCCTCACCCCCGCAGAACATCCTGGCGACGTCACAGTAATCAGATAAGTGGCAAAACCTAAACTTATTAAAAACTATCTGCAATCAACGATGAGCCAATAACGTTTATCAAGTCGCGCGATCAAAAATTTAATCACACATCAAATTAATTTTAATGAGGCCACAGACTTACATCCAGAACAAAAATCTTGGCAGATTAAAATTTTAATTTTTGATACCGACCTCGTAATATTTTAATACGGTTATGATTTAGTTTTCAGGTATATAACTTTCGTTTTGGTATGTACCTCTCCAATGCATCAAAAATAATGGCCAATAAAGACTTTCTCAGTATAAAATGTATTTTACGTTTTATCACAAATTCGTACTTAAATATGCTCGTGTTTGTTAAAAAACCATTAGAAGTTGATATAAAAACTTAAAATGGAATGAGCGATGGACGAGGACATCAGTTTTAAGTTTTGCCCCGCTTCAAAAAACTCCAAAATCCGGGGCTGGAGATTTATTTTACAGGTAAGGTATTACTTTCTCTAGAAGATCCTGTTGCTGAAGTGGAGGGTTGGTTCTGAAAAAATATATTGGACTGTTCAGGTGGAGTTTCTGAGTTGAGCAATTTGTTATTTTTATGTATTTTTGTATGTTTTTTTAGGTGACGACCGGTGGTTATGCAGTCCTAGTGCGAAAATTTTCTAAGTAGAACCACATGCCAACCGGTGGGCTCCTTAAGATAAGACATAAAACTATGAAAAATATAACAACATAACTTCCAACATTATACTATTAGTTACATTCAAAGTGCAAGTAAGAGCCCTCGTGAAGCAGGTTGCTAGGTGCCAGCCTGCTAAGCGAGAGGTCCCGGGTTCGATTCCTGGGCGAGCCAACGAGAAGTTGACTTTGTCTGGAAAATTTGTAAAAATAGTGAATGATGGGAAATTAATGTGCTAATGGCCTGAGATGCCGCAGCCAATAATATTATAAAAAAAAGTTTAAGTATTAAAAAACTGTCTAGTCCCGGTAACAGATGCAAGTGTGGCGCTTAACGTGTTAAATTGTACAGCAAAAAGTATCACCTGATAAGCTCCTAAAGTGTTGATCTTACAGTTCTATTGGCCACAAACGGCACATGTTACTTGTGTGTCGCATTTGGAGTCTAGGTCAAATGTAAATTTCGTAATAAAGTAGATTAGGAATCTGGGCACCTTTTTTACACAGAATTAGCGTGTAATCCTTTGATTCTAACGTAATTGCAATTTAATCGAAGTCGTGACGACCAGAATGGTGCTGGCATGATTTATAGGGATTCTAAAGGATCTCAGCTCTCCGAGTACAAACAAACTCCCGTCTCAAGCAGAGACACGCAACACTGTTTTCCAATGTCTCTGCTTTAGCAGACTTTTTCGTACCCTATTATTCTGGGAAAGTCAAATAATTGTAAACTTAAAGGAACAGTTTAACTTAGAAGTGAGTATAAGAGCATTTAATTTAAAATATAGGCAAATATTTGGTCTGTTTTCAGACTGGGGTTTGCGTTCTTGAAATAATTACTTAACGCAACAGACACGTTCAGTAGCAAAACAGTTACCTTTAACCCTTCGTAACTAGCATGTGCGTTAGAACATCATAGCTAACATCGGTCTCGGAGACAAATTTTAGAAAGTATTTGAAAACAAATTTTCAATGTCGATCTTTTTGTTATTATTTTGTATTTGGATCAAGTAAGCATGTTTTTATAGATTTGTATAACTTTCAACTTTATTATAACTAAAGTCTCACAACAGATACAAGCAAATAAAATGTCCTCCATAAATACAAAAAAAAATGTATGTGAAGATTGAAATAAAAAACTCTAGACGCAGCAAGTGCGTTATGGAAGTGAATTTTCATTAAAATGTTTTTAATTACAAATATATCGCTCTAATGCGAGCAAGCATCAATTTAGTTACCGGTATAACCTATATAGTAGGAACAATGTACCATATTTTATTAAAATAATTATTTGAAAATGTACAAAAATGTTCCGAAAATAAACTTTAAATGTTTCTGAGAAAACTGGCCTCCTAGCCAATGAACCTTAGGTTAATAGCAAATTGAGTTATTGAAATTTGAAAGATTTAATGAAAATTCGCTACCAAAACGCTCTTGCCACGTTTATACAAAAAATTTCCGAAAATAGAGTTAAATGTTGGTTTCCTAAACAACAAAACTTACGTTAATAGCAAATTGAGTTATCGAAATTTGAAGGATTTAATGAAAATTCGCTACCAAAACGCACTTACTGCGTCCAGATTTATTTCTTACAAACATGCATCATATTTCGATAAAAAATGCTAAAATGCAGTAACGAATTTGTTCTACGAAAATTAGCTAAAAATTATGGTCCATTAAACCATAAACTTAACTAAACCTACAGCGAAAGCATCAACTTAACAAAACCGACGGCCAAAGCATCAGAGAAAGGGTCTATTTGAAATGAATTTTCTGTAAATATATTAGTAAAATGAAGGTCAATGACGGTTGAATCTGAAACTGAAGGGTTCGCAGAAGACTCTTCTTGCAACATTTTTTCACGTTCTTTGCCTAAACATTGCCGATTTTGACGTTTTAATTGCGAGTTTGACGTTTTGAGGAAAACTCCAAAATTTGTTTCTTTAGTCGCACGTAACTTTTTGTCCTTAAACTTAGAGATCTAAATTTTGGTACATCGTTTACTCTTTATAACACAAATACGCGTACCAAATTTGGTTGCCCTCCCTTTGTTATTTCCGGAGATATAAATTTTTTTAGAAAGAAAATACAAAATTTCCCACGAAAGTATGGTCCCATTTTCCCGGCCAACGAACTTATCCAAGCCACTTGCAAAAGGAAGGTACTCACCAAATTTGAATAAGATCGGTCCATTATTTTTTGAGTTATCGGTACGATATATATATATATATATATATATATATATATATATATATATATATATATATATATATATATTTGTGCGTGTGTGTGTGTGTGTGTGTGTGTGTCACACCAATAAAAATAAAAATTGGTGAATAACTTCCTTTCCCGAGTCGCTTGGATAAGTTCGTTAGCCAGGGAAATCGGACTAGTTTTTCACGGAAAATTATGTGTTTTCTTTAGGAAAATTTTTATATCTCCGGAAATAACAAAGTTATGGTAACTAAATTTGGCACGCTGGTTTATGCCATAAAAGTAAAGCCATGTACTAAAATTTGCATCCCTACGTTAAAAGCAAAAGAAGTTATAAGTATTATAGTTGTTCTTTTTAAAACGTCAAAAAGTCGCAATTCAAAACGTCAAAATGGACATGTTCTAAATAAAGAACTTGAAACTAACATTGCGGGCGATGTAGCAGAAATTTTTTAAGAAGTGTGTTCTATAAAGCCTTAAGTTTCAGCTTCAGCCACCATTATCTCTAATTTTACTTAAATATTTGCAGAAAATAAATTACAAATAGACCCTTTTTCTGATGCTTTAGCTGTGGTTTCAACTATAGGGTTATAATACATGTAGAAAAACTTTGTACCTGCCCCTTGTTAAGCACATTGTGCGCACGAAGCAGTGTGAGTTTTGGCATAGTTAAAGTGCATATAAACAAGGAGAGAAGAAAGGTATGTATAATATGTGTTCAATAGATTAAACATTGCTTTCTTCTAATTAGATGAGCGTCTCGCGACAGTAAAAACTTTGATGAGTTTTTTGTCGTTTTTGTCGTTTTTGTCGTTTTTTGTCGACCCCCCTGACCGTGCTGTGTACACGCAATCCTCCCAATTGACCATCCTGACCTGCCCTGACATCAGTTTGCCTAATCAAAAGCTAAAAGAAGTTAAAAGGGAAAGAAAAAGTTCATTATGCTCACATAACCTTGATATATGGCAGGGTTGATTTGCTTTCTCCTTTTAGATTTTAATTAGGCAAGCTGATGTCAGGGCAGTTAAGAAAAGTCAGTTGGTAGGATTGTTTGTAACATCACGTAAGGGAGGTCTTTTATTACGTTAAAACAACAAAAAACTCATCCAAGTTTTTACTGTCGCGAGACGATCGTCTAATTTTACAGTAGAATTGATTCCCAGTGTGACAGGTAATATATTCATGTCAATGTAAAACACTTATCACTCTATGGTCGAACATATGTATGTATGCGGATGGATTCATACGTTCATACTGAATATTAAACTACAGTTTTAGTGAATTTTCTTAAAAAAGGACATCCCGACTAAGGACATCCCGAGTTTTGAATTAAAAAAAAGTATTTAAATGAGCGCTAATTAGGCTCCCTAGAACACATATCCGGGGTCAGTTTGAATTTTTATATGTTTGTTTATATATATATATATATATATATATATATATATATATATATATATATATATATATATATATATATATATATATATATATATATATATATGCCGATAACTCAAAAATAATGGGCCGATCTTGATCAAATTTGGTGAGTACCTTCCTTTTGCAAGTGGCTTGGATAAGTTCGTTATCCAGGAAAATCAACCCAGGTTTTCCCGGAATATATTGTGTTTTCATTCTAAAAAATTTATATCTCCGGAAATAAAGTAAGGGCAAGCAAATTTGGTACACGTATTTGCATTATAAAGAGTGAACCATGCACCAAAACTTAGGTGTCCAAGTTTAAGAGCAAAAAAGTTATGGGCGATTAAAGAAAAAATTTGGAGTTTTCCTCAAAACGTCGCAATTTGAAACGTCAAAATTGGCCATGTTTAGGCAAAGAACGTGAAACAAATACGCATTGTGAAAAGAAAATGTTGCAAGAAGAGTGTTCTGTGAGCACTTAAGTTTCAGCTTCAACGGTCATTGTCCTTCATTTTACTTAAATGTTTACAGAAAATTTATTTCAAATAGACCCTTTCTCTGATGCTTTAGCTGTCGGTTTAGTTAGGTTGATGCTTTCGCTGTAGGTTTACTGAAGTTTATGGTTTAGCGGTCTATCATTTTTAGCTAATTTTCGTAGAACAAATTCGTTAATGCATTTTTGCATTTTTTATAGAAATATGATGCATGTTTGTAATAAAAAAATCTGGACGCAGTAAGTGCGTTTTGGTAGCAAATTTTTATTAATTCCTTCACATTTCATAACTCAATTTGCTATTAACGTAAGGTTTGTCGGCTAGGAAACCAACATTTAAGTTTAGTTTCGGAAAATATTCGTAAATTTTCAAGCAATAAGTAATTTTGATAAAATACAGTACATACTCTTCGGGGATGCCAAAATTGCACAAATATTTACACGAACAGATCGTGCGAGACTTTTGCGACGTTTAACCTGCTTTTCGATAAGATCAAAACCAAGTTTTTCAAAAACGACCTTTTGGTTGAGTTTTTGTGTATATTATTAAATTTTTATGCCACAAAAGAATTTATGCCAACAACGTTCATAGCACCAAAGAGAAATTACTAATGGCCAACGTCGGGTAATACGCGCACAGTTATAATTTTCACACAGTTTGTTCATCATATCGACTACACCTTTTTAATTTTGTCAGTTCTGGTGTATCAGTTTCATCTTCAATGGTGTCATCTTCGTGTATTGTTGTCAAGAGAAAAACATTTTTTTTTCATGGTATATAAGAAACTAATGTGCAGTTTTCCAGGAATGAAAACATTGTCGTTGTTTCCGGTCGTTTGATCACCATATCTCCAGGAATTTGCGGCATATATTTTTTTTCTGAAAGTACCTATCACAGATAACTTGTGATCCCTCAGAAGATTATCGATAACACCAGTAGTAGTGGAAAAATTAACCAGAGAAATATTTATTTTTGTACCTCAAATAGGCTGACGTAATCTTGGGACAAGGGCCATAGTAGATAAATCCAGTCTATATGCTCTTGTCGGTTACTTACAAACATAAATTTCTAATTTGGAAGTGTAAAACTTTTCGCATCTGATAATGAACATACTTTGAGTTATACTGGTTAGGTTTACACAATATGTACACCTTGTAATTTCATAGACCCCTAAATGCTAATATCAACTCATAAACTGTAGTATACTTTGACATGGAAAGATACCTTGGCAGTATTTTGTTGAATCCATCAAAAAAAGTTCTTCAATTGCAGCTATATTGTCAAATTCTTGCCTGACTGCTCTTGTGATTTTGTCATCAACACGAGTATTCCTCCACAAAACTTGAATCTTTCTTCAGACGTAGTAAAGCGAATCATTTCGTAGCTTATTCCATTGGTTCTAAAGATATCTTTCGTGGTCTGATGGCTCATTTATATTCCACCAGCTGCTATGTATAAAAGTCCCATTAGGGATTTTATGTCGGTTTAACTAGCTGTTCTGTATTTTTTGTTGTAATTCTTTGACCGAGTAAAGCTATCGGTATAGCAGACAATCTTTTGTAACATTTTATCTGTGATAAACAAGCTCCATATTTCAACTGACTTCTTCTTCTCCCGTACCTCACCCTTAACTCCTGATAATTGCGTAATAATATTTATAGCGCGTGTCCATATTTTGCGCTTTTGACTTAAATACTTCTCTACAATCTTCAACCTTTGCTATTGTAACATGGTTCTCGAAATTATGTACTAAAGGCTGAGAGGAATCAGTCTAGCCCCTGGATTGATGATGCGCTTTATCAGACGCATTTTCTGAAAGGTCTTGCACAGGCTCAGATTTGTCACTTTAATATTACCGTCTCCCAAGCTGCTATCACTATCTGCCGTTTCATCTTCTGGGTCATTCAGATTTTTTACCAAAAGCGTTCGAGTGTTTTTTTAGTCCTTTGCATACCTCCAAGCAGCCAGGTTTATTCGTGGTTGTCTCTGTCGTACAAAAAATTGAATTAAGTCTTCACCACAACATTTTGGCCGGGTACAAAATTTAATTTTATATACCCATTTGATCATGTAGAGTGAATATTGATTTACCAAGTATTGTCAGTAAATCATTAACAAACTAACATCACCGCAAGACAGAAAGTGGTCATAGCTCAATACATGAGCGAGCTGGGCGACTGCTGTATTAACACTAAGTATACGATCGCGATAGGAAACTACTTATGCGCGCAGGAATATATGTAAGTTAGCAGAGTAGCATTATAGCGATGATTATTCAAATGGGCGGTCTTAGAGATAGTATGTTAGTTACGGCGGGTTAATGTTTTCTACCTGAAGACACTATGAAGAAGCGAATGGGTAGTACTTAGGTATTTAATTTTTCCCACACCCTTATATATTAAACGCTTACAATTTCGTTGACAGTATTCTTTTGTTTAAATGATTATCTGCCTTCTGGCAGTGTTCATCTGGTCCAGATGTCGACTTTTATTTTAGTTGTCGTTACGTTATTCATGACAGCACAAAAAGTCGAATGGTTGCAAGCTAGGTTGTGAAATTAATTAGACATGAACTTTGATCTGGTCTGCGTTTTTATAAAATGGTCTCTTGAAGATGACGAGTAATCTAAGGGGGAAAAACGTGTCACAAGAGTCCATACCTTTTTCTATTTCGCTTTAGGTGGCTCAGATACTCTAGCCCTCGTTTCTTTGACGTCGTCATAGTTTTTATTTTATTTTCCATTTTTTTAGAGATCCTTTTACTTTAAATTATGGTCCACTTTTGAGGTATCTTTAATTCTGCATGTAGCTCCCAAATACTTCCATGCTTTTCATTGTTCTTACGCCTTTTAACTAATTTTTGTCCATTCACTCATACTATTTTCTTATGTTTAACTTTCTTTGCAACAGGTATTTATGTGCGGGATCTCTTTTTGTGCATTCGAAATAACTGTTGGTGTTCCACGGCGTTCTGTTTTGGATCCGACCCTTTTCCCTCTACATATAATAATTTATTTCCTGCCAACAATGAACAATTTATTTTACTGCTTTGCTGATAAAACTATCAGCAACTATGATCTCGCTGCACGGTGAGAATTTCGTCGAAGAAAAAAGACCTATGAGTCTATCGTGAACTATTTATATGCCCACATGTTAATTATACGAGGATATGGTATACATGCTTCAGTCATCCAGTGAGGATTCTCTCTACTCCAATACCTGTAATTTAGTTTATTCACTGTTCCGCTTACCCAAAATGAATCTTCGCCCGAAAAAATAATTTGGTGAATACAGTTTGGATTACGGTTACATAAGTCTTGCATTATTTCACAAAAATATATTCGTCGGTAAGGGTCATCTTCATTAATTTTGTACAGCAGCCGTATTTTGTAAGGATGGTAATTTTTTAATTTTAATAAACGTAACACTAATAGCTGAGAAATTTCATAGTGTGCTGCAGTTGATGCAGATTCAACATGAGGATTCTCACCTAAATTATATAATTAAACGTTTTACATCTTTATCAATTTTCTTAGGACGCACTTGCACTTTGTATTTGTTTAACATGTCAAGTTTCTCTTAGTGTCTTTTCAATTTTACTCACGGTGGATTAGCTGATACGTTTATCTGGATACCTTGCATTTAATAAATCGAACACTTATTGCTGTGTTCTGGTTTTATGACAGCATCCCACAGGAACAAAAATTTCTTTACGCTGAATTTCACTTAAATGTGCCATACTTAATTGGCTTTCAAAAGATATATACTTTTTAGTTATTAAGAATAACGTTCATTTGACAACGTATAACAAGATTTATCAAGCATGTTGTACATCATGGACATCTCTTTTCACAGGCTATCACATGAGCAAACAATCCAATATGGCTGCCATAATAAAAACAAATGTTGATACTTGTAGCTCAAAAACAAATGAAAATCCAAAGTTGAGAATATCACAAAAAGATTACTATGTAAAAAGTACCCTGATAATGTGCAAGTCTTAGACATGTCAGATCAATGCCTACTTAGATATTGAAGAAAAAAGAAATCGACAAATTTTGTTTTTTTCAAAATAACTCGAAAACGAAAAGAGGCATGGAAAAATACAGGTCATATTTGGAACGAGCATGAAGTTCTACAAAACATTGCTAATTTAACCGTCTCCTTATCTCTAATATTAACGGAGATAGCAATACATTCCCATCCAGTTTGGGACACACTGTATACAGTGATGTGATTTTTCTTATGTAAATGAAATTGTTCATACACAGTTACAGTTGAATTTCAGTATTGATGGTAAGGTTCATAGAGGAATAGTCCGGTATGTACAAAACAATATTTTTTGTAGTTACTTCTTGGTCCTAATATAACGAGATGCAGTTTTTAGGATATATTATTGCTGGTCTCTTGACTCCTCCTTAAATCCGGATTCTACTGTATATGTATATATATATATATATATATATATATATATATATATATATATATATATATATATATATATATATATATATATATATATATATATATATATATATATATATACTATTACTATTGTGATGAAGTATTATTTTATATCTGTCTGTGGTAGAAAACGCATAACTACTAAGTAAGTAATTAATCAAATAGAAAATAATTAAATACAAACTATACAGTGTGGAACAGCCAAATGGAATAAATTTGATAACGGATAAATGAGGACGTGTTGGGAAAAACGCTTGGACACGTCGATTTGTATTTTTAACTGCGCATCTTTTTCAAGAAAAAAAAATTATTTAGGGTGCGTCATGTGACAGTGGCCAATACCAACTTTCTTATTTTAAATACAAGCCCCTGTATATTATTAATTTTTTGGATTCTTCAGAAAATTCTAGACATAATTCATGTACAATGTCCTATACCTATCTTCAACTGTTTCGGAAATATTAAGTATTTTCAGATTTATTACAAAAATTAACATTAAAAATAGAAAATTATTTTATTTCACAAATTCTAATAAGAAATACTGATTATTTCTTAATAATTTAAAAAAACAAAAAAAAATTAATGTCAATGTAGTAAATGTTCAAAATGCTCGCCACGAACATCTTGGCAACATGCTAATCTGGTATAGAAATGTCTTCTAACATTACTCAACATCTCAGGCGTGACTGATCTAATCGCAAGCGTGATTCGTCTTTTTAAGTCATCTAAGTTGAGGGGCTTAGTTTTGTATACAATACTTTTGACATATCCCCACAAAAAGTAGTCTAATAGCGACAGATCAGGAGATCGTGCTGGCCATTCTATCGATCCGCGCCTCCCTATCCACCGATTTGGAAAAATTTGGTTCAGGTACTGCCGGACATTGATTTGGTAATGGGGCGGTGCTCCATCTTGCTGAAACCATATTTTATTGGCAGGAACTTGTGGGTTTGCTGGATCTGGATATAAGTTTGTCAAAGTTGGCACGGCATTATTTTGGAGCAGTTCTAAATATTTATCCCCATTCAAGTTGCCATCAATGAAAAAGGGACCTACGATATGATTTCCAACAATTCCTGCCCAAACATTAACTTTTTCAGGATATTGCGTATGTTCCTCTCTCATCCAATGAGGATTCTCATTAGACCAATAGCGGCAATTTTGACGATTAACATGACCGTGAAGTGTAAATGTGCTCTCATCAGAAAACAAAACATCTTCTAATTGGATCACATTGTTATCTAACATTGCCATCATTTGTTCACAAAAATACGTTCTCCTATCGAAATCGTCCTCCATGAGCTCCTGAGTTGGTATCATTTTATAGGGATGCATTTTACTTTCCTTTAATGTTCGAAAAATTGCTGTGTGGCTAACGTTGAATAGTTGGGCTGCTTGTCGACCAGAAGTATGTGGGTTTTCTTGAAACTCAAGCGTAATATCCAATTTCGTATCATCACTTACTGCATTGGCAGCTACTTTTTTTATCTGTCTCACATGACCAAGCTCGCGAAACTGCTTTTCTATTTTGCTAATTGTTCCTTGGGATACAGGCGGCAAATTTGGAAATTTTTCGTGAAATAAGCGAGACACTTCCATCTGTGTCCGTGTGTTATCTCCATAACCAATCATTTGTAGAATGGTTATTTTGTGCATTTCTGTTAAATGAACCATTTTTCTGATATTATTACGTACAGTTAACGAAATTCAAACGACAATAGCACTGACACTAATCACTACTGTCATGCAGACAGACAACAAGTTGCTAAGGCTACGAGTTTTATACGAACAGAAAGAAAACTGTTTTTGTTTTTGTTTCATTTCATATCAGTAAAAAGAAACGCAGGAATGGTTTTTGTTTACTTTCTCATTATCAAGAGCTGAATGGGAAATAAGTATTGAATGCAATGTAGCGAATTTGTGAAATAAAATAATTTTCTATTTTTAATGTTAATTTTTGTAATAAATCTGAAAATACTTAATATTTCCGAAACAGTTGAAGATAGGTATAGAACATTGTACATGAATTATGTCTAGAATTTTCTGAAGAATCCAAAAAATTAATAATATACAGGGGCTTGTATTTAAAATAAGAAAGTTGGTATTGGCCACTGTCACATGACGCACCCTATATAATTTTTTTCTCTTGAAAAAGATGCGCAGTTAAAAATACAAATCGACGTGTCCAAGCGTTTTTCCCAACACGCCCTCATTTATCCGTTATCGAATTTATTCCATTTGGCTGTTCCACACTGTATAAATATTTGCTAAAATATTTTTACCATGAAATATTTTAAGGCGATTTATATTTAATTAAACAGGTATTTCATACTTATTATCTTATCCGGTTGTGATAAGGTGATAAAATTCCAAGCATGGCGGCGTTTTTGGCCAGCTGTGAAATTCATATAAAAGGAGAAGCAACACGGGGCACATCCAGTTTTAGTGAATTTTCGTAGAAAAAATTCACTAATGGGGAGATCCCGACTTTTGAATTTTGAAAAAATTTTTGCAAATGAGCGCGAACTAGGACCCCTAGAACCCATATCCGGGGTCAGTTTCAATTTTTATATGTTTATATATATATATATATATATATATATATATATATATATATATATATATATATATATATATATATATATATATTATATATATATATATATATATATATATATATATATATATATATATATATATATATATATATATATATATATATATATATATGTATCACGCCGATAACTCAAAAAATAATAGGCCGATTTTGATAAAATTTGGCATGTACCTTTCTTTTGTTAATAGCTTAGATAAGTTTGTTAGTCAGGAAAATCGGACGAGGTTTTCCGGGAAAATTTTGAGTTTTCATTCGAAAAAAATTCATATCTCAAAAAGTAATAAGCCGATTTTAATAAAATTTGGCACATACCTTTTTTTTGTAAATGGATTGGATAAGTTCGTTAGTCAAGAAAATCGGACGAGGTTTTCCGGGAAAATTTTGAGTTTTCATTCGAAAAAAATTCATATCTCAAAAAGTAATAAGCCGATTTTAATAAAATTTGGCACATACCTTCCTTTTGTAAATGGCTTTGACGTGTTTGTTAGTCAGGAAAATCGAACGAGGTTTTCCGGGAAAATTTTGAGTTTTCGTTTAAAAAAAATTCATATCTCAAAAAGTAATAAGCCGATTTTAATAAAATTTGGCATATACCTTCCTTTTGTAAATGGCTTTGACAAGTTCGTTATTTAGAAAAATTGGACGAGGTTTTCCGGGAAAATTTTGAGTTTTTATTTGAAAAATTTTTTTATCTTAAAAAATATAAAATCTATGATAACCAAATTTGGTAGGTAGGTTTACGATATAAAAAGTAAACTATACATTAAAATTTAGATTTCTATCTTACAAGAAAAAAAAGTTATAATAAAATATTTTGGGCCAGATCATTTCTATGAAAATTCACTACCATAACGCACTTGCTGCGTCCAGGCTTTTTTTTAATTCAGCTAATAAGCCGAGCATAGTGAGTGGCCACCACTCCGCACCAAGTCTGCTTAAGTTTGCCGTCCGACCGCACTTGTTCCGACCGATTTCCGTATCCGCAAATATTGTTATAGGTGAGAAATTTTCCGTTTTAATTAATTCATATTTTGTAGCCAATTTTCATATTTTAAAATTATTCTGTTTCTCAGTCCAAATCTATGTAAGCGATTATTTCGGTCCTTCCTAGACAATTCCTGTATGTTATATTGTCTTGCATTATTGTTTGTGGGGATGCTGAGGATTCACAGCTCACTTAAATAATCGAGATATATATTCATCTTGGATTGATCCCGATTGGGACGCTGAGGATTCACAGCTTATCTCCGTCACTTCAAGTGAGACTTTTCTTCCCACACTTCGTCGGGCTCCCGGCTTTCCGTCCCATACGGTATAAGCTCTTGTGTTATTTTAGTGTGGATGCTGAGGTTTCACAGCTCGCTAAAGTAAGCAAGATGTTTGTGTCTCGGTTTGGTCCTAGCGGAGATACTGAGGATTCACAGTCCGCACAGGCCGCCAGGAACTTTCATCCCGTCTCTCCAGCCCGCACTTTTTCGTCTCCGTTGTACCCTGCTTTGACTGAGAAGTTATTCTGATGCTGTCTATCGCTGTGTGTTGCCCTCCTGCTGTATCCTTACTTAAGTGAAATACCGTCCGTATCATATATACCTTACCGAATCCGTACGCTTCGTCACGCACTAACCGTTACCGCTTTAGCAAGGGCAACGTTCCGATTGATGTCAGTACCCGCATATTTTATTTGTATATATTTTGTAAATATTGTTCTGTATATATATATATATATATATATATATATATATATATATATATATATATATATATATATATATATATATATATATGTATATATATATATATTGTAAATAGTGTCAAATCTGAAATATAAGGTTAGGTAAATTAAAGACTTAGATTAATTCTTAGCTAACCCCTCATACTGGCAAAATCTGCTACACCTTTCGATAAGCCAGAAGTGGTCGGAGCACACCGAGTCAGCGATTAAAGCCCGATCACTCGGGGGTCACTCAATTTAGCCTGCATCATCTATAGGCTACCGAACACTTCTCCACAGAGTTACCCAGGTACTTTGACCGTTATCTCGGTCAGAGTTTAGTGAAGAGGTCGCAGACATCCTCAACAGGGATTAAACCCTTTAAAATCTGGCGCCCGAGATCCTCCGATAGTAACCGTCAATCTGTGTTACCGAAAAACGGCCTGCAAGCCAAGACCTCGTCACATTATATAAAACAATATTCCTAAAAACAATTTCGTAAATCATTTCTATGAAAATTCGCTACCGTAACGAACTTGTTGCGCTCAGACTTTTTTGTCATATTCTAATAAAAACTGAAAAGCTATATTTAGTATTAGGCTCTTAGCGTTGGATGGTTTAAGTGGAGGTAGAGAACTATCAATTTATTAAATATTAGCGCAAGTATGGCGGTATTGTTAACACAACTCAACATATATGCGGATCATGTAATGTAAATGAGTTTGTCAGTCACTATGATTGAAGAGAAGCGTGCTGCCGCGAAAAAGCCATTAATAAACGTAAAATTTGATATATCCAAGGCAGGCAAAGTTTCTGAAACAGGAAGGAGCTGTCTGTCCGTATGTAAGGTGAAGAAGAGAGTAGTTTCGTAGCAAGTTTTGACAATAACAAATGTGTCAGGCGACACGAAGATGATCTATGCGTGTGGCCACGACGACGGTGGGCGTCGCGTCGCAGCCTCCGCGTCCCAACGCACCGCCCTGCTTACCGTCACCACCGTTTACTTGCTAAACTTAGCGTGATGACACAAACAACATGCATGTGTCATATTCATGTGCTTGTCAAGTAATAAATCCGGACGTGGATGCTAATAAAACAAATAATTGTGGCAGACAGCCACACACAGCCCCCTCAGTAAAATCAAGATGTGCTCATATATTCTTCGCTTGTGTACATATGAATTCATATAAAATTAACATCAAAAGCAAAAAAAAAAAACAAGCCACTGCACATGTGAATGCTTACCTCTGTTTTCACAGTAAATTTCATTCAGTATTTTCTCAATGGTGGAACATGTTGATGCTTTACAAGCAAATTATAGAAATGAATTGGTAAATTAATGAAACGCAAAATATGTGTATGTATGTTGGCTTTTATGTTCAACATGTTTGTAGTCAAATATATACAACGCTGTCTCATTATAAAAATGTAAAGGTCTGCTAATAAAAACTTATTTGCTGGAAACACTAGAAAAACTAGTTACCGTTGTTTGCTTATACGATAATGCGTTTGTTCCTCACCAGCATACGCTCACTACTTTTACTGCATCTAGAGGCATTAGGTAAAATAAAGTGAATAGTGCAAAAGTGACGTTAACAAAAGAAATGTACAATTTATATAACTTTATAAACACTTTGTGAATACCCACTCGCTTGTGCTCGTATATGTATAATATTATTATACATTTTTTAACATGTTTTTGGACGACATCACCTGTAACCTCACTGTTAATTTCATCTTGGGAAGACTGCTGCATCTGCAGAAGAACTTAGACGTTTACGCTAATTGGTGTGAGTGGAACTATCTGAGCTTTAATTTGTCCAAATGCTCTATATTGTCATATCACCGTACAAAGTATCCAGTGATATCTCCCTATGTTATCGGCGGACACGTATTAATAAGGCAAATAGTGTAAAAACTTGGGTGTCATTTTCGCCACAGTTTTCTTTCAACCAACATATAACAAAATAAATAAATAATAATTAAATAAATATCTAAAGAAATAAAGAAAGAAGGAAATAAATAAATAAATAAATGAATAAATGAATGAATAACTAACTACCTAAATAAATAAATAAATAAATAAATAAATAAATAAATAAATAGATAAATGAGAGCAGCATACTGAATACAAATATGTTGAGAGCTTAGCTGTTATAACTTCTGTAATAATAATGTTGGTATCAGAATTGTAAAATTTCGTCAATTAAATCTAAACCCAACTTTTCTAGAAAAACATAGTAAATAGTGGGACATAATACTCACTTGTGAACACTCTGTAGCTAATAGTTTGCATGTTTTGGTATATAAACAGTTTGCTTGTAATGCACACTTGTAAAACCTTGGAAAGGCGCCAATTACGCTTTCACTTTTGTTGTAGTTTAAGGTTTAATACAAATAAACAATCCTCTTCATCAAATTTTACTTGTAAAAATTACCCTAAGTCCAAAACAGTAAACAAATAAGTTTGAGGTTTTGTTTACATTTTTAATAAAAGCAATTGCCCTTAGGTATGTACTGTCTCCTTCTCTCTTATGACAATCCATGTTTTTCTATCTCACTCTTCAATATAGTATTATCTTTTTCATTCTCTCTCTTTCTACCAGATATAATTTCTGAAATTTAATTCTTTGGAAAATGATTAATATTCATATGAAATGATATTTTTACAAATAATCGTGTAACTGAACAGTAAAGTTGACTGCAGCTAGAAGCTGGATTTTGTTACTTTACAATTGATGACTTTAATTATTCAGTGGAAATTATTTATATTTTGTGGGACAAGAAACCTCATCAATTTGGAGTTTCTTGTCGGGGCTGAAATCTGGTGGTGTTTTCTACTTTTACTGGGTCAGCACTCACACCTGAGGGCCCAAAGAAGTTGGAGGACACGGACATAATTCCAGATAAGTCCAAGAAGTTTTTTTTTTTTGGTTATTTTGTGTAACTGGTGTTGAATTTTGAGTAGTACACCTACAACCAGCTGATTATTAAGCTATACATACGTTTAAGTTGATGTTTTAACCTTGTATTTGTGTGTAAACTCGAACAGTCGACTGTAAGGGGGATCTTTGCATCTTTGTTAAATTAAAATTAAATTATTGATTACATCTCTGAAACATTAACACATTTTTACCATCGCTGAGTGTTAGCCTAAAAGACAACAGTTAATTAATGTAACCATTCCTCACTTGTGTTGTGATTCCAGCTATTAAATTTCACTTACCGTTGATGTCGTTGTATTTATTTAACTATCAGGTAATTGACTAAAATACTTTGTGTGGAATAATTTATTAGTTTATAAACTTCTAACCCCCAAAACTGTTCTTTTATAGCCTGGTAGCAGCTGCCGACGCTGAAGTTCTCAATTCCCGAGTGTAGCGTGAAACCATTTTCTATTCTTTCTCTTTTACTCTTCTCTGTGATTTGTTTAATTTCCTTTTCCTTCTTTTTTATTTTTCCGAAACCTCTCTTTTCCCAAATTGTGACGGGCCAGAAGCCGGGCAAGCTTTTCATTATTTTTATCAAGAAAATCTGTGACAACTTGATTTGTAATTCTTTAAAATTATACCGAGCTTTTTAATGCATATTCTTTAAAAAGTGCTTATTTTGAGATCATTAATTATATTTCCAGAATTTTCTCCAATAAGCGCGAACTTTGACCCCTAGAACAAAACCTATATTCGTTGCCTTGTTAAACAGCTTCATTTTGTTGCGTATTAATAGAATTACATTGTTTTTTATTATTATTATTAAATTTGGTTGAAATGTTTATTAGTGATACAACAGCTTTATGCTGTTTTTAAAGATTTGTTTTTGTTTTACATTACATACAGTTTTGAAAACTTCCTCTTCGGCTTCACTGGCGGTTTTGTTTTTTATAAGTAAAGGACGTAGCTAGCGCGTAAACTAATTGGAACAAGTGGCCATTCTGAATTCCAGATATTCTAGGATGTTCTTCAACTTTTTGCAACCGGTTTCGCTGCTTGGCAGCATTCTCGTACAGAAGAAAATTGAATTAATTAACAAAAACAATTTCATTCTATTAACACACAACAAAATAAAGCTGTTTAACAAGGCAACAAATATAGGTTTTCTTCTAGGGGTCAAAGTTCGCGCCCATTGAAAAACATTGTAGATATCTAATTAACATTTAATAATTTAATTTTCTCCAGTCTGAGAATGCTGTCAAGCAGCAAAATCGGTTACAGAAATGTTGAAGGACATCCTAGAACATCTAGAATTTATAAGGGTCACCGAAGACAAATAGTGAAATCAGAGTAGTGGTCTCGAAATCTGTATGTAGTATGGAGCAGTTCCACCAAGTAAGGGCAACAATATAAATGATTTTTAAATTAATTTTTGTCCCACACACATACAGCACTCGAGGAGCCACTTTCAGCACTCTCTTTTTAAGTGGTCATCATGTTATGGATGTTGTTTTGTACAACCAGCTGTGTTACATCTCCGATGGAGACAGATTGTCAAAAAATGTAGAAACCAACTAAAAGTTGCTTTGAAAAGTAATTGATTTTATAATTTAAGTAAATTTTACGCACCTGCATTGTAAACTTATGTATGTTTTTTAAATCATTCATATTTTGGATTTTTGGGCACCCTTTTTAAGTACTTTTGATAGAGACTGTGACACGTTATTATCTTGTGTTTTATCTAATAGGATTTACAATTATTATAACTAATGGACCAAACAAATATTACTATTATTATTCACATTTCACGACTTATATTTTTGCCAGCACCTTGTCTCCATTGTTGCGACCTTTTAGCAAGCAACAGTGTTAATTATTTATCGATCTATTTGCCCATTCATTAAAAGCCGAACTATGCTGCACGTATCGGGCCTTTTGCAGAGGTAAATAAAGGTCGCGCCCATATTGAAATGTGTGTATACAGCTTCTTTGGAATCTCGCTATTCGTACCCAGAGCTATTGATACTATGATTACCTTGTCCATCCCCCACATTAGTTTAATTCTCTCTGACAGTGGTAATTATTTTTTATTTTAATTGATTTTTTCTATATACGTTGTTTTCATGTTCGCAGCTAAAGTGACTGCGATGTCAAGTATAAATTTTTTTTTGGGCCTTTTAGTGTGAGTACAATACCTAAAATGTTATTCTCTATTGGTACGTCCGTAATAATTTTCGGATTCCAGTATATCTTAGCTTAGTGGTAGTCGTACACAGGTGGCGGTTCATACTTATAATATGGTGTCATCTCGTGTATAGTGGTATGTGCATTTATTAGAGCTCGATGTACCAGTTTTGCGACTATCATGGGGATCTAGGTGTAGACACATTTTACGGGCTAACATCAAGCAACCTGCCGCAACACTATCAATGTTTTTTTTATCGTTGCATAATCGGCACTTCATTGTATCTCTCTATTTCTTTTTTAAATATATGTCTCTTATATGCTTTTATTGTTATTATCGATTTAAGCCTAAACTTTGACAATCCCTCAAACGGAAACCTTTACTCATCCCAGGTATCTCAGATACCAAAGGGACTAAGCTCAGATGGAGCTCTTTCCAATTTTTTTGGCCCTGAACGACAACGCGACATATCCTCATTTACCATAAATCTCGGCACGGTGTGGTCAGTTTCAAGTATTAATGCTATTTGCATAACCATATAAAGGTGCGCTCCAAGGCCCAGCCTCTTAATGTCCCCTCGAAGACTCTTAGGAACAACACCAATTGACGACTTGACTATCGGGATCACTCGGACACTATCTGTCCTCCACTGTCTTTACTTGCAGGACTTCGAGGTCTCTGTACTTAATATCCACTACTATTATATCTGGCCTGTTGTGGGCAACTCGTTGGTCTGTGAACCCGGTTCGATACCAGTACAACTTTCTCTCTAGTAGAGACTCAGTAGTGCATCTGTAGTAGGACATTTTAGCAAGAGTCAAATGTCCCATTGAGAACCAGTTATTGAGTATTGACTAACCCTTGACATACTTCGCTGACGTTCTGGGTAGTATCTGATGACAGACTACCAATTATGCATTTGTCATCTTGGACATTATCTCCAACTATATACTTCAAGTAGTTTCTTCTTGAAATGATCTGATCTTGTATGACCAGCAAAAACCCCTCTGCCTCCGTAAACATCTGTCGGGATACCAACCAGTAGTACCACACCGATTTACCAACATGTGCCCGTGAACTGTCATTTAGATGTAGCCCATGGAGAGGCTTCTGCAACCAAGAATGCAATTTGTCCTGATCGGTCCGAACGTGACCTTGTATTTCACTTTGTCTTAGCTGTAATGGTGTTAAATTATCTGCCTCACATATGGCACCGTGTAGTTCAGAAATAAGCGCCTGCTGATGGAAATATGTACGAAGGTGCACTATCTGCTGGTCCAACTGTTTACCGTTATCCAACACTCCTTTCTCTCCTTGGTGCCTAGGTAGGGTTACTCGTTCTATGGCACTATGAATGCTATGCTTTTTGGATCTTGTTAGGAGTGTTCGCACACTGCCTTGTAGATTTTTGAAGTCCGTTTTACTCCACTTCACAATCCCAAATGAATAGCTAAGTGCACAACATGCATATGTGTTAAGAGCTTTAGTCAGATTCTTTCCGTTAATGTGTGATCGCACCACCTGCTTTACTCGTTTCGTAAACTCGTTTGTCAGATTGTTTTTCATTACCGGGTGGTTTATTTCCTTTACTTGGTGTATTCCCAGGTACTTATAACATACTTTTACATCCATTGCGGCAATTTACTGGCCGTTTTGTATTTCATATACACCTGGTTGTATCTTATCTCTAACCACACCTAAGGTGCGACATTTGTCAAGCCCAAATTTTATGTCAATATCTCTGCAAAACCCTTCCACGATTTTGAGTAATTCATCGCGGTGGTTCTTTGTGGGGGCCATCAATTTAAGATCATCCATTTACAGCAGATGATATAGCATCATTTGCTCCCTTAATTGCTTTTTCTACCGAAGCCATATCTGGTAGAGTTCAGCCGGTTACACAGTGGATTCAATTCGAGGCAGAACCACAATATGGACTTAGCAAGTAGCCTTGAAATATACCTCTTCTAATTAGTATCGTGCTGGTTATGATGACATCGCTCGTTTGTATCCGTAATTGAAATTTTGTTCGCCAAGTAGACATTGTGTGTTCAAGGAACCGTATATAAATATCGATTTTATAGGTCTTCAAATGCTTTCTGTAATCCACGCAGGCAGCAGAGAGATTTTGTTGCTTATTGTAGGCTTGATTCCACACAGCCGAATTAATGTTTAGTTGTTCTTTGCATCACCTAGATTCTTTGGCACACCCTTTTGCTGGCTCGCAATTCTGTGGTTTCGTTCACAGTGCACATATATGCGTTTCTCAAGGTAGGATGTGATCACCTTACATAGTCGGAAAACAAGTTATTTGCTGGTATCTGGCGGGGTCTGCAGTACACTGCTAGTCATTTGACAGGAGATACGTATCTCCTTGTGAGAAGAACAATGGCGTCTTCTTTAGGTCAAGTGTAACATCACTTATTAATACCGCCAATAGATGATGTGTACACATTTAAACGCCATCAGGCGCAGGTGCCTTTTAATTATGAAGTCCTTTAATAACTTCGTAGGCTTTATCTGTGGTAAACGGTTCTGATGCATCTGTTAATAGTTTCTGTTTTTTAGTTTTTATTATAAATATTTTTATTTAGTTTATTATTATTATTGTTGTTCCTTGTGTGTTATTGCCATATATCGAAAATAACTTCAAACTGACAGATTGAATGAACTTACGAATTTCTGAAATATCGTGAAATGCGTACTCTTCTTTTTATATGTATATTTCCACCACAAACTCTCTTATTGCTTCATTCAACTTTGTTTTATAATTTAATCAACAGCCTTTAATCCTTATAAAAATCCGCTACCGAAGCATTTCTCTTTGTAACTTTAATTAATTATTTAGATAACAATTTTATGTGGAAATCCATTCTTATGAAAAATTTTAAGAAAGAAGTTCGTTATCTAAAATTAAAGTAGATAGATCATGCGTGGGCTGACATATTTGGCATAATAATCACCACATACATAAAGATAACCAAAAGTTAATCAAACATATTAGACAACCAGGACCGCTAAATGCTTTCGAAAGTATATAGAAGCTGAAGTAGTCAGTAAATACAGCATTTCAAAACAATTAGGTTTGTTACATTATAAATAAATAATAGAGGAGGAGCGACGTTAGGTCTACTGTAGTATATACGCTTTCAAATCTGAACATCACCGACTATTTACGAATTGTCTGCAAAGTGGTGTTGTCCAATACCGAATATATATATATATATATATATATATATATATATATATATATATATATATATATATATATATATATATATATATATATATATATATCACTAAATCTAGTTATTTTTTTATTTTATTTTAACAACACACCACGAGGGCTTACAGCCTAAATACTACCGTACCGTGGGTGTCGACAAGGAGGAAAGAGGCAACCTGTTAATTGTGGACTTGAAGGTTTGGAGGTGAAGGAAAAACATGTGCCGGTAAGAAATACCACAACTTGGAAGTCCTTGGGACAAAGGAGCGGGCATAACAAGATGTTCTATGTCTAATGACCTGGACAGTAAAAGGGTGTATTCGCTCTGTTCCCCTGGTAGATCTTCTGGGGGCAGCAGGTGGAGGAACTATGGAAGAAAGCTCCTCTGAGCAGTGCCCATGGAGATATTTTTTAGTTCAACAACATACCATGAGGGCTTACAGCCTAAATACTATCGTACCGTTGGTGTCGACAAGGAGGAAAGAGGCAACTTGTTAATTCTGGACTTGAAAGTTTGGAGGTTCGGGGGGAGAAGGAAAAACATGTGCCGGCAAGGAATTCCACACCTTGGAAGTCCTCGGGACAAAAGAGCGGGCATAACAAGGTGTTCTATGTCTGGTGACTTGGACAGTAAAAGGGTGCATTTGCTCTGTTCTCCTGGTAGATCTGTTGGGGGCAGCAGGTGGATGAACTATTGAAGAGAGCTCCAATGAGCAGTGCCCGTGCAGATATCTATAAAAGAGAGAGAGGTCACCAACGGCGCGTCGGTGGGCAAGGGATGGCAGCGTTTGGGCGAGGGTAGGGTCACCGATGATACGTATGGCTTTTTTCTGAATGGAGTCCAGAATAGCGAGTGTAGAAGCGGCAGCAGCACCCCAGATGTGGAAGCAGTATTCGAGGTTTGGTCTTATTTGTGAAGTATATAAGGTATAGAGATTAGGTGGTGAAAAGTATTTGCGGGCCCGGAAGAGGAAACCTAATTTTTTGCAATTGATGTGACATGTTGGTGCCAATTGAGATTTCGATTCACAGAAATGCCAGCAAGTAAGAAGGACTCATTACTTTGAATAACTTGGTTGTTTATTGTGCTGGGTCTAGGGCTGGTGTATCAATTATGAGAAAGAAAGCAAGACTGTGATTTGGTGGTGTTGAATTGTACAAGATTTCTACTTCCCCAGTTTAATATTTTTGGAGATCCACGGAGACGGAACCCTCCATGAGTCTGCAATCCTCATCTAATTGGGCTAAAGAGACAGGCTTAGAATATTGTATATTTGAGTGGAGGGTGCTGTCGTCTGCGTAACTGTGAACTGGGTTGGATGTGCTAGAGACGAGGTCACTGATGTGGGGAAGAAACAAAGAAATAAAATTTGTATAAATTCAGCACCACCGCCTATGTATAGTTTATTGGTCGACCTCTTTCCAAAAGATGCCGACAAAAACGTAAGAATAAAGAAAACGGAATTTGGATAGAGGAACTTTCCGGTAAACAAGCAATAAAAGTTTGTTTGTTTGAACCACACTCAAGCGTCTAAGGTCGAGTACATGCACAGAATTTACACACAGTTGTAGTCTAATACACAAACGACAGAGGCCAAACATTATGTAAAAGAAAATATCCAGTAGAATAGTAGGTCTGATTCTGAAGCTGAACGCCAGGTACAAAATCAAGATCATACAAGTTTACGCACCGACGACCAATCACACCGATAAGAAATTAGACATATTCTACGACAATACCGATACTGCTCTTAAAGAACAGCAAACACACTTTACTGTCCTATGTGGTGACTTTAACGCCAAACTAGGTATAAAATCGGATGCCTCAGGAACCTCATTAGGGAATTCTGGAACACATGACTGAAATGATCATGGGATGATATTGCTATGATTTTTTCCGCAGAATTACCTTTATCAAGTGAACAGTTTTTTGCCAAAAGACTTAATAGAAGTTGGACATGGTAAAGCAGAGACGGTAGAACAAAAAATGAAATAGATTTTATTATCACAGACAAGAAGCATATAGTTAAATATGTAATGATACTAAACAGGCTGACTACTGGAAGCGACCACAGTATGGTGCGTGCTAAAATAATAATCAATGTACAAAAAGAACGACTGTAGATGAGTAAAAAACTGAGAGTAGTAGGCAGTGGTCAGATCCATCATATTTGGAGGGCTTTCACCAAACAGCTAGAATAGCTAACCGATTGTAAAGAGACTGTAAATATAAATAGTCTAAATAACAAAATTGCCAACGCTTTGTGAGAAAGCCAAAACAGGCACTGCCCAAGACTCAGAGAGAAGAAAACATCAACTGTACTACCAAGCAGCTGATAAGGAAGATAAGAGATAAGTGACGTGACGAACTGACCACTGCTGATTAGCTAAAAGAAGTAAATAAACAGGTATCAAAGGCCATTAGACGAGATATCAGAGCATATAATCAAAGACAGATCCAACAAACAATAGAAAACAACAAATGCATGAAAGTTTTGCGTATAAGGCTCGAAAGTGGAAGAAGGCAAATGTTAAATCTCAATATGGGCACATTTTAACAAACAGAGATAAGCTTCTAGGAATAGATGAAGACTTCTAACAACTACTATACAAGAATAAAAAAGAAGCAAATTCAGTTTTCAACGAAATGCCAGAGATACTGACATCTAGAAACCGCATCGTGAATCAAGGCTCAGAAATACTACCAGACATTACCCTGGGTAAAATAGAATTGGCCCTAAACAAAACAAAAAACAATAAATCTTCTGGCAACGACTGTGTGGTTGCTGATGCAATCAAGATCGGTGATCCCAGCTTTCTGCAGAAAATTTATTAAATATTTGCCACTTCAACAGCACCATACCGGATAAGTGGCACAATGCTGTTGTAATTCTACTTCATAAAAAGGGGGACATAACTGCACTGAAAAATTATAGACGGATCAGCTTCCTCAGCCAGCCTTACAAGGATAACCACAAGACTCGAAAACAAATTAAACTTTAACCAACTGATAGAACAAAGTGGTTTTCGAACGGGATTCGGAACCAACGACCATCTATGGAGCATTAATAATATAATTTAAAAATATATATAATACAATAAACTGCTTGTTATTGCATTTGTGGACTCTCAAAAGGCCTTTGGCAGCTTTGCGCTAGATGTAGTGCTACAAGAATGTCGTGTTGACTATCGCCACGCGAAACCAGTTTATAGTATTTATAAAAACGCCACAATGATAGTAAAATTACGCGAAAAAAAACAACCCTATATCAATTGGTAGAGGTGTGCGACAGGGAGACATAATGTCCCCCAAACTATTCATTACCGTTTTAGAATGTGCCTTCAAAAACTTGACTGGAAAGAAAATGGCATAAACGCAAATGGCCGACAAACCTGCGCTTTGCAGACGATATAGTTGTACTATCTACGAACCTAAAGGACGTTGAAATAATGCTACAGAAACTACAGAGAGAATGTGCTAAGCTCTGTCTTAACATCAACATTTCCAAAACAAAATTTATGACAAACCTCGTTCCCAGCAGAAATGTTTTTATTGTCAGTCAAGAAGTAGAGCGTGTGGATAGATATGCATATCTGGGCCATGAGATGCGGATCTCAAAAGACATTCAAACATGCAAAATAAAGAGAAGAATAACCATTTCATTGCCTACCCACGGAAAACTCAAAGATATATTTAAGGGTGGTCTGTCAGTTTGCTTTAAAGCGGAATGTCTTTAATCAATGTATTACCGATTGTTACCTACGGAGATAAAACACTAACTGTTGCGTCTGCTAAAAGGTTCATAATAGCTCAGCAAAAAATATAAAAGCCATTGCTGGATGCATCACTGCGAGACTATCACAACCGCAAATTTGAGTAAGAGAACGGGGATCACATATGTGGTCTTGCGGATGGCCAAACTTAAATGGATTTGGGTGGGTCATGTGGCCCGAATTGTAGATTAAAGATGGACCAAACGACTGCTTCAGGCCAAGAACTGACAAGAGGAGTAACGGAAGCCCTCCCATACGCTGGACTGACATATTACTATAATTTTCAGCAACTGGATACAGAGCGTCTAAAATAGGCGAAACTGGGCTATTATAAGGAGGCCTATATCCAACAGTGGACAAATCACGCTGATTGTAGATGTAGTCATCAAAAGGTTAAGATTTTTTATTCTCTGATGACGCTAACTTGGTTAGTGAAGCGATCGTCAGGTCTTTTTAGAAATGTATTGTTGTGATTTGGGCTCTCCAAGCGTACTTATCAGTGCCCATTACAAGTTCCAAACTTCACTTACTAAACCATAGTCAAACAAAAGGTTATTTTGCCAGAACAAAATACCTTTTCAAGAACTTCTTTATAAAATGGAGAATATGTTAGTTATGTTTATTTACATCTGCATGGATGAAAGATAAATACAGTTAATCCAGAAATGAGGTTTTGTCCATTATTTGATTAAACAAAACAACCCCTGCTCACAGTTTAGGAGTTACAACTATGTACAGAGGTTAACGAGTTTATGAAGCTAATTGAAATGTCATGGCATTTAGTGCGGCGGCTGCCTCCTAACAACAATAATTGTTTGTTCCATTGCAGTGATATATTACACTTCTATTTTCCTTGAGTAGCAAAATTTACCCTTGTCGTTGGAAATTCAGAAAACTGTAACTGTTGCTGAATTACAGAATTTCACTGTAAACATCAAGAGATAGTTACCATAATTAATAACTCACCTTTCCTCGTCTCCGCGAACATACTAGTGACTGAACTAATGTAAAGTTCGTCAAAATTCCCGAACTGCAATGCAACTAGACAGCGTCGTCCGCAAGCATGTTTGGAGTGTGTACGTTTGATAAAATACTCGAGGGTACGTGAATATAGCAACTGCAATAACGAGTTGTATAAACTTTAACAATTTTAGTTCAAAGAAAAGTTAATTTGCTGCTTTTACTGTTTTACTAATACATTTGTTGCTGCAGAACAGCATAAAAAACTACACATAAGTCGTTATTCAAATACGCTGAAAAGTACTATGAAATGAACCAGGGATGTTGCCTACACAAACATTTTAAGCAAAACAGTTTTGATTTGATATCATGTTTCGACCCTGTTTAAATCAATAGATCATTTAACCTTTTCCAACAATGCCACTTATGAGACCCATTTCCGAGGTTCATTCAAAAGTATTTATATATATATATATATATATATATATATATATATATATATATATATATATATATATATATATATATATATATGGTGTTTCATAACATGTGGGATCCACGCCGTGGAGTGATTAGGGACCTCATAATAACCAAAAATAGCCCGATAAGTATATGTTTGAAACCCTGTTGTTTCCGAGATACAGTGTGTTGGAAGTGTGAAAAAGAATTGATTATTTTTCATATTTTGTGACAAAATTGATATAGGTACACCAAATTTGGTACACAACATTTACTTATAGGTTGCCATATTTGGTGAAAATTTCATGCGTTTAAAGCAAGCAGTGGAGGATTTATATGAGTTCCTTATAAGTAAACTACATAAAAAAAGTTTGTGCGGAACTGTAAAAATCTTCTGTTGCAAATTTTAAATAGAGCATTTAATTTTCTACAAAAATTGTGTCTTTTCTTATTTCCATATTAGTCTTGGTTTGTCAGTAAAAAGGGTTCGAGACAAGTTGAAAAAAAATGTTATAACAGCCCTGTAGAAATTTTGTAATATATGTGGAACATACGCCACAAGGGGCTTGGGGACCTTTAAAAAATCACACAAAGTTATATATAAGTCCAAAATCATGTTCTTTTCAGGATACAGTGTGTTGAATTATGTGATTATAGTACGTAATATCGTGTTTTTTCAACACACTGTACCCTGAAAACAACAGGATTTTCGACTTATGTTTATACAATCTTTTGCGTTTATTCTGAGGACCCCAATCACCTTGTGGCGTACGTTTCACGTGTTTTGAAAACATTCTACAAGTTCCTACTAAAATTTCTTTTCAACTTGTTTCTAACTCCTTTTTACTGACAAACCAAGACAAATATGGAACTAAGTTAAAACTGAATTTTTGTAGAAAATTAAATGCTCTATTTAAAATCTGCAACAAAAGATTTCTACAGGGCCGTGCTAACATGTTTTATGAAACTGAATTATAAGGGACCCATATAAATCCGCCACTGGTCACTTGAAAGGCTTGAAATTGTTACCACATATAGCGACCTACGGATGAATCTTGTGTGCCAAATTGGGTATGTCTAACTCAATTTTGTCACAAAATATGAAAAATCTTTTTTTTTTCTAACTTTCAACACCTTGTATCTCGCAAACAACAGGATTTCGGACATATACTTATAGGACCTTTTTTAATTACTTTGAGATCCACAATTACTTCATATATATATATATATATATATATATATATATATATATATATATATATATATATATATATATATATATATATATATATAGAGAGAGAGAGAGAGAGAGAGAGAGAGAGAGTGCCCCATTGAAAACGACCTCGCAGCCATAACTGCCAGGAAAATATTTTGTCAAAAGAAGCCTTAAGCACGTCAAGTTTGCTTGTGAGGGCGACAACTTTTGACGCAAATAGTATGGCCCAAACCTTACCCTCCTAAGTGGGAGTGTCATCCCTCAAATGTTTTCAAATGGGGATAGGTGACATGTGATAGCTCCTTGATTTCCTATACTTTTATAGTTTCCTATATTTTTATAGTTCGGTCTATTCGTTTAGAAGGCCTGGATTTTTGAAATATTACTAATGCATTTCCCGAGAAATTCTTAACGCTTGAGTTGGGACTCATCAGCGTCCGTTACGAAATATAAATTTTGTTAAAGGTTTGCGTAGGTTTTAAAAAGTCATTTTGATTAAAGTGCTCTGAAAAAAACCTTAGCAAAATATGTCTTGTGATAACGCAAGTGCGAACAGAACAGTGCAAGAACATGCCGCAAAAACTATCAAAGTGAAAAGTTCACAAAACATTAGTTATCTTTGGTCGCAATACCAATAATTGAAAGCAAAAACGGTCAGAGCTAACGTCAATAACATAGATAAAATTTCAAAAAATTATGGTGAGACTTTGCAAACAAAATTGCGCGAATTTGGGCCACTAGAACCCTAGAACCCATATCCGAGATCAATTTTGATTTTCATATGTTATATATATATATATATATATATATATATATATATATATATATATATATATATATATATATATATGTCCAACCGATAAGTCAAAAAGTAAATAACCTATTTTGATGAAACTCGGCAAGTACCTTTCTTTTATTAATAGCTTGGATGATCTCGTTATCCAGGAAAATCGGACAAGATTTTCCGAGACAATTTTGAGTTCTCGTTCAAACAAAGTTTTTTCTCCGAAAATTACAAAGCTATTTCGATGAAATTTGGTGGACACGTTGCCTTGGGAAGACCTAACTACGTACCAAAATTCAGCTTTCTAGTTTTACAGAAAATCGAGCTATTCAAATTTGAAACATTAATTTTTAATATCATAGTTTTTTATTCACAATGATAAAAACTGGTTTATATATGAGAGTCGTTACCTGGAAACGGAACATTTGATATCATTGCTTAGGTCAGTTACACGCTGTAACTGACGTTTATCGTATATTATTAGATCGTTTATCTGTTTTCAATTTTAAATTATTTCTGTTGCTTGGGAATTTTAATATACAAGTACAAATTATTTTTTTACGTGTTTATTAATGTTAGTGGGTGGACTGAACAGTGTTTGTGATGTTTTGTCAACAGCTATAAAGGATCGAAGTTTTACAAAAAGGGCTGATATGCAACAGGTTAGTTATTTTCTTTCGCTGATGCTTTGGCGGTAGTTTTACTTAAGTTTATGGTTTAACGGTCCATAATTTTAAGCTAATTTTTTTACAAAAAATTCGTCCACGAGGAGACCGCAATTTTAGAATTTTAAAAACATTTCTTCAAATGAGCGCAAACTAGGCCCCCTAGAATCCATATACGGGTTTACGTTTAGTTCTTATCTGTTTACATATATACGCATTTCTACGGTAAAGATCAATATAATATTTTATTATACAAGGAACGAGAAAAAATTGTATAAGTTAATTATATGGTGTCTCAAACTGCATCTTATAAAATTATTTTGACAATCACAGGCTAGCCCATAAGTTGTTGATGATCCCAAAATTTTTTTTTCGAACACCCTTATTTTCTTGCATTTTTTATCGAAATATATTTGTAAGAAAAAAATGGAGACGCAGTAAGTGCGTTTTGGTAGCAAATTTTCATTAAATGCTTCAAATTTCAATAACTCAATTTGCTATTAACCTAAGGTTTGTTGGCTAGGAAACCAACATTTTAAGTTTATTGTCTGAGAATTTTTGTACATTTTCAAACAATAAGTTATTTTGATAAAATAACCACTATATAGATTATACCGGTAACCAAATTGATGACTGCTTGCATTGAAGAGACATATTTGCTATTCAAAGCATTTTTCTAAAAATTCACTTCCATAACGCACTTGCTGCGTCCAGACCTTTTAAATTTAGAATTGACGTGTTTAGGATTTTTATAGATATGCACAACCATTGAGATACTGAATTTATTGAATTTGGTTGTTCCATACCGTATGTGCTATTACTTCACAGTAAACCTAAAATAATTGACACAAAATTAATATTCCTATGTGAAAAACTTTTTAATAAGAATTTTTCTGTCGCTAGCCTCCTTGAGACAATTGCCCTGTAAATGGTTCTATGGTTGCTTCTCTTGTCGTATTTGATCATAAAACACACATTCCACAATACCCGCATATTTTCGGTCATACTGTTATAGCTCGTAATTCATTTCTTGAGCATCTAAGCTCCAAAATTTCCTTCTGGTAGAAATATCTCTTTCAGATAGATGTATTTCTTTCTAAGGCTAGACCTTAGAGGAATAGATGGTTCTTTAAGCAAAAAAAATAACAATTTTCATGAGCTTCTTTATAATATGTAAAATATGCAAACTTGTTTTACTTGTTAAGCAAGTTATTTTGAAAATGATTTTCTGTCTTGAAACAAATTCATCCCAGCGCCTCATTGTATGTCGCTGGCAACACGAACCTGATTTTGCAGATGGTGGGTCTCTGTTTAGTGTCGCGCTGGAGTGAGAGAGAATGGCGTATGGACGTTGCAACTACACATATAACAGAAGTACCAGGAGGAGCAGTGTCTTATGAATAATGAGCCGGCTGTGCTAGAGGTATAACAGGAATTAAGTGGGTGGAAGACAAATTCATGTCAGACAAGTGGATGAAAGATGCATGTCTGCACGTTTAAACCATCTATGAACTGCAGTATGATTTAATTGTACTTTGAGTTACTGACAGCTTTTCATCCACTGCGGGCTTGGTCTGTTTTAATTCACTAAAAGGAGTCTTACAACGCCTGTCAAAATTGACGTTACTAAAGTTAATTTGTCTGTAGTGCGCACCCGTGAATATGTGTGGGTTTATGTGTTTGTCTACATATGTGTCTGGACACTTTATTTAATAAGTAAAAAAATAGTTTTAATGCCAGATATGTCTTTTTTTTAATGAAAGCAGGCATCAAATTTGGCTAAATATTTTTTTACACAAAATTCTGCTAAAAGCAGACATAAAATTCACATTATATATCTAATCTGTAATTAAAATTGAAAATAAAATAATTTGTTTGCACGAAAATCCATTAAAACCTCATTTTCGACGAATTTCATTTAAATTTTTTTCCATCAATTCAATAATTTTTCATACAAAAATTCTCAAATGTTTCTTCATAGAAAGTACACTAAATTTATTTATAAGAAAATTCGCTATTAAAATAGCATTTTGTACAAAAGAATTCGCTAATATGAATAAATTAAATAAATAAAATAAACTATATAGTAGAAACAACGTACCATATTTTATCAAAATAACTTGTTTGAAAATGTACAAAAATTTTCCGAAAATAAACATAAAACGTTTTCGAGAAAACTCGTTTCCTAGCTGACGAACCTTAGGTTAATAGCAAATTGAGTTATCGAATTTTGAAGCATTTAACGAAAATTCGCTACCAAAAGGCACTTACTGCGTCTCGATATTTTTTCACAAACATGCACTCTATTTCGATGAAAAATGCAAAAATGGAATAAGGAATGTTCAAAAAAAAATTGTTGGTATTACCAACGACTTATGGGCCAGCCTGTGATAATTTTATAAGCTGCAGCTCAAGACACCCTATAGGTAATGTATACAATTTTTCCTGGTATCTTGCATAATAACAATTAGATTGGGCTTTACCGTAGAAATGCGTCACCCTGTATATATGTAAACAGAAAGTAAACCCGGATATGGATTCCAGGGGGCCTAGTTTGCGCTCATTTGAACAAATCTTTAGAATTCAAAAGCCGCGGTCTCCTCATTAACGAATTTTTTCTACAAAAATTAGGTAAAAATTAGAGACCGTTAAATCATAAACTTAACTAAAACTACTGCCAAAAGCCTCAGAGAAAGGGTCTATTTGAAATGAATTTTCTGGAAATAATTTAGTAAAATGAAGAGCAATGATGGTTGAAGCTGAAACTTAATGGTTTGCAGAACACTCTTTACACAATCCGTATTTCTTTCAGGTTCTTTGCACAAATGTTGCCAATTTTACCGTTTCAAATCGCGACTTTTTACGTTTTGAGGAGAACCCCTCCTTTTTTTCTTTAAATGCCTCTAACTTTTTTGTCTTTAAACTTACAGATCTAAATTTTGGTAAATTATTCATTCATATATAATTTAAACTAACCCTGGATAGGGGGCCTAGTTCGCGCTCATTTGAAGAAATTTTTTCTAAATTCAAAATCATGACGAGGTTGATTATCCAAATCAGTCACAGAATCTCTTGAGAAGTATAGAATAATTTGGCTGTCAAAAGCCTCAGACAGGTCAGTGTAACATCAACTTGTGGCGTCTTATAAAGCCTATTTGCAGTGCACAGAGTTAAGCTGACGAGATTGTTGACGATCTCCTTGCCGAAAAACTCGTAATCTATTTATTCTGTAAAACATGATGTGCTTATAAAGAGAGGACCCAGAATTTTTAAAAAAGGCAAACATAATCGCAACAGGATGATAATATTTCATGACCAAGTTTACTATCCAAATCAGTCACGCAGTTTCTCGAGAAGTATGGGATGGTTAAGGCCTTCAAAAGGTTTTGACAGGCCAGCATAACATGAACTTGCGTACTGTCATGGTGACCAGATTGGTGACAGTAGATCTTCGTGCTAAAAAACTGGTAGTTTATTTTTTATGTGAAATAGGATGTGCTTATATAGACAGCACTCAAAAATTTGACAAAAGACACACAGTATCGTAATAGGATGAGGATATTTCTCTATGCTGAACAACTGGTAGTCTATTCAATGTGTGAAGTTTTGAACCTGTGATCTATTCTCTAAACGAGATATGATGTGCCTATAAAATACAAGCCTTAAAAATTTCAAAGAAGACCCACAGAATCGCAATTGGATGAGGATATTTCATGATCAAGAGATGTATAGAACGATTAAGCCTGTCAAAATCTTCTGGCAAGTCAGTATATCAACTTGTGCTGACCTATCAAGCATATCTAGAATTTACCCATGGTGACCAGATTGGTGAGATTGGGTCTCCGTGCTGCAAAACTGGTAGTCTATTGGTTGTATGAAGAATGATGTACTTATAGAGACAGGCCTTAAGAATTATACAAAGACACACAGCATCGCAATAGGATGAGTATATTACATGACGAATATTTTGACATGCTTAATATTCATTACAGAAAACTGCGTATCCAATTTGGTTGACAAAGCTTTGTTATTTTCAAACACACTAAAAATTTTTGAAAGGAAAACAAAATTCTTCCGGAAAAATCTGGTCCGATTTTCCTGGTTAACAAACATATATATATATATATATATATATATATATATATATATATATATATATATATATATATATATATATATATATATATATATATATATATATATATATATATATATATATATATATATATATATATATATATATATATATATATATATATATATATATATATATATATATATATTGGTACGACCCAGATATAGTAACATGTTTTATTACCAATATATGTATTATTTTTAAGGCTTCCTTTCTTAAACGTGATACTTACGTAACTGAGTTATCTAGGTCGGCACAGACCGTATCTGTGTTTGTCCGTAATCCTCGAGCAGGTGATACCTTCAGTATTCTTGCTCATATTATATTATGATGTCTATGGTAATTACACAGTGGCGTTAATATTCATATTGTTATCTCTTTTTATCTCCGGCTGACAGGTAGTTACATTATATGGTTGTTGGTTGAGAGACTGTACGATTCAATGCATTTAAGTTAACATGACTTAGTTCGGCGCATGTGTGTTGCGAGAACGATTAGGTTTTTGGTTAAGGCATTGTCCTTCGGCTTTCTTCTTCTGGTGGCTGTGCTTGGACGAGCTATTGTAGCCGTAACGTAGAAGAGATTTTGTGGCACTGCTTATGGTATCACCTCATACGCAGGCTGGTGCTTACAGCCGGTGTAGTGAAAACATTCTTCGGTCGCTACCATATCAGTATAAGTAATTAGTAATCGTCGATAGTGCGACACAAGAAGTTCTGGAGTTGATATTATCTGGGGCCATAGAGAAGGGCGGCGGAGAAACTGCCGTTGTATGCTATAAGAAAGCTGCCGGAGGTCGTTGTAGAACAAACATGGAACCTGCGAAATCTGCGGGCTGAACGCTGGCCAGAGATTCCTAGTAGATGTGACCGCTTCGTTCACCGCCAGAGTCATCCGGATTGGTTAGGGTGAGCTTGGAGAATCAGTCTAGGGTATCGAGGATCAGTATTCCCCTCGAGACCTGGGCTAGATGAGTATACGATCACCATCTCATGTGTTTCCTTTCAGTTTATTGTGGTGCCGTGAATTTCCTATCAAATATCCTTTTTTGTGCGATATCGCTATTTTATCAAGTCAGATAAGTTGCTTTGACGTACAGTGACCTGTAATGTCATCGTCAACCATAACCCACCTTTAATGTTGTACCTGGTAAACATCTTCGTAGTGTAGTTTAATTTAACTTTATGTATCAATCTGTCACTTTTTTACTGGATATATAACCCCACTAATAACGTTCACGTTATTATTTCAATCCTGTTGTTTATGGACAATAAGAACATTACTCGACAACGAGGTTTCACATCTGACTGTTTGTTTAAGTAATTTCGAACAGCCAGTGAATCTTGTTATTGTTTTTTCTAGCGAGGACGCTTCACGAGCCACGCAATCTCATAGCTGGAGTTTTAGGTTACTTGTTATGTATGTTACACTACTGCCGTTGTTCGAGCTCTTCAAGCATGTCGTTTTAGCCATATTTAACATGTAATTGTACCGAAATGCTCAATTTTTGGTGAGCTCACATAAAAGTTATTAACAGCCGAAGTTATTTAAGCATGTTGATGAAGCCATGTATGATGCAGATCTAATTGAACTTGAATAGGTCCATGAAATTACTGCAACGTATTGTTTCACTAAAGCATAATACTTGTACTGCTGCTGTTTAATTAATGTGTGAATATATGGGTCAAGATTATATGTGTCATTATTATTTGTTGACCGTACCGTTGACTTTTCATGTATAGAATTACTGTAGAAGTAAATGACTTCATATCTTGTTGATTATAGAAGTAGGTTAGTACTGGTAATCCTTCTGGTTGTGCAGTATTTTGTTGATACTTTGAGTAGTGGACTGGCACCTTGAGCATTATTTGTGAGAGTAGTCTCAAGCCACCGAGTCATTATAATTACCCTCTTAAGTACTGATGTCATACAGCACCATTCAACGGGTTGCGAAATAGTTGCTGGCGTCTGTGAAAATAATTACCTAGAACTTGTATATAACTCAGAGTGATACCGAACACCCGAACCCCTCTGTGATATCTCTATGCTCGAGCTTTGCTTAGGCCTCCGCTGCTTATTGAGGCAATTGCAGTGATTTACACCTTTCATTTAGTTAGAAACGTAGCGTAATAATAATAATTATGAGGGTTCTAGAACTCTAGTTTGTGCTCATTAAAATAATTTCAATATTCAAAACTTGCGATCTCTTCGTCATGAAGTTTTTCCACGAACATTTACTAAAAAAAATGGCTACTCTACTATTAATTAACACACAAAAACACTAAACAGCAGAAAGGACCACTAAATTTAAAACAAACGCCTTATCTATGTCGACAATCATTCACAATTTCCTTTATTTGAACACTTCTTGACTTTTATTCATTAGTTAAAAATAGGTGATACTTGTTGCTGATAACTTTGTATTGTAGTAATTTAGGTGCAAACATAGACATGCAACATAAATACATCCTTCATCAGGCTTTCGTTAATACGTCCAAAGCAAAAAGAAATACAATTAGCAACTTCGTTGGTAATACAGACCACCCAGTTGAGATGTTAAAATTTTAAAGACTTATTAATAAAAACGAAAACCAACTAAAATAAAATGACGAAGCAGCCACATGGTAAAAAAAAAATTCTGGAAATAAAAATTAATTGAGTCGTAAGAGTAAAACGCAATGCCTCATCTGTATTTATTAATAGACATATTAATGGAAGTAATTATACAAAAGCAATGTAATGTTCACGTTTATTTTGGTACTAATGATGGCTTGTAATTAACAACTCAATTCTGAGATCTGGTTCTGGAGTAATTGAAAACATTTATCGGGTCCTGCAGATGTTAAATGCAGGTTGCACTTACTGAAGGACCTCGACGCGCTTGTTTGCCAATGTCTCCTCTGCTGCCACTCGGTACTCGGTCACGCTACTCTTGCCAACTTTGCGCTCAATTAAAACGATGAACCGCAACTGGCGTTACGGTCCAATTAGAACTTCTTAGCGAGAATAGTTAGTTGAAAAGTGGACCAGTAAACATCTTGTGTGTTTTCAAACTCTCTATCAGTTTGCTTTTACATGACGTCGGCTTAGAATGAAAACCTCGTATCTCAAAAAAAATCTAAAATTATTTTATTGCATTATTGTATAGAAAACCTTGTATCTCATCTATTCGCAAGCCGTTATAAAATAATGACTTGCGTGCTGCCCTCTAGAGACGAAAATAGAAACCACGTATATCGCTAGGCAACTGAGTCAAGTGAGAAAACCACGTATAACTTGTGAACTTTTCTGCAGGTGTTTCAGTGATTTTTGAGGTGTTTTTTGCAGCTAAAGCATACAAGTAATATTACTAAGTAAGTATATTTATATTGGTTTGTCTTTCAGTTGTGATATTAGTTACCATTCCTTGTAATTGTACCACCAAAACATTAAGACTGAATGTGAAAACCTTGTATTTGAGGTTAGGTCCGACTGACTAAGAATGAAAACCTCTTAATTCAAATATACGTGGTATTCATACTTATCATGCGTGTGTTGATATTGGGGTATCTATATGCACCAATAGCCTTCAGCCTTGAATTACGAGGTTTTCTTTGCAAACGCCAATATAATAGCAAACGAAATATTTTAGTTGTTGATAAAATAAAACCTAATAAGCGATCTCGAGGCATGTATAACAGTTCAAAACCTATTATGTATGATTGATATCTTTTCAGAGAGCGAAATTATGAGTCAATTCAGTCGAACTAAATTGATATTAGAGTTGGCTTTGAACCAAGCATCACGTTCTAACAGAGATGTGAGAAAAAAAGGTAAGTGATGAATTATCATGGAACATAATGTTTAATGTAGGGGCACATGTTTTCTATGTAATACTATACTAGTACTTGATAGTAATTTATATTATTGGTAACAAAACGTTCTGTTTTTACTGAATTCATTCATTACAGATGGCGAAAAATTCATTGATATATCAGATACAAATCAAGCTACCTACATTGAAGATGTTACTTCCACTGAGGATTCCACTCTTCCTAAACATACAGATGACAACATAGTTCCAACCATATCTAATTACATTTTAGTTCCAAATGAAGATGACAACAGCTTTGTCTTGGAACCGAATGATGGTAACCCCGGCATTTTAACAGACCTAACCAACTGTATTATATTCGATGAAATCCCAGAACAGCCGAAAGCTGAAAGCAATTTCAAAGAAAATAGTTTATTGTCAACTTCGAACTCAAACTTAGTTGCAAACTACTTAGACCTAGATACTCTGCCTGTAGTTGATGTTGAAAACAGTGTGACTCTAATGGAAACTAATATTGCGAACGTAGGAGAAATTGACAGAGTGCCCGAAAGAGTTAATCATGAAGATGAGGATTACATACCCTCGGGAGATGAAAGTGATGTGCCTGAAGACCATACTTATAGCAAGGAAATTTCCTCCCAACGTAAAAGAGCTAAAAGAGGAAAAGGCAACAAAGAATCGTGGATCGCAAATGATAATAAACTAAAGAGGTCTCAAGGACTAGAGTATTTTGGTAGACGTAAAACTGAAGCAGGTAAAGCTGTTTTCGATGTGAAGAGGCCAAAAAAAATCATGAAGAGCCGTTGTTCATGTGTGGAAAAAAACTTGAGAGGCTTTGGCTGTGCAAAGATTGTTGACAGTATGAGAGAGAAGATCTTCAAACAATTTTATAGGTTGAACCATGGTGAGAAACAAGTTTTCATAAACGGCTTAGTTGACAAGAGACCTGTGGCACAGCGAACAGTTGAAGCTGCAGGAGCTTCACGGCGCCATTATTCTTTTGTCTACTATTTGAAACCGGATGAAGCTGGCGAGCGTGTTAAAGTATGCAAAAGGATGTTCCTATCTACACTCAGCATTGGAGAGTGGGCGGTACATGATTGGGTATCAAAGTTACCAGAACAAAATGATTCTGAAAACAATGCACAGAACGCAAGAACACATAAAAAAAGCAATGGAAAAGAAGTCTCACCAAGGAGACCTCAGACCGACAGAGTTAGAAAACTTTTATCAGATTTTTTTGAAAGCCTGCCTAAGCTTGAATCTCATTATTGTCGGAAGAGTTCAACAAAACTTTATCTTGAGCCTAGGTGGCAATCAAAGGCAGAACTGTTCCGGCTATATAAAGATTTCTGTAAATCTCTAAACAAAGATAACCCTGTAACATCCATTTTTACTTTCTACTCTGTTTTTGATGAGTTCAACTTAGCATTGTTTAGCCCCAAAAAAGACCAGTGCGACACTTGCTGTGCTTATAAAAGCGGAAATGTATCAGAAGAAGAATTTAAAGAGCACATTAGAAGAAAAGATGAGGCAAGAAAGCAAAAAGAGAGCGATAAGACTAGCGATGACAATAATACATCAGTATTCACAATGGACTTACAGGCCGTTTTACTTTGCCCATCCCTAAAAGCGTCGGCGCTATACTATCGCACTAAACTAAAAGTGCACAACTTTACTTTGTATGATCTGAAAACAGGGGCTGGCTACTGTTATTTGTGGGACGAAACTGAGGGGGAACTGAATGCTGATGAATTCGCAAGCATTCTGTATAACTTTATTATAAATGAGGTGGAGAATGGTAACAATATTATTATATATAGTGACGGTTGTACATACCAAAACCGGAACACTATCATGGCTAACACACTTCTTCTGATTTCAAAGAAATTAGGTATCGTTATTACTCAAAAATTTTTAGAAAAGGGACACACCCAGATGGAGTGTGACGCTATGCATAGTTGCATTGAAAGAAAAATAAAAAATCGTGAGATTTATTCTCCAGTTGCCTACATTGAAGCTTGCAGAACAGCAAGAATTCATCCAGCACCATTCAAAGTGCAATATCTAGAACATACTTTTTTCAAGAAATTCAGTGATTTGAAGTTCGTAACATCCATCAGACCTGGACAAAAGAAAGGTGACCCAGTTGTAACTAATCTCAAATGTATAAAATATACACCTGATGGAAATATTCAGGTAAAATTAGACTTCAACGAAGATTTTTCAAATCTCCCTAGAAGGTTGAAAAATATATCAAGTGAGACTACAGTCGGATGCTTATATGAAAACAAAATTCCACTCCAAGCAGTCAAATTTAAGCATCTACAGGAAATGAAATCCGTGCTTCCACGACAAGTTCACAGCTACTATGATGCATTACCTCACATGTCAAACGCTGAAAACAAATTATGTGACAAAGGAACTTGTTGTTGCATCATTCCAGTAAATGTAAAAATTTAAGGTAAAATGTAAATCAAAGAAATTTTTTATTTTCTAATAAAACACTTTTTCTGATCTCAGTCTTGGCTTTTATTGTATCCTATCCTATGCTTGAACTGATTAAATTTAAAATGACTATGAAATTATATTGAAATCATACACTATACAATAATAATCTGCCATTATATTTTGATATTCATCATGATAAACCAGATTTTTTTTTAAAAACATCAAATAAACAAAGTTTTGTATTAATTGAAACACATTGAACACTTGTGCAACAACTTTTGAGCCTTGCAAATATTTTGTCAACCTCGGTAGATATTACATGATGAAATGAAACTTGAAAATTAATTAGTTAAATTAATAAAATCAATCAATGTAGTTCTGATCAATTTCATTATAAAGATGAAAACCTCGTATGTCCTTTCGGACCACTAGAAGTTAAACCACGTATATCAACGTTAAATATGAAAAGCACTTATATCTTGTAATCACAAATTGTAAAACCACGTAAATCGATTTTCAATATGACAAGAAAAGGCAAACTTCTGTTAAGCACATGAATAATCAGAAAATGAATAATATTAAGTCATGTGTACTTCAAATTATTCAAATCTTACTTAATATTTCCCAAAATCACTTTTTTTCGCCTCCTGTAAAATTTGCATTTTCTGAGATACGAGTTTTTCTTTCTAAGGCGACGATGATTGCTGCCAGTTTCAGATACAATCTCCACAGTTTTAACGTCAAGCTTTTAAGAAGTTTTCATCAATTGCTTTATATAACTATTTTTGTTTTGCAAAGCCGGCTACAGTAGAGACTGGGAAGTTAAAACCTAAAAAAACAGCACATAAATGACGTGTCCTTCGAAGTAGAACCACTCTATTATTACGTTATTGGTGTAGCGAAATTATGTCTTTACTTTAGAATTGTAACGGACTTTGCTAATATAAAATTAGCGAGGCACGCGGCAGCTCTATAGTTGGAGACAACTAGGTAGAGCATAAAAATTACCTTTTTCACGTTAATATTTCGTTAATCAAAGGCGCGTCGCACATTCTAAAATGGCACACAACAGTCTAGATTTTTAAACCAATTACAATCTGAAAATTGGTCCCAAAGAATTACACCCATAAATCCACAATCTAAAGAAAGCTAAGTGGGAAATATTTTATTTAATGGCGTATTCCTATTCGTGGGTGGAAATAAGCCAAAAATCTTATACAAACACGCGTCTGTCGAATTCACATGAGCCCGAAGAGCAAGATGAAGTTGGTCCATATGCACAGACTTACGCTGTTCCAAGAAATGTCAGAATTAGACTGGGACGATCGAATATAAGAGGGGAGCAGTGTCACATTTGTTTATGAGATTTAAGTTTATGGACTTTGTTACTTCTATGGTCAGATGTCGGTTATAAAGTGTGTTGGTAAGAGCAAACACTCTGGAATTATATTTCTAGAAGGGACCAGAGTGACAGGTGTAGAAAAGTGTAGAATGTCTAGAATCTCAATGGAGAGTATAAATAGACGAACGGTACATAGAGTGAGCCAGTTCAATATTAAGTCAAGGTGGTGTAGAATAAGTGGTCAGAGAGTATTAAGCGAGTATGCAGTAAGAGTTGGTGTATAAGAAGCGATCATCGAAGGCGAATAGGGGAATATAGTTCTATGGACATTTAGTAATAGAGAGATAAATTTTAGTTGATATTGGTGTTGGAAATATATATATATATATATATATATATATATATATATATATATATATATATATATATATATATATATATATGTATATATATATATATATATATATATATATATATATATATATATATATATATACAGGGTGCTACAGATTCGAGGCTCACCATGGGTATCTTCTAAACCGTAAGAGATACAGGGTAGGTTAAATTAAGGCAAATATGCGCAATTATGTGCCTTGTAGCATGCCATCTTAAAATTTGCTAATTTCCGTATACTTCCGAAGATATACGAAAAAAACCGAAAAATGTAAATTCCGTTTTTATGTTTTCCTGAAGTTATTTGAAACGACATAAAAAAACAAAAGGCACTTCTTCATTGCCACTTTTTCTACTCTACAAGATGTAGTAAACAGATTCCCAGTACAACGTTTCGTTTCGAAGAAAACATCATCAACTTTGTTATTTCATATGGCCGTTAAAATAAGTACACCTTGTATTAGAAAGCATATTTGATTGCAAATTCAACAATGTATAGCACGATATGTCCCTTATGTTGCTTTTTGCATTATTTAAATTTTCAACAATTTTCAATGCGTAGCAGGCGATGGAGACAAAAAAGTTACGATGATTGTCAAGTCAGACATAAGCAACACCATGATAAACAGTTAAGAGAACATGGTTCAAAGATACAGCCCTTTAATGGTAGGACAGGCGGACGGATGGCGTACCTACTCTTATTTGTAATAGGTTTCCGTTTCTGTATGAAACCCTAAAAATACGGTTCATTAATCTAATCTGCGCTTTATTTAAATTTGATAATTTACAATGGGCGGCTTTGGACATGAAACACTAGTACAGATGTGCAGTACAAAATGCATAGAAACTCAACAATCAGACAGACGCCAGTTTTGCATCGTTTTGCATCTCAATCACGTTTAATTAATATCATTATAAATAAAATGGTTCATTTGACGTTTTGATAATCTTGATTACAATGTAGTCTTGAAATGAAGAGCAAAGTTACATGTTAAGAGTTTTTTATTTGTGCCACAGAAATGCGGTAGGTGCTACAGATATGTATTTCCAACAATATCCCCAGCGAAGTCAACCACATAGAACTGATTTTGCTAGGCTGGATAAACACTTAAGAAAAAATAGTTCATTCAATAAGCTTAAGTGTTTATCCAGTCTAGCAAAATAAGTTCTATGTGGTTGACTTCGCTGGGGATATTGTTGGAAATACATATCTGTAGCACATACTGCATTTCTGTGTCACAAATAAAAAACTCTTAACATGTAACTTGGCTTGGTTATCAAAACGTCAAATAAACTATTTTATTAATAATGATATTAATTAAACGTGATTGAGATGCAAAACTGGCGTCTGTCTGATTGTTGAGTTTCTATGCCCACCCATTGTAAATTATCAAATTTAAATAAAGCGTAGATTAGATTAATGAACCGTATTTTTAGGGTTTCATACAGAAACGGAAACCTATTACAAATAAGAGTAGGTACGCCATCCGTCCGTCTGTCCTACCATTAAAGGGCTGTATCTTTGAACCATGTTCTCTTAACTGTTTATCATGGTGTTGCTTATGTCTGACTTGACAATCATCGTAACTTTTTTGTCTCCATCGCCTTCTACGCATTGAAAATTGTTGAAAATTTAAATAATGCAAAAAGCAACATAAGGGACATATCGTGCTATACATTGTTGAATTTGCAATCAAATATGCTTTCTAATACAAGGTGTACTTATTTTAACGGCCATATGAAAAAACAAAGTTGATGATGTTTTCTTCGAAACGAAACGTTGTACTGGGAATCTGTTTACTACATCTTGTAGAGTAGAAAAAGTGGCAATGAAGAAGTGCCTTTTGTTTTTTTATGTCGTTTCAAATAACTTCAGGAAAACATAAAAACGGAATTTACCTTTTTCGGTTTTTTTCGTATATCTTCGGAAGTATACGGAAATTAGCAAATTTTAAGATGGCATGCTACAAGGCACATAATTGCGCATATTTGCCTTGATTTAACCCACCCTGTATCTCTTACGGTTTAGAAGATACCCATGGTGAGCCTCGAATCTGTAGCACCCTGTATATATATATATATATATATATATATATATATATATATATATATATATATATATATATATATATATATATATATATAGTTATCACACCGAGAACTCAAAAAATCATGGGCCGATTTCGATTAAATTTGGTGAATATCTACCTTTTGCAAGTGGCTTGGACAGCTTCGTTAGCCAGAAAAATCGGACCAAGTTTTCCCGGAAAATTTTATATTTCTTTTAGAAAAAAATATATATCTCCGGAAACAACAAAGAAAGGGCAAGCAAATATAGTACGCGAGTTTATATCATTATAGGTAAATTATCTACCAAAATTTAACACTGTAGGTTGAAAGATAACAAAGTTATAGGCATTTAAGGAAAAATAAATTGGGGTTTTCCTCAAAACGTCCAAGTCGCGATTTAAAACGTCAAAATTGGCAACATTTTGGCAAAGAACCTGAAACGAATACGAACTATGGAAAGAAAATGTATCAAGGAGAATGTTTTACAAAGCCTGAAGTCTTAACTTCAACCGTCATTGTCCTTGATTTTACTAAAGTATTTCCAGAAAATTTATTTTAAATAGACCCTTTCTCTGACGCCTTGGCAGTAGTGTTAGCTTAGAGTTTATCGTTTAATGGTATATGATATTTGTCGAATTTCCGTAAAAAATCAATAATATATATCCGTTATTATACAAGATACGAAAAAAAATGTATACATTAATTATAGGGTGGCTTGACCTACGTCTTAAAAAAATTCTACAATCACAAGCTGGCCAATGAATCGAACACGCCTTACGTTATTGTATTTTTGCATTTTCCATCGATAATGCATGTTTGTAAGAAAAGAAGTTCGGGACGCAGCAAGTGCGTTATGGAAGCGAATTTTCATTAAATGCTTCAAATTTGAATAGCTTAATTTGCTATTAACCTATAATGTTGACTACGAAACCAGTTTTCTCGGAAACACTTTAAGTATACTTTCGGAAAACTTTGTACATTTTCAAACAATATAGTTATTTTGATGAAACATGGCACATTGTTTCTACTATATATGTTATACTGGTAAGCAAATTTGATGTCTGCTTTAAAAAAAACACATATTTGCTATTAGAAATATTTTTATGAAAATTCACTACCATAACGTACTTGCGGCGCCCTGTGTTTTTTAAATTAAAAATTGTTTATTGTGACACGTTTATAATTTTTACATCTGTGTACCAACTTCTAAAAGCGGTAGAAAGCACATAAATCATAAAATTGATTTCGAGAATTGTAGTCCTTTATTAAATTTATCGTTGAGTGTTTATCGCGGTAAAAATTTAACCTTCTGCTGCAGACTATACACGCTCGAGCATCCCTTCGCTAGATTGAGTTTACAGAATAGAAAAAGAAATATTTTCAAGATCGACCATTTGTTCTTGACGTTTTTATTGAAAATTATTTTTCAATCGGTCGTCCCGAAAAAGTCGTACGAAGAAATAAAAAGCTTACTGTCATTTTCAATTTGTCTTCCCGTTATCCTTTTTCTACACTGACGAAGTCGCGTTTCGTAATATAAAAATCAGATTATGGCTTAGATTGAATTCCTAGTCTTTTAGATGGATACAATACTGATATATTTTTATCCAGGATGAAATCGATCTTCAATATACTTGTTTTGTGGACTAAAAATGTAACTCTATACAGTTTTTTTTAGTTAAAGCTAGTAATTGAAAGCCCTGGCGCAGCTTTACCATAAGTAAGTTTAACGAAAATGTTTTCCATCAATAATTTGTTAGAAGGGAGAAGGTAATAAAATAGAGAAGAAGAACATATCTAGTATGTTTGATTTTAATGAGTTGCCAGATATATTTCTATTAAAACGCAGTTGGATCAGTCAGCTTGTCCATATTTTTAACCGACATCAAAAAAGGAGGAGATTCTATATACGTCTGTATGAATTTTTCACGTATGTTTACCGATATTTTCGTCAATTGTGGACCAATTTTAAAAAATCTTTTTTTCTTGAAACGGTATACTTCTGACGTGGTCCCATTTTCGCCAAGTCAGGATCTGATAAAATCGAGGGGAATCCTCAAAAAAAAATGTATGTATGTTCACCGATATTTTCGTTAAGTATTGTGGACCAAGTTAAAAAAATATTTCGTTTTTTTTTTAAAGGATATACTTCTGAAGTGGACCCATTTTCATCGAGTTAGGATCTGATGATGGATCTCAAAAAAATCGAGGGACATCCTCTTATAATCTATGCAACTTAAAGTACTACTTAATACGGGACTTTGATTGTATTATATCAGTTTTCCAATACCACACTCCATACGTACGTATATCTACAATAAAAAAAACTCTGGGCGCAGTAAGTGCGTTATGGTAGTGAATTTTCATAAAAATGTTTTTATTGCAAATATGTATGTTTTCTTTTTAATAAAGCAGGCATCAATTTTGGTTACCAGTATAACCTATATAGTAAAAACAATGTGCCATGTTTCATAAAAATAACTTTATTGTGTGAAAATGTACAAAAATTCCCAAAAGTAAACTTAAAGTGTTTCTGGAAAAACTCGTTTCTTGGTCAACCTTATAGGTTAATAGCAAATTGGAATATTCAAATATGAAGCATTTGATCAAAATTCGCTACCATAACGCACTTGCTGCATCCAGAATTTCTTTTCTTACAAACATGGATATTTGGATGGAAAGTGCAATAACATAAGGCGTGTTTGATTAAAAAAAAGAAAATTTGTATCACCAACAACTTATGGGCCAGCCTGTGATTGTAGAAATATTTTTTTAAATGTAGCTCAAGACACCCTATAATTAATATATACAATTTTTTTTCATATCTTGTATAATAACGGATACATTGAGCTTTATTGATTTTTTACGAAAATTTTGCAAAAATTATATACCATTAAACGATAAAAACTCTATAGCTAAGACTACTGCCAAGCATCAGAGAAAGGGTCTATTTGAAATGAATTTTCTGGAAACATTTCAGTGAAATGAAGGACAATGACGGTTGAAACTAAAACTTCAGGGTTTATAAAACATCCTTCTTGAGACATTTGATTTCCGTAGCCCGTATTAGATTCAAGTTATTTGTCTAAATATTGACGTTTTGAGGAAAACCCCAATTAACTTTTTTTAAATGCCTATAACTTTTTTGTCTTTTGAGCTACATAGCTAAATTTTGGTAATTTTACCTATAAGGATATAAACTCGCGTACCAAATTTGGTTGCCCTTACTTTGTTAATTTTGGAGATATAAATTTTTTTCGAAAGAAAACACAACATTTGGGCAGATTTTCCTGCCTAACGAACTTATCCAAGCCATTCGCAAAAGGAATTTATTGACCAAATTTAATCAAAATCGGCCCATTATTTTTTGAGTTAGTTATCGGTGTGATATATATATATATATATATATATATATATATATATATATATATATATATATATATATATATATATATATATATATATATATATATATATATAAACATATAAAAATGACCTGACCCCGGATATGTGTTCTGGAGGGCCTAATTAGCGCTCATTTGGAGAAATTTTTTCAAAATCGAAAAGTCGGGATCTCCTCATTAGTGAATTTTTTAAAGAAAATTCACGAAAAATGGAAAAATAAACAAAGCTAAAAAAATTAAACCGACTTTAAAATAGACACAAAAAAAAAACGAAAAATATCTGGATTACAGGTTTAACTCAAAAACAAAAATTACTTCAAATGAAATATTATTATACGCGCTACCTACTTATCTGTGTGAAGTTGATTCCAATCCCGAATTACAATAGTATTTAATGATATAAGCAGCTTAGTTAATAACGGATTACAATTGAAATGAAATACCTAAATATGTTGTTAATGATCAAAGACCAGCCCACGCTCACGCAGTGCGTCGTTTGCGCGGAGAAACTTGTGATGTGGCGAGAGTGGACCTAGCCCATCGTCCTGCCACATATCTAGTTGGTTTGGCACCGACTTCAAACAGATATGTAGGTAGCGTATAATAATATTTCATTTAAATTATTTTTGTCTTTTGAATTAAACCTGTAATCCAGTTATTTTTCGCTTTTTAGTGCCTATTTTAAAGACACTTAAATTTTTTCTAAGTTTTGTTTTTGTTATATAAAATACTAAATACAGACATAGACACTATGCGTATTTAGTCCTATCTGACCCGTCAGACGTTGTCGTGTCCACATTTTACTATATCGAAGCTAGCATTACATGAGCAAGCTATGATGCTAATGGAAACAAAGCGAAATTATTTAAGCCTGTTCGTTCATTACTTTCTTCCAGGATATGTCGATTTGTTTTAGGTCATCAAGACAGCATATTGAGCTCAAGTAACTTTGATAAGGCCGAGCACGTTTCTAAATGCTTTTTATCCCACTTTATTATGGATCCACCTAATCATTTGACTGCTATCAATCTTTATACGCCTACAAGCATTTTGTATTCGATATCGCTTATCGTTTTGGCTGCAATTTCACGCCTGCCTGAAAACAGTTTCTACAGAAATGTTGAGATAGTTGGACCAAAGGCTGCTAAATAATTGTGGTGCTGTATATATATATATATATATATATATATATATATATATATATATATATATATATATATATATATATATATATATATATATATATATATATATATAATTGGAGTCCATTGTTCGGCAACGCATGCAGAGCTTCTTATTTGCCATTAAGGTCATTACGTAAAACCAATATAGGTTAAAATTTGGACGATCAACGATTACCCATATACTTTGCAGTGACAATGACTATGTTATCTATAGTGACCATCAGAAAGTGCGCCCCAAATAGAAAACATTTCTATTGGTGAAATTTCGCAGATCCAGACTTTTCAATTTTTTTTAATCAAATGACCGCGAAATATGCAGCCTAGAACCCATATCAGTTTCAATTTATATATATATATATATATATATATATATATATATATATATATATATATATATATATATATAAAGTTAGTTTTAATACAGTTTCCTTATTGACTAATATACCTCCATCTGAAACCTTTGACATTCTCAAAAATAAACACAATATTTCACACGATACCTAAGCTCTTCTAGAACACTGCACATCTAACACTTATTTCCTTTCCCAAAACAAAGTTTACAAAAAAGTTCGAGATGCGCCAATGGATTCAATGCTCTCTCCTGCATTGGCTAACATTTTCATGTAAAACTTCGAGACACAAGCCCTCAATTCATCCCTACTTAAATCAACCTGCTGGTTAAGATACGTTGACGGCATTTTCGATGTGTGGCCACACGGTAAAGAATCTCTAGACGAATTCCTTTCTTACCTAAGTAGCATCAACCCCCAAATCCAGTTCACCATGGAAATAGAAAATTATTTTTCTCTGCCTTTCTTAGATGTACGCATCACTAAAGACCCCGTCAGAGGATTTACTTACACTGTATATCGAAAACCAACCCACACTAATCGTAAGCTTAACGCCCAATCTCACCATCACCCATCGCAACTAAATTCCGTGGTTCGAACACTAGTAACATGATCCCTTAGACTAACGGACAACAACAATAAACAGACATAATTACACTTTTAAAGACAGACATTTCTATAAAACGGATACGACGACAATCACATGGGAGTACTACGAAACATTAGAAACGAACAAGAAATCACTACACCACAACAAGAATATACAGAGTCCACACAACAACACACAGCGTTTATACATATAATAATGTCACCGACAAAATAAGCAGAATTTTCAGAACCCTAATATAAAAACCATATTCACAACAGAACAAAAACTGTAAAATCTGATAAAAACTCGCAAGGATATGATTCCAAACGATTCCCACGGAGTTTAAGAAATTCCTTGTTCCGACTGTTCCCAAACTTATGTAGGACAAACAGACGCATCCACAATAGAATATATAAACCTACCATCGCAGTTAGAAAGTTCCACCCCTCATCGGCACTGGCCATGCATCATATGCATACAGGACACAACATAGACTTCGACAATGCCAAAACAATAGCCCCGGTTTACCACTTCAAAACCAAAATTTTCCGCGAAGCGATCGAGATCGAAAAACGTCCAGATTGTTTAACTAAGAGAGATGGTGGCCTTCGTCTTCAGATTAGTTGGAAACCTATAATTTCTTCATTACAAACACACAGAAAGGCAATACATTCAACAGACATTTGTCCACCGCTCTAAGGAGTAGGCAGATCGAGGCCTTAGAGTTTATGTCCATACATATTTCCTTTGCCTCTTGAAAATGGCTCCAAAAAAGGAACCGAAAGGTCAAGTTTTAATAAATTTTGGACGCGGTTCAGCCCGAGAACCAAGTATGTCTCACAGTAAAGAGCGCGGAAATCTTTCCGAATATATATATATATATATATATATATATATATATATATATATATATATATATATATATATATATATATATATATATATATATATATATATATATATAAGAAACTGACCCTGGATATGGGTTATAGAAGGTATAGTTCGCACTGATTTGAAGAAACGTTTTTACGATATAGAGGTCGGAATTTCTTCAAAGTGATTTTTCTTAAGAAAATTCACAATAAAATGGCTATGACAACCAAATTTTGCAGGTAGTTTTCTTTCTTTTTTTAACGTCGGTCTATTTCCGCGACTATGGCACCTCACTATCCTGAAAAGTCTGCTGAACCGCTGCCTTTCTGTAAGGAGGGTATGGATCTGTAACGTGCCCAACATCCTATGGACACGGGACCGACCGCTTTACGCCCTCCGAAGGGCTGAACATGCAGACACTGAACTTGCTCATTTGAGAGAACATCGGTTGATGTTAATTGAACAGTATGTTCTAAAAAAGTTAAAGGAGTACACCGGGGTCGAACTCGGTACCCTTCGGTTCAGAGACACACCTTGTTACCACTGAACCACCAGGGCTCTTCTTTTATGATATTACAAGTAAACTATACACCAAAATTTATATTTCTATGTTACAAGAAACAAAGGTATAAAAATATTTGTTGTCATATCATTTATACGAAAACACTACCACAACGCATTTGCTGGTTCCAAAGTTTTTTTTTTTCAAAGAACAATATTACATTTTTGATTTGTGCATGTTTTAATACTCATTCGAAGCCGGTGAGATACTTTAAGTAATTTTTCCCTAATTAAGTCATTGCAATGTTCGAAATAGGCAAAATACAAAATTCTTTATTTTCCAACAATCAAGCGCGGTCCTGCTTCTTCTTCCTGTGTTAGTTTTTTTCCCACTAAAGAATTTCAGGGTGAGAAAACAACTTTATCCTCCTAAGTTTTCACTAAGTGAAGATCGGAACTTGTGATGAGCACTGATGAGCAGATTTGGAGAACCCAAATCACCACAACACATAAACAAAACTTGACGTTCGTTTCACTAACCAAGTTAGCGTCATCGGATGATGAATTATTCATCCTCCCAAATCACCACAACACATTTAAAAAACCCGACTCTCGTTTCACTAAGCAAGTTAACGTCATCAGGGAATGAATAATTCATCCATTGATTCGCGTCAGGTTCTTTAAAATGTATTGTGGTGATTTGGGTTCTCCAAGTGTGCTTATCCTAAATTTTGAAAAAAAGGGAAACATCCTTCAACGTAACAGGTGACACTTTATCACCATTTCTATTTACATTCTCCACATGGTCAATAGTCCTAAAAGGTAAACCTTATTTATGACGTATCCTTATAAAAAAAAAACAGTCACATGGGGTCAGATCTGGAAAGCAGGGAGGCCAACAATTTTCCAAAAACAGTCCGATTCATATACGAGGAAAGGGGTAATCCAGGAAATAACGAGCATCAGCTATACTGTGTGCTGAAGCAACCATTGTTATTATATAACTACATTAAACAGTTAATTCTGGAAGAAATGTGGGTTCCTCTCAAATTCACCTACTCTGCAAAATTTGTACTGAAGCCGTATTAACAACAAAGTTCCTTGATGCGCCTTAGATGTCAGCAGTTTGACAGGTTCTTTCAGACTCTAGCTACCTTACGCCAATTAATTCAGATATATTTAGATTATTATTGATAAAGGTGATGAGCGTAAATAAATGCGAGACTAGCATGTGCTTCCAGGAATAATCTTAATACAGTATATTTTCCTTAAAAGAATGTAGTAATAGTAACAGGGCTGACGATTTTAAAAGATGGTTAGTGGTTGTACGACGGTATCTATTGTACAGTTGTGCTGGAGCCGTCTCAACAACAAAGTGCCTTGTTGCACCTTAGATCTCAGTAGTTATATATATATATATATATATATATATATATATATATATATATATATATATATATATATATATATATCTGTGTGTGTGTATATGTATGTATGGATATGTCGTATGAATAATTCAACAAATAATGGGGAAATTTAGATGACATTTGGTAGGTGCGTTTCTTTTGTAAATGGCTTAAGACAATTTAATAGCGAAGACAATCGGAAAACTGCGAAAATTTTCTGTGTTCTTTCTAATTTTTTTTATCTTTCATCACAGGTTTATGTTGCTTGTCGTATACTGTAGACCGAAACTCAGGTCACTAACAATGAGGAAAAGAAACCTAATATGAATTGAATATAAAAAAAATCCGACATTTGAAATGTTTTAATGAAAATTCGCTACCATAATGTAATTGCTGCATCCAGACTTTTCAGAAATATTTGCAATTTCGTGTTTAGTTCTGAGTTTCTTCTATTAAGGTCTATTCATCGCTGTAAGTAAAATTTGCATGTGAGCAACCAGGTAACATTCTACCAGATACTCATAATCCTTGTGCATTGTGGAAAGCAATATGATTCTCGTGCATGTACGACACCTTGCGTATCAAATATTGTGCGCTCATCCCATTGTAAATAGCAGCCAGTTATTGCAACAAGTGCAGGTACATAACCGTAATGTTAAAAATTTGCTAGTATGGAAAACGTAACACAGAGCATGTTGAACACAATGCAATTTTAAATACAGTGGATAGAACGATACCACAATAGACAACTGAACTCCTTTACTCTATTATATTTTATATTTTGCTACAGGTAATGCAAACACACTATTGACATATTTTTGATCTTCTTAGCTAATTATCTTTAATCATGCACCCATAAAATTTATACAACAGTATAATCTTAATTGTTTCACAATTTTTGTTAACAGAGATATTTAATTTAAACCCATGTCAACAATAAACTGTTTAATCGATTAGATTTTATGAGAAACCCTTTCCTGATTTTTCGTCTTTGCGTTTTGGTGACAGTCAGATTGATGCTGCGAACGGGATTAATACTTGGTATTTGTGATTGATAATCGTTTCAGGTGGGATGCTCATATCAAACACATTGTGAAAAGGCTTAGGATAATTTTGCACAATTTAAAACTTTTAAAGAGCATACTAGAAGTACAGAGTTTAAAGATTTTAAATAAATTTTATTTTAATTAAAGTTTACTACGCTTTAGTCGAATCACACAATCCGTACGGTCTGCCGAGCTGGGGAGGGGCTTGCAAGTGCCACTTGCAGGATCTTAATGTTATAGAAAGAAAAAAATATTTAGATAATGTTCGGAAAGATAACGAATACCCATCTGAAGATCTGTATAGAGAACCTCAATTATTAGCTGTGAAAAAACTGTATATCCTGCAAGTTCTTATGCATACCCATGGTCAGTCAGGACAGAGTTGTAACACTAGAAAATATTTTTGCGGTGTTCATATATGATCTAAAAGTACCACCACTGCGCAACGGTGTTTAACTCACCTTTTTTTTTGTTCCCTCAGGGCTCGTCCGCGGGTTTGCCGCCCCGATAGCATTGCAACCTTTGGTTGGTTGTGCATACCCTTAGTCTTACTCCACCCATTCCAAAATCACTGTGCCTTGAACTAGTCTGCACAGCGATTGGTAGGGTGAAGTTTTATATTACTCTGTCTTCGGTCTAGACTGACCGTAGATCAGTTGTCTTTTGCGGTCCAGAGCTTTACACTCGCACAAGATGTGCTGGGCTGATTGCTCCCCCTCGCCTCAGAGTCTCCATGCGAGGTCCCCTTCGAACCGCCCCATTTTATGCAGGTGTTTCTTGACGGCCATGTGTCCCGTCAAGAGACCTATTGTGTTTCTGAGCTGTCCTCTGCTAATATTTAGCAGCTCCACAGCTCTCTTTGAACTGGGTCCGTCAATTATTGACTTCCCATGTCTGAGCCCTGGACAGTGCGCCCAGTACAACTTGTGTTGGTTTATGACCCAGGACTTAATGGCTCCCCTGGCAGTGCTCTTTGACGCCCCCAGAGCCGGTTCTGGTCCCATAAATGGATCTGCTGACCCTCTCTTCGCGGGATTGTCAGCTTCTTCATTGCTTTTAACCCCCGAGTGACCCGGCACCCAGATGAGGGTCACCTTATTCTGCCCAGACAGGTCGCTCATCTCGTCTTGGCACTCACTCACCAGGATTTACCCGTGGTTACTTAGTGCCTTAAGGATTGCCTGGCTGTCTGTAGCTATGATGATCCGCTTGTTGGTGTAGCCCCTCCTCTTGTTCTCCCGCACACAGTGCAGGATAACTGACGTACATCTCGGCCTGAAACACCGTTGCATGGGCTCCCAGGAAAATACGATGACTTACCCTCGGTCATTCCGAGTAAACACTCACCTTGGACCACACTCGTTTGATGAACCGCCAGCTAATGTGCGAGTTTTAGGATCGAAAATACATTTTAGACCATTACTGTTTGAATATTTGCTGGGTGGCGGTGGAGAAGTTCTTGTCAGTCTTGTGTATTTGTGTCTGTGCTTATCCTTGATTTTTCATCGGTTTGTCTTTTGTATAGTTGGATGGGGAAACTTGTTAACCTTAACTTTGTTGTGATATAGACACAAATTTTAAAGTGTTTATATAGGTTTTATTTTGTACAGGTTTTAATTGTGTAGTTGTAGTTCACAATATGTTATGTCCTATATTCTGCTGTCTTATTTTTGCGAAAGTTGCGTATTTTTTTATTGTGATTTTGTGGTGTATAATTTGCAATTTTAAGTTATATAATGTAAAAAACGCTTACTGATTTTCTGTTTTTTGTTTCAGATTTGCGTGTGTATTTCTTTCCGCTGATTTTGTCTTTTCACTGTATGTGCTGGGAGATATAATGCATTGTTGTTTTTTGTGGTGTGTGTGTGTGCGTATATGTGGTGTGCGTTGACAATTTATGTATTTTCAACATGATTTTTGAAATGTATTTTAGATTTTAGACCACTAAAATATATAATTTTTTCTTCACGTACTGAATTTTGTAGGTTTTGTGGCTCAAACTTATTCAGTAGCTACTAATTTTTGTGTGCTTATAGTGCCTTTATGGTGAATAAATTATTATTACTATTACCGACTTCAGCCTGAAAGACTTTCCCACTCCCTCAAAGGGAAACAATCACTCATCCCAGCTATCTCAAATACCAACGGGACTGAGCTAAGATAAAGGCATTTCCAAGTTATCGGGCCCTGAACAACACGACATATCCTAATTTGTTAAAAATATTCGCAGTGTGTGGGTAGTTTCAAGTATTACCTCTTTCTGCATAACCTTATAAAGGTGCTCTCCAAGGCGCAGCCTCTTAAAATTCCCTCGAAGACTCTTAGGAACCACAGCAGTTGATGATACTATTATCGGGATCACGTGGACACTATCTGTCCTCCACTGTCTCTTTACTTGCATCTCGAGGTATTTGTACTTAATGATCTTCTTGCTGTACTTTATCTCTAGATTATTAATATTCGGAATGTCCAAATCAATCAACGTAACTTGTTTGTGGGGGTTATCCACTAATATTATATCTGACCTATTGTGGGCAGCTCTTTAATCTGTGAGCACGGTCCAATCTAGTACAACCTGTACCTTGAGTTCACTAGAACAGGCTCAGGAGGGTATCTATAGTAGGGCACCTTACTAAGATTTAAAAGTCCCAGTTTCAGAGCGAATTCTTGATGAAGTATTTGCGCGACGCAGTGCCTGTTTTTATACTCTGTTCCAGCAAACGCTTTACATCCTTCGGTGACGTGCTAGATAGTCTCTGATGACTGACACTCAAATGTGCATTTGTCACCTTGGACCGAATTATCTCGAACTATATACTTCAAGTAGTTTCTTGTTGCGATGACCTGATCTTGTATGGCCAGAAAAAAACTCTCTGTCTCTGGAAACATCTGCCCGGACACAAACCAGTAGTTCTACACCAATTTGTCGACATGTGCCTGGGAGGTCTCATTTAGATGTGGCTCATGGAGAGGCTTCTTCATCCAAGGTTCGAGATTGTCTTGATCAGTCCGATAGTGACTTTGTATTTCATGTTGAACCATCTGCCTCGCATATGGCACGGTGTAGTTCAGAAGTAACCGCCCGCTGACACCTTGTTGTCTAGGTAGGTCCTCGCTTGATGGCACTACGGGGGTGATGCTTTTTGTATTTTGTTAGAAGTGTTCGCGCCTTCCGTTGAAGATTTTCAATATCCGTTTTGCTCCAGTTTACAATCCCAAATGAACAGCTAAGTACAAAAAATGCTTTTGTATTGAGGGCTTTTGTGAGGTTCTTGCTGTTGTGATGTGCTCACACCACCTGCTTTACTCGTTTTGTAAACTCGCATCCTCGTTGAATGTCTGGACTGGCATTTTTGGAGACCGTTTAATCGGACCAATTTTTCTTGATGGCAGTTTGAGTAGCGAAATGTATTTGGAGTTACTAGAAGATATCGTTTACCCTCTACTAATTGACATTGTTGAAAGTGATGATCGCTTTCAAGAAAATGAATTAGTGTTTTAAGAAGATGGAGCTCCTCCGCATTTTTTACAACGTGTTAGGGAGTTTCTGAACAGAGAGTTTTCAGAGCAATGGATTGGACGTAGAGGTGTTATTGAGTGGCCCCGTTGATCACCGGATTTAACTCCTTTAGACTTCTTGCTATGGGGCCATTTAAAGAGTAGAATGTACGCAACAGAACCGGAGTCTCTGGAAGAATTACGACGACGCATTGTTGAAGAATTCTAATAACTCCACAAATGCTCCAGAATGTTAGAGCTCGTTTTGAACTGAATTTGTACTTTTGTATGGAAGCTGGTGGTCAAAAATTTGAACACTTACTTAACTCAATAAATATTTTTGAACGTTTGGTTTTGTTTTTTAGTTTTTTAACGAAAAATCGACTAATTAGTGCATTTCTTATTACAATGAATGAAATACGTTCTTGCAGCTCCAACTGTGAATCATTTTTAAACGAGTTGATAAAACTTCCAAAAAAATTTGTGTGCCAAATTCAGAAAAGAAAGGGCTTTCAAATGATGTAACACAAGACCCATGTTTCCTATTTAAAATATAAGGGTTGTTGTCACCACGCTTAAGGGGTTGATGTGACAAAGTTGAATTTAATGTCAAAAAATATCCCCCTCGATATTAAAATTGATGTGTTTCAGCGTTTCTTATTAAAAAAAATTCTCTGGACGCAAATCGGTCTGTTTCGTGTGCGCCATCCTGTATGTATATGTTTGTGCATATTTATATCTCTATATATGCATATACCAGATATAAAACAATTCTTGAGATGCTGTATGCTAGGGTGTATGTATGGGAAAGTTAAAGATTAATGTATATTTACATAAGGTGACCCGACACTATTTTTTATTATTAATCGATATCAGTTATCTGCTGGTCTGGAAATATTTGACTTTGCCTCCTAAATTGGAAAATCAGCTAATGGGAAAAAGCCTCAGACATAATTCGAGTAACAACAAAAACAACAACATATTTATATCGCTAAGTATTATTATGTTGCGGGCTTGGCACCAACTTCAAATAGATAAGTTGGTAGCGCATATATTACTATTTCATTTAAATTAATTTTTTTGTATTTTGAACTAAACCTACAATCCAGTTATTTTTCGCTTTTTAGTGCCTTTTTTAAGTCTGCTTAATTTTTTTAAAGCTTGTTTATTTTTCCATTCTCAGTGTAAATATACATACGTAGTAATTACGGTATTATTAAACTGCTATAATATAATCAAAGTGCCGTATTGCAGTAGAACTTCAACTTACATAGACTGTAAAAGGGTTTTCCTCAAATTACCTGGAATCCTATCATCCGATTCTGACGTGGTGAAATTACGACCACCTCGAATACCCTTTTAAACAAAAAATATGTTTTTGAATTGGTTCACAATTAATGAGCATGTCGGCAAACATGTTTAAAAAAATATTTTTTGAGGTTTTCCTTATATTTCCCTGAGATCCCCATCATCAGATCCCGACTTGGTGAAAAGGGCCACCGCAGAAGTACATCCTTTCAAGCAGTAAATATTTTTTTCTAATTGGTCTGCAATTGATGAAAATATCGGCGAACATACATAAAAAATATCTGGACGCAGCAAGAGCGTTATGGTAGTGAATTTTCATTTAAATGTTTTCAATGGGAAATATATTTTTTTTTAAGAAAGCTTGCATCAAATTTGGTTACCAGTATAACCTATATAGGAGAAACAATGTACCATATTTCATCAAAATAAGTTTATTGTTTGACAATATACAACAATCTTCCGAAAATAAACCTAAAATGTGCCCAAAAAACTGGTTTCCTGGTCAACGAACCTTCGGTTAAGAGTAAATTAAGCTAACAAAAGAAACATTTTATGAAAAGTCACTACCATAGCGCAGTTGCTGAGTCCCGAATTTATTTTCTTACAAATACGCATTATCTTTCGATGGAAAATGTAAAAATTGTAATACTATAAGGCGTGTTCGATTAGGAAAAAAAATGCATCAGCAGCGACTTATGGGACACCTGTGATTGTAAAAATAATTTTATAAGATGCAGCTCCAGACATCGTACAATTAACATATAATTTTTTTATCATATGTTGTATAATAATGGATATTTTGAGCTTTACCCTAGAAATGCGTCACCCTGTATATATATATAGAAACAGTTAAAAACTGAAACTAACCCAGATATGGGTTCTATAGGGCCTACTTCGCGCTCATTTAAAGAAATCTTTTCAAAATTCAAAAGTCACTAAAATTGTATCCAACTCTATGAGTAAAATTTTGATGGCCAAAAATAAATATGATTGTATAGAAGAAGATTGTCTACATTTGTATTACAAATGTCAGAAAACAAAATACTTATTTACATGTCACTTTGAAAGTAGATCTGACATTTATCAAAATAATTTGTCAGTTGAATATGACATGTACTGTTGCCGTGGACTATCATTATGCACTATTGTATTACGCCTTATAAGAATCTAGTTGTTTTTTGGAATATGAAAGCTTATTTTACTGTAAAAACATTTTTCTTTTCATCCCTTAACCTGAAATGGTTTTCGTTTCATTTAACGTTGTTTCCCTATAGCGCCACAGTAGATTTTAGAATCTAGAAATTATTCTATGTAGTGTGAATTTTTTCGTTGCATACCTAGAACAAATTGTATTTTCCTTTAATTATAAATGATAATTTTAATTTAATTCCTATATTTTCTGTGCCCAATGTGTTGAACGGATGCGAAACGGGTGAAGGAAATTTCATTTAAAATTAAAATGACGAAGAGAACTTTATTCCAGGCAGGAGCGTTGTTTCCATTTTTTTAAATATTAATAACATTTATAGGTAAATTAGCAGATGAGCTTATTGTTCGTTTTTTGAAAAAAAAAATTCAGAAACATTCTTAGAGGAACCCCTTTATGCATTAACCATCGGACAAATGCTGTGATCTCAAGTCCACAATACAGTTCACAGACCTAAACACAATTTGAGGTTCTCTGCACGGTAAACATGCTAAAACAGAGCTAGAAATGCAAACTGTAAAAAACTAACCTTGCAGAAGTCCATAGAAAGGAGAACATACTTACCAACACCGTTTCGCCATAAAAAACTTCCACATTGCACAATTGGAAAAAAACGCTACATATTAAGCGTAATCTAATTAATTAAAATTAAATAAATAACTGAAACTGCTACTAAAGCATCACATAAAGGGTCTATTTTAAATTAATTTTCTGCAAATAATTTAATAAAATAAAGAACAACGAAGAGTGTAGCTAAAACTTAAGGCTTTTTAACGTATTTTATGACAGTTGCGCTGTATAGCCGTTCATGTAAGTTCTCTATCTAGAACATGTCAATTTTGACGTTTAGAATCGCGACTTTTTTGACGTTTTAAGAATAAAAACTTAAAAGCTTATAACTTTGTCTTATTTTAACGTAGAGATTCAAATTTTGGTGCGTGGTTTTGTTTTTATGATATAAACCTTCGCACCCAATATGGTTGCCCTAAGTTTGTTATATCCGGAGATATAAAAATTTTCCGAAAGAAAACGCCAAAATTTTCCGAGAATAACTAGTCCGATTTTCCTGGCTAACGAACTTATCAAAGCTACTTGCAAAAGGAAGGTACTCACCAAATTTTATCAAAATCGGCGCATTATTTTTTGAGTTAGCGGTGTGACACATAAATATATAAACATATATATATATATATATATATATATATATATATATATATATATATATATATATATATATATATATATATATATATATATATATATAAACATATTTAGTCTGAAACCGACCTCGGATTTGGGTTCCAGGGGTCCCAAATAGCGCTCATTTGAAGAAATTTTTTTTTAAACTCAAAAGTCAGGATCTCCTTATTAGTGAATTTTTTAAAGAAAATTCACTAAAAAAATACATACAGACGAACATAGAACTTCCTCCTTTTTTTTTGAAGTCGGTTAAAGACATTTTGTTGTAGTAAATGTGATGTTTCGATGACAACATTACAAAAGATGCTGCTAGGACTGCTGCATTTACTTCAATTAACCCTACGTTAGGCGCGCGGTATTTTGTGACAAGTTTAGTCGCGCGGTCTACATATGTAGACCATTTTGTTTTATCAACATATGACACTTTATGACACAAATTATTTAAAAACATTGAAAGCTATTTTTATTTATATATATATTTTCGTCAGAAATGTACTTTTTTAAATATTTTTATATAATTGTTTGAAAAATAAATAAATACGAGAATAACACCTTTCTATACATTTATTAGCATGTATCCAGTTTGAAACAAAAATAAAAATTGATATACCATGAAAATTTAAAAAATAAAATAAATTCTGGTGGAACATATGACAATTTAACATAAATGCGCTAAATGCAAAAAATAAACTTATTAACAAACAATATAACGGTAGATGAAAAATGGCAATATTTTCACTCAGATAAACAAGTTGTATACAAAGCTTCTATGTATAATACATTGTATGATTCAATTGCCAAATAAAAATTACCATTACTATTACTATTACATATCCGCCATGTGTTCCTTGCAAGCATAATGTCCGCATTTTACGCAAGCATTTCTTGAGGATTTGTTGCGGTTTCGAGGACAAATATGCCATCGTCCGACGTAATTTTTTGATTTCTGCTGAAGAGGGCGGCGGGGTACAAGCGCTTCGAGTCGAAGAAGAATTCGCGCCCGCCTTTTCAGTTCTACTGTCAAAGAGACAATATTTGATCTAGCCTCTATCTGTGGCTTGATGACTTCCCGAGAGAATTTTTCAATGAACTCACTTCTGGAAACTTTTTCTAAGGGATGATTTGATTTATACACGCAAAGGGCGTTGATGCCAGATATATTCAAGCGGTCATAGAATATAACCATTGGCCAACGACGCAAGTTTCTTGCGACGTTATATTTTTCGCATAACTGATCCACCAAGTCTACACCAATTTTAGTTTGATTATATTGGGTTATAATATCTGGTTTTTCGGCATCACCTGATTCGGGATCAGTTCCGTTGTCGTGGTGCACCGAAGACACCAAAATAACAGATTTATTTTTCTCTGGAAAATACGAGACCATTGTAATATCCTCTTGAAAGCCAAACAGTGAGGTTTTTTCTTCTCTTTTCTTATTAGGAAATAACTGCAAGGGAATCTCACGTTTATCCTTGTACATAATCCCAATATACGTAAACTTTTTTTGGTGTAACAACTTTCTTGTCCGCGGAATACTTGTGAACCAATGATCTCCTGTAATGTTACGATTAGTTCCCTCTATGGGATGTACTAATCGTAGTACAACATCCTCAGTGGAGTTGCTCAATTTATAAGGACCATCTGGCTGGGTTCCCATGTATGGCTCGAGATTGGAGATATATGAAGTTTTGGCATCGACTAGAGCGAACATCTTTATACCATATTTGGCTGGTTTGTTGGATATATACTGTTTGAATGAGCAGCGTCCTCTGAAAGCCAGTAATTGTTCGTCTATAGTAAGGTATTCGCTAGCTATGAAAATAAAACAAAATAAAATAAAGTAACACACTAACAATAATTTACACGTTTTAGCAATCAATTATACTTAACTAATCACTATAACCAACCAACAAAATATAATTATTAACACTATGCTGTATATTAATATGCAAGAAGAAGCACCACTTACCTGCTTTGTGCTAAATTATCAAAACAAGAAATTTGGTTCTCCACAAAAAAGTAGCACCACTAGGCGCGCGGTCTACGATCGTAGACCAAACCTGTTTAAACCTGCGTAACTATCGATACCACTCTATTCCGCTTCAATTTACACACTTAGTCGACAGAGCCGCATGTAACAAACGGCTACTCAAATACGCGCTTGCGTAGTAGATAGTTTACTGAAATTATAGTCGTTTATTTGGGTGTGGTCTACGATTGTAGACCGCGCGCCTAATGTAGGGTTAAAGAAATCTAGCTTATTGTTGCAATACTCTGAATTTTAAGCTTAATAATATATCAATTTCCACATTGAAATTGCAGACTTCTGTAACGTTAAACACAATACCGTTCTTCAGTACACACGTGCAAACCAAAAACATAATTCCTCTTACCACACTTTATGTTGTAGCGAAACTCTTAACTCTCTTATAAAAGTACGCAAGTAACAATTTAGGGCCAGGTCGGCAATACAAGAAACTGTAATTAAATTGTTCCGATACTTCCGCAAATGACACAGGACGCGGTTAGTTAGGAGTTAGGAAGTTGGTTATGTCTGCGTTCGTTACCAAGTTTGTTGTTGCGATAGTTATTTAGTTATTTAGTAGAAGTGCTGAAGTCTGGATTTCAGGGTATTGCGAGATCATTAGATTTATAGCCTTCGTTATAGCTTAAAAACTTTTTTAGGAAACTTTTCGTGGACAGGAAGCTTTTGTGTATTGTTTGAACTTTGACTTTTGGAGTAGAATTGACTGGTATTGCATGTATATCTATTACACCGATCTATTGTTAAATATTTGCAAATTATAAGATTTAAAAGCTGATAATGATCTGACTCAGCGTGACAACCTATCTGAGAAATTATTATTTAGTTTTTAAAAGTGCAAAGTTACATATTTCACCATACTAAAGGGTAACGTGTTAGCAAATTTTATATATATATATATATATATATATATATATATATATATATATATATATATATATATATAGTAATGTCACTATTATTAAGGGCTTATACAAAAATAGAACTTTATTTCCCTTAAATACAAGTAAATAGATTGAGTACGATATAAAAATATTACTATGAACTATAAGACGTTACATCAAAAGCTTCAAACACGAACTAATGTGTCGCTCTACTTGCTGCAGCGTTTACAATTATGCTTACATGCAAATTATAAGGAAACCGTGAGAAATGCAACTACAGAATAACTTTGCACTGGATATGTCACAGAATCATTGTCTCTAGATAACTTAATTAGCTGGTGATGTAACTCCCCTATCCTTAGAATGAAGAACGTCCTCGTTCTCTGGAATGGGGTTGATCTTTTTGGATGTGCAGACCTTTGAGGATTTCCTTGATTTTCTTCGGACGATGGTTTCTGTTGCTACTATAAGGACTATGACGAGAATTGTGGTCACTCCGAAATGGTATGTATGGACCATCGGCTCAAAGACATGGTGTTGATTGATCTTTTCCAATTGGTTTCTTAAATTCTCTTTTTCAGGTGCATTGGGTGGAACTCTATTTCGTGTTGTGGTACTATTTTCAGTTCTGGGACTGGGTATTGATTCAGTGTAATGTTTGTGGTGATGTCTTCATAATTTTCGTTATTGATTACAATTTTGCAGTTAGTTTTGGCACATATGAGTGAATTTAGACTGAATATCTGTCTATCTAAATTTGACTGACATTCTTCTGAGATTGTGGTATTTTTGGTCCGTGATTAACAGTACGTTCCCATTATTTATCTGAGTCGACATAGTGTAGCAGTTATTGACTACAACGAAGAGGCATGTGGAGGTGTCTTCCAAATTACATTTTTCTTTGTGAGGTTGGTCAGAGCAAATAACGGCTTTTTCAATTGCTGAGCAATGTTCTCCTATCCATAAGTTTCTTTGTTGGGTTTTTAGGTAATATGAACTGGGTGGAATGAGGACTTTATTATTTTGTGGGACAGTTATAATTCGAAAGTAAGATCCGGGTATCGGGTGTAAAATTAGGATTTGGAGAAAACACACAATAGTATCTCCGACAGATAAAACATTAAATTTTGTAAATTCTATGATTTTAACGATATGATTAAAATCAAAATTAATTAGTTCATTATTATTATAAATTAATTTTAAATGTTGCTTAATGTGCATTAGGTCCTCTGAAGTAAAAATTTCAATATTGTTAATTCCATTAAAGCTAAGGGAAATAGTACGTTGTAATATTTTACTACACTCTAATAGTTTATTGCGTAAAGATATTTGAAACTCGATAAAACATCTTTGTTCTAGATGAGAATATAACTCTACGAAACAATTTCTAATATAATCGAGATTTTTATTGATTATGTTTTGCTCTTGTTCAAACCGTTGTGTCATTAAATAGCAAAGGAATTTAATTTATCTGAGTTATCATGTCTTGCTGATTAGCATGAAGAGCATCTAAATTTTTATATATTTCTTGCATGTCTTCTTGGTCAAGGTTACCAGTTATCATTTTTATGGCTGATCCTGCTCCATTTATCAAACATCGTTTTTCTCTAGGATGAGTTAATTTTTTGAGTGCATCTTTTATAACGTTAATTTGATTATTTAACATTTGAATGTGAAGCTAGGTTGCGTTATGTGTAAAATTTCGATTCACAATTTCTGCATTACTCAAAAGTTGATTATAATTATTTTCTAAGAGTGTTAAATTTAAATAAAAATAGAAACGGTGGTAATGGTTAATCATTTTTGCAGTACCTATGTAGTCTCTAAAGTACCCGTTCGCTTCAATATTCTGAATCCGTAGTGGCAGACGGTAGACGGAGGGTGGCCATCAGCCACGAGAGGAGGCTCCTGCAAGTGAAATTTTCTTTTAATATGTTCTACGTTTTTTATATGAGTTGTTTGTTTTGGGGAATGGTGTAACAATAATTTGTTTCGTGGAATATTTACAGGGCCGCAATGTAATTTATATAGCGGGCCCTCTTTTCTAACTTTAGGTATTCTGACAGCTACTGTGTTGGCAGATATGTTAATATTTTGTCCCCTGTTTTTTTTTTGCTTTGTCTTATAGTTTTGTTGCTCTCTCCTTCTGCTTATTATACAAGGCGTCGTAAAATGGTAAGATTTCTTTCAAACTTTTATTGTTGAAATCTTCGTAAACTGTACGTTTGTGGTCGATAGGTTCTAGCTCATCGAACGTGCCATATAAAAGTTTGAAAGGTGAATATCCCGTTGTGAATGAATTGATTTGTTATAGATCACGACTGCCGTAATCACTAATGACTGAGGGCTTTCTGAGGGGTTGTTAATTTTTAAAACTCGAATTTTCTCTATCAGTGTCGAGTGTAATCTTTCGACGGGTGAATTTGAGTTTGGAGTTTGGGATGTCGTTACGTGTAATTTGATATTGAATATTGAACAGTATTCTTAAAGTACTGAACTGTCAAATTCGGTCCCGGCGTCACTGATAAGGACCTTCGGGTGATTATTGTGTGTAAAGAAGTGACGCAGCTTGTTTACTATCGTGGGGGCTGTTTCATCAGTGATATAATAGGCCTGAGCATATTTACTGAACAGGTCAATAAAGGTCAGGCATTTACAGTTATTAAAGCTGAAAACACCTACATGAATGACTTCAAAGGGTCTTGTTGCTAATAAGGGTCCTGAGGAAGGTAGTTTATAGGGTCGTCTTTCGTACTTAGCCTGAAAGCAGGACTCGCACTTGTTAATGTAGTCATTGATATATGTTTTTATATTTTGCCAATAATATTTTGATTTAAGATATGCATATGTCTGAATTATATCATTCTGATTTATATTATGGTAGTCTTGTATGATATTTAATTGTTTTCTTTTGCTTGCAATGTCTTCGACATATTTTGTGCATTTAATAATCTTCATTGAGCTATTAAATAATCCTGAAGTAACTATGCTAACGTAACGTTCTAATTCTGGATCTACGAATATTACTCCGTACGTGTTAACAGGGTTAATATATTTTTTCAGAAAATGTGTTATTTGTTGTAGTTCACATTCTTTTGGAATATAAGTTTTTGTACAAGTGCTGCTAAATACATTTGTAATTTTTGTATCTTTATGTTCATCATAGTAAAAGATTATTTGTTGTTTAAAATAATGAAGAGGGTTTTCTGATATTGGCATGCTAAAAATCAGATTTTGTACAGACGTATGTTGTGTCTGTGTCTTTGTCTGTTCGTCAAGTTGTTCGTCATTAATAGCGTTGGCGTTTATTTCTAGCTCTTTTAGGTCTGTTAAAATGCGTAATTCTGAAGGGTCTAAGTTGTTAAAAAGTGACAATAGATCGTCATTATTTTCAACAGCATTTATTTCTATGCATGATAAGGCGCTACAACGTTATCTTTTGCTCTCTTATATTTAATTTCATAGTCAAATTCTTCTAACTTTAGTTGCCATTTTACAACTCGAGAATTTGGTTCTTTTATTAAAAATAACCATTCTAACGGTTTATGGTCTGTTTCGATATAAAATGTCTTACCAAATAGGTAGGGCCTAAAGTGCTTTGTGTTTTCTACAATAGCAAGTAATTAGTTTTTTATGTTTGAGTATATTCTCTCAGAAGAATTTAACGTTTGTGAATAAAAGGCAATAGGTTTGTCATTTTGAGAGATAAATTATCCGATAGCAACGTTACTAGCATCTGTTGTGAGGTGAAATGGTTTACTAAAGTCAGGATATGTCAAGATTGGCGAGTTTGTAATTAGATCTTTTGCTGCCTGGAAAGCTTCTTTATATTCTGAATTATTAATATCTATTTTACTACCTTTCTTTAAACATTTTGTTAGAGGAAATACTATTTTAGCGAAATTCTTTATAAATCGTCTGTAATAACCAACAAGTCTCAAGAATGCCTTAATTTGTTTTTGTGTTTTAGGTAAGGGGGAGTTTTGAATTGCAGAGATTTTACTCGGATTCGGTTTGATACCGTCTATAGTGTGTTTAAGTGGCCCAGGAACTCCACTTCTTTTCGTAAGAATTCTGATTTGTTCAGCTATACTTTTAAATTGCACTCGTATAATTCATTAGCTATTTGTTTTAAGTGGATTTAGTGTTCCTGTAGTGATGTTGAAAAAACTAATTTGTCATCCATGTACACATAGAAGGATTTATAGAGAAATTCGTTAAGTACGTTACCCATAGCCCGTTGGAATGTACTCGGAGAATTTCGGAGACCGAATGGAATGCAAGCCTATCCGTAGTGCCCATTGTTTAAGCTGTTTTTTTGATACTATCTTTGCTCATTTCAATTTGGTGAAACCCTTGAGCTAAATCTAATGTTGAAAAGTAGGTACATTTACCAAGGCTGTCTAAAATTTCTTCAATGCGTGGTAGGGGATATTTATTATTTATTGTCTTCTCGTTTAGTTTGCGATAATCAGTTACAAGTCTCCATTTCTGTTTACCAGAGGAATCTTTCTTTTTGGAAACAATCCACACAATATGGACGGACGTATAATGTTGTTATCTAGCAAGTTTCGTATTTGATGTTGTATTTCGGTCTTTAGATGGTATGGGTAGCGATAAGACTTTACATAAACAGGGTCTTCGTCTTTGGTTCTTATTTCGTGTTTAACAGCGTTAGTAAATGTCAAGTCAGAGTCTTCGTGATAAAAAATGCTTTTATATTTATGTTTTTCTTCCGAATTAAGATCGTTCACACTCAGTTGATTAAAGATTTTATCTTGTGATTCATTAAAAGGTTTTTCTGACTCATTCAAATTTTGTAAAGGGGGTACACTTATTTGTTCACTAAAGTAAACTGCAGCTAATTCTGCGTTATCTTTTATTTCACACGGAACTATACAGATTCCGTTATTTGCTTCAGCAATGCATTCTTTTATGTGTAAAAGCTCACTATCCATTTGTGGAATTATAACCGAGTCTTTATCTATATTTACTGTTTTTTTTTTATATGGTCTTTAACTATTTGTCGAAACCGCTTAACATTAAAGGGATTTAATTCTAGAAAAATGGTTTTTCTATTTTTCCGAATTTTATAGTATGATTTGCGTAATTGATGTGAGTTTTTAATTGTTGCATATGTGCTGTGCTTATCAGTGTATCGAACCTATCATGCCAGTCCATTACTCTAAAAGAAAATGTAAACTTAATGCTATATTCCTGTAGCACACGATATGTTATATTATCGGTACCTTTAGTAATTTGATTGACTGACTTCATTGCGAAATATTCTTTAAAGAAATGGTCTGAAAAAAGTTCACGAACTATTTTTGAATTTATAATACTACCTGTGGCACCCGTATCCAGAAGTATTTTCAAACCCAAAGATGGTACAGTAATAAAAGGTAAAATTGGTTGATAATTTATAATATTTAGGTCAATAGTAATTAATTTTCCGAGGCTAGAATTTGAAAGTCCTGAATTTGTTCGTCATCGTATTCTTAAGGTAAAACTTCTTCGTGATCGTAATAGTTCATTTGTGGATTTTCATTTGGAAAATCGCTAGTGCCCTGTTTTTCGAGAACATGATTAATATGTAGCTCTTCTACACAAGTTGAAGGTCTAGAACGTGGTGTAAAAAATGTTATTTCTTTGAATTTGTGGTCTAATGTTATTTGTACTTGTATTATGGGCCGACGTAGTCGACATAGGTGTCGGCTGATAATAATTCCTTCTACCAAATACCTGGGAATTGGTAGGGTAATTTCGGTGTTTGTAGATAGGTCTTAAATTTGAAATGGGTCTACTAGGAAATTGCTGACCTACGTGCGTTTGTTGTACGAATCGAGCAGTTTGTTGAGGGTGGCCTAGTAGCGGGCTCATAAACTGAGGTCTACCTTGCGGTTTAAAATTATAACTATTATTAGGCGTAAAATTTTTTTGAGGTTTTCTTTGGTTAACATTATGAGAATTGTTTTTATTCCGCAAGGTGTTAAAAAAGTTTGCTTGCATAATTTCGTTATCTATACGATGACATTCTAATAAAGCCAACTCCTACAAATGCCACGTTATCTAGAAGTTTCGTAATGTTTTCTAAATAGTCAAAAACGGTGCGGTTATTATTAAACCGCCATTCTGGCGGTGTATAGATTGATACTATTTAACCAACTCGGCCTCTTTTACGTATTTTTGCTCCTACTATCTCTTGGGTGATGATATTTTTGTAAACTGGTACTGTTACAGAACCGATCGTTAATTGCCAAAAGAACACCCCCTCCACGACAGTTAAATCTATCATTTCTATAAACGAAATAATTAGAAGAAAATAGCTTAGTTTAAAATATGTTATCCTTAAGCCATGTCTCTGTCCATGTTACACAAATCACATTAGGTTATAGTGATAACATATGTTCGTAAAATTTTCTGATTTTCGTATTGAGCCCTCGAACGTTTTGGTATATTACATTGAATGTTGCAGATTTGGCCTTAGCTGTTACTGGGTGACTAGTTTTTTATAACGCTTCGTGTGGCCTTTTCAGCAATGGTTGTAATTCCATTTTTGTGACTAATAGTAAGATTCGTCTCATCATTTTCTGTTCTTCCTTTTAACTCTTCTTGAAAATGTTTGTTATGTTTTGATAGTTTGTACGTATATTTCCTGGAATTCCTGTAAACTAAAAAGTCTTTTATTTTGGACTATAGTTTTTACGTGATTTGTGTCTTTAAGGATGACTTTTGCTAGTCTAGAATGATTTCCTGGTTTTGCTTTAAAAATTTGCTCCAAGATTGAATATGTCGAAAATCTTCCGAGCATAGTTTGACAGAATTGGCTAACATTTCGAATAAAAGAAACATTTTATTGTTTATTATTTGAAATTATATCCGGTTGACTAGTGGTCTTTGTTTACTTTTTCAGGAATTGACAACAATAATTTGTTTTTATTTTTAGTTTCAATGATTACAATATTTCTTCTAGTATAAATTGGACCATTGCATTAAAAACTAACAGTAGACCCATTTCTTTATATACTCTGGTTGCCATATATATTGAAGTGACTCATTGATACCGAACCAAACTATTATAGAAATTCCATATGCGGAGAAATTTATTTTTAGGTAAACAATATTCAGTTAAAACATGTGTATTTCATATTGGACGAGTTCACTAGGCGCCTGCATTGTTATGTCAAAAAATATTGCTGAACTCGCATATTATTATATTATCGGGCTTTATATCTACGCCCATGGGATTGGAATTAAAATGTATTATATACCTGCTCATCTGTCAGAAAAGTTACTTACATGTTAAGGCCAGATTTCTTCGCCACCGTTGCATTGCCATTGTTCGTAAGTTACCGTTGCAGGTCTACATGAACTGTTTTATCTTGTGGAGAGTTAAATGGTCCGTATCATCATTTCTACTATATGCAAACTTCTTGTGCCCTTATATAGCGGGAAACTTACTGCAATTATACACAACGCTATTTTAAAATTCTGAGCCAATTTTAGAGAGGAGTCACATCATTTATTCTGGAACCTGAGTATAATTTACCCAAAAAACAATCACTTTATGTTTAAGAACCTTTAGCATTATCTGAAAGAGAATCAAGTGCTGCTTGGACCAGACAAGTAATATACAGTTTGTTCTATTTGAAAACTTTGTGTTATTGCTGTTTAAGGTTTTAAAATTTTGCAACAATATATATATATATATATATATATATATATATATATATATATATATATATATATATATCCGAGGTCAGTTTCGATTTATATATATATATATATATATATATATATATATATATATATATATATATATATATATATAACCGATAACTCAAAAAATAATTAACCGACTTTGATAAAACTCGGCAAGTTCCTTTCTTTTATTAATAGCTTGGATGAGTTCGTTAGCCAGGAAAATCGGACAAGGTTTTCTGAGAAAATTTTGAGTTTCCTCTCGAAAAAAAAAATTTTCTCCGAAAATTACAAACATATTTTGATGAAATTTGATGCACGTATTGCTTTGCGAAAGACCTAACTATGCGCCAAAATTTAGCTTTCTAGGTTTACAGAAAATGGAGCTATCAATATTTGAAACATTTATTTTTAATATCGCCGCGTTTGACAGTCAATCGTAAACCTGGCTTATATGAGATCTAGTATGTTGTTGCTACTCGCGGAACATTTGATATTATTACGCAAGTCTGTTATACGCTGTAACCTGTAACTGACGTTTGGTATGGGATTGTTTTATATGTTTTTATCTGTTTGAGTCGACAAATTATTTGTTATTTGGGAAATGTTTATATACAAGTGCAAATTATTCCTTTATTAATGTTAGTGGGTGAACTAAGCAGTGTTTGTTATGTTTAATCAACACTTCGAAGTTTTACAAAAGAAGCTGATATGCAACAGGTTAGTTATTTTCTCTGTTTTTTTTTGGTGGTAGTTTTACTTTTTGGGTTAACGGTCTATAAATTTTATCTAAGTTTCGTACAAAAAATTCGTCTATGAGGTGACCGCGACTTTAGAATTTTTAAAATATTTCTTCAAATGAGCGTAAACTAGGCCCGATGGAATCCATATCCGGGTTTACGTTCAGTTTTGATCTGCTTACATATATACAGGGTGACGCGTTTCTACGGTAAAGCTCAATATAATTATTAATATACACGAGAAGAGAAAAAAGTTAATTATAGGGTATCTTGAGCTACATCTTATTAAATTATTTTGACAATCACCGACTGGCCCATAATTTGTTGGTGATCCCTACAAATTTTTTTTTCGAAAAGCCTTATTTTGTTGCATTTGTAACCGAAATATGTTTGTAAGAAAAAAAATCAAGACGCAGTAAGTGCTTTTTGGTAGCAAATTTTTATTAAATGCTTCAAATTTCAATAACCCAATTTGCTATTAACCTAAGGTTTGTTGGCTAGGAAACCAACGTTTAAAGTTTATTGTCGGAAAATGTTTGTACATTTTCAAACAATAAGTAATTTTGATAAAATATGGCACATTGGTTCTACTATATAGGTTATACCGGTAACCAAATTGATAACTGCTTGCATTAAAAAGACATATTTGATATTCAAAGCATTTTTATAAAAGTTCACTGCCATAACGCACTTGTTGCGTCCAGTTTTTTTAATGTAAAAGTTAATGGCAACTTTCAGTATCACGAGAAGTAATAAAAGAGCATTGAGACTTTAGATATGTAATATGCATATACTTATGTTATTATACAAAATGTTATATTTTAAATCCAACTAGTTCCGGAGACACTTTTACTGACTATTTATTTGAACCTACCCTGTATAATATATATATATATATATATATATATATATATATATATATATATATATATATATATATATATATATATATATATATATATCGATTTTATTCTCCAATTTTCTGTGATATGACTGTAATAACTTTACAAAATAATTTTTGTCAGAAAATTACTTTTACATAACATTGCTGTTGAGTCTTCTAATCGGAACTTGAGCCTAAAAGTTTAATTACATCAAAAAGCTACAGAAAAATGCAGCAAAGGCCCATATTAAAGTTGAAACATAAAAACACAGACATTTTGTAAGTTCCTGCGGTTTCTTCAAAAGATATTACTTCTTTGTTAATTGTTCCTTTGTAGTCGCTTTCCACTTGAGTTACTCCACTCTGTTCATTAAAGTATACTTCTTGAAACAGAGCGAATTCAAAGCCTCTAGCTACTACTAATTACTGTATTTTAATCTGAGAAATTTGGTTCAGTTTTGCAAGATTTATGTTTATCTAAAATCTCCAATATGTTTTTGTCAAGACTGTTATAAGATAATGATTATATTTTCCGGGTAAGTTTGTGCCTTACAGACAACGAACCAGTATCATTTTACCGACTTTATTTTATTATAAAATATTTGAATATTGAATCTTTGTATGGCAACTTTATATGTTTTGCATATAATCACAAATTCACAAACTAATTTTGACAAAGAAAAATATAATATTCTTAGCGTATTATGAAACAGTGTTTAATTAAAGAAATTTTGTTAGTTTGGTTAGATTTTTTCTAGATATTTTTCACCTTATTGCAAAATGTTACAAATATGAACTGCCAAACGGAATAATTTCAGTATCTCAATTCTTGTGCCTTTTAAAAAATCCCAAAACACGTCAATTTTAGCTTTAAAAAAAATAACATTCTGCGTTGTGATAACTTTACAAGTACATTAAACCCCTTTGGGTGACAGTTTCAATCCATAAATTGTTAAATAAAATGTAAGAGCTTATGATACCTCATTTCAAAGATCTATTCTATATTCAAAAATGCTATGGTTTTAAAATGTATTGCAAAAATTGAAAGTAAAAAAGAAATTGGTCTGATAGGAACTTCGCTACAACACACTAAAAAATTCATACCTAATCGCGTATCGTTATTGTTAATTAGGAAAAATAAAAAAGCCTGGACGCAGCAAGTGCGTTATGGTAGTGAATTTTTATAGAAGTGATCTGGCACAAAATATTTTATTATAATTTTTTTTGTTGTAACATAGAAATCTAAATTTTGGTGTATAGTTTACTTTTTATATCGTTAACCTAGCTACCAAATTTGGTTATCATAGCTTTTTATTTTTTGGATAAAAAATTGTTTTCGAATGAAAACTCATAATTTTCCCAAAAAACCTCGTCCGATTTTCCTGACTAACGCTCTTATCCAAGCCACTTACAAAAGGAAGGCACATGCCAAATTTTATAAAAATCGGCCCATTATTTTTTCAGTTATCGGTGTGATACATATATATATATATATATATATATATATATATATATATATATATATATATATATATATATATATATATATATATATATATATATATATATATAAACATATAAAAATTGAAACTGACACCGGATATGGGTTCTAGGGGTCCTAGTTTGCGCTCACTTGCAAAAAAAATTTCAAAAGTCGGGATCTCCCCATTAGTGAATTTTTTCTATGAAAATTCACTAAAAACTAAAAACCTAGGTTGTGGTTAAGAAGGAAAACATTCTGTCCAATTTAAGGCGTTATACATTTGAAATTTCATAAATATTAATTACTGTTTTTAATCCTTTTTAAGATAAACCAATTAATTGAATACATCAATTTGAAATCCGTTAATATCCTAAAACTTTTATACTTTCTATTGCTTGGTATGTGGACAACATCTTAATTTTAAGTTGTTATTAAATGCTTAATCTCATAAGTTTAAAAAGACCTTTCTTTGAAAAAAATAAAATGAACATTCCGGCTGATCAGTGCACTATTATTCCACTTGATTTAAATTGAGAATACATGTGACGTATTCCCGCTCCACACTCTGATTGGTGGAGAGTTACCAGACAACCTCTATAATCCATAAACCTTGATTTATACTAGCGTCCAAATAGACTTAGTGGATAGATTGGGTCATTGTAAAGCTGTGAACAACTTAACTTAATAATATACAAGCTGCTCCATTTTAAAAAAACTCTGGACACAGCAAGTGCGTTATGATAGTGAATTTCCATAAAAATGTTTTAAATAGCAAATATGTGTTTTTTTAAGAAAACATACATCAAATTTGGTTACCAGTATAACATATATAGTAAAAATAATGTACCATATTTTATCAAAATAACTTTATTGTTTGAAAATGTTTAAAAAAAAATTCGAAAATAAACTTAAAATATTCCCGAAAAAAACTAGTTTCCTGGCCACGAACCTTATAGGTTAATAGCAAATTAGCTATTCAAATTTGACGCATTCCATAAAAATTCGCTACCATAACACACTTGCTGAGTTCTAAATGTATTTTCTTACAAACATGCATTATAATTTCGTGGTCTAAATTCCATACATTTACGGCTGGCTCAGAACTGACACTGATAGGGGGAATCCGTCAGTCTAATTATAAGAAAACATTGTTTAATCTATTTCAACTAAGCAGATTTTTCTGGTTAACGAACTTATCCAAGCCATTTGCAAAAGGAAGGTACTCACCAAATTTGATCAAAATCGGCCCTTTATTTTTTGAGTTATCGGTGTGATACATACACATACACACACACACACACACACATATATATATATATATATATATATATATATATATATATATATATATATATATATATATATATATATATATATAAACACAGATCTCTTCATTAGCGCATTTTTTTAAATTCGCCAAAAAGTTGAAATAAATAATAATACGCACGGTAGAAAATAAGCAAGTGCGTTATATATATATATATATATATATATATATATATATATATATATATATATATATATATATATATATATATATATATAAACATATAAAAATTCAAACCGACCCCGGATATGTGTTCTCGGGGGCCTAATTAGTGCTAATTTGAAGGAATTTTTTCAAAATTCAAAAGTCTCCTCATTAGTAAATTTTTTTTAAGAAAATTCACTAAAAGGTGACGTTGACGAGAGATATGATTTATGCAGCACCTGTATATACTAGTATTAGCTAAAGAAATGCAGAATTAAAAATTAAAATTGACGTGTGCGAGCGTGTTTCCATTAAGTTCACATGTTAAAGGATATGCTTATTAATCGAAACTTCATCACCACCCTGTATACAGGGTGGCGCATTGAAAACGAAACAGACCAAATTGCGTCCAGATAATTTTTTTAAGAAACTCTGAAACACGTCAATTTTAATATTTGACATAAAACTCAACTTTGTCACATCAACCCCTTAAGGGTGGTGATAACAACCCTTATATTTTAAATAGGGAACATGGTCGAGTGTTACATCATTTGAAAGATCTTTCTTTTCTAAATTCAGCACACTAATTTTTTTGGAAGTTTTATCATCTCGTTTAAAAAACTTTCACAGTTCGAATTGCAAGAACGTATTTCATTCATTGTGATAAGAAATGCACTAATTAGTCAATTTTTCGTTAAAAAAAACTAAAAAACAAAACCAAACGTTCAAAAATGTTTATTGAGTTAAGTAAGTGTTCAAATTGTTGACCACCAGCTTCCATACAAAAGTACAAATTTTGTTCAAAACGATCTCTGACATTCTGGAGCATTTGTGGAGTTATTAGACGGCATTCTTCAACAATGCGTCGTCGTAATTCTTCCAGAGACTCCGGTTCTATTGCGTAAACTCTACTCTTTAAATGGCCCTATAGAAAGAAGTCAGAAAGAGTTAAATCCGGTGATCTAGGGGGCCACTAAATAGCACATCTACGCCCAATACATTGTCCTGGAAACTCTCTGTTCAAAAACTCCCTAACACGTTGTTAAAAATGCAAAGGAGCTCCATCTTGTTGAAACACTAATTGATTTTCTTGAAAGCGATCATCATTTTCAACAATGTCAATTAGTAGAGGGTAAACGATATTTTCTAGCAACTCTGAATACGTTTCGCCACTCAAATTGCCATCAAGAAAAATTGGTCCGGTTAAACGGTCTCCAAAAATGCCAGTCCAGACATTCAATTTCTATGGAGTTTGAGTGTGGACCTCGTGAAAATTTCTTGGATTATTATTTGCCCAATAACGACAATTATGACGATTGACTGTAGAGTTTAATAAAAACCTACACTCGTCTGAAAACAGTTATTGAACAGAAAGTCCCCGTTATCAGCTATTCATGCAGTCATAACTTCACAAAACTCCAGCCGCCGATCAAAATCATCTTCATTCAGTTTATGTACAAGATTAATTTTATACGGGTGAAATTTATGATGCTTCAATATTCGCTGAATAGTTCTTCTTTTGATGTTTGAAACAGTGGCCAATTTTCTCATGCTCAAAGCTGGGTCTGCAGCAATTTGTCCTAAAACTTCAATCCCAGCAGTCTCATTTCTAACCGAAAAGTTAGGTTGAGGATTTCGTTTTTTGTTGGCTACTGAACCACTTTGTCGAAACTTTGCAACTAACTCCAAAATGTATTTTCTGGTAACATGTCTGCTTGGATGTCGTTCATTAAACAAATTTGCGGTACCGTTGGCACAGTCATCGTTTTTTAAAAAAAAAGGAGTAATTATTTCAACTATTTCTTCTACAGAATACACGATACTAGCAAGTATCAAACCGACCGATAAACTGAAATAATAAACCGCAGTTATCTCATTCCGATAAGAAATGTTCTGGTACTCAACTTTTTGTTTACAAAGCAGCAAAACATTGCCTATCAGCACATTTCTTATCGGAATGAGTAAAATGCGTTTTTGCATCTTCAACTGTGAATAATTTTTAAACGAGTTGACAAACCTTCCAAAAAAATTAGTGTGCTGAATTCATAAATGAAAGAGCTTTCAAATGATGTAACACTCGGCCCATGTTCCCTATTTAACATATAAGAGTTGTTATCCCCAGCCTTAAGGGGCTGATGTGACAAAGTTGAGTTTTATATCAAAACATGTCCCCTAAATATTAAAATTGACGTGTTTCGGCGTTTCTTAAGAAAAAAATTCTCTGGACGTAAATCGGTCTGTTTCGTTTTTCAATGCGCCACCCTATATAACAATGTTTCTGATATTTAAACAAACAATTTTCTGCCAAACTGTGTTTTAGTAACAGTGGCCTTACTACATAGTGAAGTGAAAATTTTATGCAATAAAGTGTCACTTTAATAAACGATTTTGAATTGAGTAAAATAGCATATTATCAATCAAAATATGAAAAACATTATTGTTATTGTTATACCTGCTTATTTGTTTAACAGAACCAATTTTTTCAAATGCATTTTTGACTAATTTGACAGCACAACTGATACGTGAATTTAGTTTTAGTTTTTTTCTTTAAAATTCTTTATTGGCTAAGACTTGCTACATACTTCACAATACAAGAAAAATAGAATAAAACTTTTTACAATATACAAATAATATTCTTAAGTCAATGCCCTAAAATCTAAATATTCCCATTAAAAAATTTTTAATGGATTTATTTTCAATTTTTCTATATCTGTCAGCTCTAATAATATCCTTAAAACCCTCTATATCATATGATTTGTTAACATTACAATAAATTAGTTCCGATATTGTCCATGTCCATAGGTTTTCGTCCTTTTCATTGTCAAAATCTCTTGCCATCCACAAATGAACAGAATTTTCGTTCTCTAGATTTTTTCTCAAGTTGCATATTAAGAAGTTTGTCCACTCCCATATTTCTCTGGTTTTTACAGTACAGTTTTTTATTTTATGTAGCACTGTGTCTTGTTTTCCACAAACTATACACAAATCATCGGCAACTACCGAACGTCTTTTCATTTTCATTCTAGTTGGAATGATGTTGTTGATCACCTCAAAAACTGTAGTTTTCCAGTCAGATGTTATATACTTATTGTTTAGGATTCGCCAGACTTTTGTCCACTTAATGTTATTAGTTTTCATTTTAATTGAAGGAGTTGTTTTGTTTTTATTTAACAGGATATTATAAATTTCTTTTGTTGACATCAAAAAATAATGGACCGATCTTGATAAAATTTGGTAAGTACCTTCCTTTTGCAAGTGGCTTGGACAAGTTCGTTAGCGAGGAAAAGCGGACCAGGTTTTCCTGAAAAATTTTGTGTTTTCTTTCTAAAAAAATTCATATCTCCGTAAATAACAAAGTAAGCGCAAGCAAATTTGGTACACGTGTTTGTATTAGAAAGAGTGAACTCTGTACCAAAACTTAGGCCTGTAGCTTTAAAGATAACGAAGTTATCGGCAGTTAAAGAAACACATTTTGGAGTTTTCCTCAAAACGTCAAACTCGCAATTTTAAACGTCAAAATTGTCAATGTTTAGGCAAAGCATGTAAAACAAATACCGATTGTGAAAAGAAAATGTTGCAAGAAGAGTGTTCTGCAAACCCTTAAGTTTCAGATTCAACCGCCATTGCCCTTCATTTTATTAAAATATTTACAAAATATCCATTTTAAATAGACCCTTTCTTTGATGCTTTGGCTGTCACTTTAGTTAAGTTGGTGCCTTTTTGGATATTTATTTGCAGGTTTAGTGAAGTTTATGGTTTAACAGTCTATAATTCTTTTAGCTGATTTTCGTAGAACAAATTTGTTAATGCATTTTAGCATTTTTTATCGAAATATGATGCGTTTATAAGAAAAATCTGGACTCAGTAAGTGCGTTTTGGTAGCGAATTTTTTAGCTCCCGAACGCTTTTCAAAAAACTGTTTTCAGAAACCTGCCTAGGCCCCCCTGGATCCACGAAACCCAAGAAAAATTTCTTGTTCACACCCCCCAAGGAAGTTACGGGACCAGGAGTGAATAGGGGTGCTGGGCGGGGTAGGTAGTAAAAAGGAAATATGAGCAGAAAATGCGAATAAAACGGGCTTGAAAGTTGTCTTCACATCTTGAAGCCATATCACCCCTTAAACCCTGCCTACCCCGTAGAGCACTCCTATTCCCCCAAAAAATTTCTTCTTTACACTCCCCAAGGAAGTTATGGGACTAAGAGTGAGTAGGGGTGTATAATTTTTTTAGCTAATTTTCGTAGAACAAATTCGTTAATGCATTTTTGTATTTTTTATCGAAATATGATGCGTTTGTAAGAAAAAGATCTAGACGCAGGCCCCCCTGGATCCACAAACCCCCAGAAAAATTTCTTGTTCACACCCCCCAAGGAAGTTACGGGACCAGGAGTGAGTAGGAGTGAATAATTTTTTTTAGCTAAATTTCGTAGAACAAATTCGTTAATGCATTTTTGCATTTTTTGTCGAAATATGATACGTTTGTAAGAAAAAAATCTGGACGCAGTAAGTGCGTTTTGATAGCGAATTTTCGGTAAATTTGCAGTTTAGCTCCCGAACGCTTTTCAAAAAACTGTTTTCAGAAACCTGCCTACCCCCCCCCCCCCCCCTGGATCTACAAACCCCAAGAAAAATGTCTTGTTCACACACCCCAAGGAAGTTACGGGACCAGGAGTGAGTAGGAGTGCATAATTTTATTTTTAGCTAAATTTCGTAGAACAAATTCGTTAATGCATTTTTGCATTTTTTGTCGAAATATGATGCGTTTGTAAAAAAAATCTGGACGCAGTAAGTGCGCTTTGGTAGCGAATTTTCGGTAAATTTGCAGTTGAGCTCCCGAACGCTTTTCAAAAAACTGTTTTCAGAAACCTGCCTAGGGCCCCCCTGAATCCACAAACCCCAAGAAAAATTTCTTGTTCACACCCCCCAAGGAAGTTACGGGACCAGGAGTGAGTAGGGGTGCATAATTTTTTGTTAGCTAAACTTCGTAGAACAAATTCGTTAATTCATTTTTGCATTTTTTGTCGAAATACGATGCGTTTGTAACAAAAAATCTGGATTCAGTAAGTGCGTTTTGGTAGCCAATTTTCGGTAAATTTGCAGTTTAGCTCCCGAACGTTTTTTAAAAAACTGTTTTCAGAAACCTGCTAGACCCCTCCCCTGGATCTACAAACCCCAAGAAAAATTTCTTATTCACACCTTCCAAGGAAGTTACGGGACCAGGAGTGAGTAGGGGTGCTGAGCGGGGTAGGTAGTAAAAAGGAAATATGAGCAGAAAATTCGAATAAAGCGGGCATGAAAGCTGTCTTTTTCACATCTTGAAGCCATATTCCCCTTAAACCGTGCCTACCCCGCGCAGCACCCCTATTCACTCCCAGTCCCATAACTTCCTTGGGGGGTGTGAACAAGAGATTTTTCTTGTGGTTTGTGCATCCAGGTGGGGTCCTAGTAATGTTTCTGAAAACAATTTGCTGAAAAGCGTTCGGGAGCTAGTCTGCAAATTTACCGAATTTTCATTAAATCCTTCAAATTTCAATAACTCAATTTGCGCAAGCTTTGTTGGTTAGAAAACCAACATTTAAGTTTATTTTCGGAAAATTGTTTTATATTCTCAAAGCATAAGTAATTTTGATAAAATATAGTACATTGTTTCTACTACATAGACTATAACGGTAATCTGATAGATGCCTGCTCGCATTTGCTATTAAAAACATTTTTATGGAAAGTCACTTCCATAACACATTTGCTGCATCCAGACTTTTGCAAAATGTATTTTCAAACAATAAATTTATTTCGATGAAATATAATACATTGTTTCTACTATATAGGCAACCAAGTTTGATGCCTTCTTTCATCAAAGAAAGACATTTGCTATAAAAATATTTTAAAGAAAATTCTCTACCATAACGCACTGGCTGCGTCCAGAGATTTCTATTAAAAACATTTTGATGGAAATTCACTTCCATAACACATTTGCTGTATCTAGACTTTTGAGAAATGATTATATATTTTCAAGCAATAAATTTATTTCGATGAAATATGGTACATTGTTTCTACTATATAGGCAACCAAGTTTAATGCCTGCTTTCATCAAAGAAAGACATTTGCTGTTAAAAATATTTTAAAGAAAATTCGCTAGTATAGCGCACTTGCTGCGTCCAGAGATTTTTACATATATTTTTGTCACATGATAGTAAATGCGTTTTTATAGAGAGTGCGGTGACTTTATTCTAAATATCAATTAATTTAAGGCCGCCTTCCAAGTAAGTTAAATAGCCATTATCCAAAAGATATCCCTGTTAAGAATCACAGGTGGCATTTCAACTGATGGTCTATAAATCGTTTATCTTTGTTTTTGGTATCTAACAATGCGTTTTACTGACGTGACAATGTTCAAAGTCTTGTTACTATTATAAATACAAATACCAATTGTAAGCTATGGCAAGTAACCGTGTCCTCTTCACGTTTAAAGAAGAAAGCGTTTAAAGAAAACAAGTAGAATTCTTAGGACATTTGTTAGTTGTTGTGACAGCCAAACGTTCCTTTACACCGTAACATGCACAACAGTCACCTTTAGCACTTCATATATTACTTCAACGTAGCTGTAAATTTTAGGTTACATTGAAAAGTTCACGCTACATAAAAACTAAAATTAATTGTTTTCATTAAAAATAACGCACCGCCGACAAAAATAAAACTCATACCGGCAACATCCGAAACAAATTAAATCGTTTTTGTTTTATTTTCATTATCCTCATATGGATTGCAAGCTTATTGTTGGCCGTTGTAGACTTTTTTTTGGTTTAATACAAAAAACAAGCAAAGCTCTTTTAAGAACGTTTATGGAGTCTTGCAGGTAAGTAAATTCAGGTAAGATATGTAGGTTACTGTTTACTCGAGAACACGGAAAGAGTACATAGAAAGCTTTTAAAGTAGAGGTAATATATTATAGACACTTGGTGTTAAACTCTTCCGCATATGCCGGAAATGCCGCAAAACTTTTGATGCTCAACTTACAAGTTCAAAAGATTTATGCTGCTGTAGTAAATTATGGTGATAAGAAGGAAGTTGAAAAAAATTTGGTTGAAGCAAATACGTTATTTTCATAAGGATGGGTTTCTATCAACTAATTGTTAGTTAAATAATTAAGAAATCTCTGGACGCAGCAAGTGCGTTATGGTAGAGAATTTTTTTTTAAATATTTTTATAGCAAATGTCTTTCTTTGATGAAAGAAGGCATCAAACTTGGTTGCCTATATAGTAGAAACAATGTATTATATTTCATCGAAACAATTTTATTGTTTGAAAATACATTTTTGAAAAGTCTTGATGCAGCAAATGTGTTATGGAAGTGACTTTCCATAAAAATGTTTTTAATAGCAAATGCGAGCAGGCATCAATCTGATTATCGGTATAGCCTATGTAGTAGAAACAATGTACTATCTTTTATCAAAATTACTTATGGTTTGAAAATATACAAAAATTTTTCGAAAATAAACTTAAATGTTGGTTTCCTAACCAACAAAGCTTACATTAATAGCAAATTGAGTTATCGAAATTTGAAGGATTTAATGAAAATTCGGTAAATTTGCAGATTAGCTCACGAACGCTTTTCAAAAAATTGTTTTCAGAAATATTACCAGGACCCCATCTGGATGCACAAACCACAGGAAAAATTTCTGGTTCACACCCCCTAAGGAAGTTACGGGAATGGGAGTGAATAGGGGTGCTGGGCGGGGTAGGTAGTAAAAAGGAAATATGAGCAAAAAAGGGAAGAAAACTGCTTAAAAGCTGTCTATTTGAAGCCATATCCCCATTAAACCCCGCCTACCCCGCACGGCACCCCTGTTCGCCCCCAGGTCACGTAACTTCCTTGGGGGGTATGAACAAGAAGTTTTTTTGTGGTTTATGCAACGAGGGTGGTTGTATGCACACGAGGGGGGAGGGAAAATGCCTACGACGAAGCAGCCCCCCCCTCGACTTGCGGTAGGGTTGGGGGTGGCTGCTTTGGCGTGGGAATTTTCCTTCCCACCTCGCCTGCATACAACCACCCTCGTTGCATAAACCACAAGAAAAAATTCTTATTCATACCTGGCAAGGAAGTTACGGCACCTAGGGGAATAGGGGTGCTGTGCGGGGTAGGCAGGGTTTAAGGGGGATATGACTTAAAGATGTGAAAAAGACATCTTTCAAGCCCGTTTTATTCGCATTTTCTGCTCATATTTCCTTTCTACTACCTACCCCGCCCAGCACCCCTATTCACTCCTGGTCCCGTAACTTCCTTGGGGGGTATGAACAAGAAATTTTTCTTAGGGTTTGTGCATCCAGGAGGGGCTCTGGGCAAGTTTCTGAAAACAGTTTTTTGAAAAGCGTTCGGGAACTAATCTGCAAATTTATCGAAAAATCGCTACCAAAACGCACTTACTGCGTCCAGATTTTTTTCTTATAAACGCATCATATTTAGATAAAAAATGGAAAAATGCATTAACGAATTTGTTCTACGAAAATTAGCTAAAAAAAAATTATAGATCGTTAAACCATAAACTTCACTAAACCTGCAAATAAATATTCAAAAAAGCATCAACTGATAGTCAAAGCATCAAAGGAAGGGTCTATTTGAAATAAATATTTTGTAAATATTTTAGTAAAATGAAGGGCAATGACGGTTGAATATGAAACATAGGGGCTTGCAGAACACTCTTCTTGCAACAATTTCTTTTCACAGTCGGTATTTGTTTCACGATCTTTGCCTAAAGATTGCCAATTTTGACGTTTAAAATTGCGAGTTCGACGTTTTGAGTAAAACTCCAACATTTGTTTCTTTAACTGCCCATGACTTCGTTGTCTTTAAAGCTAGAAACCTAAATTTTTGTAAGGACTTCACTCTTTATAATACAAAAACGCGTGGTTTCCCTTGTGTGAAAACTGGAACCTGTGATGAGCACTAATATGTACACTTGGAGAACACCCAAATCACCACAACACATATTTCAGAGACCTTACGATCGTTTCGTTGACAAAGTCAACATCTTTAGAGGAAAAAAATTCATAGAAACGATCGTAAGGTCTCTGAAATATGTGTTGTGGTGATTTGGGTGTTCTCCAAGTGTACTTATTGGTTGCCCTTATTTTATTATTTACAGAGATATGAATTTTTTTAGAAATAAAACACAAAATTTTCCGGGAAAACCTGGTCCGTTTTTTCTTCCTAACGAACTTGTCCAAGCCACTTACACAAGGAAGATACTCACCAAATTTGATCAAGATCGGTCCATTATTTTTTGAGTTATCGGTCGGATATATATATATATATATATATATATATATATATATATATATATATATATATATATATATATATATATATATATATATATATATATAAACACAGATCTCCTCATTAGCGCATTTTTTTAAATTCGCCAAAAAGTTGAAATAAATAATAATACGCACGGTAGAAAATAAGCAAGTGCGTTATGGTAGTGAATTTTCATAACATTGTTTCCAATGCCAAATAAGTGTGTTTTTTTTTAAGAAAGCAGGCATCAAATTTGGTTACCAGTATAACCTATATAGTAGAAACAAGAAAGGATGTGCCATTTTTCATCAAAATAACTTTATTGTTTGAAAATGTACCAAAATTTCCGAAAGTAAACTTAAAGTGTTCCCGAAAAACCGGTTTCTTGGTAAACCTTATAGGTTAATAGCAAATTGAGCTGTTTAAATTTGTATTTTTATTCAATCCGCTTAGTACCATTACTTAAGTACCTGTCATAATAAACATTACGGACCTGACTAATGACTTGGAGACCTTAAAGACGACTCCGAGTGAGGTTTTGGGAGTAGGCAGATTAACGCCCCATAATCAAACTACAACAACTCAACCTACCCTACATATTATCTCTAGATGTATCATTTTCTTACATTTTTTCCGAACCACTAAGAAATGCTTCCGAAATAGGACCGGAAACATCGAGTTTAAATTAATTCTACACGATTCAGCACTAAAACTAAGTATTTTCTACACAGGTATATACGGTGTGCCAGATTGGTGCTTCATGTATTGCTATATCGGTTATTATGAGAGCTACGATGTCGGTTAAATAGGTACTTTCAAATGATGTAACACTGGACCCATGTTCCCTATTTAAAATATAAGGGTTGTTATCACCACCCTTAAAGGGTTGATGTGAAAAAGTTGAGTTTTATGTCAAAACATGCCCCCCTCAATATTAAATGTGACGTGTTTCAGCGCTATGCTCAGCGAGATAACCAAGGTCGCTTTCACTGGGCGGCAGTCCCAGCACGGCTGCGAGTTTTTCAGAATTCCATTATCATTTCAGAAATGCCATCACATTTTATCAGTTGTTTTTTTGTTTTTGAAATAATCGCGAAAAACCTAAATGGTGGGTTTTTCACAAACCCCGTATCTTAGAACATACGTTGTTTCGGTTTAGAGATTTTATGGGCACTTCCTTAAGGTCTTTGTAATAAAACATAAAACAAAAGAATATTTTCTACCGTTCTCGAGATAATGATTATAACTTTGTTTTTTTTTTCTTATAGAGGCCATATTGGATTTTTATTGTATTAAATAGCATTTTTATCCCTTTTTCAAAAATATATCACAACATGGTATTTTATATTACAGAAATAAGGAAAAAATATTAGTGACCTCTAACTACCAAGAAAATTGTTAATTTAGTTAGGCTTTGGTACACGATAACAGAAAATTTTTCATCCGTTCACTCACTCCAGTAAACGATTGAATGCTTCACTCTAGTCCCATTATAGCTAGACAATTTGGAAATTATTCTTGCATTATTATCGATTAAATTTATTGAATTAATGTAAAAACAGACATTTTGCCGTAATTTTGAGACACTTTACAATATAAGCTTATACAAACGAAATTTAGATATGAAGTGTTTTTTTTTAATGTTCCATATGGCCACCACCTTGATTGATACACGTTTAACAACGATTTTGCAGAGAGAGTTTATTGTCCTAATTAATGTGTTTCTATTCAATGCGCGCATAGCGTTTTGGACTTTTTTTCTAAAATTAAAACATTTTCTGGAGCTTCAAGTGAGTACGTCTCGTTTTTAATGTGTCCCCATAAAAATAAATCACTGGATTTGTATCAGGGGATCTAGCAGTCCACAAATGTCGTCATTGTTTGCAATTAATCTATTGGAAAACTTTTCTTATAAATATTTCTTTGCCACTGCGGCTTCATGATCTGGACAACCATCGTGCATAGACCATGTTTTTTTTTAATTTCAACAACACACCACGAGGGCTTACAGCCTAAATACTATCGTACCGTGGGTGTCGACAAGGAGGAAAGAGGCAACTTGTTAATTCTGGACTTTAAGGTTCGGAGGAGAAGGAAAAACATGTGCCGGCAAGGAATTCCACAACTTGGAAGTCCTCGGGACAAAAGAGCAGGCATAACAAGATGTTCTATGTCTGGTGACCTGGACAGTAAATGGGTGCATTCGCTCTGTTCCCCTGGTAGATCTGTTGGGGGCAGCAGGTGGAGGGACTATGGAAGAAAGCTCCTCTGAACAGTGCCCGTGCAGATATCTATAAAAGAGAGAGAGAGAGGTCACCAACGACACGCCGGTGGGCAAGGGATGGCAGCCTTTGGGTGAAGATAGGGTCACCGATGAGTCGTATAGATCTCTTCTGAATGATCCAAGTTCCCGACAGCTGGCCTTGCAGCTGGTATCATGTGCTCTTGCAAGAGCCGAAAATATGCTGACAATATCGTACTGCATTCAAATTGACATTAAAAATGAATGGTCGGAATAACTGATTTCCTGAAAATAATATATCTAATAATTGCATGTTTATATTCAGATCGCATTTTATAGTTACCTGTTATACCGCACCAAACGCTAAATCCAAATTTTATTTCAGATCGTCTTGGTGATGTGAGCTGTGAGTTTCTATAGCGCAGTGATTGTTATTATGACTGTTGAAGACTTCGCAACTGGCAAATCTAGTTTTGTCAGACCATAGTATTTTCATTGAAAAATTGGAATTTTGTCGCATATTTTGATTGTACCATTTCCCAAATCTTACTCTTGGGGGAAAATCATTCGACGATAAACCTTGTACTATCCTAGGTTTGTATGCATTGTATTTATTAATGTCCAGTATTCAATGAGCGGATGACTTAGAGGTAGGTATCCGTTTGATTATCCATTTTTCTAACCGATGATGTGGGGTTATTATCAGTTTATTGTAACACAGCATCAAGTCTTTTCCGATTTTCCATAGCATATTCACGATTTCTCGGTTTTCAAAAAAGCACATTAGCATCATTCATTAGAAAATTTTAAATTTATTTGTTTCAGTATTTTTTCTAAAGAAAATACCATGTTGCGATACATTCTTGAAAAGGGGATCAAAATTATATTTAATATACTCAGTGAGTGGTGGACGTGCCGCCACCTGGTTGCGGAACCAAGTAGTATGTTGTCACGCCAGCTCCAAATAACACAAAGTGTTAAAAAATAGAGACTGTATACAACTAACTAACAATTTAGAAAATTGTCAGCCCTGGCCCATTTCTACCCCAATATAGGGACAAAGTAGGTAAGACTAGATGCATTCTCGCAACAATTATAACCGTAGACCGGATTCGCTCTCATTAGAGCTCTTCAGTGCGGCATACTAATTGTAGCAATAATGCACCAAAAGTAATTCGGCTATAGTATAGCCAACCTTAAAATACTCAGTGAGTAGTGGATGTGCCTCCACCTGGTTTCGGAACCAAGTAGCATGTTGTCACGCCAGCTCCAAATAACACAAAGTGTTTAAAAAAATAGAGACTGTATACAACTAACTAATTGTTGCCAGAATGCATCTAGTCTTACATACTTTGTCCCTATATTGGGGTAGATATGGGCCAGTGCTGACAATGTTCTAAATTGTTAGTTAGTTGTATACAGTCACTATTTTTTTAACACTTTGTGTTATTTGGAGCTGGTGTGACAACATATTACTTAGTTCTGCAACCAGGTGGCGGTACGTCCGCCACTCACTGAGTATTTTAAGGCTGGCTATACTATAGCCGAATTACTTTTGGTGCATTTTTGCTACAATTATTATGCCGTGCTGAAGAGCTCTAATGAGAGCGAAACCGGTCTACGGTTCTAATTGTTGCGAGAATGCATCTAGTCTTACATACTTTGTCCCTATATTGGGGTAGAAATGGGCCAGGGCTGACAATTTTCTAAATTGTGAGTTAGTTGTATACAGTCTCTTTTTTTTTAACACTTTGTGTTATTTGGAGCTGGCGTGACAACATACTACTTGGTTTCGCAACCAGGTGGCAGCACGTCCACCACTCACTGAGTATTTTAAGGCTGGCTATACTATAGCGGAATTACTTTTGGTGCATTTTTGCTACAATTATTATGCCGTACTGAAGAGCTCTAATGAGAGCGAAACCGGTCTACGGTTCTAATTGTTGCGAGAATGCATCTAGTCTTACATACTTTGTCCCTATATTGGGGTAGAAATGGGCCAAAGCTGACAATTTTCTATATTGTTAGTTGGTTGTATACAGTCCCTATTTTTTAACTCTTTTTGGTATTTGAAGTTGGCGTGGCAATATACTACTTGGTTCCGCAACCAGGTGGCGGCACGTCCAACACTCACTGAGTATTTTAAGGCTGGCTATACTATAGCCGAATTACTTTTGGTGCATTTTTGCTACAATTAGTATGCCGTACTGAAAAGCTCTAATGAGAGCGAAACCGGTCTACGGTTCTAATTGTTGCGAGAATGCATCTAGTCTTGATATTTAATATAATAAAAATTCAATATGGCGTCTGCAAGAAAAACAAAACTATAATGATTATCTCAAAAACTATATTCTTTTGCGTTATTTTTTTATTGCAAAGGCCTTAAAAAAGTGCTCTAAAAATGTAAAAACTAAAATACCGTATGTTCATAGATAACCGAGATACAGCGGTTTGTCAAAAACGCATCATTTTGTTTTTTCGCGATTATTTCAAAAACAAAAAACAACTGGTGAGATGTTATGGCAGTTCTGAAATGGTAATAGAATTCTGACAAACATTGTCTATTTAACCGATTTTGTAGCTCTTATAATAACCGCGATAGCAATACATGCAACATCAATCTTGGACACACCGTATACCACAAAACGTAGCTTAATTTATCGTATCAGGGTAATTCTATTTCAATTTTAATTTATTTAATCCAACGATACACAAGATTAAACACAGAACTTAAGATCATAAACACTTCCAAATACCAGAAATTTCTTAATGCAACTAAAATATATTTCCTTGGATACCTAAGTCAACACGACTTGTTTGTATCCTTTAAAGCTAACTCTACATAATCATCAGTATATTAATTAAACCTCTTAATATCTATAATATTTATTTTTTTCCTTCTTCTTTGCGCCCCAATCTAACCAGATGTGCCCTGATCCTCAAAATATGAGAGATGCGACTTTAAACCAAAACAATGTCATAGTGTTAACCTCAGTAGCGAATCAACAGCATATCCTACTTTAAATATAGTCCATTTTGTCAACCCTTGGTCTCCCTTTTTAATATTTTCCTTTTTAAACAACTGCATATTTGAATCCATACAACCGACACCTCTATACCACCCACAACCAAAATGTTCATACACATTATAGTACTCACCCACCCACTTCTCCATTCATGCATATTATATTTACACACACACTTATGCACGCAAAAACGCACTCACGACAACACACTCACACACAGCACACACTTACTTTACCTGCACCTTGTCCAGGCAACACATCCACTCCACTTTCGCTTCATGTAACAAGACTACATTCTCCATACCACTCAACTATCATACTGCTCTCTACTTTACCATTGCTTTCAGTTCGATCTGTTTCAAAATAACAAAGCTACAAATTTCTTTCCTAAATTTAAATTTAGATAAACTCCTCAAATTTGCTGGTAATTGATTATATAACTTTGAACCCCAAAATAAAACCGATATTTTATAAACGCTCCTATTTACCGGTGGAATGGTCAAGTTTTCACCTATTCTACAACTTGTGCCATATGTGTGATACACTACATTTATTTCTCGAAAATGATTATGCACATATTTTAGTACATTTAATATAAACATTCCTCTTATATCAAGTAGTTTAGTATAGTCGTTATTATAAAGAAAGTTCGTACTAGACCTAGAATCGCTATGAAGAATGACTCCTAAAATACTATTTTGAGTAACTTGAAGCGCAGCTAATGCAATTCTTGGTACCTTTGATAAAATAAGCATGTTTTTGGGGAATATTTGACAAATATATATTCATTTTAGAAAATTACATAAACACTTAAAAATCGTTGCATTTAAGAGATCCGATTTGCGAGGATAAGATCTATAAATGTACGCAAATACTTTTTATCATCGTCGCATCGCATTAAAAAAGCGTGCTGTATTCTTATCGAGCATTCAATAAAATCACAAATCGTAATGTACTTAAAACTTATTGAGCGATCGGAGTAAAAGCAAACATGACTCTTTTTTGTTTTCGCACAGAAGTTTTCTTTGTTATTTTTAGCGAACACCGTTCCGAATTACATTTTCAATGGTTCGTTGATTTGAAAGCAGAAGGTCTGGAACAAACTCAAGCTGATCACCCCCTTTCATATTCAAATCAAATGTTTATAGCGACAAAAACCAGGCAGCGCCGACACATAGAAAATACAGCAGTAGTTTGGATACGTAATACAATAAAAGTTTGCTTGTCTTTGCTATACAGTGTGCCCGAAATTGGTGATGCATGTATTGCGATCTCCGAAACTGTTAGAGATAGGAAAGCGGTTAAATGGGGAAAGTTTTAGACAATTCTGTTTGTAATTGAATGCCGTTTAGCTTATGATTTTATCTCTTTTGGTTTTTACGATATTTGAAAAAAACTAAAATAAGGCATTTTCGAAAATACCCTGTATTTTCTTTATTTAAGAAAATTTATGAAATCTGTAAAAACTTTCTTATAGCAACTTTTTACGTAAGAAACGCCTGTGTAGTTAGATTTCATTTCCAACGTTTCGATAGTTTGGAACCATCATCAACTTTGTTTTTTTATATGGGCGCCTTATTGGATTTTCACGGTTTTAAAAAGCCCCTGTTTTTGCCTTTACAAATGTGTATCACACTTAGTGAAAAAAGTTAGGTTATGGGTTGAAAAACAAACAAAAAATGATTTTGTTACGAATTTGGCAACGTCGCACGAAGAAACACTCACACTTAAGGTGATTCTACTGCATTTAATCTCTTAACTACAATTAAAAACAACATAGCCTTATAAGTAATAGTTTCTCCTATGTGAAAATCTATTGAAAACATAGAAATTACCCTTTTTGAAATTCTAACACAAAAAAGAAAGGAAAAAACAATAATGTGTCAAATGACGTAATAATTACCAAAATAAAATGTCTAATTTAACGTTCAAAATACGACCCATTTGCTTCCATACATTTCGCACATTTTTTTTTAATCACCGATCTTGTATCTCGATCAACTGTGTTACAGTTGACATTGTTTATGATATTTCACACCCGTACCGTGCAACAGAAAATAACGTCCAAAAGCCATAACTTTTGAGAAATACATGAACGAATTGAATTATTATTTATCAGAACACCAATATGACCCAAAAATCATTTAAATATTCGGCATAACCAAAAGTTCAGTAAATAATTTGATGAAATATATTTATCCGTGATACATTAATGCTCTAGTAGCTGAATTTTAGACGAATGAAAATTTTTTAATCTGTCACGACTTCTGTCAGAACTGTGAACGCTTGTCTTTATTTGAACGCGTTTTATGTCTTGACTCGGACCTAGTGTTTAGAATGGCAGAAAATTTCTCGAACGAAGAAATGTTAGTATCATATATTAGAAATGAAAGGAATGCGGATAAGGCTGTCAACAATTATTTGGAAAAATACCCGGATAGACGACAACCCAACAAAAGGTATTTCTCTAAACTTGTGACGAATTTACTTGAATTCGGAGCTTTTGGGAAACCTCGGTCTAAGAATTATGAGAAGGATAGTGAAAATCGTGACAGAAGTATTCAAGAATATTTTCATGAGAATCCTATGTCCTCTACAAGGATTGCTGACAGGGTGCTACATATTGCTAAGTCAACAGTTCACGACGTTTTGAAAAAACAACATTATCGTCCGTATAAGCCCACCATCGTACAAGGACTTCGAGAAGGTGATTTTAACAGAAGAGTAACTTTTTGCAATTGGTACCAGGGAAAATGTCAAGATAATTTGAACTTTGAAAATAACATTGTATGGACGGACGAAACTTATGTTACAAATTGCGGAATATTCAACAAGCATAATCGTCATTATCATATTATTATGTCATTTGACACATTATTGTTTTTTTCCTTTATATTTTGTGCTAAAATTTCAAAAAGGGTAATTTCTATGTTTTCAAAAGATTTTTACATAGAAACTATTAATTATAAGGATATGTTGTTATTAATTGTAGTTAAGAGATTAAATGCAGTAGAATCATCTTAAGTGTGAGTGTTTCTTCCTGCGACGTTGCCAAAATCGTAACAAAATCATATTTTTTCGTTTTTCAACCCATAACCTAACTTCTTTCACTAAGTGTGATACACATTTGTAAAGGCAAAAACAGGGGCTTTTCAAAACCGTGAAAATCCAATATGGCGCCTATATAAAAAACAAAGTTGATGATGGTTCCAAACTATCGAAACGTTGGAAATAAAATCTGACTACATATGCGTTTCCCACGTAAAAAGTTGCTATCAGAAAGTTTTTACATATTTCAGAAATTTTCATAAATAAAGAAAATACAGAGTATGTTCTAAAATGCGTTATTTTAGTTTTTTCAAATATCGTAAAAACCAAACGAGATAAAATCGTAAACTAAACGGCAAATACAAACAAAATTGTCTAAAACTTTCCCCATTTAACCGCCTTCCTATCTCTAACAGTTTCGGAGATCGCAATACATGCATCACCAATTTCGGGCACACTGTATAGGTACACCTGCGAATATTTTCATTTCTTGAGTTTTATTTATTCCAGGTATTTTAAGTTTCATTATACCAAACAAATGAAACTAGCCCCGCGTATGTGTTCTAGAGGACCTAGTTCGCGCTTAGTTTTTTAGAAAATTCTTAAGTCATGATCCCCTCATTAGTGATTTGTTTCTACAAAAATTCACTAATATAGCTATCTTGATGTCTTTCTTTTCTTTTTTGTCACGTTTACGCATTTGTAATACTTGTATTAAATTTTTATAGCTATCATTTTCAAAATGAAACTTAACACTTAAATACAAATAACTCTTTTATGGATGCCTATGATGGCGTCTACTTTGGATGAATCAATTAAAATACACCGATCTTTGTGCCCTATCACAATAATAATAGAAAATAGGCGCTAACAAATTTGCATATTTCACTATTGAATACAGTTATTACACACTCAGATTGGCAGAGAGATTTGCATTGTTTCGAATCGCTTGCCTAAAATTATTTTGCTTTTCAGGTTCTGCCATTTGAATATAAATTTAATCTGGTGGCAATTATTTACAGGATTTGTGATGCACACCAGTTAATAGGATTATGTTGGCTTTATGACACAGGTGACAGAATTTTGTAATTGTTTTCGTAATCTGAATGATTTATACTCACCGCTGGTAAATACATTTTTACGCTTCATGGGGTTCAGTGTAAATTCAAACCTAGACTGCGAAAAATATAACTCTCGCAAGAAAATTGTTTTTTATATTTAAGACGGATACACGTGCAACAAAATGTAATTTTACAGAGATGTGATAATAACACTAGAAAGTATGGACGCAAATCGTGCGTAATACTAAGAAATTTTATAACAATTATTAGACGTTAGTAATTATGTTTTCATGACCTTGAAGTTCAAGTTTGAGGATTTGATGAAACGTTTGAAGACCTGAAAGGGTTACAGAATTTTATCGAAACTTTAATATTTTCGAATATAGAGAAATGTTTATAAGAAAATGTTCTGGAAAAACTGTCTAGCCAAACAGACAGTTTTTCTAGATAAACTGCATTCTTTTTAACATTTATGTATGCCGAAAAATACTAAAGTGTACACCGTTGTAGGATACCCAAAACTATCTGATAAGAGCCGCCACTAAAAATTAAATAATGGTTTCTTACTGAATTTTTTGCCCTTTCTAAAAGAAAGAAGATAGTTTTTCAAGGATGTTGCTTTTAAATTTAACCTGACATGTTTGCCAAAATGGCAAATAGTAATATACTCGAAATAATTGAAAGTATTTGTACTATTTAACACCAAGCTTACTAAACTGAAATAATTTAAATTTTAATAAAGATTGGTTTTTGAGACAAAACTACAGGGCCCAGACAGCAGTTTGAACTTTGTTTTGTAGTAATGCCCCAATCGAGAACCAACTTCTCAATCCGCAGTAAACGACTAAACTGACCTGGGACTGCAAAAAATCGCTGAAGCATTTGCCTACGAGCAACAGAGTAACTTTTATGTGTTGTTCAATGCGTCATACAAATAAGCTTGGCTTGTGCTTGTAATGTATAATGTATAATGTATAATAATGTATAATGTATATATTAACAATGAAACAGGCCAATGTCACCTGAATGACACAGGGATGTTCATGTACGTCAAAAAATTAACAATAAGAACGACAATAGCACACACAATAAGCATAACAATTGAGGAAAATTTTTCCTTAAATAATACAAAACAAAGATACGTATAAGACACACTTTCTATAAAGGATTCTTTCTAAATAAAACTGTCAAAAATGATTAGCGTTAACTGCCACTTTACAAATTTTGTTTTTAATAAATTTTGTATATTTATTTTTCCACGGCGTAGCTTATAATGACTTTTAGAACATGAGTTCTCTTTTCTACAGGGTGGTTATGGCTTATATAAAAACAAACAAACAATATATTTGAATAGATTTGGTTATATAAATGATCAAATTATGACTTCAAAACAGGAACTTAATTTATTACAATGAAATCTTTTACCTAATATATGTAACAGTGAAATTTAAATAAAACGTTCGTAGTACTGTCCAATTTTACAATTTATACTGGTTATCAATAACACAACTTTTTCACTGGTTACAGTTGTTCAGCGTACCTTATATTCTGCGCCTCCGTGGCCGTGCGGGAAAGTCGATTCAGACTTTCCAATACGGACTCGGGGGTCGACGGTTCGAGACTCACCGGCAGCGTATGATTTTTCAAAATCACTGTCGTCGTTGAGATCGAGCTCAAGGTGGAGGGTAGGTTAGTTTAGATGAGCAAAAAGGGTCAGCAATGGCCTAATTGCCAGTAAGCATCTTACCTTTACCTTATATCCTTATTTCGTGGACCTGTGTTGACTTCCGTGTTCTACACTATCTGACATTGGCTATGTAACACACCAAACAATCATTGATCTTTTCTAAATCCATATTTGGGAATGTCTTGTAGGGATTAAAAGACTAGGTGGTCACGTCGGTATGGATTCATGTTCTATTTGGTTGTTTTATAAGGAATTTTAAATATAATATATCTAATTTTCGAAACTTTTTCCCATCTGCCTTTTTCTCTCTTGTTGATTACTCACGCATCCCTTTCTAGTGAATTTTCATCAAGAAAATTCACTCAGAGCGGTATCGATGGTAAGACTTTCGGAAATTTTCTTCAAGTCAGCGCGTATTAGGGCCCCTAAAACCCAAATCCAGTGTCCGTTTGAATATATATATATATATATATATATATATATATATATATATATATATATAATTGGTCTCTATAAGGGGGTCACATATACATATATACACATACATACAAGCCAACAACATACTCTTTAAAACACCCCATACAAAGCCTAAAACAAATCATACTAAACACAAACAAGAACTTACCTTTGGTGTATGCAATGTTTATGCACATGGAGAAACTAAATTTCACAGATATGTATGTGTCTGAGAAAATAGGGCAATGGTAAAATTGGTTTATAAGGAGTGAAAGTTATATCAAAGACAGAATGGACTGCAGGAAGTGATATAACATATATAAAGTATCTATGTGTATAAACTCTAAGAACTCTTGAGAATATAAATATGTTGTATTTATTAGTGTTGTTTACTAGCTGTTATGTAATTTATGATGTTATTGTTTGTTAGAATTAAGGATATTAAGATGTAAGACTGTTGTATGTAATTTTAAGAAATGTCATAACCTAGATGTAAGTCAGCTGTTTTTTATTTAGGACAAACGTCAAACCGACAACAAAATTATAGTTAGGTTAATTATAGATGAGAACCACATGTCAAACTGACAGAAATTGTAAAATGTAGGTTAGCTAATCTGTCATGGACCAACAACAATTCAACTTAAGTATCCCTAGAGATAATGGTAATAAGAGGATTGTTGTATAAAAATTTGTTATAATCTTGATTTGCAAGAAGGCAGATAGCAGTTTTTTAGGTAGTTACGCTGGTTACGAAGAAAAATAATAAACAGATGGAGATTATTATTAAATTATTAAACGGGGAAATTTTAATGAAAAGATTAGATTGATTGAATTTTTGGTATTAGAAAGAGATTAAAAAAATTTGGAAAAAAGTTTGAAAACAGTAAGATTCTCTCTAGGTTGAAGTAAACAATCGACAGGAGTCACGACACGGAAGCTCAGAAACAGGCCAGGAAATAAACTGTAAGCAAAGTAAATAAAAAACTTACACTTATAGTGAGACACGTCCACAGTTTTGAAAGGGGTGATAAGTAACTCACAAAAACTTTCGTAAATCAGGAGAAAATACAGCGAGTTCAGCGAGAAGGCAATCATCTTAGCTATTAATTAAAATATCGAGACGTTTGCAGCGCCATCTCTTGGGCTCTAACCAACAGTAAGCAGCTTGTGAAGGTCTCGTATATTGACTGTACGCCATAATACAGTGTAGTAGAAATAACACTGATGCCAATAGGTGTCGTCTTGATCTAGGAAGTGCATGAAATTAGAGTATAAATACATATACAAGTCTTCGCTAATTTAAATAAATAGTATTGATCAGTTTTTTCTTCTTGTGGGAGTTTCCTATTGTTTCAAAGAAAAAAAAAACAAAGCACTAAATTAAATAGTAAAAACCATATTATAAGTAGTAAATAAGGATTAGGTGTTGTTAGTTTCAATATTTCAATAAATATTCAATTTCTGTGAACATATAAGGACTTTTGCTTTATTTTCTTTAATACATACATATATATCTATAAGTATTTTAAGCAAAGATCATAGGCTAATATATTTCAAAATTCTAAATTAAAAATTTGATCATACTTTTGGAAATAATATTAACTTCATAGAACCTGGACCCGCTTGCTAAAAGAAAGCACCCTGAGTTGAGAGTAAGTTATACATTTCTTTAGTCAATATTTTAGTGGCATATTGCAATAAAAAAAAGGCATTGAGTACACCCAGGTGTAATTTACACACAAACCTTTGGTGAGCACACACATTTACAACACATTTCACCAAACTTTGCAGGCAAATAAAATTTAAAAGCTAAGATACAAAACAAAATATAACTATAAAACTAAATCTATATCAATTCTACATACTAAATTAGATTTTTAAACAACCATAGCATAAATTATCATTATCACAATATATATATATATATATATATATATATATATATATATATATATATATATATATATATATATATATATATATATATACAGCTTCTGTGAATACAATATTTTGGCTTTCACGCGGAGACATGGTTGGACTCTGACATTGAAAATTTGGAGATACTGGCTGACAGATACAATATACCATGCTAGTCGCATAGAGGTAACTGCAGGAGGTCTGGATAATTGGCCCCTTGTTGATATCGTTTGCGTCAAAATATCCACAGTTTGCTCTACCGTAATTCATTGTGTTGATATACTTAGTGCCTAACATATCTCCGATGGTTCTCAATGCTCTCTTTGATGCCCTAAGTGCTTGTGAAGTGATGCTGTCCTCTCATATATTATTTCTTGGTGACTTTAATTTATCCGAATACGTTATCTACTTGGATGATGATTGCATTTCTAATAAGGTAAGAATATTGTTATCCTTACAGAACTTTTTCCATTTGAGACAACTGAATTTGGTTAAGAACGCTAATGGGAGGTTTTTAGATATTGTACTTACTTGACGAGCAGGTCAGCGTTGCCTCTGATTTATTTTAGGTAGAGTATGTTCACCATCCAGCTGTTGAGGTCATACTTACCCGACCTGACCAATACCAATAAGTCACGTATGCGGAATACTCGATCAGCATTTCAGCACTGCTATCGGAAAGCCAATATTCATGGTCTGTAAACTCACCTATCCTCCGTTGACTGGTCCCTCCTGGAACACTTTTCTGATGGGGATGAACGTTGTGATGCATTTTATGCTGAACTGTTTCCTATTGTTGACACTTATGTGCCCAGAGTTGAGTCTTGCTTCCGACGTAACTATCCCCCCTAGGTTTGTTTCGGAGATAATCAATAACATCAAGTTCACATTCAGAGCCTGAAAGCGATAGAATAATTTTAAGAATCGTGCTGATTATTTGGAATTTCAGCAGCTTAGACGTGTTGTCAAAGTAACGTCGAAAACCAATGAAAAACTTTTCTCGTAACAGGTTGAGCAGAACATTTCGTCTAATCCATCCAGCTTCTGGAAGCTTATTAATCTCAACAGGAATCATTTAACACCCAAACTTCATGTCATATGAAGGGGTTATCCTTCGTAAGCCAGACAAATGGTGATACTGGTGTGGAATCTGACCTTGTAGGTAATGGTCCAATCATGGATATTCAACAGGCGACAAATCCGATGGTCCTGAGTGCAATTAAGAAAATAAGACCGAAACCTACATCGGGCCCTGATGAAATTCCAGCTTTCTGAGTTCGGAACTGTGCTCACGTTTTTATGTACCTTTAACATCTCGCTTAAAACATCAAAGTTTCCTACCGTATAAAAAAACAGGTCCTTCTATTCCAGTCCCTAAAAAGGGTGATCAAACCCAGGTTGAGAACAATAGACCAATCATCACCATGAATAATTTTGCCAAGCTGTTTGAATTTGTTTTGAACGATTTTCTCATTTTTAATGTCAAACATTTAATTTGAGAGACTCAGCATGGTTTTCTGAGGGGTCGCTCTACATCTACCAATTTAGTCTGTTTTACAGACTACATAAGTGCAGCAATAAATAGGGGATCTCAGACTTACGTTATCTACTTGGATTTATCTAAGGTTTTTGATAGACTGAACCACAATATTCTGCTTCAGAAGCTTGACTGGTACTGGTGCTCTCCGAAGCTGTTGAGGTTTGTGAGCTCATACCTTATTGGTAGAGTCTACTCTGATTTGGACCGTGGATTTCTGTCTGTCGAGACTTTGGCTGCGCCAGGTGTGCCGCATTTGTTTTGGAGCCTATATTTTTTAACTTATTCATCAATGACATCGCTAACGTCCTTGATGTTCCTCACCTGCTCTACGCCGATGACTTAGTGGTTTTTCATATCATTAACAACCGTGATGGTAGCGTTAGGTTACAGGAAACTGTGTGTAGAACATATTCCCGGGCCTGCCAAAATAAGCTGCGCTGAATGTCGGTAAATATGAAGTTATGACATATACACTCAATTATCAGATAATCAGTTTTCCGTAAGAATTATGGAATTCAATAACACCGCCTGTCCTAGGATAATAGTCTTAATAGACATTAAAATATTGCCGACTTATGGGTTCTTTTTAATATCAGACTATCCTTTGTGAATCATATTGAGAATTCCATCTTTAAAGCCTCAAAAGCCTTGGACTATATCATCGGAAACTCAACAAATGTTTCATTTATAGACACCCTGAAAACCTTCTACTGTGCCCACGCTGGACCGCATTTGGAGTATGCTACAGTAGTTTGGGTGCCCTATTATGGCATTCATAGGGAAGCACTAGAGGATGCTCAGTGTCGGATTCTTAAGATGCTGGCATATAGAGCTTATAATATCTATCCGGCTATTGGCACACCGCAGAGCTGTCTGTTGTTGCGCTTCTATTTGGAGTTGCTGTAAAGCAGACGAAACCACTTACCTTTATTATTTTATTTGGTCTGTTACATAATGTCGTGGATTGTCCACATATTTTACGCTTGTTGTGTTTCCACACGCCCAGAGTTAATTCCAGATCTCAGGTCCTGTTTCACATCTCATTCCTATTTAACACCGCCTGTCCTGGGATAAATGTAACTACATCTACATCGTTGCAACACATCTTCGAAAGCAACAAGTCCACTCTCAGATCTGTTGCTGAGCTGACTTGTGATCCAGCTGTTGCTCTGTTCTATATTGTGTTTACTTAACCTGTTGATCTCTGATTATTGTTATAATTTTTACTACTGCTTGTTCAATCTCTTTATTTGGGGATTTGCCCGTTGGGTATTGTATTTAATAAATAATAAATACATATATATGTATATATATATATATATATATATATATATATATATATATATATATATATATATATATATATATACACATATATATATATATATATATATATATATATATATATATATATATATATATATATATATATATATATATATATATGTGTGTGTGTGTGTGCAAGCAACCGATATCTCAAAAAATACTTCACTGATTTGGACCTAATTGTGGAATTATTATGCTATGGTATTTAAATAAATCGTAGATAAAAATCTAAACAATGGAAGTTACAATCATTGCAAGATGTCAATCTGAAGCTGTTTCTTACCGCGGTTGCCAGATCTTCAGAAATTTCAGAACTTCAGGACTTTTTTGTATAAACATCTAAAATTTTCACAACCTCTGCTTATAAGGAAAACATTTTATAAAATTTGATTTAATCAGTTAGTTAAAAATACTGTAAAATATAGCTGTATCAATTGCAAATTTAGAATTACCCATTTCCCATGAATTTTAATTGAGCCATCTAAGCCTAATTTACTTTATTTGACAACGTTGTTAGAACGCGTTCGTGCTGCAACTCCATTGTAACGCGACGACCATGTGGACAGTAAAGCCATCTATTGCTTCAAATGTTTACTACTTTTGCAACGATAGATGTCTTTGTTGCCAGTCGTACAGATATCTAATTTTGTATGACTTTTTGTGTCTAAAGTCTAAATTCAAACTTGCTATATTATGATTTTACCGCTTACTTGCCCATCCGCCTTATATTATTGTGATTAGCTGTGTAAGAATAAGTACTGATTGTGTTATTTGTGTGAATTAAAAATGATCCGTGGTTCAATTGCATAAGTAATTCATGTTACATAAATAAACATAACAACAGAAATGTAGCAATCTTCAATTTGCCGACAGATCGCCTGCTGTAAGTAATATTAATTTATAACCCCTATTACCGAAGTCCTTAGAATTATCAGAATTCCAATGAAAAATATAGCTGAATTGCAGAACTAAGCAGTGGGTTAAGGTAGTTGATAGAAAGGACCTATTGCTGCATAACCAATAGATAAAATCCCTTAAGTATGCAGCAAGCATTTTTCTTGGACCAATTAGAAAAAAAAAGTCAATAATAACCAAAAACTAAAAAAATTGTCTTGAATGATTATAAAAATAATGTAATAATGAATAATTCAACATCACCCTTTTGTGCTTAAAATTTTATTATTATTGCTCATAATAAGAGTATAAAAGTATTTTTACACTCCGTGCAGTGGAAACTCATTTTAGAGTTTCAAATTTACCGGCTCTATTTCTGTCATTTTAAGGGCCTAGAGCGCTATAGACTTGTCAAATGTTAACTAGAGTCAACCCAAAACCTGGTCGATCTTGTGTAAAGGTAGCTTATGGGCGTTTTCTATCTTCTCTTCACTAACTTTGATTCTGTGGTAATGATATGTATTGTCAATAATGGTCAATAGCAAATTGGAAATTTAGCCTCAAATTTAGGTTTTAGACATGATACAATTACCAGAGAGATGTGATAACGGGGCTACGTATTTTTACGAAACTGTTGTTTTTATTGAATTTTATAAATGGATGGCATTTTACTGATTTTTGTGTGCATACAGATAGAAGTAATTTTTTATGAACAGAATATTACTGTGACATGATGATAAAATCAAGTTTATGACTGTTAACGCGCTCTAAATAACTTTTCTCCTTTTCAAGTTTGTGTTGTCACAATGTATAAATTAAGGGACCCCTTAATTATACTTATATTGTGCTTATATATATAATACAAAAAGAGAAAAGAAACGAAAATGCAAGTAAAGTTATTAATTTAGTGCTATATTCTATATTAATCTGAAAAAGACGTTATTGGGGACGAAATGGAATGTATTTCTGTAAATCTGCAGTTTACTGCACTCGGGTTTTTAGATTTTTTTTTGGGAGCATGCTTGGAACCCTCTCAGATGCACAAACCACAAAACAAATTTGTTGCGAATAGCCCCCAAGAAAATTGAGGGACCAAGAATGAATAGGGGTGCTCGGCGGGGAGGAAATATGAGTGGAAAATGCCAAAAAAGCACTTAATCGGACTTTCACAAAATGCGTTTTTCACATTTTACAGGCAAGTAATTAATTACTTTTGTGAGAATATTGCGTTATTTGCAACGACTTAATTTTGGATGTGTTGAAGGAAAGTAATGTAAATGTTCTAATGGCAAATAAGATTATTATTATCATTATTATTATATATCAATGAATAAGTGAATATCTGATGTAATCCACCTATATAAAATTTAACATCATATAGCAACCTCGGTGGTTCAGGGGTAAGAGCGTGTGCCTCTGAACCGAACAGTACTGGGTTTGATCCCAGGGTACTCCTTTCACATTTTCAGTACAAACTGTAACATTAACATCAACCTAAGTTCTGACATTGTATTTGAGCAAGTAGAATGTCTGCACGTTCCGCCCTTCGTAGGGGGCGTAAAGCCGTCGGTCTCATGTCCATGCGATGTTGGGCATGTTAAATATCCCTACCCTCCTTACAGAAATGCAGGGGTTCGGCAAAATTTCCAGGATAGCGAGGTGAAACTGCTCCCTGGCGTCGGTGATTGGCCATAGTCGCGGAAATAGGCCCACGTTAAAGAAACAAAACACACACATGATATCATATAATATTCACCAAGTCAATAATTTTAGAATTACAATGTATATGTTAGCCTGCTAATGGCGCTCGAGGCCGATGCCGATTTTATTTAATAAAAGTCTGTACGCAGAAAGTGCGTTATGATAGTGAGTGTTCATAAAAATGTTTTAAATAGCAAATATGTGTCTTTTTTAAGAAAGCAGAAATCAAATTTGGTTACCAGCATAACATATATAGTAGAAACAATGTACCATACTTCATGAAAATAAGTTTGCTGTTTGAAAATGTACAAAAAATGTTCGAAAAGAAACTTAACATGTTCCAGAAAAAACTAGTTTCTTGTCCACGAACCTTATAGGTTAATAGCAAATTGAGCTATTCAAATTTCAGGCATTCAATAAAAATTCGCTACCATAACGCACTTGCTGAGTCCAGAATTTATTTTCTCTTAAACAGGCGTCATAATTTCGTTGTCGAAATTCCATACATTTAAGGTCAGCTCAGAACTCATACTGACCGAGGGAATCCGTCTGTCAAATTAAAACAAATCATTGTTTAATCTATTTGAACTAAACAGATTTTCCTGGCTAACGAACTTATCGAAACCACTGGCAAAAGAAAAGTACTGGCCAAAGTTAATCAAAATCGGCCCATTATTTTTTGAGTTATCGGTGTAATATATATATATATATATATATATATATATATATATATATATATATATATATATATATATATATATATATATATATATATATATATATAAATAAACATATAAAAATTGAAACTGACCCCGGATATGTGTTTTCGGGGGCCTAATTAGTACTAATTTGAAGGAATTTTTTCAAAATTCAAAAGTCCGGGTCTCCTCATTAGTGAATTTTTTAAAAGAAAATTCCCTAAAAACAATGTGCCATGTATCATCAAAATAACTTTATTGTTTGAAAATGTACAAAAATTTCCGAAAGTAAACTTAAAGTGTTCCCGAAAAAACTTATTTCTTGGTCAACCTTGTAGGTTAATAGCAAATTGAGCTATTGAAATATGAAGCATTTGATCAAAATTCGCTACCATAACGCACTTTCTGCGTCCAGAATTTCGTTTCTTACAAACATGCATTCTATTTCGATGGAAAATGCAAAAATGCAATAACATAAGCCGTGTTTGATTTAAAAAAAACTTCTGGACGCAGCAAGTGCGTTATGGTAGTGAATTTTCATAAAAATATTTTTAATAGCAAACATGTTATTTTAAGATAGCAGGCATCAATCTATATAGTAGAAACAATGTGCCATGTTTCATCAAAATAATTTTATTGTTTGAAAATGTACAAAAATTTCCGAAAGTAAACTTAAATTGTTCCCGAAAACACTGGTTTCCTGGTCAACCTTATAGGTTAATAGCAAAGTGAGCTATTCAAATTTGAAGCATTTAATGTAAATTCACTACCATAACGCACTTGCTGCGTCCCGAATTTATTTTCTTACAAAGATGTATTATATTTCGATGGAAAATGCAAAAATGCAATAACATAGGGCGTGTTCGATTAAAAAAAAAAGAAAATTTGATTCACCGACGACTTATGGGCCACCCTGTAATTGTGGAAATATTTTTAAGATGTAGCTCAAAACACCCTATAATTAATGTATGCCAATTTTTTTTCGTAACTTGCATAATAACGAATATATTGACCTGAAATGATTTTTTACGAAAATTTGACAAAAATGATATAACATTAAACGGTAAACTCTATAGCCATCACTACTGCCAAAGCATCAGAGAAAGGGTCTAGTTAAAATGAATTTTCTGGGAATAATTTAGTAAAATGAAGGACAATGACGATTGAAACTAAGAGTTTAGGCTTTGTAAAGCATTCTTCTTGAGACATTTTCTTTCCATATCTGATATTAATTTCAGGTTCATTACCTAAATATTAACAATTTTGACATTTTAAATCGCGACTTTGACGTTTTGAGGAAAACCCAAATTTATTTTTCTTTAAATGCCTGTAACTTTTTTGCCCTTTAACCTACAGAGATAAATTTTGGTAGGTAGCTTACCTATGATTATATGAACCAGCATACCAAATTGCCCTTACTTTGTGAATTCCGGAGATAAAAAAAATTCGAATGAAAACACAAAATTTTCCCGGAAAACCTTGTCCGATTTTCCTGGCTAACGAACTTGTCCAAGCCATTTACAAAAGGAAGGTATGTGCCCAATTTTATCAAAATCGGCTCATTATTTTTTGAGTTATCGGTGTGATACACACATATATATATATATATATATATATATATATATATATATATATATATATATATATATATATATATATATATATATATATATATATATATATATATATATATATATATATACATATAAAAATTGAAACTGACCCCGGATATGGGTTTTAGGGGTCCTAGTTCGCGCTCATTTGCAACAATTTTTTCAAAATTCAAACGTCGGGATCTCCCCATTAGTGAATTTTTTCTACGAAAATTCACTAAAAGAGAATTTGTATCACTAACGACTTATGGGTCATCTTGTCATTGTAGAAATATTTTTTTAAGATGTATTTCAAGACACCCTATAATTAATTTATACAATTTTTTTTTCATATCTTGTATAATAACGGATATATTGAGCTTTATTGATTTTTTACGAAAATTCGACAAAAGTTATATACCATTAAACGATAAACTCTATAGCTAAGACTACTGCCAAGCATCAGAGAAAGGGTCTATTTGAAATGAATTTTCTGCAAATATTTTAGTAAAATGAAGGACAATGACGGTTGAAACTAAGACTTCACGGTTTGTAACACATTCTGCTTGAGACATTTTCTTTCCATAGTCCGTATTATATTCAAGTTCTTTGTTTAAACATTGCCAATTTTGACGTTTTAAATCGCAACTTTGACGTTTTGAGGAAAATCCCCATTAATTTTTATTTAAATTCCTATAACTTTTTTGTTTTTCGACCCACAGAGCTAAATTTTTGTAAGTAACTTACATATAATGGCATAAACTCGCGTACCAAATTTGGTTCCCGTTACTTTGTTAATTCGGGAGATATACATTTTTTTCTAAAGGAAACACAAAATTTATCGGGAAAACCTGGACCGATTTTCCTGGATAACGAACTTATCCAAGCCATTTGCAAGAGGAAGGTACTCACCAAATTTAATCAAAATCGGCCTACTCTTTTTTGAGTTATCGGTGTAATACATATATATATATATATATATATATATATATATATATATATATATATATATATATATATATATATATATATATATATATATATATATATATATATATATATAAACATAAAAATTGAAACTGACCCTGGATATGTGTCGGGATCTCCTCATTAGTGAATTTTGTTTAAGACAATTCACCAATAAAAAAGTCGAAGACGCAGCAAGTGCGTTATGGTAGTGAATTTTCATAAAAATGATCTGGCACAAAATATTTTATTATAACTTTTTTTTCTTGTAACATAGAAATCTAAATTTTGGCGTATAGTTTAATTTTTATATCGTAAACGTACCTGCCAAATTTGGTTATCATAGAGTTTTTATTTTTTAAGATAAAAATTTTTTTCAAATGAAAACTCAAAATTTTTCCGGAAAACCTCGTCTGATTTTTCTGATTCACTAACTTATCAAAGACATTTAGAAAAGGAAGGTACATGCCAAATTTTATCAAAATAGGCCCATTATTCTTTGAGTTAAAAATTTTTTTTGAATGAAAACTCAAAATTTTCCCGGAAAACTTCGTTTGATTTTCCTGACTAACAAACTTATCAATGCCATTTATAAAAGGAAGGTACATGCCAAATTTTATTAAAATTGTCTTATTACTTTTTGAGATAAGAATTTTTTTCGAATGAAAACTCAAAATTTTCCCGGAAAACCTCGTCCGATTTTCCTGGCTAACGAACTTATCCAAGCTATTCACAAAAGAAACGTACATGCCAAATTTTATCAAAATCGGCCTATTATTTTTTGAGTTATCGGTGTGATACATATATATATATATATATATATATATATATATATATATATATATATATATATATATATATATATATATATATATATATATATATCGGTGTGATACATATATATATATATATATATATATATATATATATATATATATATATATATATATATATATATATATATATATATATATATATATATATATATATATATATATATATATATATATATAAACATATAAAAATTGAAACTAACTCCGGATATGGGTTCTAGGGGTCCTAGTTCGCACTCATTTGCAAAAATTTTTTCTAATTTCAAAAGTCGGGATCTCCCCATTAGTGAATTTTTTCTACGAAAATTCACTAAAAGGTGGCTTAATATGGATATATTAATAATAAATTAATATTTTAGATTGCTGGTTTGATAATGTATTTTGGTAATACAGCATACATAATACTGTATTGTCACCAAAATTGAATAAGTTTGCAAAATTTAAAATCGATCGGGCAATCGGAAGTCAGTTACAATTCGATTAGATGATTTGATTGTCAGGCAGCTCTGAAACTAAACAAAATCGTTAAATAACAAGAATGTATAACGTGGTTATATTTAATAAACAAAATTTGCCAACTAAGTTATATGCGGTATATCTGTATCAAACTTTCAGATAAAACTTCTGTAGTAAAATACAGAACAATTTTTCATCCTTTATTGATTGATCCTAATACCAGATATTAGAGATCCTCATCTGATTTATGATGCCAATCTAATAATTTCTGTGACATATGGCTATATTTTTATAGAGTTACCTTATTGTGGATCAATACGTCATAATTCCAAAGGATCGTCGATAACACAAAAACCATTTGCGTTGTCCCCGTTTCGGAAACATCGGATTCTGTTATTAATACCAGGATTGATTTGCAGCTTTTAGATAGTTTGATTTTCTAAGAGAGTGTGTATGAATTTTGTGATAAACACAATTGACCCATATATAGATTTATCTTCTTAGTAGTTTCTACCTCATCATCCAGTCCTATTTTTAATAGGATATATATTTCAATCTATATATCCTAAACATTTTTATCAATTTAAATGTTCAGATAGGATTAAACATATTTTCGCACTAATGCACTTGATGAAAATATTAAGAATATTTAGCTTTATTTTATTATTAAGAACCCCCGCCAACCCAATAGGTTACTAGCAGGAGATATTATTTACAAAAAAGCTTATTTACCTTAAAAAATAATTGCAACACAACAAATAATTACACTTTAAACTAATTTGATGTACAATATGTGGATTTCTCTAAGTCACGCTATTATATTGTTGTGGGGGCATTTCATTCCAAAACATTGTTTAATCTTAGAGGGAATTCCATGAGTAAGTCTTTCTTGCTTAAAGAGTTGACACTCTATCATACAATGTCTGACAGTCTGGTTTACATTAGAGAAATGCATTTTGCTAGAGGATCATTTTTAGGGGGTCTTTAGTGTGCATGTATATATATATATATATATATATATATATATATATATATATATATATATATATATATATATATATATATATATATATATATATATAGGGTGGCGCATTGAAAACGAAACAGACCGATTTGCGTCCAGAGAATTTTTTTTAAGAAACGCTAAAATATGTCAATTTTAATATTGAGGGGGACATGTTTTCACATAAAACTCAACTTTGTCAAATCAACCCCTTAAGGGTGGTGATAACAACCCTTATTATTTAAATAGGGAACATGGGTCGAGTGCTACATCATTTGAAAGCTATTTCTTTAATGAATTCAGCACACTAATTTTTTTGGAAGTTTTATGAACTCGTTTAAAAATTATTCACAGTTGAAAATGCAAAAACGCATTTCACTCATTCCGATAAGAAATGTGCTGATAGTCAATGTTTTCTTGGTTTATAAACAAAAAATTGACTATCGGAATGAGAGAATTTCGGTTTATTATTTCAGTTTATCGGTCGGTTTGATACTTGATAGTACTACCGAAAATTAATTTCACAATGGTGTATTCTGTAAAAGAAAGAGTCGAAATAATTACTCTTTTTTTCAAAAACGATGACTGTGCCAACCGTACCGCAAATTTGTTTAATGAACGACATCCGAACAGACATGTTAACAGAAAATTCATTTTGGAGTTAATTGCAAAGTTTCGACAAAGTGGTTCAGTATCCAACAAGAAACGGGATCCTGAACGTGAATTTCCGGTTAGAAATGAGACTACTGAGATTGAAGTTTTAGGACAAATTGCTGCAGACCCAACTTTGAGTACGAGAAAATTGGCCACTGTTTCAAACATCAAAAGAAGAACTATTCAGCGAATATTGAAGCATCATAAATTTCACCCGTATAAAATTCATCTTGTACAACAACTGAATGAAGATAATTTTGATCGGCGGCTGAAGTTTTGTGAAGTTATGACTGCACGAATAGCTGATAACGGGAACTTTCTGTTCAATATCTGTTATTCAGACGAGTGTACGTTTTTATTAAACTCTACAGTCAATCGTCATAATTGTCGTTATTGGGCAGATAATAATCCAAGAAATTTTCACGAAGTCCACACTCAAGCTCCACAGAAACTGAATGTCTGGACTGGTATTTTTGGAGACCGTTTAATTGGACCAATTTTTCTTGATGGAAATTTGAGTGGCGAAATGTATTTGGAGTTACTAGAAAATATCGTTTACCCTCTACTAAATGACATTGTTGAAAGAAATGATCGCTATTAAGAAAATTAATTAGTGTTTAAACAAGATGGAGCTCCTCCGCATTTTTCACAGCGTGTTAGGGAGTTTTTGAACAGAGAATTTCCAGGACAATGGATTGGGCGTAGAGGTGCTATTGAGTGCCCCCTAGATCACCGGATTTAACTCCTTTAGACTTCTTTCAATGGGTCCATTTAAAGAGTAGAATTTACGCAACACAACCGGAGTCTCTGGAAGAATTACGACGACGCATTGTTGGAGAATGCCGTCTAATAACACCACAAATGCTCCAGAATATCAGAGCTTATTTTAAACAACATTTGTACTTTTGTATGGATGCTGGTGGTCAACAATTTGAACACTTGCCTAACTGAATAAACATTTTTGAACGTTTGGTTTTGTTTTTTATTTTTTTTTTACGAAAAATTTACTAATTAGTGCATCTATTATCACAATTAATGAAATACGTTCTTGCAACCCCAACTGTGAATAATTTTTTAATGAGTTGATAAAGCTTCAAAATAAATTCAACATTTCACAACAATTAGATTTGGTATATTATCAAGAAATAATAGAGGAGTAGCGCCGTCACGTCTACTGTGGTATGTACGCTTTCAAATGTGAATGTCACCAAATATTTAAGAATTGGCAGCATAAAGCTGCATTGTCCAATACCGAATATAGAGTAATAATTGTATGAATCGTATGAATTCAGCTCATCCGCCTAGGTGCAGTTTATTGATCGGCCACATAACAAAACATGCTGACAAAAACATGGGAATCGAGATCACGGAATTCGGAGAGAGGAACTTTCGGGTAAACAAGCAGTTAAATTTTGTCTGTTTGAACAACCCTTAAGCGTCTAAGGTCGAGTACCTGCACACAATATAAACAAAGTTGTACTCCTCAAACGGTTAGAATTCTTTATCCTCTGATGACGCTAGCTTGGTTACTGAAACGATCGTTAAGTTTTTAAAAGAATCTGTTGTGGTGGTTTTGGCTTTCCAAGTGTGTTTATTAGAGCCAAATTGGCAATGAGTTATTTTTTGTCGCGTTAAAACTCATATGTGCCAATTTACAAGACAGTACGCCAAATAATTTTCTAGATGTCAAGGAAATGCAGTCTGTCTCATCAACACTCTCTCGCACTTTAATCGTTTAAAAAATATAGCGTTTTCAAAAAGTTTTCCCCGTTTTTCTACCGGAAAAACTTAAGCATAAAGCCTGATTAACGAACTCTACCTCGGTTTTCGCCCAAACAAATCTTTGCTAAGTTTGATTGAAATCAGTTAATAGTATTTTTTTAGTTATCGCTCGAATACATACATCCATACATACACACACACACACACACACACACACAGATATATATATATATATATATATATATATATATATATATATATATATATATATATATATATATATATATATATATATACATACATAGTGTGTCCCCGAATGGAGTGAACAAGAGGAAAAACATTTTTATTTGTAACTTGACGAAAAAATGTCATTCTTTATAACAATTTTTGCTTGTCTTCAAAACACCAATTCGGGTAAAAAAATTAAAAAAAAATTAGCAGCTGAGAAAATTATAAAAACACAGTTGAGCTAAAGAAAAATATTTTATTTTATTCATTGTGATATCCTTCAACCCCTACATACTTTTCAGCTCTACATACAGATTCTTTATAAACACTGTGAATCATACCTTCAGTGAGAGAATTTATCGCTTCCGTAATTGTAGGTTGCAAAATTTCAATGTTGTTATCTAAATTAGTATTACAAACATGCTGCTTAACATATCCTTATAAAAAGAAATCCAAAGGGCTTGGATCAGGGAATCAACTGGACAATTGACGGGTCTGTAACGACCTATCCATCTGTTTTTAAAATGTTCTTGCAGATACTTTCTTCTAGTGTTGAGTGAGCAGGGCACCCGTCTTTTTGAAGATACACACTTTGAAAGTTGCGCTCATCTCTTACTGTAGGCCACAAACATTTTTGAAGCATCTCCAAATAGGTATGTTAATTCACATTTTCATTAAACAAATACGGAACGATGTTTTTTCTATAGATAATACTACACCACACATTGGTCTTCTGGTAATACTGACGTCTCGTCACAATTCTGAAATTAGGATTTACTCTCGACCAAAATCTACAGTTCTGCGAATAAGCTTTCCCATTGGTTGTAAAAGTCGATTCATCTGAAAAAATTACGTTTTTGTAAAAATTTCGATTTACAGACTGATTTTCTCCTAGCCATAAGCAAAAGTCTAAACGCAAAGCATCGTCACCATTTTCTAATTTATGTACAAAAATCGGTTTATAATATAATATATTTTGTTTTCCTTGAAAATTATAAATGCTTTTTGCTAATTAACTGATGTAATTGTATAGAACTTTTTCGAAGGGATAATTTTGGAAATGTTACAACAGAATCTAGAGCCAGTATTGTAGCAGCATCTTCTTCATTGTGTATCTTTTTTCTTTTCTTGATTTATGTAGGGTACCTGTTATTTAATTTTTTTCCGCCAAATTTCGAACAGCATAACGGACACGTGAAGCACAAGAAACTTCTTTTGAAATTTTTGAATTACAAAATTATAAGAAACCTCACCAGTTTCATAACATTGAAGGTGGTAGTGGACTTTTAATTTACGTGATAGTTAAGGATTTTTTTCACGCCCGAGGAGGTACCACCCCTTACATCAAGCGACCGGTGAAGTCCCAACGGACCTTTCCGGTTCTGGTGTATGAGTCGGTTTCCCTTATAAGCAAAAATGATGATGGCTCCTCCTTGTACAAAAGATTCCGGACGTACAATACCCCTCCATTCGGATCTCCGGGAGAGGGGTGTACAGAGGGCGCCAGCATCAAGATATATATATATATATATATATATATATATATATATATATATATATATATATATATATATATATATTGTGGTGTGATCCAGGCTCACGTACGCACATAATAAGTATTATTATTATTATCACTATTGATATTATCGATACAAAAATTTTTCTAAAAGAGATGGTGCAGCAAATTTGATAACAGCAAATTTGATAGCCACGTAAAATCTGAATAAAAAAAAATTTGAATCAAATTGTAATTTTCAGTGCTCATCACAGGTGCTAATCTTTACTTTTTATGTATGTGATATGCACTACAAAAATTTTGTACATTTTATAAAAAAATAAAAGGCAAAGTTAAGAAAACACAACATGGACTTAAATAGGCAATGATACCACTGTAGATAATTAAGATATTAGTCAGTAGGGTGTAGATAACTAGTTTAGAAGAGATTTAGGAGGTTAGATGTTAACCACAGACAATAATTTCTTTGTAATGCATAAAATGTTAGTTTTAAGATTCTTATAAAATGTTAGTTTTAAGAATTCTATTAAGAAGGCGGACTGTCATGGTAACAAAAAGTTTGATAGGTAGGAAATTTTTGAAAGGTGGTGTCAGATGAGATAGATGTTGGAGTTTTGATGTGAATTTAACTGATGAATGGATATAAAGAAGTCTAGAACATAAGATTGACGTTATATAATTGTGAAGCGCAGCTGTTTGAAAAAAGACTAGAATGTTATTGTAAACAATTTGTTATAATGGAATGTTGTAAGGTATAAATAAATTGATTAAAACCCGGATCGTTAAAAGTCAGTAAATGAAGTTTTAAATAGTAAGAATTGTTCAAAGTGGTATTGGAAATAAATGTGAGTGAGCGGAAGCAGTCAATGATCGTTTATAGCAGACGATACAGAGGTGTCTACATCACCAAACGCAGAGCCTCGTTTAAATGGGAATTACGAAGAGCCGAGAAGGAAGAAAAAAAGGAGGTATTTATAACAAGTAAAAATGTTATTTTCCAACTGTTAAAATATGTAAAAGGTTCACAAGAAACAGACTGTAGTTCGCTTGTTGATTCATAATTCTCAGTAAATATATTAGATAGACCTAGTAAGATAAAGTGGATGGGGTTGTGTATAAATAATAATGGATCAATTGAAGACGTTTGTAAAACGAAATGAAAGAATCTTAGCGGGAAAAATAGAACAGTAAAAAAAAAATATATATATTGAACTACTTGTGCATAGAAAATAATTAGGTACTGAAATAGGTTGAGAAGTTAATATAAACATATGTTAGAAGTAAGTAGTTTTATGAGGAAATTTTGAGATAAATAGAAATAGAAAAAATGTTAGTAAAATCATAATAATTAAAGAAATAGAAGTATAGTATTATAAGAAGCCCAAGTCAATTTCATTTGTCATAATAGAATTATACAAAGAGTTCAGAAGATAATTGTAGTGGTAAAATAAATTACACAGAACATATAATTATACTACAAAATGGCGACCAAACGTGAGGGCTTGGAAAATACATGCACGGACCTATAAAAAAAATTAGAAATAATAATATAAAAACGTAGATAAAAGAAATAGTTGAACCATTTCCAATTTCAATACCCATATAAATAACATGCCTAACAAAAAAGCAACTAGAAAGACAGCTACATCGAGAGACAGACAAGACAGAGGAGATGACAGAGCGAATGAGCTACAGGAAAATGTTGAAATGAGTGAGGAAAGAGTGGACGAACAAGAAATAAGAGAGAATATGGAAGAACACGTAGAAATGACTGTAAATACGAGTGCAGAAACAAATGGAGGAGTGTCAGCACCTGAACAAAAACGTGAAAGTAACAACGAAATATTAATGAAATTAATGCAAAATATGAATAGTATAGGGGACAAAATAGAAAAACAAGAACAAAGTATGAATGCAAATATAAATAGCATAATGCAGGAGATAAATGAGAAGTTGGCGAAACAGGAAATTAATATAAAACAAGATATAAATGATAAGATAGAGAAACAGGAAATAAGCATAATGCAAAATATGAATCAAAATATGAGACAGATGAACGACAGATTAAATGAAATGGATATAAAAATTACAGAAAAATTTGATAAAACAGTGCAAGTATTAAAAGTAGAAATAGAACGAAAGATAGAAGAGAAAGTCGATGAAGAAATGAATGAAGTACGCAAGGTTATAATCGAGAAAATCAAAGCAACTGACGACGAGATGAGTAGTTTGATACAGATGGAAAATGAACGGTATCAGGGACTAGTAGGAGTAAACACAGTGATGGAAAGAAAGGTAGAGAACTATCACAGTGAAATAAAGGACAAATTAACAGAAGTAAATGGGAAGATTAAACAGATCAATCAAATAAGCAGAGTAAATGATGAAAATGTAAAAAAATTAAGAGACGAGGCAGAACAAAGATTTAATGAGGAAAGTATGAGAATGAGAGAAGAATGGGAGAAAGTACAAAAGCACATGGGAAATGAAAGAATAGTACACCCAAATATGACTGGCATAATACAAGAGGTAGGACATAAATTTAACGGAAAAATAAACAAGCTACACCCGAAAGTTTTCATCACTAGCTTAATTAATAGACTGAAAAACACCTACGACTTACAAGACATTAAAGAAATCATTAAACTAAGCTTAGAAGGGGATGCGCTAATCTGGTTTACCAGTAAAGAAGAAAGCATAGAAGACGTAGAGGATTTCGAAAAAAAATTCTTAAACCATTACTGGGGAGAATCTCAACAGGCAGTAGTCAGAGAGAGACTATATTTTGGTAAACAGGACCCAAACGACCCTAAAGAATTATCGAGTTACGCATTGCACATCTACGATATGGCACAGCACTTAACGCCAAAGATGAGGGAAGAAGAAATCATCGTTTACATAGCGAGACACTTTAAAAGTGAAATAGCTGAGACAATAGGTATCCAAAATATAAGGACGCTGGACCAAGTAGTCAACTATTTACAGAGGGTGCAAAGGACAATGAATAAACAAAGAAATAGGGAAGAAAACAATTACAGAGGAGACAATAGAAGGCAAACCTCTGATGAGAACCAAAGAAATGGACAAACTTACAGACGAGACACAGAAGGGGAAAACAGGTACTATGGAAGACAATATAGACCCTACGACAACATGAGGAATAATCATGGGGAAAGGTATACCAGCAATCGTGATGATTACAGGCAAAATCGCAATAATCGGTACGAGATATATAATAATAATAACCGAGAGAACTATAGGGGAGACAACCGGTACAGGAGCAGTAATCAGTACGAAAATATAAACTTTAATAGGGAACGTATGGCAAACCACGACCAATACAATCCAAGGCGCAAAGAAGAATATGACAGTAATCCAAGGACAAGGCAGTGTAATATCAGGGAACAAAACGTTGAATTGAAACCAAGTGGTGGGGCTATAAGGAAAGAGAGAGAGCTGAGCATGCATAGTATGAGAGAATTGGATGAGAGAAGACGGAATGACACATTAGACGAAATAAGAGTAATGAGTGGCACCGTAAATGAGGCAAGAGCAATAAGTCCAAGTAGGATCGTCGAGCACGCAAGAGTACATACAAATTTTTAAGTAAGCACAAGCCATACGAAAACAAACATACACATAAAAAAACCAGCAATACATGTATATATGAACATCCTAGGGAAATTTTTAAGAATGATAAAGAGGCAGAAGAAATTGAAGAATCTATAGGGTTAATAATTGTCAAGGGTAAATTAAAAGATAGAGAAATTAGTATAATGTTAGACACCGGATCGGAAGCCTCGATCATATCTGGAAAATTGCTAGAAAACATTGAATATGGAAACGTCGGAAGAATAAAAATACCAAAGATAACATTGATAAATGCAAGGGGAAAGAAAATAGGAGAAATAAACGAAACAATATCTGTAGAAATAGAAATAAAAGAACATAGATTGGAATTACAATTGTTAATAATGGCGGATATGGAGTACGATGTGATTATGGGAACGGATGAAATGGAAAAGCATAAAATAATAATAGATTACCTCAACAAATATGTATTAGTGAGCAACAGCAAGATCAAAATGGGGAAATTACAAGAAATGGTTGAAAAAGTGGACAATGAAAATATAAATATGGGGATGAATAATATTAGATATAATAGACATGAAGAAGCAAGTTATGGTAAAAATAAAGAGAATGTATATGAAGAAATAGATAAAGAGCAGATAGTATGCGATGAAAAGTATAGCAAGCAAGTAGGGGAATTATTAGAAAAATATAGGGGTTTAGTAATGGATGAAACAAGGGTTGCGAAGAATTATGTACATAAAATTGAGGTAAGAAATCTAGATAATTTTAAGGCAAAGTCATATCCGATTCCTTATAGATACAGGAAGGAAGTGGCTGAAGAAATATTGAAAATGAAAAAAAAAGGAATAATAGAAAACGCCAACACTCCATATATAAATCCAATTGTAGTCGTAAAAAAATCGAGTGGTGAACTAAGACTATGTCTAGACGCCAGAAGTATAAACAAGTGTTCTATTCCACAGTACGAAGCCCCTGCGAATATAGATTCTATTTTCGGTCGAATCACATATTCAGAAGTTTTTTCCAAAATTGACCTTAAACATAGTTTCTGGTTAATACCATTACATGAAAATAGCAGAGACTACACGGGATTTGCTATTGATGGGGTTGTGTATAGATTTGCGGTAGTGCCGTTTGGCGTACAATCAGCGTGTGCAGCACTCATGAAAGCACTACACCAAATACTTGACAAATATGATCAATTCGTGGTGCACTACGTAGACGACATCCTAGTGTACAGCAAAGAAAAGGACCATCACACACATATAGAAACTATTATCAGGAAACTGGATGAGGCTGGTTTGAAAATCAACCTCAAGAAATGCCAATTCTACCAAAAACAGGTAGTGTTCTTAGGGTATGTTATTGATCAAGAGGGAATACACATGGACGATCAAAGAGTAAAAGCCATCATGGAATACAAAAGACCCACCAACCTTAAGATGTTACGAGGGTTTATAGGCATGATTAACTATTTTAAAAGACTGATTCCTAACCTGAGCGAAAAAATATATCCACTCATAGACATGCTAAAAAAGAACCAGAAGTGGAAGTGGGACAGCCATAAAGAACTGGCATTTAATAAAATAAAAAGTGAACTTTGTAGTGGTGTGAAAGTATATCATCCGAGGTATGAATCAGAGTTTATTGTGAGGACGGATGCTTCAATAAATAAATTAGCAGGAGTGCTTGTACAGGTTCAAGATGGAATGGAAGTGCCGATATGTTTTGTATCGAGAGTGACAAGGCAGCATGAAAGGAAATATAGTGTAACAGAGTTAGAATTGGTGAGTGTGGTATTTTGCGTGGAGAAGTTGCGATTTTATCTCTTGGGAAATAAGTTTGTCATAGAAACTGATCACCAAGCGTTGATCAGTATTCTCAATAATAAATTCGTCAGCAATAGAATATATAGATGGGTGCTGATAATGCAAGAATATGATTTTGATATAAGACATGTGAAAGGAAGTTTGAATGTAGTAGCAGATGCATTGACGAGAGATGACGGAAAGAATGTGAGTGAATGCAGGCGTATAAGGTTAGGAGTAAATATTTTGAAAGAACGCGAGGGTTTGTTCTCGAGAGGAACAATTATAAGTGATCAAAGAGAACTGAGTGAGAATGAAAAGAGAGGAACTAGAATGAAACAGCAAGTATATGTCAAAGTTGTAAATGAATATGAATTATATGTAATTACAAACGAATTGGCAAAAGAGATAATTGTAATAATACATGATGAAAATGGACATATCGGAGTGAGAAAGACGTGGATGATATTTAGAGAGAACTACATTGCAAAAAGAGACCTAACACTGACAAAGAATACATTGAAAAAGTGTAGAATATGTCAGCTCAGAAAGAGCAAAAACAAACACAACGTTGGAATTCCAAAATCAATAACAACTAAAGCATGTTTAGAAATTGTCGCCATAGACTTTATAAGTGATTTAATACCAAGTAGGCAACAAAACAAGCACATCTTAGTAGTGGTAGATGTATTTTCAAAATATATAAAGTTATATCCAACCAGGAGAACAAATAAATATGTCGTGGTCAAGATATTAAAGTCTTACACCAGAAACGTGGGAAAACCAAAGACAATACTGATCGATAATGCTACATATTTTCGGAGTGAAGTCGTACAACTATTTTGTGACAGGGAAAACATTTTTATGCAGTTTACCAGCATTAGACATCCCTGTAGCAATCCTGCGGAAAGGTACATACAGGAGGTTATAAAGTATATGCGTATATTAATAAGTGACGACCAGAGAGAATGGGAAGATCAGATAACAAATGTGGAGAGAATAATGAACGAGTGTCCGAATTTAAATACTGAAGAAACGCCTATATACATTATGACAGGTAGACGGCCTGAGAGGAAATGGATAGTCAATGAAAGTAGAAACTATGAGAGAGTGATTGAGCAAGTAAGGGTAAGAATAAAAAGAAAAGCAGAAAAGTATTTGAGCAGGGAGAGAAAGAAGATTAAAAGAAGAGTGTATTTCAAAAAAGGAGATCTAGTAGTTATACGAGCACAAAGAATTGGGAATCGAGAATTGGGGAAATGTGCCAAGTTACAACCACTATTTGAAGGTCCCTATGAAATAGTCAATGATAATCCAATAAACAGTTGTAAAGTAAAAGATGTCGTAACAGACCAGATAAGAGGATTATTTAACATATCAGATGTGTACAAATTTGAACGGGAAGAACTAGTACCCTATTGTAAAAAAATCAAAAGAGTGGGAAAGAAGGTGCAAGTCAAACATGAAGGCTAGGTAGCAACAGAGCAGTAAGAACAAGGAGCTGTGCTAAGAATTAGAAGAGTAGGAAAGAAAGAGGGTAAAATTATCAAGGCCGAATGGCAAAAGGAAAGCAAGATAAAAGAAAAGGGATGGATGCAAGAAAAATGTAAGCATATAAAAAACTCGAGGCATAAAATGGAAATCAAAGAAAAGAAAAGCAACGATGACTGACAAAGGCAGGATGAAGCAAGCTAAAAAGTAAAGATAACAAATGAATGAAAATGAAGTAGAAAATATGATAAAAATATTAGTATATGGCGAAAAATATGAAGAATTAGTAGTTTGTGTAGCGAAACCAGTAAATAAGAATAGAAAACCTAAGATAGGTAATGATAAACTAAGAATATGATGATAATGAATATTGATATATGAAAAATGAAGAAAAGTAGGAATATAAATGGAATAATGAAAATATAGGGGAATGTAGATTATGTTTAAAGGATCGAAGCCATATAAAATAAAAATAATATGAACAAGTTGATAAGGGATATTGAGAAAGCTGCAAATCCGAGAAAATAAATCAAAATAAGGTAATGTCGTTGTGAATTAAAGAAAGAAAAAGATTTGAACACCATAAAGAAGAAAACCCGAGAAAATATATATGTAGATATATTGAAGTGAAACAGTAATAGAAAACAAGAGTCGTAGATAGCGGAATATAAAAACGTCCAAATATGGGAGCAGAATGAAGTTCGAAGAGTAGAAAAATGAAAACATATTGGTAATAAACAATTTGACAGGTTGAAATCTAGATTTCAAAGTGCCGAAATTGTTTCTTAGGGGAATTTGTGGTGTGATCCAGGCTCACGTACGCACATAATAAGTATTATTATTATTATCACTATTGGTATTATCGATACAAAAATTTTTCTAAAAGAGATGGTGCAGCAAATTTGATAACAGCAAATTTGATAGCCACGTAAAATCTGAATAAAAAAAAAATTTGAATCAAATTGTAATTTTCAGTGCTCATCACAGGTGCTAATCTTTACTTTTTATGTATGTGATATGCACTACAAAAATTTTGTACATTTTATAAAAAAATAAAAGGCAAAGTTAAGAAAACACAACATGGACTTAAATAGGCAATGATACCACTGTAGATAATTAAGATATTAGTCAGTAGGGTGTAGATAACTAGTTTAGAAGAGATTTAGGAGGTTAGATGTTAACCACAGACAATAATTTCTTTGTATTGCATAAAATGTTAGTTTTAAGATTCTTATAAAATGTTAGTTTTAAGAATTCTATTAAGAAGGCGGACTGTCATGGTAACAAAAAGTTTGATAGGTAGGAAATTTTTGAAAGGTGGTGTCAGATGAGATAGATGTTGGAGTTTTGATGTGAATTTAACTGATGAATGGATATAAAGAAGTCTAGAACATAAGATTGACGTTATATAATTGTGAAGCGCAGCTGTTTGAAAAAAGACTAGAATGTTATTGTAAACAATTTGTTATAATGGAATGTTGTAAGGTATAAATAAATTGATTAAAACCCGGATCGTTAAAAGTCAGTAAATGAAGTTTTAAATAGTAAGAATTGTTCAAAGTGGTATTGGAAATAAATGTGAGTGAGCGGAAGCAGTCAATGATCGTTTATAGCAGACGATACAGAGGTGTCTACATCACCAAACGCAGAGCCTCGTTTAAATGGGAATTACGAAGAGCCGAGAAGGAAGAAAAAAAGGAGGTATTTATAACAAGTAAAAATGTTATTTTCCAACTGTTAAAATATGTAAAAGGTTCACAAGAAACAGACTGTAGTTCGCTTGTTGATTCATAATTCTCAGTAAATATATTAGATAGACCTAGTAAGATAAAGTGGATGGGGTTGTGTATAAATAATAATGGATCAATTGAAGACGTTTGTAAAACGAAATGAAAGAATCTTAGCGGTAAAAATAGAACAGTAAAAAAAATATATATATATATCTATATTGAACTACTTGTGCATAGAAAATAATTAGGTACTGAAATAGGTTGAGAAGTTAATATAAACGTATGTTAGAAGTAAGTAGTTTTATGAGGAAATTTTGAGATAAATAGAAATAGAAAAAATGTTAGTAAAATCATAATAATTAAAGAAATAGAAGTATAGTATTATAAGAAGCCCAAGTCAATTTCATTTGTCATAATAGAATTATACAAAGAGTTCAGAAGTGACTGTAATGGGTATTGAAAGAAAGCTTATTTAACAGTAATCAAATATTGGCGATAAAAACACATTTGTATGAGATCAAGTTTTTTTTTTTTTTTTTAATTATTATTAATTAATAGTTGAATCCACCCTGGGATGAATTTAATAAGGGCACAAATTTTTCTCTTGTATTAAGATAATTGTAGTGGTAAAATAAATTACACAGAACATATAATTATACTACAATATATATATATATATATATATATATATATATATATATATATATATATATATATATATATATCCTTCTCGAATATATGTGGCCTAAATTCTAACCTTAACTCCGTCCACCATTTTCTCCAGCCTAATAGGCCCAACTCCTCTTACTCACCGAAACTCAAATCAGTGCCAAAAAAGCCACTAATCACCTTAATTTCCCGGGGCATGAGCTCCTTACTTCCTTTAGATAGCATAGAAGCGTGTGCGCGTACGTCTGTAGCAATATACCCTGCACCAGACTCCCCAATTTAGAAGCTGGAAGAAAAGACATACTATGGATAAAACTCTCTCAGGGCTGCAACTAAATTCACCTGTTGCATTTACCGGTAACCTTCTGAGAACAACTTTGTCCAGCTCTTTGACAACCATTCTGAAAAAACTGACCATCTGATTAGTGGATATCCTTCCTCCAAGGTCACTATACTTGGGGACTTCAATGTTCATAATAAGAAATGGCTAGGATCTTCAAAAACGATCCAAAAGGAAGAGCAGCGGAGGCCTTTGCAGTCAGCAACCCATATCCAATATGGTTCAGCAGCCTACTAACTTTCCTCGCATTCCAACACACAGCTCAAATCCCTTGGATCTCCTTCTTACTATAAATCCTGACTGCTATAAGATATCAGTCACCGCCCACGTTGGTCGCTCTGACCATAGCATGGTCACTACTTCCTGTTCAATGCAACCCGAAGTCACACAATCATCACACCCACGTATTGTTTGGCACTACAACTCCGCGAACTGGGACGAAATGCGAGATTACTTTTCCTAATTTCCATGGTCGTCTGTCTGATTCCCTCATCCTGACCCCTCTGATATCTCACAAAACGTCACCAAAATTATCCAAGCTGGCATGAAATTATTGATTCCACGTACATAGAAAACCTCTGCAGCCACTCAAAGAAGCTGGTTCTCTAAATCCTGTGACTAGGCCAGACTTGAAAAGGTTAAAGCTTACAAAACGCTTCTACACAATCCCAGGCAAGAAAACCGTCAAGCAATTAACGACGCAAGAAACCGCTATGTCCTCATTCTTTCTGAGGCAAAAAACACGTCTAACAACTACATCAAAAACAAAGTCCTCTTAAGCTCTAGCTGCAGCAAACCCAAACCAGAGCATTACTGTTGTCGTGGATGGCCATTCCTCTAAACTGTATCCAATTAATGCAGGAGTTCCTCAAGGTTCAGCTTTAGCCCCTACTTTATTTCTTCTCCACATCAATGACCTCCTCTCTAGCACATCCAACCCAGTTAACAGTTACGCGGACGACAGCACCCTCCACTCAAATATTCAATATTTTAAGCCTGTCTCTTTAGTCCAATTAAATGAGGATCGCAGACTCATGGAGGGTTCTGTCTCCGTGGATCTCCAAAAAATATTAGATTGGGGAAGCATAAATCTTGTACAATTCAACCCCAAATCACAGTCTTGCTTTCTTTCTCATAAGAGATACACCAGCCCTAGCTTCACCACAATGAACAACCAAGTTATTCAAAGTAATGAGTCCTTTTCACTTGTTGGCATTTCTGTGGATCGAAGTCTCAATTTGCACCAACATGTCACATCAATTGCAGAAGCGGCTGCTAAGGAACTAGGTTACCTCTTCATGGCTCGCAAATACTTTTCACCAGCTAATCTCTATATCTTATATACTTCACAAATAAGACCAAACTTCGAATCCCACATCTGGGGTGCTGCTGCCGCTTCCCCACTCGCTATCCTGGACTCCATTCAGAAGAGAGCTATACGTCTCAGCGGTGACCCTACCCTCGCCCAGGGGCTGCCATCCCTTGCCCACCGACGAAACCGTTCTATACTTCATACAGGCGTAAATACGTTTCGGTGACTTTGAGAGTGCTTGTTTACTTCCCTGCAACCGGTTTTGCTTTTTACGGCATCGTCTGATAAACGAAATGTTTCATTCTTAAGCCACAGAAAAAGTCTCTGCATTTGAATTTGAACCATTTCGATGAAAATTGGCTACCATAACGCACTTGCTACGTTCAGACTTTTTTATTATATTTACTGCCACTAAGGAATTAGTACAGATGGTGATAATACTGATATACATTAAACTTACGACAAAGGCTGTTTTTCAGAATTTCAGAATCATCACCTAGTACTCTCACGTACTTGTTATATAAAGTCGTGGCAAGAGGTTTCCAGTTTGTTCCGTTAAAACTACAAAGATCACGTAAGTCGGCCATACGCATTACGCAAATAGAATATGGATGCCACATATTACGACACATAAAATACAGGTCTCTCCGCAAATATAGCTCAATTTTGGAAGATGGGAAACCGTCTGAGAGAATTTCTGTTAGATTAAATTCTTTCTCTTTTCCGTCGTTCATCTGGGCCTTTTTATTAAGCAAATTGTTCTTTCGTTGTGCGTGTTCAGAAATTACAAATACCCCATCTAATGAATGTTCCCGTCAATATAGATTTTGCTAAGGTAAAGCACAATACTACAGCGTGTTTTCTTAAGGCGCATACAGAAACCAGTGGCTGAAAAATGTAATAATGATAACGTTTTTATGCAACCACACAAAAAATAAAAGTTTGGACGCAACAGGAGCAAATTTTCATTAAAATACACTTACTTTCCAAAAAATCCGTCTCTGATCAAAAATAAAAACAATATTGACAAAAAAATTTAGCAGGTGTACTTTTTTAATTTTGTGTGATCAAAAAATTATATCTTTAAATTTGCGTTTCATTCAGTTAAAAGCAATGTTCCGTGGGACTTTGTCGTCGGTTTATTAAGTCATTAAGTCGTCATGCCTAGTCGCCGTTTACAGAACAATTTCAATCATTTAAAAAAAATTAAAACGGGGTGGTATTTGGTATGCGGAAGGCCAGTTTTTCAATCATATAAATTTCCAACCCCATAGCACTCAGTGTGTCAATAGTGTTACAGTGTTGGTCCAGGTGGTCTGAAAAAGGAATCCAATCCCCGTCATGGATTCTGACAACCTCGAGTAGCTTCAGTACAGACGATCGTCATTGGAGGATTACGGCTTTATAAGACACAGTTTCCTCCACACGATCGATTGGAAATGCTTGGTTGGGAGGTTACCAACAAAGAGCCTCTATGGCAACGGTATATCTCAGAATACACGCTTATGGGTTTCGTTTGTATAGACTGTTTTATGTGTCACACCGATTCCTCGACATGTTTGGCTTGAGTGGTTAACGGCAGATCAAATTGGTATGGTGAATGGTATCGTGTTGTGTTCTTACAAGAAAATACCGTGACCCTGCTTCTATGACCTTTTCGCCCCCAAAGGTTTAATTAAAATTAATTTTTTCGAAAGCGAGTATACTTTTTATAAATACTTTTATCAAGGACATAAAATTTGGTAGATAGTATAACCTTTATTGTAGGCAACAACAAACCTGTTCGAGCATTCGAGCAAATACATAAAAACTACACCTGCCAAAAGATAATCAGTCACAACCAATTCCATTAAACATTTTTTACATGAATATTTGCAAGTAATTTTCTCGCGAATTTTTTTTACACAAATTGGCGTAACTAATGTTACACGAAAATTATATAAAAAATCGTTAAATGAGAATTTGCAAAAAATATATTTACACGAATTTTTTCTAAACATTTTTTTTCACGAACCTTCAACAAGATGATTTTTTTGCCGTGAATTCGAAAACAGTTATTCTACAATAACCTAAATTTGAAAAATGTTTCTATTTTAAAAACAAATGACAAACAACAATCAAAAAAAGTTAAGCTAGTGCGATATGCTAGTGAATTTTTATTAAATGTTTCAAACTTGAATAACTCAATTTTCTATAAGTTTAAAAAGTTTAATTTTAGTATGTCGTAAGATCTTTCCTAAGGAAAGATATCCATCAAATTTTATTAAAGTAACTTTGTAATATTCGGAGAAAAAAATTTTTCGAAAGAAAATTCAAAATTTGAATACCTCAATTTTCTATCAACTTAGAAAGTTGAATTTTGGTGCGTAATAAGGTCTTTCCCGGTAAACCCTGTCCGATTTTCTTGGCTAACGAACTCATCCAAGCCGTTAATAAAAGAAAGGCACATATAAAAATTGAAACTGATCCCGGATATGCGTTCTAGGGGTCCTAGTTCGCGCTCATTTGAAAAAATGTTTGCAAAGTCAAAGTCTCATCAATCTCTCAATAGGAGATATGTCTCTTATTTCTAAATGTTGTATTGAATTTTTAACTATAAGTGCTACTCCCCTAAAACCACCAGCTCTAACATTTCGCAGTAAGTTATAACCCGAAGAGATAATATTATTTGTTACTTTTAACCACGTTTCAGTTACAATAGCAATGTCTATGCTGTGATCATACAAAAAATTTCTAACTGTCCTTTATTGGACACTATTGCTCTAGCATTTCATTGCAATATATTTAGATTATACATTATAACCACCTAAAATTTGTAATATGCCGTTCTTAACATATTTGTCTATGAACTGAAAGCTGTTATTAACATTTATCATTTTATATTTTATAAATATATATATTAAATCTGTTTGTTTCTATACTACGCCAGTCTTTTTGGGTGGTAGGGTTCCTGTGACCGAGATTCTATGTCTGAGATATAACGGATGTAGAGGGTAATTTTGGAAAAGATACAATGTCTCTGTGCTGTTGCGACATACCTGAACTATTATAATAGACGACTTCTCTTCCTTTACGTTTTGGTTGTATTTTTGTAAAATAACTATTTTCGTGTGTCTGAGTTGTTGTATTTAACCTGTTATATTATTTGTTTTAAGAGGATAGGAATAACTTGTGTTATACTTTTCCATGGTAGATTTAAATGAAATATTTTCTAGACCCATCTTATGTTTAACAGCTTTTTGTTTGGAAAATTCCGGACAAACATTCCGGTCTGTAGCAAGATATTCGCCACCACACAATGCACACTGATTTTTTTCGGATTGACATATACTGTTATTATGTTCTTGAGAACATTTTTTTACATCGTTCTTTTCCCTTATACTGCTGACTGATTTGCGCGTATCCTAAACACTTAAGACACTGGATAACTTTTTTGTATATATGACTGGACGGAAAACACAATTTTCTCAATTAAAACTTTTTCCGGTAATGTTTGGCCTCTTAATGAAACTAAAATAGACTGTGTCGGCAAGTAATCGACTTTATCATTTTCGGCTACTTTGCGTTTTAGTCTACGAGCTTCTGTTATTTTACAATTATCAAAGTACATTGGTTTTACTAAATCTCTCAATTCTGTTTATGAAATATTGCTATCTACTTTACGCCTTGTCTTTTAGCTAAGTACCTCTGTATGTTAACATTGTGCCCACCTTCTAACAGTATTTTAGAAGTTACCAGAGCATCAGCACTATTTTTTTGTTGACAGTTCTATTTTTAACTTATTTCTACCTATACTATTTATACTTCCAATATCATTGTTTGCTTGAGTACCGCTATTACGTATTAGTCTTGAAGTGCCAATGATATGTGATCGCCCTATATTTTTATATTCTCGATGTGAATATTAAATGGACCCGTATCATTTTCATCGTGAAAAATTACCTCTTTTGGTAAAATATTTTTTCTTTCGTCTTTTCGGTTATCAATAATAGTTTTATCATTTATCTGCTTTCCAGTTTTATGTAAAAAAATTCCTGTATTGGTTATTTCTGATATAATAATTTTTCCCCTAACTTATTTCCCTGGCTTCCATCTAATTGTTGTAAATAATTTAAAATTTGAGTATTACTTACAGTATTAGTATTAGTACCTGAAAATGTTCGTGATCCGGTAGAATTATCATATTTATTTGATATATCAGTTTCTAAGTCATCTTAATATATATCTAATAATTTTCACTATCGGGTGATTCTTTTTCTTTCCTCGATGACATATGCAAAGGTTCTAAAATGGATATTACCATCCTAAATTCACAATAAATTAATATTATTTTGCACCCACACAGCAACAGGTCCGACCGTATCGACGTCGCTAAAGCGCTTTTTCAAACAACAAAGTTATTTTGACGAAATATGGTACATTGTTTTTACTATTAGGGTTATACTGCTATCCAAATTTGATGAATGCCTTCATTAGAAAACTACATATTTGCCATTAAAAACATTTTTATGAAAATTCACTGCTATAACAGACTTGATGTGTCCAGTCTTTTTATATTGCAGCATTCGATTGTTGGTGAGCTTAATCGGGCCGTCCCTTGTTTGTGTCATTTTCCATTTCTTATTTTTTTGGGATATCCACTTCTTTTGCTTTGCTACATGTTTATTTGATCATATTTTTAATTTTTATGCCTACTATATATCTCTTTCTTCTTAATATTTCTTTACCTTTTACAATATTGCATTCAATGAAGTATTTCTCATGCCATCTAGTGCTTCCCTCCTTGGTTCTAGTTTTTTTCTTGCTTAATATGTTTTATGCTCCTGCCAAAAGCTTTTCTCTGTTTTTGCACGCAGATATTATTTCTTTAAGATTAATCTTATTGATTTCTTCTTCAAACTTGTACAGTTTCTTTGCATAATTCAGTTTGTTCCATCGTTATTTTCGACACCTTTTTGCCACACGCACGTGCCGACTATGAATACCAAAATAGAGTTGGTCACCCTAGTACGTCAAGCAATGTTGGTCAACCCGAAGATGTAACCCTAGAGATTTAGCCTTTTGGGCCGCTCAGAGCCGTGAGAATGTTTTTCAAATGACTGTCTGATTGGCTAGAGAGGCCGCCTACCCCCTTCTAGACCCAGAGAAGACTTCTAAATCAAGAACTCTGCAAAGGTCCCGTATTCATCGATGATCGTGCTATAGTGCAGTTAGAGTCCTTCGTTGTCCCCTGGGCGTTGGGAATAGCAGCTCGTAGCCGCCACGTGGATTATAGAACGAGGCTGCTCCTCGTTCATTCTGAAAAGTGATAGAAACCACGTGGACCAGAGAGCGAGGGTGTCCCTCCTTCCCATTTATGTGCTACAAGATGCGTGTACCAGAGAATGAGGCTACTCCTTATTGTCCGTCTGTTCAACTAGTTATTTACTCTACGAATAAGGGCTGTTCCCGAAGCACATCGAGGCTGTTATCAATTAAACGTAATCAATTAAAGCTATCGGAGAAAGTATCGAATTAGCTCTACACAGTTTTTGTGCATTTTATTTGCTTCTTGCATTGCCTTTATTTTTTGTTAATGCATTTTTGCACTTTGCTTGGACCAGATTAGGACCGTTAAATATATGCACCAAAATAGGCGTAGCAGAGGTCAACAAATTTCTGTGACAATTCATGTTTATAAGAAAACTTATTTCACACATGTTTATATCTTCTGCTGATTTCCGTGAATATCGTCCCTCAAACATTGTGTTCCTTATACTTAATACATTTTTTCACAGAAATTCATTTGCTTGACTCCTCGTTTATTCATTTCTCCAAATCAAATTCACCAGTTACAATACTTTCCACTTGTCTGTCTACTACCGGATTAAAACCTCCCATTGTAATTATCTCACCCATTTTCCATACTTTTTTACCCACTTCTCCAATTTTTCATCCTTGCTTTTGGTGTCGAGAAGTACACTTGGTCTCTGTTTCAACTGTCAATATAGGTATTTTATCGTTGACATAGTATATATTTCTCATTTTATTGGCCTATTTGTGCAAATGCATTCGTTCCTGAGTCTTCTCTTCCATTATAATCATGTAGGCATTACTATATGTGAAGTCCCCATTTTTGACCACTTTGCTTCCGACATGCCAAGTATATCGATATCCATTTTTTTGCATTATGCTCTACTTCCAGCTTCCCTGCCTTTAGTACACTCCTAACATTTCATGTTTGAATGACTGCTTGAATACGTTCTTTTCATATTACTTTAAAAGATTTCTTAATAACACGTTGTAGTTTTAGCGCTAGGGACAAGGGTTGCGCATGATAACAGTCTTAGAGAAGCCTGTCCCTGTCTTTTGCTAACAGGGTTTGAGTACCGAAGCTCATGAACCGCACAAACTTTTCTTTGGACTTTGTCTCCTATGGTTCCTGGTTAGGGATATGAGTGTGAAAGGTGGTGGTTTTCCGTTGCCTTCCGTTTAGTTTTTAAAATAATATATACAGAGAGCGAAAGAGAGATATAAAGGGAGAGTTTTTTAATAGAAATATAAGAAATCAATGTGGAAATGAATATTAGGTAATGTAAGAACCTGAAAAAAGGGCTTATGGGACAGCTTCACTACCTACTCGTCTTCTATAGCAGGTGCCTGGATCTATTTTTTCAAGTTCCTAATGAAGCTTATGAAGGACGTAATAGTATAGTAGTAATATTTTTGCTTTTTGTAAGCTCACTGGCCACTACACCACATGAAATATTTTTGCTGATTAACAATATTTGATAAATTTTATGGCAAAAAAAAATGGTTTAGTGCTAACAGACCAAAAACGAGTAAGAATAAAAATAGGAAGGCAATGTTTTCGTAAAAGAAACAGTCAAGTTCGTGATTCTAATAAATGTATAATATATCTTAAGAATAAATGTTTACATATTTTACCCTGATGTATTCTTAAAACATTTAAATAAAGTTTTCGGGACACATACCCAGATGCAAACAGATATTATACAATAGGGTACAAACGTGACGTAATTGTATAGCAAGAAGCCGGTCTTGAAGGAATAAGCAACAGTCCATTTGTAAGGGCATACGGTATGCATAGGAGTATGTGTTCGACCCAAGGTGGTCGTACACTAAAATGTTTGAAGTACACAAGTGAATAACTACTGTCGTCTTCGCCTGGTTCATATTCCAGGTGCGAACCTACAGCATTGGTGCGATCACTGTGGAGTCACTACAAATACGTGAGTCCACTACTCAATCGCATTTGCTACAAGACATAAATTGGCCGAAGAGAAAGAAATGTCTTTTATCCCCTTTAGCTGTAATCCTAACTTCGTTTTCTTTGAGTTTTATCTAGCAAAACATTCTCACTGGGAGAAAGTTGGAATAAATAAGTAAATGCTTCATTAGTATTACGCTAAGTTTTAGAATATCTACTAAATACTTTAAGTGTAAAGCATCATGCAAAAATTATATATCCTTAATTTATAGAATTTAGCGAATTTTCGAATAAAAAATTCGATAATGATCGCGACTATAACTTTTAAACCGATAACATATATATATATATATATATATATATATATATATATATATATATATATATATATATATATATAAATATATATAAATATATATATATATATATATATATATATATATATATATATATATATATATATATATATATATATATATATATATATATATATATATATATATATATATATATATATATATATATATATATATATATATATATAGTTAAATAATGCCCCATTTTGACTTCTTGATAACAACTAATTTATTTTAAACCAAAAGTACATAAAAAACAACAATTTTTCACAAAATTCAAAAGTCGGGATCACCCCATTAGTGAATTTTTTCTACGAAAATTCACTAAAAGCTGAACTATGTTCCAAAATTTAGATCTGTAAGCTCAAAGACGAAACAGTTATAGACATTTAAAAGAACATTAGGTTTTTGCTCCTAAAACGCCAAAGTCGCGATTTGAAACGTCGTAATTGCCAACATTTAAGCAAAGAATATGTAACGAATACGGGTTACGTAGAAAAATACAGCAATAAGAGTGTTTTAAAAATCCTTACGTTTCAGCTTCAATCGTCAGTGTCCTCCCTTTCACTAAAATGTTTCAGGACAATTAATTTCAAGTAGACCCTTTCTCTAATGCTTTGGCAATAGTTTTAGTTATATAGTTTATCGTTTAATGGTCTATAATTTTTGGCGAATTTTCGTAAAAAAAAAGATCGCTAAAAGGAGACCACCACTTTTAAATTGTGAAAATATGTCTTAAAATGAACGCGGTCTAGGCCTCCTAGAAACCATATCAGGGGTTATTTTCAGTTTTTGTCTATTTTCATATATACAGAGTGACGCAGTTTTACGGTGAAAGCTCAATACATCCGTTATTATAGAAGACACGGGAAAAAAGTGTTACATTGTTTCTGCTATAGAGTTGATACAGGTAATCAAATTTGATGCTTTCACTAAAAAATACATATTTGCTTTGAAAAAAATGCAGAACAAAATTGTTTTCAGATTTTCGTGAAAAAATTGTTGCAAATTTTCATGAAACAATCTCTTGTAAGTTTTGTTGAAAAACTTTTTGTGAATAATTATATCTAGGTAGGTAGATAAATACTCTAAAGAAGATAGTTGACCAAGAAAATCGGACCAGTTTTTTCGGAAACGTTTTAAGTATATTTTCGCAAAATTTTTAAGTTTTCCAAACAATAAAGCTAGTTCGATTAAATATGGTACATTGGTTTCACTATATAAACTGGTTACCAAATTGGATGACAGATTTTATTAAAAAAAGACATAGTTACTATTAAAAACCTTTTTATGTAAATATGAAAATTAAGTACCATAATGCACCTGCTGCATCCACACTTTTTGTATGTCTTGGATATATATATATATATATATATATATATATATATATATATATATATATATATATATATATATATATATATATATATATATATATATATATATATATATAGGGTGGCGCATTGAAAACGAAACTGACCGATTTGCGTCCAGTCAAATCTTTTTTTAAGGAACCCTAAAACAAGTCAATTTTAATATTGAGGGGGACATGTTTTGACATAAAACTCAACTTTGTCACATAAACCCCTTAAGGGTGGTGATAACAACCCTTATATTTTAAATAGGGAACATGGGTCGAGTGTTACATAATTTGAAAGCTCTTTATTTTCTGAATTCAGCACACAAATTTTTTTGGAAGTTTTATCAACTTCTTTAAAAGCTATTCACAGTTGAAGATGCAAAAACGCATTTCACTCATTCCGATAAGAAATGTGCTGATAGTCAATGTTTCTTACCGGAATGAGAGAAGTGCGGTTTATTATTTCAGTTTATCGGTCGGTTTGATACTTGATAGTACCACCAAAAATTAATTTCACAATGGTGTATTCTGTAGAAGAAAGAGTTGAAATAATTAATCTTTTTTTCAAAAACGATGACTGTCCCAACCGTACCGCAAATTTGTTTAATGAACGACATCCGAACAGACATGTTAACAGAAAATACATTTTGGAGTTAGTTGAAAAGTTTCGACAAAGTGGTTCAGTAGCCAACAAAAAACGAGATCCTGAACGTGAATTTTCGGTTAGAAATGAGACTACTGAGATTGAAGTTTTAGGACAAATTGCTGCAGACCCAACTTTGAGCACGAGAAAATTGGCCACTATTTCAAAGATCTAAAGAAAAACTATTCAGCGGATATTGAAGCATCATAAATTTCACCCGTATAAAATTCATCTTTTACAACAACTGAATGAAGTTGATTTTGACCGGCGTCTGGAGTTTTGTGAAGCTATGACTGCACGAATAGCTGATAACGGGTACTTTCTGTTCAATATGTATTTTTTAGACGAGTGTACGTTTTAATTAAACTCTACAATCAATCGCCATAATTGTCGTTATTGGGCAGATAATAATCCAATAAATTTTCACAAACTCCACACTCAAACTCCACAGAAATTGAGTGGCGGGACTGACATTTTTAGAGATCGTTTAATGGGACCAATTCTTCTTAATGGCAATTTGAGTAGCGAAACGTATTTGGAGTTACTAGAAAATATCGTTTACCCTCTACGAATTGACATTGTTGAAAATGATTATCGCTATCAAGAAAATCAATTAGTGTTTCAACAAGATGGAGCTCCTCCGCATTTTTCACAACGTGTTTGGGACTTTTTGAACAGAGAAATTTGCCAAAACAATGGATTGGGCGTAGAGGTGCTATTGAGTGGCCCCCTATATCACCGGATTTAACTCCTTTAGAGTTCTTTCTATGAGGCCATTTAAAGAGTAGAATTTACGCAACAGAACCGGAGACTCTGGAAGAATTACGACGACGCATTGTTGAAGAATGCCGTCTAATAACTCTACAAATTCTCCAGAATGTCAGAGCTCGTTTTGAACAAAATTTGTACTTTGTGTATGGAAGCTGGTGGTCAACAATTTGGACACTTACTTAACTGAATAAACATTTTTGAACGTTTGGTTTAGTTTTTTAGTTTTTTAACGAAAAATGAACTAATTAGTGCATTTCTTATCACAATGAATGAAATACGTTCTTGCAACTTCAACTGTGAATAATTTTTAAACGAGTTGATAAAGCTTAAAAAAAAATATTTTGTGCTAAATTCAGAAAAGAAATAGCTTTCAAATGATGTAACACTCGACCCATGTTTCCTATTTAAAATATAAGGGTTCTTATCACCACCCTTAAGGGGTTGATCTGAGAAAGTTGAGTTTTATGTCAAAACATGTTTCCCTCAATATTAAAATTGACGTGTTTTAGCGTTTCTTACAAAAAAATTCTCTGGACGCAAATCGGTTTGTTTCATTTTCAATGCGCCACTCTGTATATTAAGAACTAACTAACATGTTCTTTAAACTAAAGAATACATAATATGTTAGTAATTGGAGATATTCATATTCTAGGACATGCGGACAAGATTACTCCTATGTTTACTCAAGTTGCAGCGCCGAATGGGTGTATTCTGGTATAACAGCAGATGAACCGTTGTGCTGTCATGATAAGAAGAGCATCCCTTGCGACGGCGCCACTGTTGCTCCGTGAATTTGTGACCTCTTATGAATATCTCCAATTACTAACATTATATATATATATATATATATATATATATATATATATATATATATATATATATATATATATATATATATATATATATATATATATAGTTCTCGTAGATTAGGTATTCATTAGTTATTAAGACACATTAGTCATTACATAATTTGCACGTACCTAACTAAATATAATAATTTTCTTTTTACCTTTATATATTTTCTTCAGCTTCTTGCTTTAAAAATCAATTAGTTATTTGTAATAGTTAATAAACTTAACCAGATTTCTTATGTATATTGATAATTTATTTTTAAACAGCATGGAATACTACTCTCAAACCAACCCTCTGCCACTGTTGACGAGACGACTATGGTGGGCTTTATTTTGGTCCTTTTTGGCTTCACTTTCTGGCCGCTAGAAGTGGTACTTCTATTTCATCGTCGGCACTGTTTCCATCTGATATGTGACAATTTTTAATATCAAATTGTTACATTATCAATGCGTAAACTCTTTTTAACTTTGCTGTAACCTAAAAAGTCAACTAAAATATTCTGTTAAATTTTTATACATACATGTGTGTTCTATAAATAAAGCAGTGCATGGTAGAATAATTCAAACATCCATTACAATCCAAAGCTGAAAACGGAAATGCGAATTTTGCGGTTATTCTAGTGGTAAATACAGTTTTTAAAATTAAAATGAAATGTTCATCGAAACGTGCTTAAATCCTGTGTGCTTCGACCGAGTGTGCACAATACACATCCGATGAGTTTCACGTACTAATTGATAAAAATATATAATGCATATTTTCCAAAAGCCTCTTGATTTTAAAGCTTTTTATTAACAAAAATTCACTTCATCGATACTCACCAAATGAAGCGTTGCCAATTATAAACCATTTTATGGGTATTCAAAGTTGTACGCTGTTACGCTTAATGAACTGAATTGTTAAATAATTATCGCGTTTTGTTTCATATATACTGTAGGGTATTTTATTTATTACTGCACGTTTCTCCACATAGTTGGTACATGATAAATTATCTACAAAAAAATGATTACGTTAATGGACACATTTTTTCAGAATCCCGAAAGAGTTAAATTTTATACAGTGTGGAACAGACAAATGGAATAATTTCAGTATTTAAATTAATGTGCATGTTGATAAAATCTCAAAAACACGTCATATTTAGATTAAACTTTACCCCTACATTCAACCCCATTTGTGACTGTTGTAACGTCCCTCTTTGTGGACGATTTGCTGGCTATCCTGGAGCTGTGGGAGGTTGAGGTCCAGGCGTATGCTGATGATCTAGTCATAATGGTTTGAAGCAAATATGAGGAGGAACTAGCAAGTACGCTTCAAGAGGCACTAAATGTAGTGAATGATTGGTGTCGGAGGGAACAGGTGTCTGTGAACCCCCGCAAAACTATCATTTACCAGAAGAAGAAGGCTGGATAAATTAAAACCACTTAATCTTATGGGGGAACGATTCCATTTACGGAACAAACAAAATATCTGGGGGTTACCCTGGATAAGAAGCTCAACTGGGACGTACAGTTAGAAAATGTCATCCGCAGGGCTAAACTGTCCCTGTGGACATGCCGTATAATCTGTGGAAATAACTGGGAAACAAACCCCCAACAGATGTACTGGCTCTATGTAGTGGTTATCAGACCAATGATAACATATGGAGCCATAGTTTGGTGGCCCAAGTCCCTTCGTGGTATCGCGAAGGCCAAACTGGCTCATCTACAGAGACAAGCTTGTCTGATGATAACGGGAGCGATAAGCACCGCACCATCAGCCGCTCTGGAGGTCCTCCTTAATATTCCACCTCTTCTTATATGGCTGGAGAGGGTGGCGAGGTGGACAACGTATAGATTAAAACGAATGGCCGACAGCATGCCGAAAGAAATCAGTCTGGGAGGGTTCGGACTCCTTGATGACATTGACGGTCATGAGATGCTGGGAATGGTCTCAGACTTGATGCCTACAAAGATCAGTAGAGATCTGTGTTTCAAGACCGTCCTCCCAGAAAAGGAAATCAAACGACCCTATTGAGAGATAATATCTGCTGGAATGCTGACGGCTCCAAAACCAATATGGGAGTAGGAGGCGGCGCATATGGAGGCAACACCGATGCTAGACTATCAACTAGCCTTGGCAAGTACGTAACAATACACCAGGCGCAAGTGCATGCCACCGAGATGTGTGCAAGGGAAAGTATAGGAAAACAGGACACACAGATCGATAAAGATATATACAGATAGCCAAGCTGCAATAAATGCTCGTGGTTCCTACCGTTGCAACTCAAAAACGGTATGGAGTTGTAAATATGCCCTCAACTAACTGGGCAGCAGTAATGAGGTGTCACTGGTCTGGATACCAGGTCACTCGGACCATGATGGCAATGTTGCGGCCGACGCGTTTTCCAGGAGTGGTGTCCAGAGGGACTTTATCGGACCAGAACTGGTGCATGAGTATAACATCATGCACAGCAAAACGCACCTTAAAGACCTGGACAGAAAGAATGACAAGCCAGCAATGGCAAAATCTGCCAGGATTAGCTTACTCTAATGCCTTCATAAATGGCATGTCACAGCAGAGCACGTACTATGTTCCTGTCCGGCGGCGGACAGAACTAGATACCTGCTCTTTGCTCCGGAAGATCTGGATCAACTTTCGCCCACAAAGATTATCGACCTCTGCAGGAGGCTGGCTCTGTTGGGAAAAATATAGACCATTAGGCGTGAGCCACAATATACCTTATGGTCGCGGTAGAGGACCGGTATGGCACACTCACATTCAAACCTAACTTAACCTGACCTAACCCCCAAATTTCTTAACAGAAAGTAGGGGCTTGTGATACCCCATTTGATATATATATATCTTCATTCTATACTCAAAAATGCTACGGTTTTAACATTTATTGCACAAATTAATAGTTTTTTCTTTATTTTTTTGCTTTATCGTCGGTCTATTTCCGCAACCATGACAAATCACCTCAATATCCTGGAAATTTTGCCGAATCCCTGCCTTTCTGTAAAGTGTATAGGGATCTTTAGCGTGCCCAACATCGCATGGACACAGTAATGACGGATTTACGCCCCCTCCGAATGGCGGAGAATTCAGATATTCAACTTGCTCAAATACAAGCCATATACTGAAGAAGTGAAAGGAAAACCCGGGGAATCTAACCCGATACCCCTTGCTTCAGAGGTACACGTCCTTACCACTGAACCACCGAGGCTCTAAAATTAACAGTAATAAACGGTAATTGTTCTGATTGCCGAACTTTGCTACAACGCACTAAAAAATTAATAACCAGTCGCGTTTCATTCTTGATTTAAAAAAAATAAAGACCACATCAATTTCAATATAGTAGATGTTCAAAGTGCATACCTTGGACGTCTTGGCAGCATCCTAATTAGGTCTAACTAGGTCACACAGTCATCACACCCACGTATCGTTTGGCACTACAACTCCGCAAACTGGGACGAAATGCGGGATTACTTTTCCTCATTTCCATGGGCGTCTGTCCGCAATTATCCAAGCTGGCATGGAATTATTTATTCCACGTACACAGAAAACCTCTTCAGCCACTCAAAAGCCCTGGTTCTCTAAATCCTGTGACAAGGCCAGACTTGAAAAGGTCAAAGCTCACAAAACGCTTCTACACAATCCCAATCAAGAAAACCGTCAAGCATTTAACGACGCAAGAAACCGCTATGTCCGCATCCTTTCTGAGGAAAAAAACTTGTTTACTAACCACATCAAAAACAAAGTCCTCTTAAGCTCCAACGGTGGCAAACCCTTCTGGACTCCTGCTAAATCTATTGGGAATAATTTCTGCAAAAGCACGTTCCCACTTCTTGCCTCAGGGGATGAAATTGTTTCTACCGCCCTGGGCAAGGCTGAACTTTTTGCTTCGTTAATCGCCGGCAATTCTACTCTCAACCCACCTCCAAATGTTCAACCTCCAACAGTCCCCAATGTCGCGCATAAAATGACGGATATCATTTTCAAAACTAAAGAGGTACGAAAGATGCTCTCTTCTCTTAATACCAGGAAAGCCTCTGGCCTTGACGAGATCGCAGCAATTGTTCTCCAAAAATGCGCACCAGAACTTGCTCCTGTCCTGACTCGTCTGTTCCAGATATCTTACAATAAAGGCATATTCCCTAGTAACTGGAAAACTGCTCGAGTACAACCCATCCCCAAGAAAGGATCCAAAGCGCTTCCTAGCAACTACAGGCCTATTTCTCTCCTTTCAGTCGTCTCTAAAGTGATGGAAAAGTATATAAATACCAAATTACTAAAATTTCTTGAAAAACACAGTCTAATCCACGACAGGCTGTATGGATTCCGTCAGCGCAGATCGACTGCTGACCTCCTTTCCTTTGTCACCCATTCTTGGAACAAGTCTATGGAACTACACGGTGAATCCCAGATTGTCGCTCTAGACATATCCAAAGCATTCGACCAGGTCTGGCACGCAGCGCTGCTTAATAAACTTCCGGCCTATGGTCTACCACCAAAACCTTGTACCTGTACAGCAAGTTTCCTCTCCAACAGGAGCATTTCTGTTGTTGTGGATGGCCATTCATCTAAACTGTATCCAATTAATGCAGGAATTTCTCAAGGTTCAACTTTAGCCCCTACTTTGTTTCTTCTCCACATCAATGACCACCTCTCTAGCACATCCAACCTAGTTCACAGTTACGCGGACGACAGCACCCTCCACTCAAATATACAATATTCTAAGCCTGTCTCTTTAGCTCAATTAGATGAGGATCGCGGACTTCTGTCACCGTGGATCTCCAAAAAATACTAGACTGGGGAAGTAGAAATCTTGTACAATTCAACCCCACCAAATCTCAGTCTTGCTTTCTTTCTCATAAGAGATACACCAGCCCTAGACCCATCATAACAAACAACCAAGTTATTCAAAGTAATGAGTCCTTTTCACTTGTTGGCATCTCTGTGGATCGAAATCTCAATTGGCACCAACATGTCACATCAATTGCAGAAGCAGCTGCTAAGAAATTAGTTTCCTCTTCCGGGCTCGCAAATACTTTATTCCAGCTAATCTCTATACCTTATATACTTTACAAATAAGGCCAAACCTCGAATACTGCTCCCGCATCTGGGGTTCAGCTGCCGCTTCTACACCCGTTATCCTGGACTGCATTCAAAAGAGAGCTATACGTCTTATCGGTGACCCTACCCTCACCCAAAGGCTACCATCCCTTGCCCACCTACGTGCCGTCGGTGACCCTCTTTCTCTCTCTCTCTCTCTCTCTCTCTTATAGATATCTGCACGGGCACGGCTCAGAGGAGCTTTCCTGCATAGTTCCCCCACCTGCTGCCCCCAAAAGATCTATCAGGGGAACAGAGCGAATGCTCCCTTTTACTGTCCAGGTCACCAGACATAGAACATCTTGTTATGCCCGCTCTTGTGTCCCGAGGACTTCCAAATTGTGGAATTCCTTGCAGGCACATGTTTTTCCTTCTCCTCCGAACCTCCAAACCTTCAAGTCCAGAATTAACAAGTTGCCTCTTTCCTCCTTGTCAACACCCACGGTACGATAGTATTTAGGCTGTAAGCCCTCGTGGTGTGTTGTTGAAATTAAAAACACAAAGATGTCTTCTAAGGTTAATCAACATCTGAGGTGTAATCGCAATCGTTATTATTCTTCCAAAGTCGGTTAAAACGCATGGTTTAGTTTTGTACACCATACTTTACCCTCATTAAAGGTAGTCTAATAGCGCAATAGCGGATGATCATGTTGGCCATTCTAACGAACTTTGCCTCCCTAGCCACTGTTCGGTTGCCTGTGCTTCGTCCTGCTGAAATCATATCACATGCGTTGGAACTTGTGGATTTATTCGATCAGGATATAAGCTTGACAAAGTTGTTACCGCATTACTTGGAAGCAGCGTTAATAATTATCTGCATTCAAATTGCCATCAGTGAAAAGGGGACCAATGACATGGTTTCCAGCTACTGCTGCTCAACAGTTAGCCTGGCTGTGAAGTGTAAAACTGCACTGGTCAGAAAACAAAACGTGTTCTAGTTGATTAACATTGTTATCCAACATTTCCTTCATTTGTTTACGAAAAGAAGTTTTTATGTTAAAATCGTTTCCATGAGCTCCTAAGTTTGTAGCAATGTATAGCGATGCATTTTATTTTCTTTTAGTTGTCGAATAATACGTGAATGGCTAAAATATAAGGTTGTGGCTGCTTGTCGACTCGAAGTATGTAGACTTTCCTCAAACTCAAGCATTAAATCCAATTTGGTATCATTACTTAGTGCAATAGAAGGTTTGTTTCTGTAGCTGCTTACATATTATACATATGATTTTCCTACTGTATGCAAAATCTTTGTCGGAAAACTCCTTACTCCTTACCGGTGTCTTTCCGACTTGAAGATTTGAAGATTGTGAGCATTCTGCGCTCTCAAGAACAACTTGTTACATGATCAACGTATTAGATCGAAAACTCAATTAGCTATTCACCGTTGCAGGACTTTAAAGAAACCCTGCTGTGAGGGCAATGGGTACGTTGAGCAATTGGGATCACAGTATGACGGTGTTTGAGGAGGTGAGTGGCTCAGTAGTTTTTGGGTTGTTTGTGTGTGATCGCAGTTGTGTATAAATGTGTGTGTGTATATGGGTGGTTGTATGTATAATGTGTGTTTTTGTTATGCGATGTAGGTTATGGTTGGCTGTAAGCATTGGCACCAGGTCACCGAGGTGCTTGTTTGGATATGGCCCAAATCTACCGTTGAGTTTGAGTAGTCATATGGGCTAGACTTTGCCGTGGGTTGGGTTCGGCCAGTGGATATATGGTATTTAGAAGTTTAGATCATTTATAAGCATTTAAATTTTATATTTATAGGTAATGTAAAAAAAGTCATAAATAAATAAATATCCAAGCTCGCGAAATTGCTGTTCAATTTTACCAATTGTCCCTTGAGATATGGACGACAAATTTCATCAGAATTTTATGTACAATTTGTACAATAGGTTAGGTTAGGTTAGGTTTGTATGTGAGTGGGCCATATCGGTCCCTCCACCGCGACCTTAAGGTCTATTGTGGCTCACGCCTAAAGTCTATATTTCGCCCAACAAATCCAGCCTCCTGCAGAAGTCGATAATCTTTGTGAGCGAAAGGTGATCCCGATCTTCTGGAGCAAGCTTTACCTTGCCAAAGAGCAGGTATCTAGTCCTGTCCGCTGCCGGACAGTAACATAGCACGTGCTCTGCTGTCTCTTCACTCTCCATACACAGCCGGCACTCGGTCTCCTGACCGACCCCAATACGGTGCATGTGGTGCCGCAAGCGGCAGTGTCCTGTATACAGGCCGACTAGAGTACTCAGTTGTTGTCTGTTCATCTCTAGAAGTTTTTTAGCGCTTGACTCAGACAGGCCATTTATGAAGGCCTTAGAGTGGGCTAATCCTGGAAGATTTTGCCAATATTGGATTGTCATTCTTTCTGTTCAGGTCTTTAAGATGCGTTTTGCTGTGCAAGATGTTATCCCCAGCACCGGTTCTGGTCCAACAAAGTGACTCTGGGACCCACTCCTGGCAAGCGCGTCGGCCGCAACGTTGCCGTCATGGTCCGAGTGACCCGGTATCCAGACCAGCGACACCTCATTACAGCTGCCCAATTCGTTAAGGGCAGATTTACAACTGCATACCGTCTTTGAATTACACCGGTAGGAACCAAGAGCCTTTATTGCAGCTTGGCTATCTGCATATATCTTTATCGATTTGTGTGTATCCAGGTTTTTTAAACTTTCCCTTGCACACATCTCGATGGCATAAACTTCTGCCTGGTGTATGGTTGCGTACTTGTCGAGGCTAGCTGATAGTCTAGCATCGGTGCTGCCCCCATATGCGCCAGCTGCTACTCCCAAATTGGTTTTGGAGCCGTCAGAGTACCAACAGAGGTCCGCTTTCAACAGGGTCGTTTGATTTCGGTCCCAGTCCTCCCTTTCCGGGAGGACGATCTTGAAAGACAGATATCTGCTGATCCTTGTAGGCATCAAGTCTGAGACCATTCCCAGAATCCCGTGACCATCAATGTCATCAAGGAGTCCGGATCCTCCCAGACTGACTTCCTTCGGCATGCTGTCTGCCGTTTGCTTTAGTCTGTACGTTGTCCACGTCGCCACCCTCTCCAACCATATGTGAAGAGGGGGAATATTAAGGAGGACCTCCAGAGCGGCTGATGGTGCGGTGCTTATCGCTCCCGATATCATCAGACATGCTTGTCTTTGTAGATGAGCCAGTTTGGCCCTCGCGATACCACGAAGTCTCTTAGGCCACCAAACTGTAGCTCCATATGTTATCATTGGTCTGATAACCACTACATAGAGCCAGTACATCTGTTGGGGGTTTGTTCCCCAGATGTTACCACAGATTCTCCGGCAGGTCCACAGGGACAGTTTAGCCCTGCGGATAACGTTTTCTAACTGTATGTCCCAGTTGAGCTTCTTATCTAGGGTAACTCCCAGATATTTTGCTCGGTCCGAAAATGGAATGGTTTCTCCCATAAGAATAGGTGGTTTTAATTTGTCCAACCTTCTTCTTCTGGTAAATGGAACAATTATCGTTTTGCGAGGGTTCACAGACATCTGTTCCCTCCGGCACCAATCATTGATTACATTCAGTGCTTCCTGAAGAGTACTAGCCAGTTCCTCCTCAGATTTGCCTCTAACCATTATGACGAGATCATCAGCATACGCCTGGACCTCAACCTCCCAGAGTTCGAGGATAGCCAGCAGATCGTCCACAAAGAGGGACCACAGCAGGGGGGATAGAACGCCCCCCTGAGGGCACCCCCTCGCAGCCCTGACCCCGACCACCTCCCCCCGCAATGAGGTAATAATGGTCCGATTGTGCAACATGTTTCCGATCCAGCTACAAATGGTAGGTTCCACCCCCGTAGCGATAGTGGCCTCGTAGAGGGAGATCGGTAATGCATTATTAAATGCTCCTTCGATGGCGAGAAATGCTGCCACCGCAACCTCTCCATTTTCCAGAGAGTGAGTGATTTTCTCGACGAGGTTATTGAGCGCTAACTCAGTAGATTTGCCAGTTTGGTAGGCATACTGGTGGGTATTAAGGGGGTTATAGGCTAAGATGTTCCCCCTAATGTGTCCATCCAGTATTTTTTCCAATCCCTTCAACAGGAATGATGTAATACTGAGAGGTCTCAGTGATGTGGGTAGGAGGTCCTTGAGTAGTCGTCTGAGCTGTCTCCTTGCGGATCCAGGCAGCCGTTGTCTTTTCCTCCGTTCCTCCTTGGGTCCCACGGGAGACTTTAAAAGCTCCCGCTCCTCATCGGAGGACGGAGATGCGGAGGATGGGGACAGGATTGTCCTCGTCCCCCCTCCATTGGTTTAGCGGTAAGAGAGGGGACACCCCCATCTCTACCTCCATAGGTTCTCCAGTTTCCTGCAGATCGAGAGTATTACCCATCTCGTTTGGGTCTGTGTTTGTCGTGTCTATGGTTGTTCCCACGAGCAGCAAGGGAAAATCAGCCTCCATGGAAGAGCTTCGCATCCCATGGAGAGGCATGTACACAGGGAGGTCGCCCGGTTTCCCTGGGGAGGGTAACGTTAGCGACAGAATTACTATCCTGCCAATGCCCGGCCATATCGACCAGAAGCATCATCGCTTTGGCACCAACCCGCCAACGACCTGGCGATGTGGGTTTTTTATAGAGGACTCTCTTCGCAATGCCGGCCAATTAAGGCAAGCATTCCCGGCCCTCCTAAGACATGACTAGGCAGGGTTACGGTCTGGTTAGTTCATTTAGTTCACGTCTAATATTAGACGCTATCCAGGGTGCACCACGGAGAGGCGAACTAACACTACACCCCTACATTGGTATAATTTAAAGGTATATTTAATCGTCTACTCGGTTTTAAAAATCCTTAAAATCTTGCGGAAAAAATTCTACATCAAATTTGCTATACCTAATGGCATTCTTCTGACCAGAGTGTTAAATCGATATGTTTTAAATCATTGCTTTTGATTTTAGATAGTTAATTCAATAATGTTATCAGTGCTTTTAATTTATCACTTTCAAAAAGGTCAAATAAAAAATAACAAAATGGAATTCAGTTGGCACTCAACACGGTGCTGATTTGGTACAGTGCTTCATTTTACATGTTTACTTTTTCGTTGTATTAAAATCACGGTGTGTACAATTGAGCAACGTGTCGAAATTATTGCGTTATTTTTCAGATATGAGCAGTGTATGAATAGAACGATTATTGAATCAGTAATCAGCAATCACTTCGTGTGTGGAAAAAATCTGTAGGAGTATCAGTTTTGTAACACGTAAAGATGCGTTTAACTAACAAATATAGCGAAACAGGAAATGATTATGCCGTCGGACTCTGACCTGACTTGATCTAATTTCGGATATATACTGACTTTCAAAAAGATCCCAACACCCAGTAAGAATTGATTAAGTTCAATAAAATTTATACGTAATGTGTGTCTAATCAAACTTAAACATGGTTACATTTTCGAACTAAAATATAAAAAAACATTCGGGACGCACCAAGTGAGTTATGGTAGCGAATTTTCATTAAACGCTTTTAAATAACTAAATTTGCTATAAGCCTGGAGAGTTGAATTTTGGTTTGTCTTTCCCAGAGCAATAAACATACCATATTTTGTCAAAATAACTTTGTTATTTTTTTTTTGGAACTGGTCCGACGAGGCTAGCTAACGAACTCGTCCGCGTTCTTAACAAAGTGAAGATATGTGCCAAGTTTCGTTAAAATAAATCAGTATAATATTTCTTGAGTTATATATATATATATATATATATATATATATATATATATATATATATATATATATATATATATATATATATATAGCGGCTGACTGCACGTTGATTTGAACCCGGTGGCGGTCTAGTCACGATCAAGTCACCCAAAGTAGTCTCCCGTGGCGCAGCTCTCGTGATCCTGGATCTGGACGACAGCTGGGATATTTCGGGCTGCAGTAGGTCTCCACCATTCCTGGCGATCGAAACAGTCTGGCGATACCCGGTATCCCGACCGTCCTGAAGGCACTGTTTGGAGGCTTTGTTTTCTTTTAACTTGATAGGGAGGACTTTCTTTATTTTGTCGAGGGGAAATTTCCATCTCCCTTGGGAGACACTTCCTCAGGTCGTAGAGAGTCTGTATGACTGCACTGCATGTTTGAGGGTCCGTAATTAATTAGTGATAGTAGAAATCGACCACCCCCGTGCTTTGCTTTGGTGATCCCGGGACGCTTCTGCCCGCTTACCGGCTTAGAATTTACAACCCCTCTTCGTGATACCGTCCGTATAACTCGCGAATATTTATGTCTCTGCCTCTGGTCGCTAATAAATAAATTTGTTATCCAATAAGTTAGTATAAACGTGTGATATTCCGAGAGAATTCCTTGTGTAAATACTGCTTTGTATATGTTTTGTAAATATTTCATCACTCCTACTTTTGTAAATAGATTATTTGTTTTATACGGTGTATCATTCAACGCTTCCCAACCAATCCACCCCAACATAATACGCAACATTCTGATCTCTAATATACAGGCCATAATTAAGGAGTCCTGAGGGACTTCGCCTGAGGACTTAGGTGAACCCTGTCTCCACTAAAGTCAACCCCGGGTCCGGGTAGTTGTAAATAGCAACCGAGGACATAAATCTATATCTATGTCCTGAGGGAGCGCAGCGTCTTCCTTTAAACCCACGCTGCTGGCGCCTAAGCAAATCCCGTAATAAAGCCGTATTGATAAGGTTATCCCGTGGAAACTTCCCCATATTAGGGAAAGATAATCTTATCCCGATTGGACCCATCACAACATATATAATACAAGACTTGCAACGAACTGCCAGATCTCTCTAAGGCCTAGGGTTGAACACACTGAGACCTCACAGACGATCTCCGGTGAGATTTGAGGAGTAGGCAGATTGAGGCCCGGTAATCGAGCTACAGCAACCCAACCCACCTTTGTGCACCGCTCTAAGGAGTAGGCAGATTGAGGCCTTACAGTGTCCTTACATATTTGCTTTACCTACCTTGGTCCACCACTCTAAGGAGTAGGCAGATTGAGGCCTTAGAGTGTCCTTACATACCTTCTTTACCCACCTTTGTCCACCACTCTCAGGAGTAGGCATATTGAGGCCTTAGTGTGTCCTTACATATTTCCTTTACCCACCTTTGTCCACCACTATAATGAGGAGGCAGATTAGGGCCTTAGAGTGTCCTTACATATTTCCTTTACCCACCTTTGTCCATCACTCTAAGGAGTAGGCAGATTGAGGCCTTAGAGTGTCCTAACATATTTCCTTTACCTCTTGAAAATGGCTCCAAAACAGGAGCCGAAACGTCGAGTTTCCATAAATTCTGGACGCGGTTCAACCCGCGAACAAAGTATGTCTCACATTAAAGACCGCGGAAATCTTTTTGAACATATACATATATATATATATATATATATATATATATATATATATATATATATATATATATATATATATATATATATATATAGTTTTATGCAACCTAATCTGGTTAGCATCTGTCAAAAATGTTTATTGTTAGTTTGATTTTTTTCAGTTTTGGATACCTCGTTAATTGAAGTTAGCTTGCGTCCCCCCTTACTTGTTTCGAGCTTATTTTTCTTTTAGGTTCCATTTTATACAAGAAAATACAACATTTCGTTGCTGTTCATGCCTAACTATATTGTCTGATACTAATTTTCTTTGAAAAAACTTAACATTAGGCGCTAATTCCATACCACTGGATTTTTTTGCTGCGTTCAGTTGTTATTTCCTCATCAGCTAAATTTTTGTATGAAAAAAGGTTTAATCACAAACTAATCAATGTTCTTATCGTTAAAAAAAACACAATTTTTCACTATTCAGGTAATTAGGGAATCAAATAACGTCTGCATACCTGTAGAAAATGCAATAAGTAACCTCAACATTCTTGAATTCCAGCGATTTACAATATACACACGGAAGTTAGTCTATAATTATGAACTATTATAGACCCTACATTAAAGACGGTTTATTAAAATTACACTTCATTTGAAACACGAAATCTGTTTCTAGTTCCATCGCACGCATAGTATGTTAAAAAGTATCTTCAAAATTGATATTAAAACTCGCCGGCGAAACATGCAATGATTTTATTACTATAATTCAGTTTTAATTGGATATCATACGATTTAAAATTAAATTTGTAAATACCACCCATTCATGCAAACGATAGCCATTTATTTCTGAATTACGAGGCATATAAATAAAACTATAATTAAAAATGTGATACCACAATAAACTCAAAACCAATAATTCAGACTGTACTGAATATTGACGATCAACGGCTTAAAACACAGAGGAGTGATTTTTTGCATGCTAACGAAATTAGCATAAAACAAACAAGTAAATCAACGTTGGCGTAGTTACCGAGACGAGTTTCGGATGATTCGACCATAACTTTAAATAAATTTGCCCCGTTTGGCATGTGCTATTATACTAGATTGACTTTGGTTGCTTCTTAATTGATCTTCGGGTAAATAGAAATTCAACTTAATTGATAAGAAGGCCCTAACTCACTCAAGACCACACACTCAACTACTTAATTATAAGTTTTATTTGCATTTCTACCAGTTTTCACTGATCGTATTATTTTTTTGGAATAATTTAATTCCTACCAGTTGTCGTTAGGACTGCATTTACTTTAATTCAACTTATGTCAGTGACCCTGCGCTTCAAAGGAATTTTAAAATTGCTAATATCTGTCGGTATTTTTTAATTTACATAAGCTACACTCAAAACAATAAAAATAGTTAAAATTACCTACCTCATGTTTGTTTCCTACTATGTATTTAAAAAGTTCGGGACGTAGCAAGTGCGTTATGGTAGTGAATTTTCATTTAAAAAAATTTAATAGCAAATATGTGTGTTTTTTTCAGAACGCAGGCATCAAATTTGATTACTAGTATAACGTATATAGTAAAATAATGTGCTGTGTTTTATCAAAATAACTTTATTGTTTGAAAACGTAAAAAAAATTCCGAAAGTAAACTTAAAAAGTAACCGAAAAAATCCGCTTCTTGGTCAACCTTATAGGTTAATAGCAAATTGAGCTTCTCAAATATGAAGCATTTAATCCAAATTCGCTACCATAACGCACTTGCTGCGTTCAGAATTTCTTTACTTAAAAACATGCATTATATTTCGATGGAAAATGCAAAAATGCAATATCATAAGGCATGTTCGACTATAAAAAAAAATTTGCATCACCAAAGACTTATGGGCCACCCTGTGATTGTAGAAATAATTTTTTAAGATGTAGCTCAAGACACCCTATAATTAATGTATACCATTTTTTTCATATATTGTATAATAACGGATATATTGAGCTTTATTGTTTTTTTACGAAAATTCGACAAGAGTTATATACCATTAAACGATAAACTCTATAGCTAAGACTACTGCCAAGCATCAGAGAAAGGGTATATTTGAAATGAATTTTCTGGAAACATTTTAGTAAAATGAAGGATAATCACGGTTGAAACTAAGACTTCAGGGTTTGTAAAACATTCTTCTTGAGACATTTTCTTTCCATAGCCTGTATTAGATTCAAGTTCTTTGCCTAAATGTTGCCAATTTTGCCGTTTTAAATTGTCACTTTGACGTTTTGATGAAAACCCCAATTTATTTTTCTTTAGATGCCCATAACTTTTTTCTTTTGACCTACAGCGCTAAATTTTGGTAGCTAATTTACCTATAGCAATATAGAACGATGTACCAAATTTTGTTGCTCTCACCTTGTTATTTCCGAAGATATAAAAATTTTTCTACAGAAAACACAAAATTTTCCGGAAAACCTCTGCCGATTTTCTTGGCTAACAAACTTATCCAAGCCACTTGCAAAATGAAGGGTGTCACCAAATTTTATTAAAATCGGCCTATTATTTTTTGAGTTATTGGTGTGATATATATATATATATATATATATATATATATATATATATATATATATATATATATATATATATATATATATATATATATATATATATATATATATAAATTGAAACTGACCCCGGATATGGGTTCTAGAGGTCCTAGTTCGCGCTCATTTGCAAAAAATTTCTTCAAAAATCAAAAGACGGGATTAGTGAATTTTTTCTACAAAATTCACTAGAAAGCCACCTCTAGTAGCCTGTATCATTTTTACACAATGTAAAGGAATGAGTTGGTTGACGAAATTAATATCTAGGGCTTCGCTCGTTCAGTGGCAAGAACGTTTGCCTCTGAAACGAAAGGTACTGGGTTCGATTCCCAGGGTTTCCTTTTCATTTTTTCAATACGTTCTGTAAAATTAACATCAACCAAGGTTGTGGGCATTGGCACCGGTTTTTGTCATGACAACCAAATATTTTGAAGCTGTTGGTTGTATTAAGCCTTGATTAACTAACCGGCCGTTAAATATTTAATCGAGCTTTGTGAAACTGAACATCAGAGTGATAAAATATTACCGAAATGGGTTTTTGGATCTTTTGAAGATGGTCGCACAAATGTTAATGAAGGGGAACAAAGTCGGCGAACTTCTGTGATTACTGAATATTTCGTTCAGAAAGTTCACGAAAAAAGTTAAAGAGAACAGACGCTTTACGCTTTGGTCGTTATCTGATGATTTTTCCCAAGTTTCCAGAAGTGTTCTCTATAAAGTTGTGAGCAAACACTTAAATTATCGAAAGTTGTGCTCACGCTGGGTACTGAAAATGCTGACTGAGATTATAACCGTCCTTTTACAAACAAAAAACTGGAGACGTGGTATATGGTGATTGACCTCAAGTGGATTTGAACCTGCTTGATAGTGAGGTAATTTTTGCCTATTAGCCCTACCCTAAAAGTATCTATCTATCAGATTATTATTATTATTAAGACTAGAAACACTTTAGGAGGTTGGCAGATGTTGATATGGTTTGATACTTACGCTCTTTTCTGTGTTGGTCTGCCTGAAGTCTTATATTTGTGAGCGCCCCAGGCTAGGGTCTGGTTATATTAAATTTAAGGAATCCAGATAAACAATAATTAGAATTTATTAATTGTGTTGCTGCCAAATATGAGAGATATGAGGGAGGAATTTCTCTTCAATTAAACAGATATGTTAATGTAACAATAATATTAAATTTATTCATATAAATAAATTTGGGATAGCAAACAAAATAAAATTAACATGGTTGGCAAATGTCAAACAAATATTAACTCATACACAAATAAAAATCAAATAAACAGCAAGAATTTCAAGAAAAAGAAATCATCATTTCATATAGCATAAAACAAAATAATAAAATAAAATGGTATTAGTTTACAAAAATATTAATATTACATATTTGAGGTATATTAAGGATCCACATTATCTAAATTGCTTGACGTTCCTCAATTAGTTCGGTTGATTTTTCAATGAAATAACAGGCCAGTCCTTTGAGTGAGGCTTTATTTAATAAAAATATTATTATGTGAAATATTTACTTTATTGATTGTCAATGAAAAGTATTAAGAAATGTACCGGTTAAATATTTTACAAACAAAATTCTGTTAATTACAATTTCAAGTACTATGTATTTAAATTCACAATATTTACAAAATTCTAAAGAATAAACAGGAAATTTACAGTTGCCCTTTTCAGACATCTCACTGACACTATTAAAGTGAAAATTTGATCATGTTTCTCTGAAAATTCACAAATTGTAAAGGTTTAAATAATGGACTGCTGCATAAAAGGTTTTGATTGTTACACACAAAAAATAAAGTTTCATTAACTGACCAAGTCTTGACACCTGGAGTTACCTGTTGAACCTTTGAAGATGCTCTTCGAGTAGAGTTAACCATCAGAGCCTATATAGGCTCACCAATTCCAATACGGGAGGGGAGGTTGGAAAGAAAAGGTGGTACTTTACATAAGCGTTTACTGGGCAGGTGGATCTTGTTGCTGCAATACCGGGGGAGACAATTTGGCACCTAACATCAAATGAACAACCATCTTATGTCAATGTTCGGAATTAATTTGACTGAAATCTCTCTACAGCAATTAAAATGTAAATTGGCTCAAGTGAAATTTATAATGCCAACTGATTCAGAGTTCGGTAATAATCAGAAACTTTATGTGATTAACTCTAGGGATTCACCAGGTCGGTGAACAAATGACCACTGCTTAATTTGCGTTTTGCTGCCAAACACGTTGTTAATTTAAATTGAAAAACCGATCAAATGATATTAAATAATCACTGACAACTGTTGTTAGATAGTATCGACAACGAAGAAGAATTTTATTACCTATTTTAAGATAATTACGAGCCACGCTAATTAGAACGATGTTAACTTGTCAACCGCCTAGCTCTCTCTCCGCTGGCAAGTCAATCTTCCTCCTGCCAGAGCTGCACGCAAAATTCTTACCGTGACTGTTAGTGGCTATGCGCGAGCTCTTTCTAGCTTCCTCTCTTCGGATGAGATAAAACGAGACCTCTAATCGGTGGCCAAACCACGACGTCTTCTATACACATCTCAACCGATAATGGACTTGGTCCACCGTTCTGTAACCGTTTTTTTTCTAGATTTCATCATAATTACGTCAGCTTCTGTTATTTACCTAGAATTCCAGGACAATAGATTTTTTCCCAACAAAAATGTAGCGTCTTTTAATATTTGGATTTAGACGTATAGTATAAGGAATTCAGTACGGGTGCTACGATATAAAATTTCTTAGCGAATTTTCAACGAAAAATTTTGAAATCAAAACATGAATTGCCTTACAGATATTGGATCGTCGGATATTAATTAAGTCTCTTACGGGTTAATTTTGAATATTCAAAGTAGTAACGAAACGCAATCGTTACAAGGTGCAAGAAACCAAACGTGTTGCAAACGAACTGAAATGCCTTGTGCGGTACATTGAGGATAGTGATGATATTTTAAGCCAAATTGTCACAGGTGACCAGAATCAAAGCAGCAATCCATGGAATGGCGGCATTCAACATCACCGAAAAAAGTGAAGTTCAGGCAAATAATTTCAGCACAGAAAATCATGTGTACTGGGTTTTGGGACAGAAAGGGGGTGTTGCTTGCCGATGTTGTGCCTTGTTGTAGCACGAAAATACACCTATAAAGTAATGCGGCTATGGTAGCCAGCCTTCCAACACTAAGTGAGTGGTAGGACACGAAGCAACGTGCCGTCACCTAGTTGCGGCACCAAGTAGTATGTTGTCACGCCAGGTCCAAATAACACAAAGTGTTAAAAAATTGATATTGTATACAACCAACTAACAATTTAGTAAATTGTCAGCCCTGGCCCATTTCTACCCTAGTATAGGGACAAAGTATGTGAGGCTAGATGCACTATTACCTAAATTGGAACCGTAGACCGGTTTCGCTCTAATTAGAGCTCGTCAGTACGGCATACTAATTGTAGCAAAAATACACCTATAAAGTAGTACGGCTATGGTAGCCAGCCTTCCAACACTAAGTTAGTGGTAAGACACGAAGCAACGTGCCGTCACCTAATTGCGGAACCAAGTAGTATGTTGTCACGCCCGCTCCAAATAACGCAAAGTGTTAAAAAATAGAGACTGTATACACCCAACTAACAATTTAGCAAATTATCAGCCCTGGCCCATTTCGACCCTAATATAGGGACAGAGTATGTAAGGCTAGGTGCATTCTCACCACAATTAGAACCGTAGACCGGTTTCGCTCTAATTAGAGCTCGTAGGTACGGCATACTAATTGTAGCGAAAATACACCTATAAAATGAGAATGCATCTAGCTTTACATACTTTGTCCCTATATTAGGGTAGAAATGAGCCAGGACTGACAATTTACTAAATTGTTAGTTGGTTGTATACAGTATCTATTTTTTAGCACTTTGTCTTATTTGGAGCTGGCGTGACAACATACTACTTGGTTCTGCAACTAGGTGACGGCAGCTTCGTGTTTTACCACTCATTTACTTCGTTATTTAATCATATGTTTATTAGACTTTTGTGTTTGCTTTGGTTCCCTGAACACACTATCCAAATACGGGGGTTCCTCACGAACCTCCCTATATATATATATATATATATATATATATATATATATATATATATATATATATATATATATATATATATATATATATATATATATAAATAAATAGTGATCACATAAAAATTCAACAACTCATCTTAGTTCATTTTGGCAGTTGTCTTTCTTTGGTAAATCTCTTGGACTATTTCATACTCCAGCCCAGTCAGAGCAAATTTTCGCAAAAGTTTTAGTCCTTTCCAAAGAAAATCTTTATATCCGAAAAGCTATTTTCACGAGATTTCGAACACGACATGTTGCCTTTTTAAAGCCTTTAGTATGCACCTAAATTCAAGTTTCTATATCAATGAAAAATTAAAATATTATAATTTGAAGCAGTTTTTTTAAAATTCGATACCATAACGGCTTGCTGCGTCCAGACTCTGTTTCTTGACTTGCGTCTATAATTCTGTTAAATATAAAATTATAAACGCATTTGTTTGCGACATTTTCATTGAGGTAAGATGGAAACTAGCGACGAGTCCGACAAGAACACTTCGCAGAACCCAGTTCACCGTAACACATTCTGATAACCTGACGATCGTTTCGCTAACAACGTTAGCGTCATAAGAGGAATGAATAGACTGATTATTCATCCCTCCGGTGACGCTGGGTTTTACATAGTGTACTTATTTAGACACTTTATTACATAACTATATTTTTGTATCGAAAATACTTTTAAACATAACTCTACTTTTGTATCAAAAATACTTTCAAAAGTATCATTTATATCAACGAAAAATAATTTTAGTCTTTCTGTTTGAAAGAAGCGTATTAATTATTAAATCAACTGGAACTTTAAAGAGTTTATTTTGCTTTGAATATTATGTATCATAGCCGACTGAAGTCGCTTTAAAAGAGCATAAATATTGAAAATCGATACATCAAACGATGAACCGTTACAATAAATAAATATGTATAATGTTTCAGAACTGCAAGAAATAATTTACCTGCAGGCGAACACAGGCTATTATGATGACGCAATTTTAATATACTTCGGACCTCACGCAGATCAACACTGCATTAGAACTTATTATGCATAAAATAAATTAGAAAATGTTAAGTCTTTAGAAATAATATTAATATATGGCTTCAACAGCTCATAAGTGTTCATTATACAGTGTGGAACAGCCAAATGGAATAAATTCGATAACGGATAAATGAGGACGTGTTGGGAAAAACGCTTGGACACGTCGATTTGTATTTTTAACTGCGCATCTTTTTCAAGAAAAAAAAATTATATAGGGTGCGTCATGTGACAGTGGCCAATATCAACTTTCTTATTTTAAATACAAGCCCCTGTATATTATTAATTTTTTGGATTCTTCAGAAAATTCTAGACATAATTCATGTACAATGTCCTATACCTATCTTCAACTGTTTCGGAAATATTAAGTATTTTCAGATTTATTACAAAAATTAACATTAAAAATAGAAAATTATTTTATTTCACAAATTCTAATAAGAAATACTGATTATTTCTTAATAATTTAAAAAAACAAAAAAAAATTAATGTCAATGTAGTAAATGTTCAAAATGCTCGCCACGAACATCTTGGCAACATGCTAATCTGGTATAGAAATGTCTTCTAACATTACTCAACATCTCAGGCGTGACTGATCTAATCGCAAGCGTGATTCGTCTTTTTAAGTCATCTAAGTTGAGGGGCTTAGTTTTGTATACAATACTTTTGACATATCCCCACAAAAAGTAGTCTAATAGCGACAGATCAGGAGATCGTGCTGGCCATTCTATCGATCCGCGCCTCCCTATCCACCGATTTGGAAAAATATGGTTCAGGTACTGCCGGACATTGATTTGGTAATGGGGCGGTGCTCCATCTTGCTGAAACCATATTTTATTGGCAGGAACTTGTGGGTTTGCTGGATCTGGATATAAGTTTGTCAAAGTTGGCACGACATTATTTTGGAGCAGTTCTAAATATTTATCCCCATTCAAGTTGCCATCAATGAAAAAGGGACCTACGATATGATTTCCAACAATTCCTGCCCAAACATTAACTTTTTCAGGATATTGCGTATGTTCCTCTCTCATCCAATGAGGATTCTCATTAGACCAATAGCGGCAATTTTGACGATTAACATGACCGTGAAGTGTAAATGTGCTCTCATCAGAAAACAAAACATCTTCTAATTGGATCACATTGTTATCTAACATTGCCATCATTTGTTCACAAAAATACGTTCTCCTATCGAAATCGTCCTCCATGAGCTCCTGAGTTGGTATCATTTTATAGGGATGCATTTTACTTTCCTTTAATGTTCGAAAAATTGCTGTGTGGCTAACGTTGAATAGTTGGGCTGCTTGTCGACCAGAAGTATGTGGGTTTTCTTGAAACTCAAGCGTAATATCCAATTTCGTATCATCACTTACTGCATTGGCAGCTACTTTTTTTATCTGTCTCACATGACCAAGCTCGCGAAACTGCTTTTCTATTTTGCTAATTGTTCCTTGGGATACAGGCGGTAAATTTGGAAATTTTTCGTGAAATAAGCGAGACACTTCCATCTGTGTCCGTGTGTTATCTCCATAACCAATCATTTGTAGAATGGTTATTTTGTGCATTTCTGTTAAATGAACCATTTTTCTGATATTATTACGTACAGTTAACGAAATTCAAACGACAATAGCACTGACACTAATCACTATTGTCATGCAGGCAGACAACAAGTTGCTAAGGCTACGAGTTTTATACGAACAGAAAGAAAACTGTTTTTGTTTTTGTTTCATTTCATATCAGTAAAAAGAAACGCAGGAATGGTTTTTGTTTACTTTCTCATTATCAAGAGCTGAATGGGAAATAAGTATTGAATGCAATGTAGCGAATTTGTGAAATAAAATAATTTTCTATTTTTAATGTTAATTTTTGTAATAAATCTGAAAATACTTAATATTTCCGAAACAGTTGAAGATAGGTATAGGACATTGTACATGAATTATGTCTAGAATTTTCTGAAGAATCCAAAAAATTAATAATATACAGGGGCTTGTATTTAAAATAAGAAAGTTGGTATTGGCCACTGTCACATGACGCACCCTATATAATTTTTTTTTCTTGAAAAAGATGCGCAGTTAAAAATACAAATCGACGTGTCCAAGCGTTTTTCCCAACACGCCCTCATTTATCCGTTATCGAATTTATTCCATTTGGCTGTTCCACACTGTATAAAGCTTTATTAAATGAATAGGTCTTAGAGAACAACTACCTATTGTTTTGAACAGTGTAATGTATACAAATAAGGATAAGTCATGTTTACTAAATCACCTGTTGAGCTAATTGGTTAATGAAACATCTCATCATCTATTATACTTCTCTACATTTGTTAATTGCATCCATTAGGTTCTAAAATACAATTTGGCCGCTTTCTTTGAGCATCTGGCTATGATTTATGGATAACCAGGTATTTACTGCAAGAGAGCTTTTGTCATTATTGCAGATAAATTGATGTAAAATATACTGATAAATCAGTCATGTTGTACGAGGAGGCATAGAAAAGCACTTAGCTTACAATATAAAACGCAATGATTCCTTAACAATTATATTCATTAAATATAGTTTCCTCTAAAAAAGTTTTTTTGGACTGTAATCACGGCCAACTGTAATCTTTTTGTAACGAGTCAAATTTCAACCATTCATATGAGGGATTTGTATAGAAAGAAAACAGATGACAAATTCTTGTTTATAATCCTTTATAACCAGCCTGTAACGATTTTCGTTGTTCTAAACTACAGGGTCTTCGACAAAAACATTAAATTTTTTTTACAAAAACTACTAACAAGAGCATTTTTTGGGAAAAAAACTGACTAATTTCATTTAGAATCGCTTAAAACCTGCCTGTATGCATTTCCCTTGTTCCAAAATACAAGATCTTCGGGGGAAAATTGTATTTTTTTAAGAGTGTGAAATATTTTATACAACAATTATTTTTAGGGACTTTTTTCTGACAATCTGACGACGGTTTTTTATTTAGAATGCCTTTAAACCTGCATTTTAGTGAATTTTTATTAAAAATATTCACTAATAGAGAGGTATCGATGGTAATACTTTAGAAACATGTCTTCAAATGAGCGCGAATTAGGGCCCCTAGAACCCAAATTGGAGGTCACTTAAAAAGTTTATATATATATATATATATATATATATATATATATATATATATATATATATATATATATATATATATATATTATATTATATTAGCAATGAGCTTATATTTATTATATGTATATTATATTAATTTAAAGTATAATTTTTTTATTTAATTTATAAAATGATATTTATGTTTTATATATTTATAGGAAAATAATCAGCCTTTAGATGTGTGTAAACCTTTTTGGTTGTTTTTGTATTTATATATATTTTTTTAAATTAGTATAATTTTAGGGATATTACTTTTATTGATTGTAATTTTACATGTAAATAGAAACCTTTTATATTAACAGTTTACACAATATTTTATGGGTGACTCTGTAGATTTTATAATGTATTTTATAGCTGAATAAAATGTTTATGACTCTGGTGTTTGAATTTGAGTTTATATCAGTATAAATATATTTGACATATTGTTGCTAGCTTCAGTGTAATTTGGGTTGCCTACCCCTCTACTATATTATAGTATTTATGCCAATTATATTGTAATCAAATAATTAATGTACTTACGTTATCTCAGTGGTGGATTCTGCTAAATAGGGGAAAATAAATAGCCTGCTTATATGCAATTAACCTTATTTTTTATCTTATTATGTTTTTTTTTCAAAGAATTATGTTTTTAGAAAATTTTTCATAACAACTTTTATTGGACACATTTTATAAATTTAAATCTAAACGGATCCGTTGTTATAACTCTCAAACTTACTAATAAATTAAAAATGATTAATATTATTAACAGAATTTCTGCTGATTTTCAAATGTTTGTTACAAACTAATATGGCTTTCTGACCTGCGATCCTGACTTGTTGTTGTTAACTTTGAACTTTGGTGAAATTTAAACTAAGATTTCTGTTTATGTATAAAATCTTATTTTTCCCATGAATGCTTTTGCTTGACGTATGTTCGACAGAATAGACTGTCTTTTAAATAAATTAATTTGCCTCCTTGTGCTGATTTAGATAAAATAAATTAAATCTCAAACCTTGGTTCCTTGCTAGTGGTGGTAGGTATCCTTAAATGTAGTTATTCTTTATATATATATATATATATATATATATATATATATATATATATATATATATATATATATATATATATATATACTGTTTATCTTTTAATTTATTACTTCAAAACTTCATGTGACATCTTCCGTTTGTTTTAGTTCTACAATGGATCTTCTTTACACAAAATATACTTTAAAAATATATAAATTCTTTGGTCAGCAAGAATGACGCCATTCTAGCGTCTGAATTTATTCAACAACCAACAATAATCCATAACAAAAGCGGAAATCTTGCCCAAATTCATCCAATGTTATTTCTTGTTTGAAATCAGAGCATCCTTTCTTGAATTTAATTAATACATTTTTGACAGCTATTCATCCGGTAAGTTTAAACATCATTATTCTTAAAAATTACATTTGGCCTAACCTTACTTCTTAGACATAATCATAACCAATAATAAATTTATAAATTAATGAAGTTTATATGCTGCAATCTTGATTTGAAAAGTCTCACAACACTAAAAAAAACACTGTCCTTGACCAACTCCAGTTCATTGTTCACATAACAAAAACAAACTTATAGCTAGGTACATTATACAAAGTGTTTGTGTGTTCATTACCTTTAGGTAATTGATTTAGAACATAATTCTTTGGTATGTATTTCATGCTTAAGAGTTTGATCTATTTGCATATAGATTTTTGACTCTTTTAAATTCATTTAAACTGAGATAATTTCCAAATTTACTAGTTATAAATCTCAAAAGTTTAATTGATGATCATTTTAACAAATTATGGCTTTATATCTTTCATTACTTATCCAAATAACACTGACTAACAGTAATAGAGAATATGCTTGTATATTAATGTTATTATTTTGTTTTCTGTTTTAGTGTAAATTAAAATATGTCGAACGATGTGGATATGTATACAATCTACAGAGAAACCCATACGCATCACGTGTAAACCGTAAGTATTGTACTTACTACTGATCAGTGGTCCTACTATCACCCCCCATTGCTAAGCTGACCCCCCAATTTTGTAGGTCTGACAACTTACATTATTGAAGCAATAATCGGAACTTAACGTCATCATACTAGTTTCCGTAAGGGTTTCCATTTTTGTTTTATAGAAATTTATATGGCCTTTGCATTATGTACACTCTAATGTACTAACAGTTTATAATGTGCAATTTCCCAGCACAATATATATATATATATATATATATATATATATATATATATATATATATATATATATATATATATATGTATGTATCCAACCACTAACTCCAAAAATACTTGACCAATTAAAACCAAATTTAGCAATCCCCTTTATCTCGTTAATAGCTTGGATGAGACAGTTTTGACACTCAAATACTTTTAGAAGCAAGTGCAAAAAAACTGTTTAAAAACGCAATATGTTTTAAATTACAAGAAGTATTAAACTAAAACTTTCCTGTCACGTAGATATCGTATCAGCGTTTTTATAAAGAAAATATGACGTTTTTGCACAAGCCATGATTTAAAGAAGCTTAGTGTAATAACAAAAAAATGTAAAAAGATGCGAAAGAATGAACTAAATTAGAGTCTCGGTGGTTGAGGGACAAGAACGTGTGCCTCTGAACTGAAAGGTACTGGGTTCGATCCCAGGGTTCTCCTTTCACTTTTTCAGTACTAACTGTAACATTAACATCAAACGAGGTTCTGGCATTGTATTTGAGCAAGTTGAATGTCTGCACGTTCCGTCCTTCGGAGGGGGCGTTAAGCTGTCAGTTCCGTGCCCATGCGATGTTACAGAAAGGCAGGGGTTCGGCAAAATATCCAGGATAGTGAGGTGGAACTGCTCCCTGGCGTCGGTGATTGGCCATAGTCGCGGAAATAGGCCGACGTTAAAGATACAAAACACACAATGCGCTAAATATTGCAAAGAAAATAGGCTCACTTCTGTATAAAATTATTTTAAACAGTTTGTTCATTCCGTAATCAATAGTTTACCTAATTTACTCTTGGGAAATAATATCGCGTAAACAAACTTTGAAGCTAGAGCCGGCAGTGCATGACTGGAGTATTCGCCTGGCATGCGGACGGCCTAGGGTCTATCCCCGCGTGATGCACATTGTAACGTTTTGTTTGGTTTCACTAACTTCGATATTTGGTAGAAAGAATAGTGTGTCCTGATTTCACACGTTTGGACCAAGACATCATTTTTCTTTAAAACGCCTGGGTAACTTTGTCACCTTTGAGTCTAAAATTATAATTTTCAGCAGACATGTTTTATTGTTGATAAAAAAAGTAGACAAGGAAAAATACCTGTCACGTTTATAATTTGGCAGATACTTTTTTATAAATATGAATTAAGTTTTCTTTTGGAAAGCTCTTGTAGCTTCAATGAAATTTGTAATACAAGTTTATTTTAAAGATACTTAGACTTAGACCTAGGTATGTCGAATCTATATTTTCTAGCTTCATAGAAACTGGAGTTTTGGGCATTTGTCTCAAAAGGAACTAGAACACAAGATTAAAATTTTTCTTTAGCGAATTTTCATTAAGAGAAATTTGCTATTAGAGAGGTCTGGATGAAAAGCTTTTGAAAAAGTTTCCTCAGATGAGCGCGAATTTGGGTCCCTAGAACCCAAAATCAAGGTCCCCTAAAATGTTTATATATATATATATATATATATATATATATATATATATATATATATATATATATATATATATATATATATATATATATATATATATATATATATATATATATATATATATATATATATATATATATATATATATATATATATATATATATATGTATATGTATGTATGTATCCGAGCGATAACTCAAAAAATACTAAACTGATTTCAATCAAACATGGCAGAAATCTTTTTGGGCAAAAACCGATTTGTCTGTTGGAAAATCGGGGAAAACTTTTTGAAAACGCTATATTTTTGCATCAGAGTAACTGGGTTGTGACTTTACATGTGGCTATAAATAGTGCGAATAAACCTATGTTGTGAATTGTAAGTAATTTGGTACACAATATCTAGATTTTTTTCTAAATTAAAAATAAAATCCCAAAGACACGCTTTGAAACGACTTAGTGGCTAAAGTCCAATGCTTGACAGACAGAGTAGTTAACTGCCACGTGTAGATTAAATTATACAACAGGTATAAACCATACAACAACGGTAACCAAATTAAAAATATACTAGGCAGAAAACCTACTACCCGAAACAACAATCCTGACATATCGGCTGCAATTATGGAAAATGACAGACGACATGCAATTAAAAATTTGCCTATAGATTGTTATTTATTTGGGCGATTCAATCAATTATTAAAATACACTATATTCGTAGTTTTATTAACGGCCCCAAACACAGTTTTAGAGCAGCATATATATATATATATATATATATATATATATATATATATATATATATATATATATATATATATATATATATATATATATATATATATATATATATATACATAATATAGCAGAAATTTAACCAAAATCAAGCAAAGTCTCTATAAAAATTATTTTAGAATAGATCCTTTTATCTTTAAACTTAAACATAAGGCGTCATATAAGACCGAAACAGTCGTGGGATGTGTTTCAATGGTAATTCTACTAATTATTTAATTAAGTAATCCTGTATACTTTGAATTTAATATCCCGGGCATGAAGCCGATCCAAAGTATCACGAAAATAAAAGATTTGATGACGTGTGCCTTGATAGCGCAGGGGGTAACGCACTTGCCTCCTAAGCAGATGGTTCGCGATCGATTTCAGCTCGATGAATGTATGTTTTTAAATGTCTTATTTTGACATTTGGAGAAAAATAGTGCACAGATTTCATACGTTTTGAAGATTTTATTTTGTTTAAAACGCCTAAATAAGTTTGTCACCTTTGAGTATGAAATTATAATTTGGTTATTGTTGTAAATGTTATTGAAAAAACCGGTTTGATTAGGTTGACTAAACCGAAATCATACCGGCGATTAATAAGGAAAAATAACTGCTAGATTTGTAATTTGGCAGATACTTTACTTTTCTAAATATGAATTCTGAAAGTCTTCTGTATCACTTTAATGAAATTTGTAATACAAGTTTCTTTTAAAGATACTCACACTATCTACAGATATAGCAAAATTTCGTTTTTTACCTTCATATAAAATTAAGTTTTGGACATTTTTCTCAAAAGGAGTTAGAACGCAAGATTTTTTTTTGATAAGAGAAGAATATCGATGGTAACACTTTCGAAAGAATTATTCAAATGTGCGCGTACTAGGACCTCTAAAAACGATCTTCAAGGTCTGTGTAAGTTTAAAGTATTAACTTTACTAATATGCCGTATAATAATAGTGTACAATTCTTATGAAAATTCGCTGCTGTAACGCACTTGCTGCGTCCCGAAATTTTTGGTAATGGAGAGATATCGATGGTAATACTTTCCAAGACATTCTTCAAATATGCATTTTTTAGAACCCCCAAAACCGACCTTCAAGTTCTGTTTAAATTAAAAAGATTAAATTTTAGTAACGTGCTGTATTAAGAATTTGCAATCATTATGAACATTTACTATGTCCGCGCACTTGTTAAGTCCCGAAATTTTTTATATATTGAGTGGAAAAGCCATAGCGCGTAGAGGTGCCTAAATTATAGCTTAAATGATAATTTATTTGCTCAATGTAAATCCTAACGATTATTTTTGAAACTTTAACACAGCTCAACAGATTTATAAACGAATTAAAAACTTTATTTAAACATATAAATTATAATTTGCCAGTACTATAGTAAATTCAAGTATTGCTGAACAAATTTATATTTAGAATTTACAATTCCACATATCATGTTAAACAAGGATATACGTTTACACTTCCATATCCTGAAATGTCCAATATAATGTGGTTTATATGAAACATAAAAGTATTTTAGCGCTGTATGTAGGCGCATTAAACAAACTGTTATTACCAGTCCCATTTGTACCTACTGTGTAAATAATGTAACCAGAAGATATACAGTGTGGCCTGCTAATCTTGATCAGTGTGCGTAAAATTATAACTAGGAAACCGCCTTTACTTTAGCTATACAAAGACGTTTAACAAATAATTTTAAATACAGATGTAGAAACCTTCCTCTGGCTTCAAAACTTGTCGTTTTCTTATTGTAAACCTGTCTCGCTTGTCATGGCATCGTTAAACAGGAGAAATTTGATTTTATTGATACCTTACTACAAATAAAAATACGTACCCGCGTTGAGGTATTTTAAGGAAGAATGTTTGAAAATCTTTGGCATGTATTTCTCTATAATTATCATAAAAATAAAATCAGCATTCCCACGTTAGGTAAAACGGGATACATCTCAGGAGGTATCCCGTTTTACCCAACTAGATCGTCATTTTATTTTTTAGCCTTTAAGTGAAATGGGAAAGTATAAAAGCAAAAGACGCGAGGACATTATGCATCAGGCTATTGAGGACGTACTGGAAGGAATAATGGAATATCTCAAGGTTTCAAAAGAATATGAGGTTACTCGCACAACTAGTTACGTTAGAGTGAAGAATATTAGACGGTGTGTTTTTAACAGGGAGGATTAATGAGAAAAGGACTAGGATCTCACAAACCCGTCTTCAGTCCGGACCAGGAAGAAAAATTAGAGTCGGGCATTTTGTCCATGGAGGCACGCCTGTTTAGTTTAACTCTCGAATTAAAAAGTTTGGCTTTTTAACTAGCCAATCGCAATGGTCTGTCTAATAGATTCAACAAGGAAAATAAAAAGGCTGGTAAAGCATTGTTGTATGCTTTTATAACTAGGCATCTGATTATCAGAGTTCGATCTCCTGAGGCGACCTTACTTGCAAAAGCAATAGGTTCATGCAGTAGAATTTTTTTTTCTCGTGGCTTCTAAAACGCTAGAGAGGCGCAAAATACCTCCTGATCATGTTTATAATGTCGATGAGATGGAAATTATGGCATTGTTAAAAAATAAATTGAAAAGTTTGGCATTGCGTGAAAAGCGACAAGTAGGCTGGTTCTCTTCGGCAGAACGTGTAGTCACGTGACAGTGGTGATCTGCATGAGTCCTAGTGGTGTATGCATGCCACCAATGTTCGTCTTCGAAAATGCTAGGGCGAAACCAGAACTCTTGGGTAGTGCTCCCCCGGGTAGTGCAGCACATTATCACCTATCAGGGTGGATGAAAAAAAAAAGTTGGTTCGGTAAGCTAATTGGTTTTCCAATCCTTTCGAGAAATATCTCGTTGTTTTATTTATAGTCGGACATGCGACTCACACCAAGAATCTAGATCAACTTTTAAAAAAGCTCTGGATAATAATGCTGTATTGCTATCCTTTCCATTGCATAGAACACACCGTCTACAACCCCTGGACGTAAGCTTTATGCCGTCACTCAGCACATATTACACTTCAGAGATCCAAAAGTGGACGCAACATGTAGGACTGTTACGATTTCCTTAATAGGCAAGCTGTTTAGCAATGCATTTATGGAAGCTGCTAGCATGCAAACAGCAGTTTACGAATTTATAAAAATGGGCGTGCATCCACTAATCCATAGGTCTCTCCAGATTGGATGTTTGAACCGGCTGAACCCGGAAATAGATCCACAGAAAGTCATACAAGCCCTAAAAGTGAAACAAATTATGACCAGTTATCTCAAACTAGCAACTCTTTACCAAGAACATTAGAGAGATCACTGCCAAGAAGCCTACCAAGAACACCACGGAGACCACCGCTAATATCTACAAACTTCCCAGTCAAAACTTCAAAACTTTCGATAGAAGCTGACGAATTGAATGCTGCAAGTACAACAGGCAGAAGCCGGAACACTCTAAGCCCCATTAATATAGAGCAGTTTCATGAAAATGGGACTCCTTGATGTTTCCGCAGCACCCAGACTTTTGGGATAACACCAAAACACGATGTTCCACTCCCTCATTCCAAAAGGAAATTAAACCTCAACGACACAAGAAGGAGAAAAAAACTGACACCATACCTATAAACAAGAACTCGAAGACGCAATCAGTAAAAGATCTACGAAGAAGTAAAAGTGAAACATTGAAGATGATAAAAAAGCAATCCATACAGCCAAACTGATTTCAAAAACAAATTAAATGGGAACAAAAAGTAAACTAAACGAAACATGAAAGCAAAGAAACAAACGAAGGAAGACAGTAGCAGTTCAGGATAAAATGAAATCGAAGACGTGGAATGCATAATTTGCACAGAATTTTTCTCATTCCAAATCAGAAGTGGGTTAGATCAAATGTCAACATTACAAAGGTTGGGCCCACGAAGCTTGCGCGGGAGTGTCACCTGTATTTTTTAATAAAATATGGCGGCAATCAAAAGTTTATTTATCAGTAAATTCAGAGCCAAAAAAGTATCCGTTGCATTATTCTATTAAAAATGTTATTAGGCATAAAACACTAGGTATCCCGTCTTACCCAAATCTCCCCTTCTAGTCTCTATAAAGGCAGTTTGTGTTCTGAATTTTACTAAAATAGCTTTAAGTACAGATGAAACGTCGTCAAATAAAAATAATGCATAAAACACTTTTGTTATTTTCGTAGATGCAAAAAATTTCCGGAAAGAAGTAAACTTTTTTGAGAAAAGGTTGGTTGGATCGGGCTGGCTAATTAAATTATCTAAGCTATTTATAAAAGGACGGTACCTGCAAAATTTATAACCTGCATTTCTTCAATAGCTTGGATGAGTTCGTTAGCCAACTCAATAAAAACAGTTTTTTTTTTCGAAAACACACTTTTTCCTCCAAACAAACTTGTATTGTCGAAAATAATTATTTTGTAACTATTCTAGGTTTGAAACATTTTTATGGATATTCGCTGTCGCAGACTTAATGTAAGTGGGCTACTTCAGTCTGTTTACCCCGACCTAAGCTCTATTGTGGTTCTGGTCTAATTGCTTAAATTTCACACATCCAGCTCCCAGTGGAAGTCGATCTTTTCTTAAGGGTAAAAGTTGGTTTGACCTGTGTACTGTACCATCTGAGTGAAGTCGCTTGCCCGTGGCGAGGCTCAAAGAGAGATAACCTCTTTCCGAGTTCGTTTGGGCCAGACATCCGACAGGGTTTGACACGAGACGGTATCATGAAGTCCCGTAACTTTAGAGCAATCAAGCGAGTTCGTTTGTCCATTTCGAAGCTCACAGAAGAGTTTAAATCTCTAGTTATAACCCACTCATCTAGAACTGTCATCCACCAGTGCAAGACTCAAGGCGACATCCCACCAAGTGCCGCTTTCAGAGCGTCATCCAAGGCCTCAAAATCCACGTGTTTACCGCTCCCAGAGATCTCACACAACTCCGTGTCGCTTGGTTACCCGACACCCGCCTGCGCTTAACACAAGGATGTATTTCTGAAACCCCGCTCCCGAGTAACAACAAAGCGAGGTCAATTGCCCATTTCGAAGCGCACAGCGGAGGCCTCAAAATCCGGATGTTTATGACTCCCCAGAGATATCCGCCTTTCTCCAAGCTAGACTGGGCCAGACCCCCGCCAGTGTTTGACTCCAATTAGTCGCTTCCTACAACAGGCAGGAGTTACCTTGGGCCAATTTTTTTAGTTCGTCTGCGGATCCACAGATAACAATTCGCTGTCACAGCACACTTTCTGCGTCTAGACATTTTAGTTATTTATTTTAGATTATATTAACGCAATAACAACACCTCTGAAATGTAGACAAATTTATATGAAGATTCACTAACATAACACACCGTCTGCGTCAGATTTTTTTAGTATAATAGCCGGTGTGGTTTCATGGCATAACTTATTGTGAGCTCCTTGTACGGCTACACACAGCACATCTTATCACAAGTTATAGATTAGATATGAGTATAATCAGATATGGTTACTAGCAACTTCCTAGAAGATATACATGACCTATATTACAAGCTTGTTACGTAATTTCATTCTGACAGTTGAGTTCTGTATCCTTTAGACTATATCCAGAGCTTCTGGAGATGATTAAAGGATGTACTTTATGAGATCTTAACGTCTGAGTGAATACTCTATGAAGTTCGAGTAGAGATATACTAAGAAATGTCCACCGCGATCTGTGAGAAAAAGCGGTTCTTGAGGTCTGGCTTTGACATCTTTATATGCCAGCAGGAGGTGGAACCTACAAACAGCAGCAACTATCCTTTATCTCCAACATTTGTTCACTGAGACACCAACAACCGTAGAGTGAAAATGATGTAGCATCCTCTACATAAGACTAGAGTACTAGAGTTTCGTTAAATACAGTTCGCCCTGCAAGTCTGGCGAAATATATTTTACTATGTTATTTAACGTCCTAAATCCCTCAGATTAAAAAAAAAATTTAGTAGCGAATTTTCATAGGAAAGCTTTTAAAAATATAACGTTTTTGTCATGTTGGGTTGCAAGCAACTCTCATCACTTAGGTGCTCCAGAATCTAGAAAAGATGACCATCGTTTCCATCAAACGTTGGTGATGCACATTTTTTTTTGCACTTGGGATCAATTACTACTACATACGTTATCATTTCATAAGGCTTGTAAGTGGCACTGGAACAAATTATAAACCTAATACAGATATTATATTATGCTTAACTTAAATCATTTGAAACGTATATTTGTATAGTATTGATTATACACATTTTTGGATAAATTTATTATTCTTTAATTGAGGAAAGAGTGTAAGTTGGAAAGCAAGTAAAGATTGTGTAATCCTTCGAGTAACTGGCTACGAACAAAAAAGTAATTTTGATGTGGATACCGAAGCATCAACGTATTTAAAAAATGAGGAAGCGAGTAGGATTGCATAAAAGGAAGTACAAACAATATTCAATAGTCCAGACCCCTTTGTGGATTAACAAAAAGCCATCTAAGAAATGTACTTGATACTTTGGAGAGGAACCAAATGCTGCCATCAGGTAAGGAAAACACCAGGCTTAAGGCAAGCAAAACGGTTCATCACTTGCACTGAAGCAGCCGAAACAACAGAACACTTACTATGCGACGTGCATGATCCAGTTCTGTATAATCCCAACTACCTTGAAGAGGTGACCGAATACTCCAGGAAGTAGGTAAAGTAGCTTCCAAAGACAGTAAATTACATAAAAAATCTGATATTTTTAGGCAACTATTAGGAAACAGAGTCACCCATAAAAGGCACATTAGGTTCAACGATTGTGGTTGACCTTATTTGGTGAAACTTGTCCATACTACATACAGAATTGGAGACTACTTCTCTGGCTTCACTGTTGGTTTTCATTTTTGTAGGTGAAGGACGTAGCCAGCGCGTAAGCTAACTGGAGCAAGTGGCCCTTACGAATTCTGGAAGTTCTATGATGTATGTATGTACTATAGTTTAGCCAGAAAAGTAGTCTCCAAGTCTGTATGTAGACACATTAGGGCTATAGCACTGAGAAGCCAAAAGCCTATAACAACTTATTAAACAATCTACAATCTACGGGGTTATAATACATGTTTTTAAGAAAAAAAAATAATTCGTTTACTGTTTTCGAGTCATTTCAATTATTTTACAGCTTTGCATGTTTTTGGAACATATAAATTTTTACCAGTAGAGAGCAGAGTATCATGAAAATGACGAATTCAGGATAGTTCTTCGTTAATATTAGTCGTTGAAAAAGGCGAGATGCCATATACAGGGCGCCCTCAAACAGTGGCTAATTTAAAAAAAATTCGAATTGCTGTAACCCAATTATTTTAAATAGAACTTCAGGTATACTGTAGTCAGGAGTGAAACGCATGCCCTCTGATTCAGGTTTTGTAAAACACTCCTTGTATCTCTATAGTTCTTGAAATATTCATAAGATCAAACCAACTTACCTTAAGTGATGTTCGATATTGATTATGTGAAAGCTTCGTTGAAGTAAATAAGTTTTGTTGTCTTCTCATTCCGGTTACGTATCCACACATTTTTAAGATAAACAAACGTTTCCTCTCATTTAGGCCAGCAAAACATAACATTTAGTTTGGTTTAAAGATATTGTTGCCACACAGTAAGAGATGAAATGTAGATAAATAGGGGGTATTGGGAATCCATTTACGTTAACAAAGTTTTCACACAATTAAGATCGAACATTACTTAAGGTAAATTCGTCTGATGTTATGATTATGACACAGCTTCGTTTCGTTAATAAGTTTTGTAGACGTTTAAAGAACAGTTGCAACAATTACATACCATGCGTCAAGGGAAAAGAGTAAGAAAAGTACAAAAAAAGTGGGAAAATCATACAAAACAGATCCAACTGTACTAACATTAACACATTAATCTGATAAGTACAATTTGGAGAACGAAATTTATCACAATACAGTTTTTAGACCTGACGATCGTTTCGCTAACAAAGTTAGGTCAGAAAACAGAAAACAGGATCTTGGTAAAAAACACAAAGAGCATGGTATAGAGTTCTTCCAGATCTGTTTCTCCACAACTAAACTGAAGTGACAGTCGTCATTTCAAATGTGTACCTACTTCTTTGCAAATCGTTGACCTAGGGAAGGTTCTTAGATTGTTTCTAGACGTACAGATTGAAAATCATTTCCGTCGGTATTTGCTATTAATGTTTGTACCATTTGGAGAACCGAATTCATCACAATACAGTTTTTAGACCTGACGCTCGTTTCGATAACAAAGTTAGCATCATCAGAGGAATAAATTAAATAAGTTAATAAAGGCTAGAACTCCACTAGAACTGGAGTTCTAGTCTTTATTCACTTACTCATCCTTCTGATGACGCTAACTTTGTTAGCACAACGATCGTTAGGTCTAAAAACTGTATTGTGATGAATTCAGATCTTCAAGTTGTACTTACGTTAATAGAAAATACTGACCGATATGATTTTGAATCTGTACCCCAAGAAACAATCTAAGAACTTTCCCTAGGTGAAAAATTTGTAGGTACAGATTTGGAATGACGACTGTCACTACAGTTTTGTTGCCGAGAAACAGATTTGAAAGAACTCTAGACCATGCTCCTTGCGTTTTTACCAAGATTATATCTACTATATTTTTTGCAGTAATTATTTTGTTTTCTGTTGTATATTTTCCGTAAGTCGGTTCCTGATGGACGAGGAAACTACAAGTCAGTTGACTAATAACGCTAATAGTAGGCGTAATAATTGTTGCATCGTAAATAGTCAAATACAAAAAATCAGTTGCCAAACACTCAAATAAAAAAGGTCTGGACGCAGAACACGCGTTATGGGAGTGAATTTTCATCAAAAAGTTTTAATAACAAATATCTCCTTTTCTTAAAAGAAAGCAGGCATGAAAGTTGGTTACCAATATAACCTATATAGTCAACCAATGTACCGTATTATATCAAAATAACTTTATTGTTTGAAAATGTACAAAAATTTTCCGAAAATTAACTTTAAATGTTCCTGAAAAAACTGGTTCCTGGCCAACGAACGTTAGGCTAATAGCAAATTGAGCTATTGAAATTTGAAATTTTAATGAAAATTCGCTACCATAACGCACTTGCTGCGTCCAGTAAATACTGAAATCGGTTGCAGAAAAGAACAAGCACTTGTCAAGCCACGGGAAAAGCCACTGTTGTATTAAGTATGGAACGGTTTCAATAACTTAACGCAATAATAAACAACCTATGTGCTATTCAAATTGAATTAAGTCTTAAAAGTGTTCACCTCGTCCTAATTGAATTTGTGATACAAAAACTCACTAAAAAATGTAACGGAATTACACATACTGACCAGATAACGGTAAAATGAGATAAGACTAAAAAGAATTAAAAAAAGAGTCACTGAGATTAGAACGCGTGGTATATAGGAGTCCATTATTAGTTCACACTGTTTCCTCTACCTCTCGTCCATTCTCGACATGACAGATGTATGTAATAAGTATATACTCTTGTATATTAATTTTATAACGTCTTAAATATTTACACTGTACAATTTTTGTTTAAAATTGATTTTTTTCTCATATTTTAACGAAATGAACGAAAATGACGGCTGAGACACAGATCTAGAAGCCTGTTGGTCATTTCGAGCCGTATTTTTAACTCAAACTCATAAAGCGCTAATGCGTCCTAATATACGACTACCAGAATTATTAATTTTGACGTTTCAACTTTTTTTGATCAGAGGCTTGTAATTTATTTAGCTTTTAACCTAGAGATCTGAATTTTTTGGTACAAAGGACACTTTTCATGACAGAAACCAGCGCACCACATATGGTGACCATAGCTGTTTAATTTTCGGATATATCAATTTTTTCGAAAGAAAACCCAAAATTTTCCCGGAAAACCTTATCCGATTTTCTCCGCTAACGAACTTATCCAAGCCATTCACAAGTGGAAGGCACTAACCAAATCGGCCCATTATTTTTTGACTTATTGGTGTGATATAATTATATAAACATATAAAAGCCTGGACGCAGCAAGTGCGTTATGGTAGTGAATTTTCATAGAAATAATCTGGCACAAAATATTTTATTATAACTTTTTTTTCTTGTAACATAGAAAACTAAATTTTGGTGTGTAGTTTACTTTTTATATCGTAAAACTACCTACCCAATTTGGTTATCATAGATTATGTATTTTTTTAGAAAAAAATTTTTTTCAAATGAAAACTCAAAATTTTCCCGGAAAACCTCGTCCGATTTTTCTTATTAACGAAATTATCTAAGCCATTGACAAATGGAAGGTACATGCCAAATTTTATCAAAATCGCCCTATTATTCTCTGAGATAAATTTTTTTTTTCGAATGAAAACTCAAAATTTTCCCGGAAAACCTCGTGATATTTTCCTGACTAACAAACTTGTCAAAGCCATTTACAAAAGGAAGGTACGTGCCAAATTTTATTAAAATCGGCTTATTATTTTTTAAGATAAGAATTTTTTTCGAATGAAAACTCAAAATTTTCCCGGAAAACCTCGTCCGATTTTCCTGACTAACGAACTTATCCAAGCCATTTACAAAAGAAAGGTACACGCCAAATTTTATCAAAATCGGCCTATTATTTTTTGAGTTATCGGTGTGATACCTATATATATATATATATATATATATATATATATATATATATATATATATATATATATATATATATATATATATATATATATATATATATATATATATATATATATATATATATATATATATATATATATATATATATATATATATATATATATATATATATATATATATATATATAAATTGAAACTGACCCCGGATATGGGTTCTAGGGGTCCTAGTTCGCGCTCATTTGCAAAATTTTTTTCAAAATTTAAAAGTCGGGATCTTCCCATTAGTGAATTTTTTCTACGAAAATTGGCACTGACTCCGGATATGGGTTTTAGCGGTCCTAGTTTGCGCTCATGTGAAGAAATCTTTTCAAAATTCAAAAGCGGCATCTCTTAATTAGTAATTTTTTTAAAGAAAATTCACTAAAAGTATATTTGTTCGGCGATGTGGCTTTGCTGATCAGCAGCCACATGTGTGTAGTAACACAAAGAGATAGCGCTATACAACAAATCCATCGTGAAATACTACGGAGAAAGAACAGTTTCTATAGCAGCGTCTAAGGTCATAGTAGGCGTTCTTGTGCGCCCAAAAAATTTTGCACATGAAAAAAGAAGAAGTTAGAGCCGGAAAACAATAGTGTCAAAAAGGTTTGGTATTAGAACGAGTTGGAGTTGGTGATAACACTCACAAATACTCGGCAAGTTTACACAGATGGAAAATATATTTTCCAGCAGAATATGTGCTCACAGTATTGCTCTGTTTGGAAGTTAAAGGTCAATTTTGCGAACAAGTTAATTTATTTGTTTTTTTTTTGTTTATATGTTTTTTTATTATTTTTGTTTTCCTTTGTTATTGAAAAAATAATATATTACGAACGACTCAATTGAATTTGCAAGGACTAGTAAGTATGTACTGTGTAAATACTCTAACGGTGGTACAAATAAAAGAGTAAGAATTCCAAACGATGACATACCTGGTACATGGTTTAGGTACAGAGGATTAATATCAGGATTCCAAGGGAGGTTATAGTTAATCAACGCCTTCCTTGTCCACAAACTTTCATACTGTTGATGCAGTATAGCAATGATGGAGTAAGTTCAGGATAAATTGCTGGTAGGTGTTGTAAATTTTTAAAAGTTATGTGTTATGGTGGTGTTTGGTTATAGAGAAAACATAGAAAATAAGTTTTGCTGCATGGGCCCATCTGAAAAAAGCTCAGAAGTTTTTGAAAGCTGTAACTGTAGTTGGGGCTTTTTGAAGCCTTTAACAAAGGTCGAAGAAATGTGGCGGTTTTTTCAGTGACGAATTTTAGTAGGAAGGACTCCTACAGGTAATTTGTGTAATTTTATTAAAGCTCATAGGAATGAGGCACATTGTTTCTACTATGAAGATCATACTATTAAAATTTGATGCCTTTTATTAAAGAATAGACATAATTACCACTAAAAGCATCTTTATGAAAATTTGCTGCCATAACGCACTTGCTGCGTCCAGGCTTTTAATAACCTGAAACTAATCTTTTATTATTTGTAAACTTGTAAAAACCGTTGTCAAATAATTCTGTATTACTTGACTCTTGGTTTTGAACTGATGTTTGGAATATTTATAGTTATTTACTGCGGTTTAGAACGTCATAAGAATGCAGCAAGGCTCACATCCGTTATAATAGCCAGAGCACCTGGATGAATTCAAATCTCTATATTTAATACAAACTCAAATATCTAATCACGATTTGACCGTCAAGAAATACGAACTCTTTGAATTTTAATTGGCTTGGTATTCTTCGTATTCTTTGTTTTCATGGGATCTTATAAATTGGTAAAAGTACGGTGTTTATAAAATGGTCCTTAGGATATGAGATTAATAAAAAAGCTTTGATTTCTTAGAAATCACGTCTCACCAACAAAGTTGAATTTTTTCTAATTATGTTTTTAGACAATAACAAGCTAAAGCCAATTTTCTAATAAACATTTAATCACTAAGTTTACTGTAGCGAATTTTCGTAGAAAAATTTCGCTTATGACGAGATAACGACTTTAAGGCTTTCGAAAAGTTTCTTAAATTATCTACGGTCAGATTGAACTTCATACGTTTATACACGTACATATGCAGTGAGGACCTACAGTCCTTCACGCCCCTTCAAACTTTTTAATTTTACATGTTACAAAAAAATATTTTTTACAAAAGTTGCAGGGTTTCATTTGAGTTATTTGAAGGATTAACTTGTATTACTTGAAGATGTCTCAAAAAAGCTCAGTAATTTAGTAATACATTAAAAATATATACTCGTATAACACCCTATACATTATTAGATTTAGGGGTTCGACGTAAGGTTCTAAACACGCCTGATGTATAATGTTATACCTTAAAAATTAGTGTCTTTGGATCTGTAAGCAGTTGAAAATCGGCATTTTTACGACTTTGACACCATTGCAGCGAGAAAATAGTTAGAACTCGATCATAATGAATTTCGCCCTCGTATCATGTTTTTTATAGAGCTGTTTGATGATGCTAACTGATGGTTGATACCACAAGTACTAAATTTGCTATTTGCTACGCCACAGTGTCACGGAACCCACACTAGTTGCACCTCCTTCGTCCTGGCTAGTCCTCTGAGGGGGTCACCGCACTCCTGAACCAGTGTTGACCTGATTCTGGCGGCGCAGACTGCCCGGAGGACCGCCTGGCTATACGAGCAGATGTAAACACTTTTCTCGGGACTTCTCTTCACATCCTATCTATTGACCACATACAGGATAGCATACACCTCTGTTTCGAATGCCGTGGTATATGCGCCAAGAGCATAGCTCTCGCGCACCCCCAGACCCTCGATGTATATTCCTGCCCCAGAGGATTGTTGGTCCTCCAGCCGCGATCCGTCGGTGAATCAGACCAGGCTTGCGGGCTGGAATGCAACCTCATTTTCCCTCCACTGATCCCTACTGGGGATCCTTAGGGTGTATGGCCTAGTCAACCTAATATCGTCCTCGGCATCCCGCACCTTTATGGCGGAAATCGGAATTTCCTTTTCCACCTCCTTGGCGACTCTTGCATGCCCTATTACTGCTCCCTCTCCGCACCAGTTTCCTGAGTCCCGCATTCTAAGATGCGACGCCATAGCCTATATTCTGATACAGATGGAAAGCGGTGGCAGCATCAACAGGACCTTTAGCGCGGCTGAGAGTGTCGTCCTCATAGCGCCTGGGCCCGGCCGGACTCGCAACCAACGAAGTTCGCCCCTCATCCAGTGTACCCGACGGAACCGTGCGGTTCCACCCGGGATCCCACGCCGGGAGAGCGGAGGAGCGTTTCCTCCAGTTCCCTGCTGAAGCTACTTGGAGAGACAAGGATCTCTCTACCTTCTACCTCCTCGCTGGTCTTTGGCACGTTACCATCTTCTCTTTGGTGTCTCCTCATGGTTGCTAAAGGGGGTTATTATGTGTGAGGGTGTGCTTATGGATTGGTGAGCGTATAGATACGGGAGATCAAAACCATCGCGTCCCGGTGCATCATCCATGATGGGACTTGATTCCGTTAAGAGCGGCTTTGCGGCCACGCCGTGGCGACCAGAAGCGTGCAGCTAACCCTCTGTTCCGGTGCTACCCGGTGCTGCTGACACAATCGAGCATTATTCTAATGGATGATAGGGCAGCCCCCTACACCGGACAAGGCAAGGGTGGGCCCCCGTACTGTCCAAACGGCGCCAGGTGTGCCGGACTTGGTTTGCACAGCGCTGCCAGTCCAAAGCCGGCCTCGCTCGGAGTCCCTCCCCGGAGTCCACGCCGAAGCCCGAGAAGCCCCCAACCCGATCTATGTGTGTCGTGTCTGTGTTCGTATGCGTGTGTGTGGCGTGTGTGAGAAGGTTTGAGACTTTACTAGACCATCAGCCCTGGGCGTTATTCCCATGGCCGACAGTCGCGCCAGGGGTGGCACGTAGAGCCAGTCTCTAGAAGTCCAGCAGCTAAGTCACGCGTAGATCAGTCGAGAGAACGACCATCGCATGACCAGGCTAAGGGACCACACCCCCCAGCTTTTTCAGGAAAAACGGGTCCGATTTTCCTGGCTAATGAACTTATCCAAGCCACTTGTAAAAGGACGACATCTACCAAATTTCATCAAAGCCCGTCCATTTCTTTTTGAGTTGAGAGATCTCCGAATTGGTGGCTTTTCTTAAGAAACCACAAATAGAGCTGCAAATATAAAATATTTAGATTTGTTCATTCTCTGATGACGCTAACTTGGTTAGTGAAACGATTGTTAGGATATTTAAATGTGTTGTGGTGATTTAGGTTCTCCAACGATGCTTACGGAAGAACTACACGGTGTATCTTGTAAATCAATACTAATAATTTCTAACCAATAACATCGACTATATACAAAACTCTTTAAGTCAGATCTGATTACACATATAAAAAAAATGAAATCGGTATTGAAATATTGTTTTTAGGTTTCTGCATATGATGATAAACCAAATAACATTTGCAAATCTCATAAACGTTAAGAATGTTAACAATAACATAACTGTTTGCAATCTGCATGTTTAGCAAAATTATTACGAAACAAACGCTAAACATTCAAACTCTATGGCTTTGACTTAATTTAACTTGACATAGATTATTAATAAGTGGGTTATTTATATCTGAATTAAATGTCTTTGGAAATAATTTTAGAAAGTCATTTTGGCAAGTTATTGTTCCTGAAGGGTAAGTAAGATACAGTGAAATGTTTACATAGACAAGGGCAATACCATCAGGTTTAACAATTAAGCTAGTCTAAACTAATAAAGTCACCAATTGTAAATTTTTATTTTGAAACTACAAGAGTATAACAGTAGAAAGCAAGCAAAAACATGAACAAAAATAGCCGGATACAGAACAAAAAATTAAATTGAACAACTATCACAACCCGAACAAGAATAAAAAGTCACACGCCAAAACATACAATATCACCAAGCAGCTTCAATAGAATCACAACAACCCCTGTTTTTCCTCGATAACACATTCGATGACAAATCAAGATCTCACAAATGGTGGTGGAAGATTGAGTTTCTGCAAAAGTGTGTTTTTATCAAATAAAACGACGTATTCGGTAATTCTTCAAAAACAATTATTTGGCTTTTACTAAATTTATTTCATACCTAAGGCGCGAATTGTATATTCAATTGCATAAACCATAAACTAGTTGACTTAACGGAATTGTTTGAACTAAGTACACTAACAAATCGCTTCAGATCTGAGATTATTGGCGTAATTTTCTATGAATCTGGTGTATACCAAAGTTCCAAACACAGTGAAAAGCAAATAGATCAAAGCGTAAGTTACAGTACCTACATAGAAAGCATACACCTGCGGAAGTTTAAACTTGTGGAATCATTGTTGATTATAACAACCCGGTAACTTCACACTTATATTGTATATCTTATCTTACACTAAACTTCGAAACCCATACATTACCCAGTTACCATCTAAAACGTTACACATCTATAGTTCTGAAGATAAACATAACTAGCTCATATTACAAAATATTTTATGCTCATGTTTCGTTGTAGACACATTAATAATTAAAAAATCAAGTGCGTTATGGTAGTGAATCTTCATAAAATGTTTTTAAGAACAAATATGTTGTTTTTTTCAAGAAAGCAGGCATGAATTGTGTTCACCAGTATACAGTAGAAATAATGTACCATATTTTATCAAAATGACTTTATTGTTTGAAAATGAAAAAAACAATTTCGAAAATATACTTTAAATATTCTCAAAAAACTGATTCCTGGCCAACGAACGTTCGGTTAATAGCAAATTGAGCTATTGAAATTTGAAAATTTTATGAAAATTTGCTACCTTAACGCACTTGCTGCGTCCAATAAAAATTTAAATCGTTTGTAGAAAAGAACAAGCACTTGTGAAGCCACGGAAAAAGTCTACGGCTGTATTAAGCATGGAACGGTTTCACTAAATTAGGGAAATAACAAACAGCCAGATGTGCTATTCAAGTTGAATTAAGTCTTAAAACATTTTATCTCGTCCTAATTTAATTTGTCATACAAAAACTTACTAAAAATTCATCGAAATTACACAATTTGATCAGCCAACGGTAAAACTAAATAAGACTGAAAAAAGTAAAGTCACTGAGAGTAAAAGGCGTGTTATAGGAGTCCATTATTAAATCAACTCTGCTTGCTTCACCTCTTGGCCACTGTCGACATGACAGATCTATCTACTAACAGGTAAATACTCTAGTATATTAATCTTCTAACGTCTTGATTATTCACACCATACAATTCCTGTTTAAAATTATTTTTTTCTCATTTTTTTAAATTTCAACAACACACCACGAGAGCTTACAGCCTAAATACTATCGTGCCGTGGGTGTCGACAAGGAGGAAAGAGGCAACTTGTTAATTCTGGACTTGAAGGTTTGGAGGCTCGGGAGAGAAGGAAAAACATGTGCCGGCAAGAAGTTCCACAACTTGGAAGTCCTCGGGACAAAAGAGCGGGCATAACAAGTGCATTCGCTCTGTTCCCCTGGTAGATCTGTTGGGGGCAGCAGGTGGAGGAACTATGGAAGAAAGCTCCTTTGAGCAGTGCCCGTGCAGATATCTATAAGAGAGAGAGAGAGAGAGAGAGAGAGAAAGAGGTCACCAACGGCACATCGGTGCGCAAGGGATGGCAGCCTTTGGGTGATGCTAGGGTCACCGGTGAGACGTATAGCTCTCTTCTGAATGGAGTCCAGGATAGCGAGTGTAGAAGCGGCAGCAGCACCCCAGATGTGGGAGCAGTATTCGAGGTTTGGTCTTATTTGTGAAGTATATAAAGTATAGAGATTAGCTGGTGAAAAGTATTTGCGAGCCCGGAAGAGGAAACCTAATTTCTTAGCAGCCGGTTATGCAATTGATGTGACAAGTTGGCGCCAATTGAGATTTCGATCCACAGAGATGCCAACAAGTGAAAACGACTCATTACTTTGAATAACTTGGTTGTTTATTGTGATGGGTCTAGGGCTAGTATTTCTCTTATGAGAAAGAAAGCAAGACTGTGATTTGGTGGGGTTGAATTGTACAAGATTTCTACTTCCCCAGTCTAATATTTTTTGGAGATCCATGGAGATAGAACCCTCCATGGGTCTGCGATCCTCATCTAGTTGGGGTAAAGAGACAGGCTTAGAATATTGTATATTGTAGTGAAGGGTGCTGTCGTCCGCGTAACTGTGAACTGGGTTGGATGTGCTAGGGAGGAGGTCATTGATGTGGAGAAGAAACAAAGTAGGGGCTAAAGCTGAACCTTGAGGAACTCCTGCATTAATTGGATACAGTTTAGAGGAATGTCCATACACGACAACAGAAATGCTTCGGTTAGAGATGAAATTTGCTGTCCACGTACAGAGTTTTGGTGGTAGGCCATAGGCCGGTAGTTTATTTAGCAGCGCTGCGTGCCAGACCTGGTCGAATGCTTTGGATATGTCTAGAGCGACAATCTGGGATTCACCGTGTAGTTCCATAGACTTGTTCCAAAAATGGGTGACAAAGGAAAGGAGGTCGGCAGTTGATCTGCGCTGACGGAATCCATATTGCCTGTCGTGAATCACTTTAGAGATGACTTTAAGGAGAGAAATAGGCCTGTAGTTGCTAGGAAGCGCTTTTGATCCTTTCTTGGGGACGGGTTGTACTCGAGCAGTTTTCCAGTTACTAGGGAATATGCCTCTATTTTAAGATGTCTGAAACAGACGAGTCAGGACAGGAGAAAGTTCTGGTGCGCATTTTTTGAGAACAATTGCTGAGATCTCGTCAAGGCCATAGGATTTCCTGGTATTAAGAGAAGAGAGATCTTTCGTACCTTTTTAGTTTTGAAAATGATATCCGTCATTTTATGCGCGACATTGGAGCCTGTTGGTGGTTGAACGTTTGGAGGTGGGTTGAGAGTAGAACTGCCGGCGAACAACGATACAAAAAGTTCAGCCTGGCCCAGGGTGGTAGAAACAATTTCATCCCCTGAGACAAGAGGTGAGAACGTGCTCTTGCAGAAATTATTCCCAATAGATTTAGCAAGAGTCCAGAAAGATTTGCTGCCGCTGGAGCTTAAGAGGACTTTGTTTTTTGATGTGGTTATTAAACGAGTTTTTTGCCTCAGAAAGAATGCGGACATAGCGGTTTCTTGCGTCGATAATGCTTGACGGTTTTCTTGACAGGAATTGTGTAGAAGCTTTTTGTGAGCTTTGACCTTTTCAAGTCTGGCCTTGTCACAGGATTTAGAGAACCAGGGCTTTTGAGTGGCTGCAGAGGTTTTCTGTGTAAGTGGAATAAATAATTTCATGCCAGCTTGGATAATTTCGATGACGTTTTGTGAGATATCCGAGGGGTCAGGATCAGAGAAGCAGACAGACGCCCATGGAAATGAGGAAAAGTAATCTCGCATTTCGTCCAAGTTCGCGGAGTTGTAGTGCCAAACGATACGTGGTTGTTATGACTGTGTGACCTCGGGTTGCATTGCGCAGGAAGCAGTGACCATGCCGTGGTCTAAGCGACCCAGGGGGGCGGTGACTGATATCTTATAGCAGTCAGGATTTGTAGTAAGAAGGGGATCCAAGGGATTTGAGCTGTGTGTTGGGATACGAGGAAAGTAGGTAGGTTGCTGAACCATATGGGCTAAAGAATTGCTGACTGCAAAGGCCTCCGCTGCTCTTCCTTGTGGATTGGTTTTTGAAGATCCTAGCCATTCCTTATTATGGACATTGAAGTCACCAAGAATAGTGACCTCGGAGGAAGGATATTCAGTAATGAGATGGTCGGTTTTTTCAGAAAGGTAGTCAAAGAGCTGGACAAAGTTGTTGTCAGAAGGTGACCGGTAAATGCAACAGATGAATTTAGTTGCAGCCCTGAAATTGAGTTTTACCCATAGTATGCCTTTTCTTCCAGCTCCTAAATTAGGGAGTCTGGTGCAGGGTAGATTGCTTTGGACGTACGCGAACACGCCTCCATGCAATCTAAAAGCAGTAAGGAAAAGGAAAATTAAGGTGATTAGTGGCTGTTTTGACACTGATTTTAGTTTCGGTCAGGAAGAGGAGTTGGGGCCTATCAACCTGGAGGAAATGGTAGACGGAGTTCAGGTTAGAATTTAGGCCACATATATTCGAGAAGGATATTGTAAATCTCGATGCTGGCGCGCTTTGTAGACCTCTCTCCCGGAGATCCGAATGGCGGGGTATTTTGTCTCCGGAATCTTTTGTACAATTAGGAGCCATCATCATTTTTGCTTATAAGGGAAACCGACTCATACACCAGAACCGGAAACGTCCGTTGGGACTTCACTGGCCCCTTGATGCAAGGGGTGGTACCTCCTCGGGCGTGAAAAAAATCCTTTACTATCACATAAAGGAAAATTCCACTACCACCTACCATATTGCAAGTATACCACACCAGCTAACTATTAACGAGCTGACCAGCTTTAGAACTTGCTATTCTAACGAAATGAAGGAAAGTGCCGGCTGAGGCGCAGATCTAGGAGCTTTCATTTCGAGCCGTATTTTTAACCCACAAAGCGCTAATGTGCTAATGTAGGACGACCAGAATTATCAATTTTGACCTTTCACCTTTTTTTAGTCAGAGTCTTGTAATTTCTTTGCCTTTTAACCTACAGATCTGAATTTCGGTACAAAGGATATTCTTTTTGATAGAAACCATATTGGGTTACTAGAACTTTTTAATTTTCGGGGATATGAACGGCAATTCAAAAACAACTATCACAACCCGACCCACAATCAAGAGTCACATGCCAAAACATGCAATATCACCAACCAAGCTCCTTCAATCGAAACACAACAGCCCCTCTTTTCCCTTGATAAAACATTCGATGGCAAATCAAAATCTCACAAATGGTGGTGGACGATTTACTTTGTGCAAAAGTGTGCTTTTAGTGAATTTTCTTAGAAAAAATTCACTAATGAGGAGATCTCGACTTTTGAATTTTGAAAAAATTTCTTCAAATGAGCGCGATCTAGGACCCCTAGAACCCGTATCCGGGGTCAGTTTCAATTTTTATATGTTTTATATATATATATATATATATATATATATATATATATATATATATATATATATATATATATATATATATATATATATATATATATATATATATATATATATATATATATATATCACACCGATAACTCAAAAAATAATGGGCCGATTTTGATAAAATTTGCTATGTACCTTCCTTTTATAAATGACTTTGACAAGTTTGTTAATCAAAAAAATCGGACGAGGTTTTCCTGGAAAATTTTGAGTTTTCATTTGAAAAAAAAATTTATCTTAAAAAATAAAAAATCTATGATAACCAAATTTGGTAGGTAGGTTTACGATATAAAAAGTAAACTATACACCAAAATTTAGATTTCTATGTTACAAGAAAAAAAAGTTATAATAAAATATTTGTGCCAGATCATTTCTATGAAAATTCACTACCATAACGCACTTGCTGCGTCCAGGTTTTTTATCGAATAAAAACGACGTATTCGATAATTCTTCAAAAACAATTATTTGGCTTTTACTAAATTTATTTCATACCTAAGGCGCGCACTGTATATTCAATTGCCCAAAACATCAAACAAGCTTGCTTATTGACTTATAACAGTCTGGTAACTTCACACAAAGTTATGTTAAAAATATGTCGACTGCATCAACAACTCGTGTGTATTAGAACCGCTGTAATTTAGGGTAACTCAAGAAATTACTATCGCGCAAAGCACTAAGCAAAGATTTTATTTCATTAATAGGTATAGAAAAGAAAATCTTTGGATACCCTGGACCAATTAATAAAGTTAAGACGACGTCATTCTTAAACTATGCTAACGATGACTGATCATGAAGGAAATGATAATTCTATTAAAAAGGTTTAAAAAGTTGCAGTAAGAAGCTTGTGTCTATATATGTGTTTTAAAACCACAAAAAAAATTACAGAGCGTTAAAAAAATACCGAATTTCTACTGTCTATTTTCATCCATAACAAACATCACGTGGAATACACCGTATAACTGATTATACTGGTTGCATAAAAATTAGAGTTGAGACTCCATGATTGAATGTTCATTCCTACATATGTAACCCGCTGTTCTGACCTGATTTATATTTTATTATGCAGGAATATCCGGGCAGGAAGATCCATGCATAGTTAGATAGAATCAGGTCCCAAAAATAAACAAACACGTGCTCATGTTTTATTAAGTACTACTCAAAATGACACAGCTGTGGAGGATCAAGCTAATATTTTGTGATAATTAGCATATAGCGTTGGCACGGCGCTAAGTGACATTTGCATGTTTTGCGTCAGCAAACTGGCAGATTTAAAGAATGGTGGAATTAGGTACATTCAGTTTTAAAATGTGATTATTTTCTGGGTGCTAATGTAAAATAAATGAATTAGTTAAAAGGGGTTGGTCCAAGGCATATAATATTAAGGCGACTGTTACCAGTTACTTTCTTTGCCACCGCTCGTGTATTTATACTGTGCATAGAGATTCTAGACCTTCTACACTATTCTACACCTGTCACTTCTGGTCCTTTCTAGAAATATCCTTCCAGAGTGTTCGCTTTTACCAACACACTTTATAATTGACATCTGACCATAGAAGCAACAAAGTCCATAAACTTATCATAGACAAATGTGACACTGTCCCTCTCTTATGTTCGATCGTCCCTGTCGAATTCTGGCATTTCTTGGAATGACGTAAGTCTGTGCATATGGACCTCATTCATCTTGCTCTTAGGGCTCCTCTGAATTCGGTAGACAACGTCATTGATCCTTTTGACCACCTTATAAGGACCTTCGCTTGCGTCGTACTGGATTGTAGAACCACACACGATCTCCTTCCTTAAAACCAGCTGAATTATGTGGCCCGTCATAACGGGTCTTCATGCGGTCGCTTTCTATTCGTATATGCATTCCGACTGCAGAGTGGATGATTTTCCTTCTCTTCAATATGTCGGAGCTTTCTTCAAGCGAAGTCCTTAGGTGGTATTGGTTCTTCCGTGTATTTGCTGTTGTTCTGATGTTTCTACTTGCACAAATATCTCGGCGGGCCGTATTCATCCTGTCGACATCGGCTATGTTCCAATAAATGTATTTACTGACCTTTTTCTGGGTTTGCTTCACATTTACGTGGTTTTTGCACCCTTCGTCTTGTACTTATCTCATACTTTCTTCTCCACTTGCTTTTGGCTGAGTAATTCGGTCTTCTCTTCCTCTCACAGTTCTCTTCACTGGAATGGCACTTTCACGGCAGACGTTGCTATTTGCCTCTATGGTGATTTTCCGCACTACTAGGTTACCGCGAGGCGACATTATTATTTCTTCACCGCCGATAGTCAGGATGTTAGTGCCAAGATCAAGTTTAGCGCACTGGCCCTGAAGTATGTCCAAGTCAATTATAATCGGGTCTGATATAGCGGCGACTATGGATCTCTGATTTGCCTTCCATGTCCCAATTTGCAGCTCGACCTCAGTCTCGCCAAATACCTGTATCTGATCACCACCGTCCGCATTTACCCTGTACACTCTGTCTGGTTCTCTTACTCGCCATCTTGGAACCATGTCGCGGCGAATAATTGTCCTAGGTGCGCCTGTATCGACGACCATCTGGGTCTTATTACCGCTTACGTATCCGTCTACGACGAGAAGGCTGTCAGAATCTCTAACCTGAGAAATGGTTACCGGTCTTAACTTCACTTTTTCCCTTAGGCGTGATCTTAGAGCCCAACATTCACCCCTTATATGTCCCACCTTGCCGCAGTTCCAGCAACGCAAGGCATTTGCACGGTAAGCTTGCGGTGGCTCCTTATGAGGTGTGGGCTTTGTCTGTTCTACTATCTTTGTTTGTCTACCATTTCAACCTGGAATCACAAGGGGGCTAGACAGCATTTTTTTATATTTTTAAACAAATTTGCAACTAACATTTTCGACAAAAAATACTTGCTACGTAACCCAAAATACAAGGATAGTATGGCCAGAATGTCCGCAATTTATTAAATAAGTTGTAAAGATTGTGATCTTAAATACGTCGGACAAACAAAAAAATGTATTGGAAATAGATTTAAAGAACATTTAGCACAATTGAGATACGGTACTATAGACAGATCTTCCGTTGTCATACATATTTGGGATAACAATCGCCACGTTAATAAGGAGAATCTAAAATTCATATAAAATGTTAGAAAACCAGGACAGCTAAACGCCTTCGAAAGTATATGTATTGCTAAATACAGTAATAATAAGAAATGTATGAATCTCGCTCCGCTGCCTATGTGTAGTCTCTTGGTTATTTAACAAAAAACTGGCCGGAGCACGGCCGATAAATAATAAAAGAATTGAGATATTTGGTTCAAACAAATTATGGTAATGTTTGTGTCGTTGAACTTCCCTAAATCTTTAGTGACCGACGTTAAATATAGTAACATTTTCTCCTTTGTCAAAGTCTTTCTTTACTTTTGTTCATCTGTCGTAATATTCTTTTGCTAACTTCTATTTATTGTCCAATTTTTCATGGACTTCACCCTCATCGTACTCTTCGGGCTTCAGTCGTTGAGTAGCTATAGATAATTTAGTTTGTAGTCGTCTACTCATTGGCAAAGGGGGGGGGGGGGGGTGCTATACCTATTCCTTCTAACGGAGTTGTGCTATAATTTAGTAACGCCAAGTTTATATCATTGTTTTTCCTTAACACATGCAATATTTACGGTACTAGGCAATCCCATGGGCAATGGGGACTTGAAGTCTTGATTTCAATACCCCACTCTCCAGCAAACCTTCTGCTATAAACTTAATTCATGGGCATGTTGACGCTAATTAAAACTTTTGGTATGCCATGATTGGCAAACATTACTTCCAACTTCTTGTGCGGTTTTATACTTTAGTGGTACTACATTCAACCATTTAGAAAAAAAATTCAGAACGCAGCAAGTACGTAGTGAATTTTCATTAAATGCTGCAAATAGTTCAATTTGCTATTAACCTATAAGGTTGACCAAGAAACCAGTTTTTTCGGGAACACTGTAAGTTTATTTCGGAAATTTTTGTACATTTTCAAACAAAAAAGTTATTTTTATGAAACATGGCACATTGTTTCTACTATATAGGTTATACAGGTAACCAAATTTGATGCCTGCTTTCTTAAAAAAACACATAGGTATTTGCTATTAAAAACATTTTTATGAAAAGTCACCATAACGCACTTGCTGCGTCCAGACTTTTTTCAGTATTTGTCTGGCCGACTGGCTGAAGCCTAATATTGATCTCTGCTTCATATTTAGTTGCAAAACATGACATATCAGCTGAATTGAAATAAAAATGCCAATTTACATACGGCGCAATATGCACTCTTTATATGTTTAAAATGGTTTACCTAATTGCATAGCAATCTTTTGAGGTTTAGTTTGATTTTTTTTTTGCTTTAATATAACAATGTAAAAAAAGATGTGTAAGTTATTAGATACAAATAAACATACTTATGGGTAATTAATTGTTATATATGTAAATATATATGAAACTCAATCCTGACTCACTTTAATGAAAAGGTCATTTTCTAATAAAAGAAATCGATTGATTTAAGATTTAATTCATATTTTAATTACAAAAATGTGATTTAACGTCAAGCCATATATTATTAAGCATTTATTTTCTTATTTTCGAGAAAGTTATCTTTGATGGCATCTACTTTTTCATATTTTATAATGCGTAGTTGCACAATTGTTTGAAAATTTATGGTTGAGGGCGGAAGGTTAAGTACTTCTTTTTTATAAATGTATATAGGCAATGAAGGAAAAATCATTGGAAATTAAATAAGTGGTCATGTCATTAAAGTTATTTGTGTAAAAAGATATATGTTGAGTTATATATAAATAAATATAGGTTTATAGCAAATTGAGCTTTTCAAATATGAAGCATTTAATCAAAATTCGCTACCATAACGCACTTGCTGCGTCCAGAATTTATTTACTTACAAACATGTATTATATTTCGATGGAAAATGCAAAAACATAAGACGTTTTTGGCTAAAAAAAAATATTTGTTCACCAACGACTTATGGGCCAGCCTGTGATTATAGAAATATTTTTTTAAGATGTAGCTCAAGACACGCTATAATTAATGTATACAATTTTTTTTCATATCTTGTAGAATAACGGATATATTGAGCTTTATTGATTTTTTACGAAAATTCGACAAAAGTTATATATACCATTAAACGATAAACTCTATAGCTAAGACTATATACCATTAAACGATAAACTCTATAGCTAAGACTACTGCCAAGCATCAGAGAAAGGGCCTTTTTGAAATGAATTTTCTGGAAACATTTTAGTAAAATGAAGGACATTGACGGTTGAACCTAAGACTTTAGGGTTTGTAAAACATTCTTCTTGAGACAGTTTCTTTCCATAGCCCGTATAAGATTCAAGTTCTTTGCCTAAATGTTGCAAATTTTGACGTTTTAAATTGTCACTTTGACGTTTTGAGGAAAACCCCAATTTATTTTTCTTTAAATGCCCATTACTTTTTTGTCTTTTGACCTACAGCGCTAAATTGGTAGATAATTTACCCATAGTGATATAAAACGATGTACCAAATTTGGTTGCCCTTACTTTCCGGAGATATGAATTTTTTTCTAAAGAAAATACAAAATTTTCCGGGAAAACCTCGGCCGATTTTCCTGGCTAACGAACTTATCCAAGCTACTTACAAAAGAAGGTATTCATATATAAAAATCTAAACTGACCCCGGATATGTGTTCTAGGGGGCCTATTTAGCGCTCATTTGATGAAATTTTTTCAAAATTCAAAAGTCTGGATCTCCTCATAATTGATTTTTTTTAAAGAAAATTTACTAAAAGAATAAATTTTTACTAAATAGTCATTACGGCATATCTGCAGATATCTACGGCAAGCTTTTATATGGTACTGTAGGTGTCTCATGTCGCCTTCATCTTAATTATACCCATGTGCCCCTCATGTAGTAAACCTAATATAATTTAGTACCGCACTTATCTTGGTATGATCAATTTGTTACCTACATATAGTAAATTGTCATTTAAATTGGTGTCATCTTTTATTTTATAATAACCACCTACATCTGACTTGCTTGCGGCTGCCGATTTGGGCCAGCCTGCTAGGTGAAATTTCTTTACTCTACACAATAATTCATCCTCACTTATTTCCCTCTGAAACGTTTCTCTATCTCCGTGGCGGATATTTAAATATGAATTAACTGCATGCACTATTTCTAACTTTTTCTTATCTTCCTTTTCATTTACATTTTCTATGAAATTTCTTGATAATGTGTCAAGGGTAGTTTACCTGAAATGTATTCTGTATGAATTTCATACTTAAGTAGTTTGATTTTCATACGCTGTGGCCTATTTGAGCCTATATCATTAACATATTTGTTCATAATTGGAGTTAGCGGTTTATGATCTGGAGAAACCTTGATTTTCGTTCCATACACAAAGTTATGTAACTTCTTACATGCAACGACAATTCCTAACAAGTCTTTTTCTGTTTTTGAGTAAGTTTGTTAGCTTTGTGTCATGCTTCTCGGTTCATAAAACACTGGTCTGTTATCCTGCATCATGCAAAACCCTGTTCCATTTTTAGACGCATCAACATGTACAGTTATCTTTTTATTTTCATGAAATTTTTTTAATACTGTTGCCTTTCCCAGTGCTTTTTGACAATTCCAAATCCTTTAGTATGCCTTTCCAGCCATAGAAACCCATTTTAGTGAATTTTTGTAGAAAAAATTCACTAACGGGGAATTCCCGACTTTTGAATTTTGAAAAAAATTTTGCAAATGAGGGCGAACTAGGACCCCTAGAACCCATATCCGGGGTCAGTTTCAATTTTTTTATGTTTATATATATATATATATATATATATATATATATATATATATATATATATATATATATATATATATATATATATATATATATATATATATATATATATATATATATATCACACCGATAACTCAAAAAATAATGGGCTGATTTTGATAAAATTTGGCATGTACCTTCCTTCGGTAAATGGCTTGGACAAGTTCGTTAGTCGGGAAAATCGGACGAGGTTTTCCAAGAAAGTTTTGAGTTTTCATTCGAAAAAAAATTGTATCTCAAAAAATAAACAAGTTATGATAACCAAATTTGGTAGGTAGGGTTACGATATAAAAATCAAACTATGAACCAAAATTTAGATTTCTATGTTACAAGAAAAAAAGTTATAATAAAATATTTTGTGCCAGATCATTTCTATGAAAATTCACTACCATAACGCACTTGCTGCGTCCCGTACTTTTTTTCTTTAAGCAACTCCCTTAGTTCTACAGTTAAAGCCGACATATTATGAACGAGACCTGAAATAATTGACAAGCGCCAATATTTTCTGTAATTCCCTTCTATCCTTGGGCGCTTTTAGTCTGTCAATTGCTTCTAGTCTATTTTTATAAATTTTCTTGCCATCTGTACCGAAGACATGCCGCAAGAATTTTATTTCCTTTACTCTGTATTGTAACTTACTTTTATTAAACTAAACATTTAACTGTCTAGCTCTTTCTATGACTTTGTTTAATATAATACCATATGATTCCCCTGACTCTCCCGCTATTAGGATGTCGTCGAAGTATACTGTAACCCCTTCTATATCCCCGAAATTTTTTGGTTCACTTTCTGAAAATATTCAGGGGCCAAATTCAATCAGGGTGGTGAATTAACACAACATAGGTCCGAAGACACCGGTGTTAGTTGTACTTGGTAGAACCTTTCGTTACAATATAATACCATGAAACATTTTTTATTAACTAAATTACAAGTTATTTCTTTAACTGATCGTATCAAGTAACGCTCTCTTTTGATATTTTTATTTAACTCTTTGGGATCTAAACAGATGGCCGCAAGTAGTAGGTTCATTTACCTTTTGAATAATCCCACAATTTCTAACTTGTCCAGCTTGTTTTTTAGCCGTTCTCTAATCAACAGTGGAACCCCTCTAGGATTTTTAACAGCAGGTATTGCATTTTCCTTTAACTGAATATTGATTTTGTCTTTAAAAGTTTCCAATCCTGTCAAAAACTCTAGAGTATTTTTAACAAATTGATCTTTTTCCGTGTCCCTAGTAATAGTATCAATTCTTGCAATAAGGTTCAAGCTAATACATAAGTGCAACCCTAGCAGTGGTGTTGATTCTATATCAGTTATAATAAAATCGAAACTTTCTGTTTTATCTTTAACCTTACATTGCAAAAATACGCTATATACTGGCTTAATTTTATGACCACCGTATTCCTCAAGCACTACACTGGTTTTCTGTAACTCGTATTGCTTTTCAATTTTCTTTAAAATTGAAAAAGGTATAACATTTACGTCTGATCCAGTGTCCAGCTTGAATTGGACGTCTGCAGTTTCCACTTTAATATTCTTATACCATGGGCCTCTCCGTAGTAGTTCTGTGCACCTCGATATTTCGATACTGTCTGGTCTGGCTTCTATTTCTTCTTTTGCCTATCTTAATACCCTCACTTATTTTTCCTTCCTGCACACTATCGCGAAATGATTTTTCATGCCGCACTTGTGGCACTCTTTCCCATAGGCTGGACACTTTCTCCACCTATGTTTTCTACCACACCTGCCACAGTACTGTATTTTCTTTACCTCTTCACCTTTCTGTTGTACCTCGACTGCATTTTGTCGCCTGCTTTTTAAATTATCTCTTCTTCTGGATTAAACTGCGTCAACAACTTCTTTACCTTGCATATCTTTGACTCGTTTCCTCATAATCTCACTATTTTTGTACATTTTGGTAGCTTTATCAAGCCTTAAATCTTCTAGACTTAGCAATTTCTCCTGTAACCTAGTGCCCCTTACCACAACACTATTCTATATCTTATCATATTGCCCAACTCTCCTGCAAATGTACACGTCTTAGCTAATCTTTTCACCTCTTCTATAAACTGAGTTTTTTAATAAAAGACCAACGTCTCATACACTTCATTTGACTTGGGTATCGTGTATTTTTCGTACTCTTCCATGACCTTGTCATAGTTACCTTTGTCAGTTTCTGACAACTTGAAATTGTTGTAAATTTCTACACCGTTATCTTCAATCAAATGTAGCAGTATAGTAACTTTAGTGTGGCTTTACCTGCCTTGTCTGTTGAAGTCATAAATATTTCAAAATGCTGCTTGAATTTTCTCCAGTTCTGTACTACATCACCCTCGAGTGATAACGATGGTAGCAGCCTAGATTCCATTCTGTAATTCGTTAATCTGCATCTATTCTACCTGCACTTTACCTATATTTTCACGTCAATAATCTGCCTTGCTTCTCACTTTTGGTTCTTCACTCACAGCGTTATGTTATGTATTTAAAAAAACACTGATTTTTTTTGACTATAAAATATATTATACAATATCAAATAAGTATTAATACAGCAACGATTTTTAGTAATACCGCCGATGATCGCCTGTTAGTCTCCTTGACTTTTCTTAGCTTAGTGGTGTCGCTCTCTCTCACTATCATAGACGGCACCACATGTCATGATCATAGACTGCACAGCATGTCATGTTCATAGAATACACCACACTCACCGCAAAAAGATAACGCAACTTACTATAATGCTAACAAGATGACATGACGTGCACATGTCAGGGCTGTCAATAGGGACGGCCCTCTGTTCGATAACGTTCCTGAATCGGATTTCAGAATTTGTATTTACTTTTGAGGTTATTCAAAAAGGTTGTCATGCAACCCAATAAACATTTTGCGCGTCCGTACGGCCAAAAAAGGGTTGATCCCAAATAAGAGAAGAAACTAATAAATTGCCATTTGAAAAAAAAAGTTGGTTGCCATGACGACTAAATTACTAGCTTGAGAAGCAATTCAACCTCAGCAGAGGGTGTAGAAAAATATATTAAGAATCTTGTGTCTTAAACATTTTTTATACCGGGCGTTTCTAAAAAGTAATGCCTATTATTTCATTCTTCCATACACACCATACAGCACCTGTATATATATATATATATATATATATATATATATATATATATATATATATATATATATATATATATATATATATTAGGAATATTGCACTACACTGTAATCACTTTTAAATATACACTTTATTTGTTTGCTGTACGTTTGTGATTTCTTATTGGTTTGCGTGGACTGCAGTTTCGAACCGTCCCGGTTCATCATCAGCACGCTACACTGAGTAGCGTGCTGATGATGAACCGGGACGGTTCGAAACTGCAGTCCACGCAAACCAATAAGAAATCACAAACGTACAGCAAACAAATAAAGTGTATATATATATATATATATATATATATATATATATATATATATATATATATATATATATATATATATATATATATATATATAGTGAGCGGCAAGATTATGGAATAGATTAATCAAAATATAGGCCGTTTGTGTTTTGAAGAAATGATCGGACAAGTCAACTCTAGTTTTTAAAAACACACATTTTTTGCATAAAATTTACGTTTTCTCCACTCCTGCTTTTCAAATATGACGTCGTCGAATTTTTTTATGACAACTCCTCTTTTTCTCTTGATAGGTCATTGAATTGTCTACACAGTACCATCAAAATTTTGATACTTCACAATGTTAGATTTTTAAATAAAGTATTGTTTCCTTTAAATATAATGTTCGAAATGCAATCCACCGACTTCTTGTCGATAAACAAATCTGTTGACACATTCCTCTTGTACATTCCGACGGGCGTCAGTGCTAACTCGACTCATTTCTTACCTAATTCGATTGTTCTGGGTTATTTGGTTTGTTATCGTAGATTTTTGATTTTAAATACCCCCAAGAAAATCTAGGGGCGTAAAATCTGGGGACGTGAGAGCCACTCTATTGGTCCTCTCCTACCGATCAAATGGATCGGTATAGAAAATGCCCAGGAAAGCAGTCGTTTGAAAACTCACCAACAGGACGCGCAAAGTGCGATGGTGCAACGTCTTGCTAAAATCAAATATCACCACTTGGTCATCACTTGGTCAAACAAAAATTGCATCAAAAGTAAAAATAAGGTTATTTCTTAAAAAAATATGAAATCGCTGCCCAGTGAGAGTTTCGTGGAAGAAGAATGGACCTATAATTTTATCGTGGACTATTGCTCCTCATACGTTAACTTTACAAGGGTGTTGTGTATGTGGTTCAGTCATCCAGTGAGGGGTATCTTTGCTGCAATACCTGTAATTTTGTTTGTTCACTGTTTCACTGAGCCAAAATGATGCTTTGTCCAAAAAAAAAGAACTTGGCAAATAAGTTTTGGATTACGTTTGCGTAAATCTTGCATTATTTCAGAAAAGCGCATTTGTCGGTCAGAGTCATCTCTCATTGAGTTCAGTCAGCAGCTGTATTTAGTGAGGATGGGAATTTTCTAATTTTAATGCACGTAATATTGATCGCTTGGAAATTTCATAGTCTGCTTTAGTGGATCGAGATGCAACATGAGGACAATTTACCCACAATTAATAAAATATCAAGTTTTACGTTCTTCATCAATTTTGTCAAGTCGGTCTGTACTTTGCGTAATGTGTTTAACATGTCCCGTTTCTCTGAATTTCTTCTCGGTTTTACTCAAAGGGGATAGGCCGATACGTCTATCTGAATATTTCGCATTAAACAAATTGCACACTTCTTGCTATGTTCTGGTTTTATCACCGCATCCAACAAGAATACAATTTCTATAGGCTGGGTATCGATTAAACGTGCCATACCTACTTAACTTACAAAGAGATGCTTATAAGTCACCTAGATAGAGACTTCTGATTTACTTCTTACCATTAAAATTGTTTTCGTAGTTTATGTTTGTTGGAATATTCTGAGAGTTTTTTATATGAAAATTGCAATTTTTCGTCCTAAAAATGCCATATCCGTGAAATTTGTCAATTTCGTTCTATGTAATGCGAAATATATTGCCATCAAACTACAATTGCAATGTCGCAAAATTCAATTCCGTTAAATAATTGTAATCCAAGTTTTTCTGGAATTAAAGTTAACAGAGTTTGGAAAATTCGGCTAATTTTATTCCGTAGTGTTAAGAGAGTACATTAATGGGTGGTATAGAGTTAAATAGAATTAAAAAATATGGATCTAATAGATTATTTAGTCGTCAACAGTAGAGCAACATACTGTCATACACATTTGAGTGACGATTTATATTGAATTAAAACAAACAAATCGGATGCCTTGTCATGAATGATTTATAAAATCGGCTACTTAAATTTCACATGTGTACATATGTGCAGAAGAAGGAATGACATTATAAGGTTATCCATTAGCTACAAACTAAATTTAAGATAAATGCGTTTAAAGAGTTCCAATGATATGCTTAGAAGATAGGATAGATATGTTGCTTTATATACTACAAAATGGTTAAATTTCGCCACTATAACACTCTTGCTGCATCCAGACTTCCCTTTCTATGTTATATTTTGTGACGTTTGTACTGAAGTCACATAGATTAGAAATAATATGTAAAATTATTTAGAATAGCAGTGAACTGCAATGCAATTTGTCATAATATAAATGGCAGTACAACAACAACAGCCATTAAGAGCATCTTACCAGAAAGTACTTATTATTGTTTGCAAAAATCTCGATAAGATCTGCGAGAGGTAAAATACTCTTCGATATTTGCTATTAATTATTGCTATCTGAAGAACAATAAATCCTAAATTGAGGAGATAGTGTAAGAAATATATCAACGCTGCAGCAATAATTATAAGCCACTGATGTATTATGAACCATAAATTATACTTAAATGTTGGGCGCCTTATACAGTGATAAAAATAATAATATGTGCAATTTAAAAGATTGCAAACTCTAAAAGTTATTACGAGTACTAGAATTTAATTAGAGTTCACACCGTCTGAGATGGTTTTGTTGGTCTCATGCCGTGCATGAGCTCGATTTTATTACCAATCGTATGGCAATAAACGACAATACCCTGAACCTTATATTACTCGTTTTGTGATATATATAGTCTCTGTAATGTACAATGATAATTACTTCTATAATATGCCAACACTGTGACTAAAGAATCAATCAAGTACACAGGTACATACTATAAAACATTCGAAAATATTTCTGTTGGTTACTTTATCTGAAGTGATTGACGTTAAATTAAATATAGAAGGTGACGCACTGGAATGACGATTCCCTATATCCGTTATTATGCAAGATATTAAACGCAGGTATTTACTAATATATATATATATATATATATATATATATATATATATATATATATATATATATATATATATATATATATATTTGTGTGTGTGTCAGACCGATAACTCAAAAAATAATGGGTCACATTTGATCAAATTCCATGAGTACCGTCAACTAGGGTGACTTCGGACAGATTTTGGATTTTTTTATCAATAACTTTTTTTCTAACGAAGCAATCGTTCTGAAACTTTAACTCAATATAGCTCCAACATTCACCGTGTAGGTGACTGAGATTGTTGATTTTTTAATCAAAAACATTTTTTTTTTTTAATTTTGAAAAGTGTCACCCCATAGGGTGGGGTGACTTCGGACACGTATTTAAAACAACAGGAAATCGATGTCTTAGTGATTTAGGGGTGACTTCGGACAAAAAAAAATTTTTTAATTTTTAAGGAAATAGGAAGTAATTGGAAGCAATTGAAAGTCAAAATATGCATAAAAATAAACACTTTATTCTCAAAAAAAAAAAAAAAAAATCATTCTTATGAAATATTTGGAAAAAAAACAAAAAAATCATTCTTATGAAATATTTGGCAGGTATAGTCACAGTCACTCTAAAATAATATTCTTTGGTAAATTCACAAACTTATAGCGATCTCTTCTAAATTCTTTAAATAACAGTCTCTGATAAATTTCAGACTCCCCAATGATGCTGTTGTCAGAAACATTTGGAAAATGGAAGTAAATTTCGTCACCAAATGTTTTCTTTCGAAGAAAACTAACTGAGTAGCTTTGCCCTTGTTTCGCAAGAAGTTTTCCCACGTATTATTTATTTTTGGAGGAATATTCCACGGGCAATTCAACGACGACAAAGTCATTTACAGCTAGTTCTTCTGAGATGTCCTGCTGAGAGATATTTTCAGAGCTTTCATCAGCCCCTTCTGTATTTTCTACTTCCATATCTAAGCGTAAATCAAGGGATGATTGAGAAGGAAGCATCTAATTTTTTTTTTTTGATTTGATTTGCTAGAAGAGATAATGGAAGATCATCCTCGACATCATCGGAATCGCCGTCGCATGCAATATCTATGGGTTTTTTACTCGGTTTTTTACCCATTTTTCTTTTAATCCCAGATACAGATGGAGTGTTTTCTGCACTCGGTTCACTTTGTCGATTATCTGGGATATCTAAAAGTGTGATCTCACGTCCAGGTGGAATATTGACACGCCTCCTTCTTTTGGGTTTTGTTTGTTCTGGCGTTCTATTTTCCTTCAAAAATTGTAGTAAGCTTTCGTCTATCTTATGAGGTAAATTAGTTTGGTCAGTCTCAGATATTTCTTCGGGTAGGCGTTTTATAACCTGTTGAGGACAGAGCGGAAAAATGCCCCCAGCTCTAAAACCAGACAAGATATATTTTTTTGAGCTAGCTTCTATTGACGCTAATGTCCGTTTAAGGAGGTTTGGAAAATCGCATTTTTGGAATGGCCCTCTTCTCTTTGTCTTCCATTCTGTGAGAATTTTTCTCCAGGCTTTTTTCAAAGGGCCAAAATAGGCAATGTCTAGTGGTTGGTAAAGATGTGTTGAATATGACGGTCTCGAACCATCCTGACTTGCTTACACTATAGCGGTAACCATCCGGACCATTTTCTTCCCAATCCTCGTATCGATGTTTTGCCTTGTAAACTGCGAACGGCGGTAATAATTCCCCACTTGCTGAAGCCGCCATCATAACGCTGATGCTGCTTTTTGATGTCTCCATAACTCTGTCACAGTGTTTTGATCCCCTCTTACACACCACCTTAACTTTACCGGAATGGTCTGAAAAGTTTGTTTCGTCATAGTTGACGATTTTCTCGGGCCTAACACCTCCTAAAGAAACCCTTAACTCTTCGAAATAACTTGTCAAAGTTTGTTTATTGACTTGAGCCCTATATCTTTTGATATTCTGACAGCATCTTGTTGTCAGCCCTTTGTGGCGATTCAAAAACAATTTCATCCAGTCAGAGCCAGGTAAGTTATGTTTAAACTGTGGTATATTTACCACTTTTTTGTCTAAATAACTCTTAACAATAGTTCGAATATCATACTGAGTTAGGGGAAATCCCCAATGCGCCGCGATATTTATTGTTGCAACCAGCCTTTCCTCTTCTTCTTCCGGTATTTTTGTTTGGCCCCCAAAAGATTTACCATGAATCCCCTTTATTCTGTCACTTATGGTGGATTTGGGCACACCATAATATTCTGCCGCCTGTCGCACACTTTTTTTCTTACTTTGGACATCTTGGACTGCTTTCTCCAACTGCTCTGCACGATAATATTGATATCGGCGCCCGCCTAAGACTTTTTTGTAGGTTCGTACCATGTCCGAAGTCACCCCCTATAATGGAGATATTTTCATTATCACCCTGTATAATAAAAACTATTGAAAATAGAAAAACCACATATTGATGAAAATGTTCTTAAAACATTGGGATATCACATAATAATAATCAAATAGACCTAAAGTGACCAATATAAAGTGGAGAAAAGTATCTTTTTAATCCTATATGCAGAAAAATGCGGTTAAATCGGCAAAACTCTCCTGAACAAGCAAACACGCGCCACGGACGTCTAGACGGAACTAAGAGGGACAGATTTGATCGAGAACAATCGGGATTTCGCGCATCGGTTTGCCGCTAGAAGGACGTGTGCGAAATTACCACGTGTTGTCCGAAGTCACCCCGCTTGTCCGAAGTCACCCCAGTTGACGGTACCTTTCTTTCGCAAGTGGTTTGGACAACTTCATTAGTCAGGAAAATCGGACCAGGTTTTCCCGGAAAACTTTGTGTTTTCTTTCGGAAAAAAATTTTATCTCCGGAAATAACAAAGTGAGGCCAACCAAATTTGGTGGGCGTATTTGTATTATAAATAGTCACCCATGCACCAAAATTTAGGTCTATAAGTTAGAAGGGGAAATGTCATAGGCATTTAAAAAAACAAAATTGGGGATTTCCTCAAAACATCAAAGTCGCGATTTGAAACGTCAAAATTTGCAACATTTAGGCAAATAACCTACGGATTATGTAAAGAAAATATCGCAAGCAGCGTGTTCTGTAAACCCTTGAATTTCAGGTTCAACCGTCATTATCCTTCAATTTACTAAAATGTTTACCGAAAATGCATTTCAAGTAGACCCTTTCTTTGATGCTTTGACTGTAGGTTAGGTTAGTTAAGTTTATGGTTTAACCGTCTATAGTTTTTAGCTAATTTTCTTAGAAAAAATTCGTTGATGAGGAGACCTCCACTTTTAAAATTTAAAAAGACTTCCTCAAATGAGCGCAGAGTAGGCCCCCTATAATCCATATCCGAGTTTACTTTCAGTTTTTTACTGTTTATACAGGATGACGCATTTCTACGGTGAAACTCAATATAATTGTTAGTATACAAGACGCGCGAAAAAAATGTATACGTTAATTATAGGGTTTCTTAACCTGTAACTTATAAAGTATGTTTACAATCACAGGCGGTCCATAAGTCGTTGGTGATCCCTACAATTTTTTTTCTCGAACACTCCTATATTATTGCATTTTGTCGAAATATGATATATGTTTTTATGAAAAAATCGAGAGGCAGTAAGTGTATTTTGGTAGCGAATTTTCATTAAATCCTTTAAAATTCGATAACTTAATTTGCTATTAACCTAAGGTTTGTTGGCTAGGAAACCAGTTTCCTCGGAAACATTTTAAGTTTATTTTCGGAAAATTTTTATACATTTTCAAACAATAAGTAATTTGGATAAAATATGGTACATTCATCTACTGTATAGGCTATACCGGTAACCAGATTGATGGCTGCTTGCATTAGAGAGATATCTTTCCTATTACAGGCATTTTTATGAAAATTAACTTCCATAACGCACTTGCTGCGTCCATACTTTTTAAATAAGAAAACTCACAGATTCACTGGTGTGAATTAAATTTTAATTAAATATTGGCCAAGTTATTCGAAATATATTTGTAATTATAAACAAAGCAAAAGTTACGTTTAACCCTTTATCATATTATGTTTCTTAATGGGCAATTTTAAAATGAAAATACTGCGAATAATTTATGTTATATACTCCCCAATTAAATTACATTTTATGAGAATTTCAGATCGTAAACGCAGGTAGGTAGTAAGAACAATTAAATTTTCGGCAAGTTACAGATATTCAATTCAAAGACATCCAACTGCGATTTCAAAAGGTACATAAAGAATATAAGTGCAGTTAACAAATGATGCATGCAGACAAGTCTTTATCCTCAAGACTAAAAAATGATTTACTATCGCAGTTAAAACGAATTCTCTATACATAACCCAGTCAAAAAGAATATTAACTATATATACACGTTGTCCTTCTAGCAAAAACAAGCTCATTTATAACATACAATGAGAAAAATACGTAATTTAATTAACTGAAAGGTCTTTTCGTATTAAATTCCGTATATATTTCTCTTCTTCGTTGTTTTACTTACTTAGCTGCTGCTTCCGTCAGCGTCGAGAAAAATTAACCTTATCTATCTTCACTCTCAAAAAAGTTTGCTAAGTATAGATCATTTACCAAATGGAACAGCTTTTTCGAACAATGACGTCTTTAAATATTGTTTTCTTTGTAAAAGCTATAATTGTTACGTTATATAAACAATTTATTAATTGATGTAGATACGCCTATTCTATTGCAGATTTTATTATCTAGTAAACGCTTAGTGAAAACATTATGCATCATTATAGTTCTATATCATATTAGCTTTATAGAGTAGGTAAGCCTCTAGTGTAAAGCATGGAAATAATTGAGTAAAAGCTAAATACATTTTTGTTGGAAAAATCCTCAACTTCTTGATTACATTTTATCAAAATACACATTTTTACATGAGTGTCCATTTTCCACCATCAATTATTTTCAAGTACTGATGTCATCAACATTTTGCTTAAATATCAACTAGTTATTTCTTCTCAGATTTTAAAAACCTTTCCATTGTCGAACCGACACTGCCATTTTACAGAAGAAATGTTTGGAGTAGATTAAAACTGAATGTTATAAACTCTATATCGAGCAGAATAAGGCATAAACTTTGTTGATAAAAAAAAAAAATTCAAACGCAGCAAATGCGTTATAGTAGCGAATATTCATAAGAATTTTACAATATTATTATACAACGTATTAGTACAGCTAATACTTTAAACTTACGCACACCTTGCAGATCGATTTTAGAGGTCCTAATACGCGCACATTTGAAGAATTCTTTCGGAAGTGTTACCATCGATATCTCTCTATTATCAAAAAGATCTTGCGTTCTAAAAATGCCCAGAACTCAATTTTCTATGAAGGTAAAGAACTAAATTTTGCTATATCTGTAGATAGTGTAAGTTTCTTTAAAAGAAACTTGTATTACAAATTTCATTAACGTTATACAGAAGATTTCCAGAAGAAAACTTAATTCATATTTAGAAAAGTAAAGTATCTGCCAAATTAGAAACGTTGCAGTAATTTTCCCTTATTAATCTCCAGTATGATTTTGTTTTAATCAACCCAATCAAACCAGTTTTTTCAATATCAACAATAACGCAATTATAACTTCAGGCCAAAGTTGAGAAATTTATTTAGGCGTTTTAAACAAAAATGAGATCTTGTTCAAAACGTATTAAATCTGTGCACTATTGTTTCTCCAAATGTCAAAATAAAACATAAAAAAACATACATTCATCGAGTTGGATTCGATCGCGTAACCTTTCGCTTATGAGGCAAGCACGACGCCTCTCAGCCATCTAGACGTACATCAACTCACGTTTTGTTTACATGATACAATCGATCGGCTTCATGCCCGGGATATTATATTCAAAGTATACGTAACTATTAATTACAGAATTAGTATATTATATGACGTCTTATGTTTAAGTTTAAAAATAAAAGAAACTATTTTGAAATCATTTTTATAGGTACTTGGCTTGATTTTGTTTACATTTCTACTATATTATGCGACATTATAATATATCTATACTGCGCTAAAACTGCATTTGAAGCCGTTCATAAAATTACAAATATAGTGTCTTTTAATAATTGATTGAATCCCCAAGTTAAATAACAATCACTTGGCAAATTTTTAATTTCATGTCGTCTGTCATTTTCCATAATTGTGGCCGAGATTTCACGATTTTTTGTTCAGGTAGTATGTTTTATGCCTGGTATATATTTAGTTTGGTTACCGTTGGTTACCGTCTGTGGTTTATATCTGTTATGTGAATCAATCTACGCGTGGCAGTTACCTGCTCTATCTGTCAGGCATTGGACTTTAACTACTCGTCTCAACGCATGTATATTGGATTTTATTTTTAATTTGAAAAAAATTCTACGTATTGTGTACCAAATTACTTAAAATTCACAACATAGATTTATTTGCAATATTTATAGACACATATAAAGTATCATTCCAGTTACTCTGATACTTACAAAAATATAGCGTTTTCAAAAAGTTTTTCCCGATTTTCCACCGGAATTAACAAACTCGACCTCGGTATTCAACCAAACAAGATTATTGACAAGTTTGATTGAAATCAGTTTAGTATTTTTTGAGTTATCGCTCGGATACATACACACACACAGATATATATATATATATATATATATATATATATATATATATATATATATATATATATATATATATATATATATATATATATATATATATATATATATATATATATATATATATATATATATATATATTTTAACGGACCTTGGTTTTGGGTTCTAGAGACCTAAATTCGCGCTCATCTGAAGAAATTTTCTTTATCGTGACCTCTCTATTAGCGAATTTTTCTTAATGAAAATTCGCTAAAAGTTATCAGCCTTACTTGGGTAGCATAAAGCATAGTTAACTGCATGGTCAGCCGAGGATGCAGTTAACGTCATTCATAAAGCGCATCGTTAATTAGTTAACGATGCACTTTCTAACAATTTTATAAATAAATATAAAAATTAAAAATTTCAAAAATGTCACCCGTATAAGGTCAAATTATTTCATGAGTTGACACAAGATGTATTTCACTGTAGACACAATTCTGTGAAAATGTGATGGAATTATGTCTTCAAGATCCAACGTTTTCCCAGCGTATTCTTTTTTCAGACGAAACAACATTTTATTTAAACCGAACGTCAATATATAGAATTATAGATATTAGGCTAGGGAAAATCCTCTTTGTACGCGGGAAGTTCACACACAGCATCCTTCAAAGGTTAATGTATGGGAGAAAATCATTGACGAGCATATTAAAGGCTATATTCTCTTTTTAATCATTTAACAGAAGAAAGGTACCTGCCATTTTTACAGTTGCAATTGATTCCTGAAATGGTTGCATTATTTTCCAATGCAGACAGTCATGAATTGCTACACAATACGTTTGGCTACAACATGATGGTGCTCCGCCACACAATTCCATTAATGTGGGAAGCTATCTGAATCAAGTTCTATCAGGAAGGGGGTAGGAAGAAGAGGTCTACTAGAATAGTCGGATAGATCTGCCGATTTAGCATAAAAATAATTTAGAAAATCTCAAGGAAAAAATTAAACATGAGATTAGGTTGATATCAGAGCAAATTTTGCATAAGGTGAGAAATGCAATTTACAATCATGTTAGGTATTGTCAGTTGGTGCAAGGTCATCATTTTGAACATCTATTGTAGTAGAAATGGTCATTTTTCTGCATATTTTTATAATTAATGTTATTGTTAATAAAATAAAGAAATTTTGTATTATAAATATTTTTCATTTTTTTGCCAAATGTGATATATAATAATTTTATACAGTTGAAGGAGAATAAAAAGTACTAGCGAAATCAAAAAAAAAAATTGTCCTTAAAAAATAACGTCACCGCTTGAAAAACAAATGAGCTAACAAGATGAAAATAATGTAGTATAAAGTCAAACCAGTGAAGTCGATATACCCCTTCCCAATTTTTTTCAGAAAGTTATTTTTAACAAAGTTATTGAATTTACCCCTTAGTTTATTTCCCCACTGCATGTAGATAAGTAGAATTTGGATAACCCACTTCATCACAATAACGTTTTTAGATCTGACTATTGTTTCGCTAACAAAGTTGGCGTCATCAGAAGGATCAATAAACTGAATTACAACATAGTTTTTAGACCTTAAGATAGTTTTGCTAACAAAGTTAGCGGCATCAGAGGGATGAGTAATCTGAGTTTATTCATATTTTGGTGATTTGGGTTCTCAAAATTGTACTTATCAGTGCTTATCACGGGTTCCAATCATTACTCACTGTATATAGAGTTAACTTCCGTTTTGCCAGCTGCCAAAGAAACAAACATTATTAGTATATTTTTAATTACAGAACACTCTATGGTTAACCACAGCTGTCAAATAAAACAATATTTGGGCAATTAAAAATTCAACATAAAATAAATGACCTATACATTATTGAAATAAATTAATATGAGTTGATTTTTATTTGAAAGTAAATGGCAGTAGGGGGTCGAGTAGTCGGAGGGCCAAAGGACTCCAGGGGGTAAGCTGAGGAAGTGGAAACAACTACATGACCTTTCGATGAAGCTCTACCAAATACCGTCATGCGCGGTAAAGAGCCGCATCCTGCACGAGGTGACCCTGCTTATAACTAAACATGACGGATCTAGACGTGGAGGTCGATAAACCTCCCCCAATCCTCGGTGTCACGTGACCCATGCCTACGGATGGATGGCACCAGGGTGATGGTGTCGTGAACGGAACCTCTAGAGTACCGAGCAAACCTCCAGAGTAACCCGCCTTACACCACACAGGGGATTCTGATGGTGTGGACAGTTATTTCCCCCATTCTCGTGGGAACAACAGGGATAAGTATAAAAATAAGATCAAAACAAATGAGGCTCGAAGAGTGGCTCCGGCTACAGACTCGTGTCTCGGGTACATTCCGGAAACGGTGACGAGCCATGGGGGGACAGCGTCCGCGGACTCTGGAGGTCTCACATCTTAGCACAGTGGGGAAACAACCGGCAGCTGATGGGTTCCTTCATATCAACGTCCAACACAGTAGGGCAGATACGGCCGGACTGCTAATTGCTCTTAGGAACAAGGATTTGGCGCTCATCCAGGAACCGTAATCTTATAAAGGAGAGATCAAGGGACTCGGCGGAGCTGCTGGAAAGCTTACAGCAGATCCAGTGAGAACCCGAGGGCCTGCATTTTTGTCAGATAATGGATAGAGTTTCTACCCTTGGTGAATTTGTGTTCCAGGGACCTAGCAACAATCAAAATTCGATGTGGAGGAGCGTATGGGCCGAGGGACATTACTGTCGGATCGGCCTATCTATCAGGGGACAGCACGGACCCTGCTCCACCCAAGGAATTGGAGCAGCTGATGGTGGGTTGCAGACCAGGTGGATGGCAGACCATCATCGGCATGGATGCGAACGCTTACCATGAGTTGTGGGATAAGTACGAACACAAACTCTAGATGTCACTTTTACAATTCTTTATGAATTTTAATTTAGACATTTTGAATAAAGGTAATAAACTGACTTTCGTCACAACGCGGCGTAAGGAACTTTTAGATCTAACAGTTTCTACACAGTTCCTGGGCAACTTTGTTAAGAACTGGGCTGTGACTGAGGAAGTGAGTAGTTCAGAACACAGATACATCCGGTTTGAAATTTCCAAGTCGAAAGACAAACCGTATTGTGCCGGGACCCTCGCAAGTCGGACTGGGAAGCCTACAGGGCAGACCTAGCAGCGGAACTGCAGGTGGTCAATAGTACCATAGACAATTCGATAGACCTCGATACCGCGGCAGCCCAGGTGCGAGACGCAATCACCTCGGCCTATAAAGCCAACTGTCCACCAGGAATGTCCCTTGGTGGAACGAGAACCTCAGGCAAAGGAGGACCAGGTTGGTAAGTTGTTCAACGCAACCAAAAGGTTGGGGGGATGAGATGAATATAGACATGCCCTAAGGAGTCGTGGAGGATGCACTGCGAGGAAGTGGAGAACACATCCGAGAGTGATAGACTATGGAAGTTTTACTACATATGCACTTCCCCGTTTGAAACATAATAAACCAATCACCTCCGGACTGGGAACACTCAGAAATAGAGGCGATGTATAGGCGGGCATCCAGAGTAGACTGGACAGTCGCTAAATAGGTGGTTACATGGAGCAAAATCAGATGGGCCATTAACAGCTATAAACCATTCAAATCGCCGGGATTTGATGGAATAATGCCCATCATGCTCCAAAAGGGTATAGACATACTGGCGCCGGCGCTTGCCCTCATTATGAGGGACTGCCTGGCTCTGCGGTACATTCAGAGGGCATGGAAACTGGCCAGGTTGTATTCGTTTCTAAATCTTGGGTCCAACAGACCAGGCAAAGTCCCTGAGGCCAATAAGTCTCGTGTCCTTCTTGCTAAAACAATGGAAAAGCTGCTCGGTCGGCACATTAGGGGCAGTGTACTGAAAGCATATCCCCTACAACAATACGCATACATACATGCACCAACTGGTAGTGAAACTCGATAATACTCTGAAAAACAAGGAGGTGGCGCTGGGGGCCTTCTTAGACATAGGGAGGGGGGGGGGCCTTCAGCAACACCTCATTTGGATCAGTAGTGGCAGCTGTCAGGGAGTGGGGAATAGAAGAGACCGGTTTCAGGTGGAGCGGTTCCATTCTCAGCGACAGGGCGGTGTTTACGTCACTCGTGGGGGGGGGGGGGGGACTCAGCTGGAGGTGGTCGAGGTTGAGCGCCCGCAGGGAGCGTTTTGTCTCCCCTGTTCTGGTGCCTAGTCTTGGACGGCCTGCTAATAAGGGTATGAGGTACAGGGATATGCCGACGACCTTATCATAGTCCGAGGAAAGGTCATACAGTCAGTGTGGGAGCGCATGCAGACAGCACTGTAAGTGGTGGAAAGGTGGACGGTTAGCAAAGGGCTCGGGGTGAGCCCCGAGAAAGCCACCGTCATACTGAGACCTACTATGTCCCATTGGCTGTACACAATGGTGGTCAGACCATCCTTAGCATACGCGGTACTTGTTTGGTGGCCTAAGGTGGCACAATCCAGTGACAAACAAAAAACAGGCAAGATCCAAAGGAGGGCTTGTCTCAGCATCACAGGGACCATGAGCTCAACCCCAACAGCCCCAATGGATGTGTTGCTGGATCTGACAACCCCCCCCCCACACACACACACACACTTAGTTATCATGGGGGAGGCTACGATAGGACTATACAGACTAGCCTGCAATGATATATTGAGGGCTAACCCAGGCTGCAGGGGCCACCGCAAGACTCAAAAGATCGTGAAGGAGCCCATCCTTGAAATGAGATCAGACTTCACGAGCCTGCGAATCTGTAGGGAAAATAAGTTTAGTCGAAAACCCTCACCGCGAAGCATGGCCGGGGAGAAGCCGGACCTGCCACGGGACGCGCTCGTCTGGTTCACGGACGGATCCGGCGGAGTGCGTGGGACGGGAGCAGGTGTTTATTCAGAAAGACCGAGGGTAAGTCACAGTATTTCTTCGGGGCTCGTGCAACGGTCTTTAGGGCCGAAATGTACGCAATCTTGCACCGCGTGCGAGAGAACAAGAGGAGGGGCTACACCAAAAAGCGGATCCTCATAGCCACAGACTGCCAGGCAGCCCTTAAGGTCCTAAGTAGCCAACGGGTAAATTCCAGGCTGGTTATTGAATGCCCAGACGAGACGAGCGACCGGGCTGGGCAGGATGAGGTCACCCTCATCTGGGTGCCGGGTCACTCGGGGGTCAAACGCAATAAAGAAGGTGACAGTCTCGCGAAGAGAGGATCAGCAGAACCATTTATACCACCAGAACCGGTCCTGGGCGTATCGAAAGGCACGGCCAGGGGAACCATCAAATCCTGGGTCAGGCACCAGCATGAGGCATACTGGGCAGATTATCCAGGGCTCAGACACGGAAAGATACTAATTAGGGAACCCAGTTCAAAGAGAGCTGTGGAACTGCTAAATCCTAGCTGAGGACAACTCTGGAACATAACAAGACTCTTGACGGGATACATGGCTGTCGAGAAACACCTGAATAAAATGGAGCGGTTCGAGGGAGACCTGGCATGCAGACTCTGCGGAGTAGGGGAGGAATTACCCCAGCACATATTTTGCGAGTGTAAAGCTCTGGACCACAAAAGACAACTGATCTACGGACAGCCTAGACCTGAGACAAAGCAATATAAAACTTCACCCTACCAATTGATGTGCAGACTAGTTCAAGGCACAGTGAGTTTGGAATGGGTGTAGAAGAAAAGACAAAGGGCACGCAGAATAAGCCAAAGGCTGCGCTATCGCGGCGACAAAGACGCGGACGAGCCCTACGTGGAAAATAAAATAAATGGACAGGACACCCTACAATTTATAGACAATTGTGTTATATATTTTTCTCTGGTTCGACAACAACTGCCATTGGGCGCGTTTGGCCGGCGCAACTGTGACTTCATTGTTTTTTTATTATAGTCAAACAAAACAAGTTGAATGTGTCTGAACGACATCTTGTCTGTTGAAATGCCAAATGACAGAATTTTATCGCGACAGCCAGTGGGCGCCACCTTAACTGACATTTCTACAAAAAGTAAGGTTATAATGTACTGATTATTTCACAAACGCCTCGCGACAGTAAATGGTCGGTTACTCCGATCATGCGTACTCTGCAAAATCTTTAAGCACATTAAAGCCGCAAAATTTAAATTACAGCAGGAAGTAAAACACTTATTTCCTGAATATATTTGTGGTTATAAATATACTTGTAGAACCCAAATCACCACAATACATTTTAAAAACCTAACAATCGTTTCACGAACCAAGTTAGCGTCATCAGATGATAAATATATCTATGTATGATGAATTATTCATAATCTGATGACGCTAACTTTGTTAGTGAAACAATCGTCAGGTTCTTTTAAATGTGTTGGGTTGATTCGGGTTCTCCAAGTGTACTTATCAGTGCTTGTCACAGGTTCCAATCTTCACTTACTGTTATTTGTAGTTATTAATGTGATGCTATTATGCACTGCACAGTATGAAGTACTGGCTCCTGTTAATGATTCTACCTTGGACTTATATTGTTAGTGAATTTATATATATATATATATATATATATATATATATATATATATATATATATATATATATATATATATATATATATATATATATATATAAATCCAACCGAACTCAAATAGTAATTAACCCATTTTGATTAATGAAACGCGGCAAGTGCCTTCCTTTTATTAATAGCTTAGACAAGTTCGTTAGCCACGAAAATCGGGCGAGGTTCTCCAGGGAAATTTTGAGTTTTCTTTCGGAAAAAAATTTCATCTCCGCAAATTACAAAGCTCTTTTGAAGAAATTTAATGGATATGTTGTTTTGTTAAAGACCTTACCATATACCAAAAGTTAACATTCTAGGTTTATAGAAAATTGAGTTATTCCAATTTGAAGCGTTTAATGAAAATTCGCTACTAATTGTCAGTTAAAAAAATGTTTCAAAATAAATTATAGGCATCTATAATATGTATAACTGTCCACATTGCTTAATGGCTCTGCCCATAAAAACAAGGGAGAGATGAACAAGTGTTAATGTTCAGTTGTTGGACACTACCATTTTTGTTCATTAACAGCAAAAAAAGTCTGGACGCAGCAACTGCGTTATGGTAGCGAATTTTTTTTATATTATTTTTAATAGCAAATGCCTTTCTTTGATGAAAGCAGGCATCAAACATTGTTACATATATAGTAGAAACAATGTACCATATTTCATCGAAATAACTTTATTGTTTGAAAATATATAAACATTTTTTAAAAGTCTGGATGCAGCAAGTGTGTTATGTAAGTGAATTTCCATAAAAAATGTTTTTAATAGCAAATGCGAGCAGGCATCAATCTGATTACCGGTATAGCCTATGTACTAGAAACAATCTACTATATTTTATCAAAATTACTTGTGGTTTGAAAAAATATACAAAAATTTTCCGAAAATAAACTTAAATGTTGGTTTCCTAACCAACAAAGCTTACGTTAATAGCAAATTGAGTTATTGAAATTTGAAGGAGTTAATAGGGGTGCTGGGCGGGGTAGGTAGTAAAAAGGAAATATGAGCAGAAAATGCGAAAAAAACTGCTTGAAAGCTGTCTACCTGAAGCCATATCACCATTAAACCCTGCCTACCCCGCACAGCACCCCTATTTGCCCCAGGTCACGTAACTTCCTTGGGGGTATGAACCAGAAGTTTTTCTTGTGGTTTATGCAACGAGGGTGATTGTATGCGCACGAAGGGGGAAGTAAAATGCCTACGACGAAGCAGACCCCCCGGTTCGACTTGCGTCAGGGGTGGGGATTGGGGAGGTGTATGCTTCGTCGTGGGGATTTTCCTTCCCGCTCGCGTGCATACAACCACCCTCGCTGCATAATCCACAAGAAAAATGTCTTGTTCCTACCCGTCAAGGAAGTTACGGCACCTGGGGAGATAGGGGTGCTGTTCGAGGTAGGCAGGGTTTATAGGGGATATGGCTTCAAGCTCGTTTTAATCGAATTTTCTGCTAATATTTCCTTTTTACTACCTACCCCGCCCAGCACCCCTACTAACTCCTGGTCACGTAACTTTCTTGGGGGGTGTGAACAAGAAATTTTTCTTGGGGTTTGTGGATCCAGGGGGGGGTCTAGGCAGGTTTCTTAAAACAGTTTTTTGAAAAGCGTTCGGGAGCTAAACTTCAAATTTACCAAAAATTCACTACCAAAACGCACTTACTGCGTCCAGATTTTTTTCTTACAAACGCATCATATTTCAATAGAAAATGCAAAACTGCATTAACGAATTTGTTCTACGAAAATTAGCTAAAAATATGATAGACCGTTAAACCATAAACTTTACTAAACCTACAGCGAAAACATCAACCTAACTAAACCGACAGCCAAAGCATCAGAGAAAGGGTCTATTTGAAAGGAATTTTCTGTAAATATTTTAGCAAAATGAAGGGCAATGACGATTGAATCTGAAACTTAAGGGTTATTGCAACATTTTCTTTTCACAATCCGTATTTGTTTCACGTTCTTTGTCTAAACATTGCCAATTATGACTTTTATAATTGCGAGTTTGACGTTTTGAGGGAAACTCCAAAATTTGTTTCTTTAACTGCCTTAAGTTCGTTGTCTTTAAAGATAGAGACCTAAATTTTGGTACAGAGTTTACTCTGTGTAATACAAACAAGCGTACCAAATTTGGTTTCCCTTACTTTGTTATTTACGGAGATATGACTTTTTTTAGAAAGAAAACACAAAATTTTCCAGGAAAATCTGGACCGATTTTCTTGGCTAACGAACTTATCCAATCCGCTTACAAAAGGAAGGTACACACCAAATTTGATCAAAATCGGTCCATTATTTTTTGAGTTGTCGGTCGGATATATATATATATATATATATATATATATATATATATATATATATATATATATATATATATATATATATATATATATATATATATATAGAGCCTTACAACTTCTTCTCAATGAAAATAATTCAATAGATATTGATATCAACGGTCAGTTGTTGATCATAGATGCTTGTAGATTTTCAGCTGAAAATAAAATTATTTGCAAATTAGTGGTTTTTAGCGACTTTTTTTAAAAAATTCGCAAATTAGGAGATCTGTGTTTATATATATATATATATATATATATATATATATATATATATATATATATATATATATATATATATATATGTTCAGAAAGATTTCCGCGGTCTTTAATGTGAGACATGCTTGGTTCTCGGGTTAAACCGCGTCCAGAATTTATGGAAACTCGACGTTTCGGCTCCTGTTTTGGAGCCATTTTCAAGAGATAAAGGGAATATGTAAGGACACTCTAAGGCCTCAATCTGCCTACTCCTTAGAGTGATGGACAAAGGTGGGTAAAGGAAATATGTAAGGACACTCTAAGGCCTCAATCTGCTTACTCCTTAGAGTGGTGGACAAAGGTGGGTAAAGGAAATATGTCAGGACACTCTAAGGCCTCAATCTGCCTACTCCTCAGAGTGATGGACAAAGGTGGGTAAAGGAAATATGTCAGGACACTCTAAGGCCTCAATCTGCCTACTCCTTAGAGTGGTGGACAAAGGTGGGTAAAGGAAATATATCAGGACACTCTAAGGCCTCAATCTGCCTACTCCTTAGAGTGATGGACAAAGGTGGGTAAAGGAAATATGTAAGGACACTCTAAGGCCTCAATCTGCCTACTCCTTAGAGTGGTGGACAAAGGTAGGTAAAGGAAATATGTAAGGACACTCTAAGGCCTCAATCTGCCTACTCCTTAGAGCGGTGGATAAAGGTAGGTTGGGTTGTTGTAGCTCGATTACGGGGCCTCAATCTGCCTACTCCCCAAATCTCCGGCTACCTACCTTTGTCCACCACTCTAAGGAGTAGGCAGATTGAGGCCTTAGAGTGTCCTTACATATTTCCTTTACCCACCTTTGTCCATCACTCTAAGGAGTAGGCAGATTGAGGCCTTAGAGTGTCCTGACATATTTCCTTTACCCACCTTTGTCCACCACTCTAAGGAGTAGGCAGATTGAGGCCTTAGAGTGTCCTGACATATTTCCTTTACCCACCTTTGTCCATCACTCTGAGGAGTAGGCAGATTGAAGCCTTAGAGTGTCCTGACATATTTCCTTTACCCACCTTTGTCCACCACTCTAAGGAGTAAGCAGATTGAGGCCTTAGAGCGTCCTTACATATTTCCTTTACCCACCTTTGTCCATCACTCTAAGGAGTAGGCAGATTGAGGCCTTAGAGTGTCCTTACATATTCCCTTTATCTCTTGAAAATGGCTCCAAAACAGGAGCCGAAACGTCGAGTTTCCATAAATTCTGGACGCGGTTTAACCCGAGAACCAAGCATGTCTTATATATATATATATATATATATATATATATATATATATATATATATATATATATATATATATATATATATATATATATAAACACAGATCTCCTCTTTAGCGAATTTTTTTAAAAAAGGCGCTAAAAACCACTAATTTGCAAATAATTTAATTTTCAGCTGAAAATCTGCAAGCATGTATGATCAACAACTGACCGTTGATATCAATATCTATTGAATTATTTTCATTGAGAAGAAGTTGTAAGCCTCTATGGTTGAGTAATGTGGATAATAATCTGGGGAATAATTCAGCTCAAACTAGGAGGTAACCGCCGAGTTAAAAGTGTATGTTAAGGAGTTTGACCAATCGTGTTTTGGGAGGAGTTAACGAGACGGCAGAAACGTTGGAGACAGTATGTCTACCTGAAAAGAGATTACGTTGTAAAATCAAGACAAAATTTTAGAAACTTGCGTCTTCATACTAAATAGAGACTGCAGACTTGGAGACTACTTCTCTGGCTTTACTATTTGTTTTCTTTTAAGTAAATGAAGGACGTAGCCAGAGCAGGTGGCCTTTCTGACTTCTACAGAAAATAAAATCAATAGTGAGTAGTAAGTAGTCTCCAAGTTTGTATTTAGTATGGAACAGTTTTACCAAGTAAGGCCAACAGCAATCAATGATTTGCGTGTTCATTTTTAACACAGGTATCTATTAATCCACCCTCGTATGTTATAGTGAAGCTATATATAATGGTATAAGCATATGGGGAGCGATATTTGAAGGAAACTCTGTAGTCACAAAACAAGTACGCATGAAAGTAATGCGTAGATATTTTCACAAACGCGCAAAGAGACTGAAATTGGCTTTACACAAGTTTCATTAGCACCCTAACTCTCATTCGGCTTTCGCTTTTCGCCCTTTCTAGGGTAAGTGGGAAGAGACAATTAGAGAGCATGTAAATAGAAACTGTGTGTGTTCATATTTATTTTCACAGACGTACATAATTAAATTGGGGTACGGTCTATCTTCAAGTTCTGGAACTCAAAGTTGTCATCATACAAACACTGGGCAAGTTCCTACAGCTATGACCTACAACTTAACATATATGTGTCGCACTCACTCTCTTATTAAACCCTTTAACTAAAGGTAATTTTCAATATCTCGTGACATCCTAATAAATGCGAAGTTACTAATTTTCTAAGTGAAGATTGTACACTGTGATGAGCACTAATAAGTAGACTTGGAGAACCCAAATCACCACCACACATTTTTAAAAACCTAGCGATCGTTTCACTAGTTCAACAGATGATGAATAATTATAAATTTTACATCTACAACTGTGTTTAAATTTTGTGCAGTTAGTCGGTCTAGAGTCTAGAACAATTGAAGGTGGTTCAACAAAATGAAAATCATCGCTCACAAGAAATTATAACTACCTGAATTCGGTTACCGTTACTCGCACGTACTTTTGTCAGTGTTTCTCATAAGGTGGTCAATCAATAAACTGGCCCTAAACGGCGGTGCCAAATTCATTTTATTATTATCATTACTATTATTACACTTAGCAACATATAGTTTGAACGTTTAGCTGTCCTGGTTGTCTAACATTTTTTATTAGTTTTAGATTATCCTTACTTACGTGGTGATTATTATTATCTCTATTATCTCTATATATATATATATATATATATATATATATATATATATATATATATATATATATATATATATATATATATATATATATATATATATATATATATATATATATATGTATATACCGAATCTTAATTGTACTAAATGTTCTTTAATATAATTTCAATAGATCTTTGTGTTTACTCAACGTATCTAGGATCACAATCTTTACAACTTATTTTATAAATCCCGGCATTTTAGAGGTACTATCCTTGTGTTTTAGGTCTCCTAGCACGTTTTCAAAAGTATTTTTCAATCGAAAATGTGCAAATTGGCTTTCCTAAAAATACCATCTAGACTCCTCGTGATTCGTGGTTCAAATGGTATGCAAACAAACTTTTTTCCGCTTTTTTTCTAAAGTTCGTCGACTCGGCTACCATTTTCTGTTTGTGAAATAATTGCTCCACTAGACAAGCAGTGTTCCGAGGTCAGTTTCAATTTATATATATATATATATATATATATATATATATATATATATATATATATATATATATATATATATATATATATATATATATACATATTGTACTATAGCCCAAAGTTTATTTCTATGTCACAAAAAAAAGTTCTAAAAATATTGTGTTTCGGATAATTTCTATGAAAATTCACTACCATAACGCACTTGCTGCGTCTAGACCTTTTCATATTCAAGCGAGAAGCTTTTAAATATCGCTACACAAAGATTTTAATGTATGTAACAATATTTTGTCTAAACGTAGAACATTTTAATGGGTCATCTGAATTTCAAGATGCATGAATAATTCCTCAGCAGCTACACATTTTGTCTGTCAAAACAAAAGTAATATCCCAACTCAGCGAACCCACCGCACACATTTTACTCATCTTGATATTAAAATATTCCCATTTTCTACTGCCAGCTCTGCAATTGTTACAATCTGTCGCTGTTTCTAATGTTTTTGTTTCCGGAGCAAAGAATTGAATCCTGGAGGATCCATGTGGTGTAAAAAGGAATATAAAAAACCTCACGTTATATTTCTTTAGAATAAGGTCAAAATTATATTACAAACACTACTGCGCAGAACTAAAACACAATCTGATGTCTTCAGATCAGGGGCTGGAAATACATACAGGACACGTTTAGCTGTAGTAATGATATTTTGAAAGGATTTTAAGGCTGTCGGTTCTTAGGATATTATTAAATTATCAAAGGGACTGGCGTAGAAGTTCTGAATAGGAACATGATTGTGAATGGAAAAGGGGCATAAAGACTGCATGATTGAATACTAGCAAAAAATCATCTCGGTTTGATCTGCGCCAGTCACGTCATATGACAAACGTGAATTATTTGCGATAGAAAATTCCAAGTATGATTTCCACCCCTTTAGAAAATATATCGGATATTTTGAGAATGCAAAAGCCGCATAGCCGCCTCTCCCAATTTGTAGATTGGTGTTGTTTTAACACACGAGCTGGTTTTTATCCTTTCATAAAATTATCACGACTAATTTTACCATAGAATTTTTGGTACATGTTAAAATATAAATATCTAAGGTGTGATTACACAATGGTTACTTCAGCAATACAGATCGATCCACATAACAATAAAATTTTACCTTTTTTAACCTTTAGCAAATTTTCATAAAAAAGTTGGCTTATGTGAAGGTAACGATTTCCGAACTTTTGACAATTCTTTTGCATGGACGTGAGCTAGACTCCCTTGAACCCATATTTTTCATCCCCTTTAGTTTATATACAGGGTGATGCTTTAATATTGAGAAAGATTTGAGGGAGCGATTCCTTGTCAGAAGATAAAGGGAATTTTTCATATAAAATTATTTCCAATAACGTCTCCGTTCAGAGATACACCCCTTCAAAAGTGTAGAGTAAAATTAGGTTTGTATTTAATTTCTCAGGCTTGAAGATACATAAAACAATAAACTTCCATAATTAAACGTTGAAAATAGCGGCTTCTCCGCCAGACACCAAAATTTACTTTACTCCCGACGCGTTTCGACCCTCAAAGAGGTCATCCTCAGGGGAAAATCTGTTAATGTGTCGTGTACGATCTTCAGCTTCAAGTCAGTTTCCTCTTTTTTGGCGTATGCTGATCTAAGTTCCCTCTTCATCACCGATCTACTGAATTTCTGAACAATGCTATGGAGATTGAATGGCACTCTGAATTGCTGTATAAGTTCTTGACAAATTTTGGTATTAGATCTCTCCTCAAACATGTTGATAGGAACCAAATCCTGAGCGACAATAGGACTGAACACCTGGACAACCTTCTGTAAGAATTTGTGACATATGCCAGCCTCGCAGTCATGATATCATTAAATTGATGATATCATGACTGCGAGGCTGGAATATGTCACAAATTCTTACAGAAGGTTGTCCAGGTGTTCAGTCCTATTGTCGCTCAGGATGACTGCGAGGCTGGCATATGTCACAAATTCTTACAGAAGGTTGTCCAGGTGTTCAGTCCTATTGTCGCTCAGGATTTGGTTCCTATCAACATGTTTGAGGAGAGATCTAATACCAAAATTTGTCAAGAACTTATACAGCAATTCAGTGCCATTCAATCTCCATAGCATTGTTCAGAAATTCAGTAGATCGGTGATGAAGAGGGAACTCAGATCAGCATACGCCAAAAAAGAGGAAACTGACTTGAAGTTGAAGATCGTACACGACACATTAACAGATTTTCCCCTGAGGATGACCTCTTTGAGGGTCGAAACGCGTCGGGAGTAAAGTAAATTTTGGTGTCTGGAGGAGAAGCTGCTACATTCAACGTTTAATTATGGTAATCCCAGACGATGTGACGTTCAGAAATGAAACTTCCATATAACAACCTTATCAAAACCTTTCCTACCCCAAAATTTTTATTCGTCTCTCGCTCTCAGAAGGGGTTGAAAATTGCAACCCTTAATGAATTTTTGAATGTACATTTTTGTGGGGTTTTTAAATGGCAATTTTAAAAACGCCCTTTTAGAGCCCGACTCAGTCCTAAGCATTTTAGTCTCCCGTATTTTTTTTAAATGTACCATTTTGGAGCAAAAAAATTAAATATGGAATGAACAAAGTAATAACAAATGTCAGTGTTACTATTTGTGTAGTTATAAATTTTAAAGACCGTATAAGTTGTATACGACAATACATGTGTCAACTGGCTTTACAAATACACAGTGAATATGTATGCAAGCATTATCAGCTAAAATTCTTGGTATTCTGAAGTATAATCTTTAAAAAAATTAATGTTGCTAAGAAGACAGTAAAAAGTAATTTGACACTGACCGTTGTTATTACTTTGTTAATTCCATGACACGTATTTTATTTTTTTTGCTCCAAAACGGTACATTTTACGAAAAAAAAAATGCAAGCAAGTAAAATGGTTCGGACTGAGTCGGGCTCTAAAAGAGCATTTTTCAAATTGCCATTTTAAAACTCCACAAAAATGTACAATGAAAAAGTCATTAATGGCTGCATTTTTCAGCCCCTTCTGAGAGCGAAAGACAAATAAGAATTTTAGGGTAGGAAAGGTTTTGATAAGGTTAAGTTATATGGAGAATTTTATTGTTTTATGTTTCTTCAAATCTGAGAAATTAAATAAAAACCTCATTTGACCCTACACTTTTAAATGGGTGTAACTCTGAACGGAAACGTTTTTGCAAATAATTTTATATGAAAAACATCTTTTAGTTTTTAATGAAGAATCGCTCCCTGAAATCTTTCGCAATATTAAAGAATCATGTATATATATATATATATATATATATATATATATATATATATATATATATATATATATATATATATATATATATATATATATATATATATATATATATATATATATATATATATATATATATATATATATATATGTGTGTGTATGTATTACTACATGGAATAAAATAAACCACCTCATATATTTTAGAAATGTAACAAATTATCATACATACCTACATATATACGTAGGTATGTATGATAATTAGTTACATTAAGTGAGTGGTGAACGTGTCGCCACCTAGTTCGGAACCGAGTACTATGTTGTCACGACCGCTCCAAATAACACAGAGTGTTAAAAATAGAGACGGTATACAACTAACTAACAATTTTAAAAATTGTTAGCCCTGGCCCATTTCTACCCCAATATAGGGACAAAGTATGTAAGACTAGATGCATTCTCGCTACGGTTCTAATTGTTGCGAGAATGCATCTAGTCTTACATACTTTGTCCCTATATTGGGGTAGAAATGGGCAAGGGCTAACAATTTTTAAAATTGTTAGTTAGTTGTATACCGTCTCTATTTTTAACACTCTGTGTTATTTGGAGCGGTCGTGACAACATAGTACTTGGTTCCGAACTAGGTGGTGACACGTTCACCACTCACTTAGTGTTTTAGGACTGGCTATACGATAGCCGTGTTATTTTTGGTGCATTTTTGCTACAATTAGTATGCCGTACTGAAGAGCTCTAATGAGAGCGAAACCGGTCTACGGTTCTAATTGTTGCGAGAATGCATCTAGTCTTAAATTAGTTACATTTCTAAAATATATGAGGTGGTTTATTTTATTCCATGTAGTAATTGTAATTTAAAATACATTCGCTAAACTTGAAGAGTTCTTACAGACACATAGAAACGTAACACAAAAGTGGTATACATCTACAGAAAAAATACTTGTGCCTTGTATTAACATACTCTTGATATTGGCTATAATATAAATTTTAGTAGTGCTTCTATTTAACACTTTGAAATTACTTTTAACAAAAATTTAAGAAACATCAAGAAAGATAATAACTCAAAAACACCCACCTGTTTTATATTACCTTGATAAAAGCAGAAAGATAATATTAAATACATATTTCAGATTGACGTTTATTTCAAATACAGTTATATTTGAAGATTAGAATTTTATAAATGTTTGCTGTATATAATTTTTTGCACGTTTAATTTTTTTAAAATTATATGTAAATATTTAACCTATTCATAGTGAATTTTTATTTTAAAAATTCACTAATAGAAAGGTATCGATCGATCGTGAGACTTTACACACATTTGTCAAATGATCTCGAACTAGGACCACTTGAACCCATATCCAGAGTCAGTTTAAATTTTTATATGTTTATTATATATATATATATATATATATATATATATATATATATATATATATATATATATATATATATATATATATATATATATATATATATTTGTGTGTGTGTGTATGTGTGTGTGTCCATACGATAACTCAAAAAGTTATTTACCGAGTTTGGTGAAACTCCGCAAGAATCTTTCTTTTATTAATAACTTGGATGAGTTCGTTAGCCAGGAAAATCTAACAAGGTTTTCCTGGAAAGTTTTGAGTTTTCTTTAGAAAAAATTTTTTATCTCCGAAAATTACAAAGCTATTTTGATTAAGTTTGGTAGATATGTTGGTCCTGTAAATGCCTTATTTCACACCAAAATTCAACTTTCTAGCTTAATAGAAAATTGAGTTATTCAAATTTGAAGCATTTAATGAAAATTCGCTACCATAATGCACATGCTGAGTCCCGAACTTTTTTATGTAAAATTAAAGTTTTACATTTCATGCTTGTAGCCCTGTTGAAGGAATAGAAAATTCCGAAAGTTGGGCAATATAATACAGAATTTTTAAGAAATATTTCCGTCACGAATATATATATATATATATATATATATATATATATATATATATATATATATATATATATATATATATATATATATATATATATATATATATATATATTTGTGATGGTAATATTATCATTTTCTTAAAAATTGTGGGATCTCCGTCAGTTTCACAATAAAAACTCTTTATTAATTGCCGAGTTTTCTGAATAATTTATTCCATTATCAAGGCTGCAACGTGGAAAAAAAATTGGTCCAATCTTTCTAGGCAGCGAACCTGTTCAAGCTTTTTACCCACCTAGAAAGATATAATTATTCACAAAAACCTTTCCGGCGGAACTCCTAAAAAAGTTACATGCAAATTTGCAAACATTTTTTTCACGAAAATCCAAAAATCATTTTTACAATAACTTGCTAAAGATTTATTACCAAAATGTCACATAAATCTTACAAGCAATGATTTCTACGGAAACACAAACAAATTTCTGCGAAACTTGACTATTTCTTTTTAATTTGCCTTAAGAATACATAACATTCAAATTATATACCTAATTTTTGACTAAGTTTAAAAATAGGAGAAGGCAAAAAAAAATGTTTCCAAGAGAAAGTCTGTAGGTATATGGAGTTGTTCAAATCGGAAATACCGAGTTACGACCATTAGAATTTGTCCAAATTCAGACACTATTGGAGAGAGCTCTGTATACGGCATCTCGATTTTTTCGACAAATAATATTAAACGAAAACCTCTCTGAATGTGTCAATTTCATGAGGCTCTCCTATCTATTGGTAAATATAATTGAAAACCTCCCTAAATGCGTCATTTTCATGGGACTTCGATTTTCATTGGTAAAAACGCCGTATTACAATTTTTGGTATGTTGCAAAATGTAAAAAATTGGCAAACAATTGAAATAGTTGAAAACGGTGGGCGATATGTATTAAAATTGGATGGAAAATGCAATAATGCTACAATAAATAGGCTGTTCCATTAACAAACAAAAACTTGTATCACCAACGACTTATGGGCCACGCTGTGATTGTCAACATAATTTTATAAGATGCAGCTCAAAACATCGTATAAATAGCCTGTATAATATTTTCCTGTATCTTGTATAATAACCGATATATTGAGCTTTACAGTAAAAATACACCACCCTGTATATATCTAAACATGTAAGAACTGAAATTGACCCCGGGGGCGCCTGGTTCGCACTCCTTTGAGGAAATATTTAAAAAACATTAAGGTCGCGGTCTTCTCAATAACGATTTTTTTCTACGAAAATTCGCGAAAAAGTATAGACTATTAAACCACAAACTCTATAACTGAAACCACTGCCAAATCATCAGGGGACGGGTGTATTTAAAATGAATTTTCTGCAAACATTTTAGTAAAATGAAGGGCAATGATTGTTGAAGGTGTAACTTAAGGCTTTGCAAAACACATTTTCATTATAACATTTGCTTTACATATATATATATATATATATATATATATATATATATATATATATATATATATATATATATATATATATATATATATATATATATATATATATATATATATATATATATATATATATATATATATATATATATATATATATATATATATATATATATATATATATATATATATATATATATATATATATATATATATATATATATATATATATACCATTAGTGATTTTTTTAAAGAAAATTCTCTAATAGATGAATATTTGGGAAAATCGAGTGGAGTGAACGTTCGTATGAATGTGAGGAGGGTTCTATGGGTCTAAGGAATAAAATTATGTGCTGATTTTTGAGAGTGTGGAGGCTGTAGGGGTTCCTTTGAGGGTGGCTTGAACCTGACAGTTTAGGAGAATACCATACCCTAAAGTCTTCGGACGGGAAGGCAGAGCCTCAGCCTCAACATCGTAAACTGTTTAGTAAATTGTCCATCTTTTGTATAGTCTGTTTTGACGAGGATGACTGTAGAGTCGCTTTTGCTGCTGGTAGTATTATAATCTCTGTATTTTCGTTTAGGTCTCTGATTGATTGTCGTTCGTAAAAAGAAAGGTTGGCTAGTGGAGGTTTGACCGTCCTCGTACAATGCTGGAAATATTATGTCTCGTAATTTCAGCGTCGTCACTCGGTAGAGGTGTAACAGCATCTTCTAATTGGATAATTTTCTTTTCTATTGGAATGCACTTAGGAGTGAGTGCGAAATTAAAACCATTAGATAAGACTGTAATGTCACTTATGCTGGTATTCGAAAGGTTGTAATATGCTGTAGTGGGATTGGTATTATATGTGTGTGTAAAGATTTTTTTATACATTGTATACTTTTTTCAACATAAACTTGCGTTCCAAATTTAGTTGCCAATGCTTTGTTGTCTTCGGTAATACAAACATTTTCCTCAAGAAAGCCTAGTCCAATTTTCCCGATTACGGAACTTATCCAACCCACTTACAGTAAGAAGGTACCTCCCAAATTTTATTAAAATCAGCACTGTCTTTAAGTTATGCGTGTCATATATATATATATATATATATATATATATATATATATATATATATATATATATATATATATATATATATATATATATATATATATATATTACAGGGTGGCGCATTGAAAACGAAACAGACCGATTTGCGTCCAGAGAAATTTTTTTAAGAAACGCTGAAAAACGTCAATTTTAATATTAAGGGGAACATGTTTTGACATAAAACTCAATTTTGTTACATCAATCCCTTAAGGGTGGTGTTAACAACTATTACATTTTAAATAGGGAGCATGGGTCGAGTGTTACACCATTTTAAAGCTCTTTCTTTTCTGAATTCAGCACACTAATTTTTTTGAAAGTTTTATTAACTCGTTTAAAAACTATTCACAGCTGAAGTTGCAAGAACGTGTTTCATTCATTGCGATAAGAAATGCACTAATTAGTCAATTTTTCGTTAAAAAAAACACTAAAAAACAGAACCAAACGTTCAAAAATGTTTATTCAGTTAATATGTGTTCAAATTGTTGACCACCAGCTTTCATACAAAAGTGCAAATTTTGTTCAAAACGAGCTGTGACATTCTGGAGCATTTGTGGAGTTATTAGACGGCATTCTTGAACAATGCGTCGTCCTCATTCTTACAAAGACTCCGGTTCTGTTGCGTAAATCCTACTCTTTAAATGGCCCCATAGAAAGAAGTCTAAAGGAGTTAAATCCGGTGATCTAGGGGGCAACTCAATAGCACCTCTACGCCCAATCCATTGTCCTGGAAACTCTCTGTTCAAAAACTCTCTAACACGTTGTGAAAAATGCGGACGAGCTCCATTTTGTTGAAACACTAATTGATATTCTTGATAGCGGTCATCATTTTCAACAATGTCAGTTAGTAAAGGGTAAACGGTATCTTTTAGGAACTCCAAATACGTTTCGCCACTCAAATTGCTATCAAGAAAAATTGGTCCGATTAAACGGTCTCCAAAAATGCCAGTCCAGACATTCAATTTCTGTGGAGTTTGAGTGTGGACTTCGTGAAAATTTCTTGGATTATTGTCTGTCCAATAACAACAATTATGACGATTGACTATAGAGTTTGATAAAAACGTACACTCGTATGAAAAACAGATATTGAACGGAGAGTTCCCGTTATCAGCTATTCGTGCAGTCATAACTTCACAAAACTCCAGCCGCCGATCAAAATCATCTTTATTCAGTTGTTGTACAATATTAATTTCATACGGGTGAAATTTATGATGCTTCAATATTTGCTGAATAGTTTTTCTTTTGATGTTTGAAACAGTGGCCAATTTTCTCGTGCTCAAAGTTGGGTCTACAGCAATTTGTCCCAAAACTTCAATCTCAGTAGTCTCATTTCTAACCGGAAATTAACGATCAGGATCCCGTTTTTTGTTGGCTACTGAACCACTTTGTCGAAACTTTGCAACTAACTCCAAAATGTATTTTCTGTTAACATGTCTGTTCAGATGTCGTTCATTAAACAAATTTGCGGTACCGTTGGCACAGTCATCGTTTTTGAAAAAAAGAGTAATTATATCAACTCTTTCTTCTACATAATACACCATTGTTAAATTAATTTTCGGTAGTAGGTACTATCAAGTATCAAACAGACCGATAAACTGAAATAGTAAACCGCATTTCTCTCATTCCGATAAGAAATATTCTGATAGTAATTTTTTTGTTTACAAACCAACAAAACATTGACTAACAGCACATTTCTTATCGGAATGAGTGAAATGCGTTTTTGCACCTTTAACTGTGAATAATTTTTAAACTAGTTAATAAGACCTCCAAAAAAATTTGTGTGCTGAATTCAGAAAAGAAAGAGCTTTCAAATGATGTAACACCGACCTATGATCCCTATTAAAAATATAAGGGTTGTTTTCATCACCCTTAAGGGGTTGATGTGACAAAGTTGAGTTTTATGTCAAAACATGCACCCCTCAATATTAAAATTGTCGTGTTTCAGCGTTTCTTAAAAAAAATATCTGGACGCAAATCGGTCTGTTTCGTTTTCAATGCGCCACCCTATATATAAAACTAACCCTGGATATGTGCTCTAGAAGGGCTAGTTAGCGCTCGTTTGAACAATTGTTTTTTTTAAATTTAAACGCCGCGAATAATTAATCTTTTCTACGAAAATTTACAAAAAGCCAAGGAATACAAAATAGATTAAGATTCGACCTTCTTTATACGTTGCCCAAAAGACACAAAAAAATACATAGGGTGTAAATCATTTATTACGTCTATTTTTGTGGAAGTTTTGGTAAAAAAAATGCTAAAATGATTTTCAAGAGAGGGTATATATTTTATTATTTGAATACAAATAATACTAAGAAAGAGTTTTGCTCAGGGTTCATAGTACGGATACGATGAAATTCTAAGTTGGCATAAATATGACCCTTTTATCTGAGTTTCCGTGTATTTTATGTCAGAAATATTATGATACGGAAAATGTCGTAAATTTCAGTAGTGAATTTATATTCCAGGATGTGATGGCCGGGCCTGCCCAACAATAAGTTGAGAATTTTACGCAAAGTTGTCGACGTTTTATGAGAATATTATCTCATCTTGACATTTTTCAGATAGGCTGAATCGACACGTTGCGTTATATAGACCGCAATAAGATTATTTGCATACTTACTTTAACTATATGAAAATTTTATTTCAGGTCAGGGCGAAATTACTACCTCAACTGTTACTACCCCAAAACGTTTTATTTATACTTGCTACGAGGTTATTTTGATATCCAGTTGGCCTGGAAACTTTCTAGTAAACAAAATTGAGTTTAGTTAATATGGTAACAATAATGATGATTCTTCTGTCAAAGTTTGGCATCCAAAAGTTTAATAGTGCCCAAATTGTAACTTTTTATAAACAGGGTAACGTTCAACCCGTTTTTATTATCTTTCTATTATTATATTTAAATCATAGACATAATCGTTGCCTAATGACGTCAATGCATCTGCCCTTGAGGGGGAAAAGTTATTTGCTGACCAAAGTTAGTTCTTTCACTTTACCGACTACTTCTAGCCAAAACTTTTTCATGAAACTCTATATCTGTGACCTTACCCACGAGCAGCATCTGCTATCTGAATATGATAGAAAACACCCCCATTTAGGAGTAGTTTACTCCGGACATATTTCAGTTTATCACTGCTACCAATAGAACTATGCAACCAATTGAGGTTCAAATACATTTGCGATCACTACTATCAACAGTTAACTCACCGCCAGAAGTTGACAGAAAAAAAAAACGATTTAGGGGTAGTTTACTCTCGGCATATTTGAGTCAATCGCTGCTACCGGGAGTACTATGCCAGTGATTATAGTTTAAATACATATACGATCACTACTGCCAAAAGAAGACTCGCTACCAGAAGTTGACAGAAAAACACCCCAGTTTAGGGGTAGATTACTCTTGACATATTTCAGTTTATCACTGCTACCGATTAATGCCAAAATACATATACGATCACTACTATGAACAGTTTTTTTCTCATACCGGAGGTGAATCCTTTTACGCAGACCGGTGGCCGGCGCCTGCGCGATCTTACAAGAATTGGTACTGTGGTGACTCTTCTTCCCTCGAGGTCGGGACCACCCACTAAACACCCCCTTGACACCTAGAGACGTGGCGGAAACCACCACTGGCATTGCTTCACCACGTCCCTAACTCTTGTTGTTTTCAAAACTTCTACATCCTGTCTTCATCTTCATTTGACTTCATTATTTCTACGATCCCTCTCTCCACAGTGTTCCACACCCTATCACTTCCCAACATATGCTCCACCACATTATCTGCTCTTAAACAAATATATTGTTCTCTTATTTGCGACCATCTTGCGCACTCAAAAACCCTGTGCTCTGGTGTATCTCTATCACCACAATAGGTACAGTCATCTTTGTCGACTATTTCCATTTTACGCAGGTAAGACATGAAACGTCCATGACCTGACAGAAATTGGGTAAAATAGTAACCCACCTCCCCATGCTGTCTCGGTATCCATGTCTGTATGTGTGGAATGAGCTTCTCTGTCCACTGGGATGTTGACATTTCCTCTTCCTATTCTCGCTGCCACTCCAGCATTGTTTCGGTTCTTGCCTTCTTTTTTTCTTCTCTTCTCTTTCGAAAGTTACATCTCTTGCCAATAAGTGTATCGGGATTGTTCCTGCATTCACCTCTATTGATTTCGTGGCCACTGTTCTATATGCGCTTGCTATTGTGGTGGCTACCTTCCTCTGTGCCCCCTCATTTTTTTTCTACATTTTGTCTTTGACAGCACTGTCTTCCATGCTGGTGCACCATACAGTATGATTGAGTTTACCACACTACTCAGCACTCGACTTTTCCCTGGTTTTGGTCCACAAATATTTGGCATCAGACGCCCTAGCTTTGCAACTATCATGTCTGGATTTGCCACTACTCTTTCTAGATGTACACCCATGTTTATATTATGTCCTACTTGTACGCCAATGTAGTTCAGGCTTGTCTGCGACTGAATTTCTGCATTCCCCACCTTGACGGTTACTGTTCTAAGTGTTCTTCGTCCCACTAGCACTATACTTTCAGTTTTGTGAGGCACGAGTTGTAGATCACTTTTTGCCATCCAGTTGTCCACCCTTGCCGCAAACCAGTTGATATTATCTTCTATGTAAGCCTTATTTACTCCACTTACAACCAGCGCCAAATCATCTGCATACCCTATAATAGCCGTGTTGTTTACGGACTCCAGACTAAAAATCTTAATGTAATACATGTTTCACAGTGTTGGTCCTAGGATTGACCCCTGAAGTACGCCACATGTAACCTGCATCTATTTCTGTCCAAACAGTAGCTGTCTGTATTCTAGATAACGACACACTCTATTTAGCAGATATGGCTCAACTTGCATCTTTCTTAACACTTCGCATATGCCTCTTCATGGAGCTGTAATGAATGTATTTTACGTCCAGTGTCACCATGGCCACAAACCTGTTATTATTGCCTTTTTTCCTTGCCACGTCCTGTAACTTATTTACAGCATGCATCGTCGAGCTCCCCTTGCGGAATCCAAATTGGTTGTCTGCTAACCGTCTTCTTCTATCGATTTATTTTATAAGTCTGTTATTTATTACATGTTCATATAATTTTGCTATTTTGTCTTCAAGACATATAGTTCTATATGACTTCGTTCCTCCTGTTTTCTGTGGCTCGAAGAAAAATGTCTGACCTGACCTGAAAAAAAAAGTCTGGCTACAAATTTTTAAACATGCCTGAATAAAACTTTAGAAGTCATTAAAGAACAACCATTCATTGATTGTTCCTTTTAACACCCTGTATCTCTTTAATTATGTGAATTGGAATATAGGTATGTGAGGTTAAATCATCTTATTTTCACCAAAGGAAACTCTGGCATCATTTTTGCTCCTTCACTCGAATACACCCTATATATTTCCTGTTTCCCGATTTGATGTCGTTGAATGTTGCATGCAATGTAGTTGGTCGTTCAGGCATATTTTTAATTTGATATTATTATGTGCTTTTCTTATTACGCGCAAGTTCCATAATATATATATATATATATATATATATATATATATATATATATATATATATATATATATATATATATATATATCCAAAAGTATAGGTTAATGAGATTAAGTTGTTTCCTGGGCTCGGTAAATTGCAATAATCGCGGAAATAGGCTAATGTTAGCACAATAAAGTGCAAAACAATTAAAGGCAATTGGTCAATGTATTTTTATACAAATCTACTGTTGTGTGTGTGTGTGTGTTAGTCTAGGGATGGCCTCGGAAGCAAAGTCCATTAGCAACAAACTGTTGTACGAGACAGACAGAAATCAAAGAAGAGGGTCCACCGAAGAGAATGTACGCAACCAATTGGAGTTATGCGTGCGTAATATATATATATATATATATATATATATATATATATATATATATATATATATATATATATATATATATATATATATATAGCAAATTTTATTAAATTAACTTTCAAAGTGTGTTATACAAATAAACATAACCTTGTGCTTGCAGTCAACATCATTTTTTAGGGGTCGCGTTCCAAACTAAACTGTCAAAATATTTTGCTTAAAACTATGAAATAACATTGTTAAATGGTAAGTAAAATTAATTTGTTTATTACACTTGGTATTTATATAAACATTAGTGTATCTATAAGTAGCCTCTCATTTGTTATAATGCATTTACCTCTTCATTTTAAAATTTATCAGCTTTAAACATAGTTTCTTGGTTTAAATTCTCGCAAAATTAGACATCCACCTGAATTTCAAATTTTAAAATATTTTCTGGCAGAATAAATATTTTTTTAATCATGTTAATTTCTTAAATTTTCTAGCACTTTTAATATTCGGCGTTATATAAAAACTTATGTGTTTAGTTTCTATTTTGTTTTTCTCATTTCGGATTAACTATTTGATCAAACAACATAATTGTTTTGGGGGTTTTTGGGGTATCCCTAGCAGTTTGCTTTGGTAAAGTTTTATTTTTTACTAATTATCTGTTAACATTGTTGTATCCTTTAAATTACATTTTGTAGATTTAAGTGTTGTGTAGCTTTAGTTCGATGTAAAATTATTCCTTCTAATATAATAAACTTATGTTATAGCTGCTGCTGTATTTTTAAACAGTGGTCTGGATTTAACATATCCTTCTCGAATATATGTGGCCTAAATTCTAACCAGAACTCCGTCCACCATTTCCTCCAGGCTAATAGGCCCCAACTCATCTTCCTCGCCGAAACCAAAATCAACCACGACAGCCACTAATCACCCTAATTTCCTGGGGTATGAGCTCCTTACTTCCTTTAGATTACATGAAGCTGTCTGCGCATACATCTGTAGCAATCTACCCTGCACCAGACTACCCAATTTGGAAGCTGGAACAAAAGACGTACTTTGCATAAAACTCTCTCTCTCTCTCTCTCAGGGCTGCAACTAAATTCATCTGTTGCATTTACCGGTCACCTTCTGACAACAACTCTGTCCAGCTCTTCGACTACCGTTCTGAAAAAACAGACCATCTGATTTCTGAATATTTTTCCTCCGAAGTCACTATTATTGGTGACTTCAATGTCCATAATAAGGAATGGCTAGGATCTTCAAAAACCGATCCACAAGGGAGAGCAGCGGAGGCTTTTGCGGTCAGCAATTCTTTAGCCAATATGGTTCAGCAACTTATTGTCCTCGCATCCCAACACAATTCTCAAATCCCTTGGATCTTCTTCTTACTACAATACCTGAATGCTATAAGACATCAGTCACCGCCCCCCTTGGCCGATCAAACCACGGCATGGTCACTACTTCCTGCGCAATGCAACCCGAAGTCACACAGCCATCACACCCACGTACCGTTTGGCACTAAAACTCCGCGAACTGGGACGAAATGCGGGATATCATCATTGTTGTTCTATTACCACAGACGACAAAATTGTGCTATACTAATACTAAATATACTAAGATTAAGTATATTTATCATATAATATGTTGTTGGTGCTTTTCTATTTTATTTATTACTTCTGATAATTTATATATATATATATATATATATATATATATATATATATATATATATATATATATATATATATATACATGTATATATATATTTATTTTTTATTATCTATTACAATATTTTCTCTATTTTAATTAGATATATTTTTTTTGATTATATATATATATATATATATATATATATATATATATATATATATATATATATATATATTAATCTACTGTGGTATATCTTCAAGTTTACACAAATAATTAACATGTATCAAAGTAAAGACTTTCAATATTAGTTGAAAAATTCGCATTTTAAAATATGTTGTCAGAATAACAAATAACTCTGCTGGTTCGACTTTGTTTTTCATCTTACAAATACACAGTGATGAAATTTTTAATTCCAGTAATGGGTTCGATCGGTTATTCCAAATGAAATGGCTTTCAAATCAGCTTGAAAACATCCATCTATTGATGAGACATGGGTAATTAAAGCTCGGTGTACCTGCTGGCAGCCTCTCCACGAAGCAGGACTTTTTGTAAACACCCAATCTACAATTCATATCAACATAGACGTTACTGTTGTATTTCTTGCGACTCATACGTTTCTTCTATAAAACAGTCGTTTCTCGACAGCTCGCCATATCAAGATATTATGACAATTGAATGTTAAATGGCCTATGCTAGATGCATTATTTATAAGGTAAATTGTTCTTATAGATTTCATCCAAAACTGTAAATATTGTACCCATGAGAATCGAAAAAGTTTTTCTCAAAGAACAAGCAAGTTGTAGATAAGAATACTAATTTTATTATTTCAGCAAATGTTTTAATTTTGTCTTTTTACAGATTTATTTGAAGTCCTCGATTGTTAACTGTTAACTGAGAAAAAGTACGTTTTGTAAGAAAGCAAATGAACGCTTATTTATACATTATACATATTTCCGCAGTTTTTTGTGAAAAATATTTAAGAACCATATAAAATATTTTAAAAAAACGCTTTTATAAATGTACTAAAAGAAAAAATACTTATTTTCTGACTTTTTATTTTTTTTATATTTATGTTATAGATTATTAAAACTAAAAGCAATGAGCGCAAAAAGAGGCTGTAGAAGTTGTTTCAATAGTTCTTGAGTAAATGGATATTGCTTTTATACAGTGTGGAACATCCTAATGGAATAAATTTAGTATCTCTATTATTCTGCATATTTATGAAAAACCCCGAAACACGTCAATTTTAGATTAAAAAAGACATCCTTCAACGTGAAAACTTCACACCCTTTCGAGTGACAGTTGCAACCAAATAGACCGTAGGGGCTTGTGATACCTAATTTAACATAGGTCTACATTCTCTATTTAAAAGTGCTGTGGTTTTAAAATTTATTGCAAAAATTATCAGCAAAAAAGATTATTTCTTCTATTGGCGAATTTCGCTACAACACAGTAAAAAATTAATAACTAATTGCATTACATCCTTGATAATGAGAAAACAAGCCAAAATAATTTCAGTGTCTCTTTTAGATGATATCAGTGAAAAAAAGACATAAAAAGATATATATATATATATATATATATATATATATATATATATATATATATATATATATATATATATATATGTATATATATATATATATATATATATATATATATATATATATATATATATATATATGTTAATAAAAAAATGTTTTGTGCCAGAGCATTTCTATGAATGTTCACTACCATAGTGCACTTGCTGGGTCCAAAGTTGTAACATTTGACAACGCTGGTTTTGTTTAAACGCCTTAGCAACTTGCTGTGTGATCGTAACCGCATGACGGTAGTTGTTAGTTGTTAACTGAGATTCAGAAACCTTGTTTATTTAACAGAAATGCATAAATTAGAAATTCTACAGATGATTGGTTATGGAGATAAAACCCGATCACAGATGGAAGTTGCTCGCCTATATCTCAAGGAACAATTAACAAAATAGGAAAGCAATTGCGCCAGCTTGGACATGTAAGGCAGATACAAAAAACTTTCTAATGCACTGAGTAATGATACCAAATTGTATGTAATGCTTGAGTTTAAGGTAAACACACATACTTAGAGTCGACAAGCAGCCAGAACATTGGATGTTAGTCAATCATTGAATATTAAAAGAAAACAAAATGCATCTTTATACATTGATACAAATTTAGGAGCTCATGGAAAACGTTTTTGATAGAAGAGCGTATTTTTGTCAACAAATGATGAATATGTTGGGTACCAATGTTAGCTAACTATAACATGTTTTGGTTTCTGACAAGTGCAGTTTTACACTTCAAGGCCATGGTAATCGTCAAGATTGTCGCTACTGGTCTAAAGAATATCCACACTGAATGAGAGAAAAACATGCCCAATACACTAAAAATTTTGATATAGGCAGGAAGACTTGGAAACCATGCCATTGGTCTCTTTTTCATCGATGACAACTTGAATGAATATAGTTGTTTAGCACTGCCCCAAAATAATATGTTGACAACCTATCCTAATCGGACAAAATCCGCAAGTTCCTAGCAAATATAATATGGTTTCAGTAGAGTGGAGCACCAGCACATTACCAAATCAATGTCCGACAGTACCTCGACTATTTCCAGATCGGTGGAAAAAGAGGCGAGAATCGTTAGAATGGCCAGCACGATTACCTGATCTTGCGTTATTAGACTTCTTCATATGGGGATATGTGAAGAGGATGGCATATAAAGGTAAACCGCGCGATTTAACCGTACCCGTGAAGTAGAATAACCGTTATGCTAAGATTGGTCACGCCTAAGATGTTAACTAACGTTAGAATACATCTTTATTTGCGATTAGGATGCTTCCAAGACGTCCAGAGCATGCATTTTTAACATATCCCACATTAAGATGTGTTTTTATTTTTTCTTATTAAGAAGAAAACGCGAGATAGATGGACCCATAACAACGGGCTATTATTACAACAATGTAGCAACTCAAGTACGCAGACACCAGAGTCAGCGGATCCAAAAGCATCATGGGAAACTACGCCGCAAAGCGTGAGAAGCTAAGTCAGCAGTGTAGAAGTCACCTCTAAAAACAATAGTGCCACTCCCGAGGAACATATTATAAATAGGCAGCTCGCCTTCAGCGAGGTGTTTATTCTTGTTCCACATATAGTACTTGCACATCGCGTGCTGCAGTATAATATTGGATTTTATTACTAGTATCACACTTATGTTGATATTTATTTTTCTTATTGTATTTTTTTATTGCATTAATTGTGTAATAATTAAATAAATACAGGGTGGCGCATTGAAAACGAAACAGACCGATTTGAGACATGTTGTGACATAAAACATATCTTTGCCACATCAACCCCTTAAGGGTGGTGATAACAACCCTTATATTTTAAATAGGGTGCATGGGTCGAGTGTTACATCATTTGAAAGCTCTTACTTTTCTGAATTCAGCACACTAATTTTCTTGGAAGTTTTATCAACTCGTTTAAAAATTATTCACAGTTGGAGTTGCAAGAACGTATTTCATTCATTGTGATAAGAAATGCACTAATTAGTCAATTTTTCGTTAAAAAAAAACTAAAAAACAAAACCAGACGTTCAAAAATGTTTATTCAGTTAAGTAAGTGTTCAAATCGTTGACCACCAGCTTCCATACAAAAGTACAAATTTTATTCAAAACGAGCTCTGACATTCTGGAGCATTTGTGGAGTTATTAGACAGCATTCTTCAACAATGCGTCGTCGTAATTCTTCCAGAGACTCCGGTTCTGTTGCGTAAATTCTACTCTTTAAATGGCGCCATAGAAAGAAGTCTAAAGGAGTTAAATCCGGTGATCTAGGGGGCCACTCAATAGCACCTCTACGCCCAATCCATTGCTCTGGAAACTCTCTGTTCAAAAACTCCCTAACACGTTGTGAAAAATGCGTAGCAGCTCCATCTTGTCGAAAAACTAATTGATTTTCTTGATAGCGATCATCATTTTCAACAATGTCAATTAGTAGAGGGTAAACGATATCTTCTAGTAACTCCAAATACGTTTCGCCACTCAAATTGTCATCAAGAAAAATTGGTCCGATTAAACGGTCTCCAAAAATGCCAGTCCAGACATTCAATTTCTGTAGAGTTTGAGTGTGGACTTCGTGAAAATTTCTTGGTTTATTATCTGCCCAATAACGACAATTATGACGATTGACTGTAGAGTTTAATAAAAACGTACACTCGTCTGAAAAACAGATATTGAACAGAAAATGCCCGTTATCAGCTATTCGTGCAGTCATAACTTCACAAAACTCCAGCCGCCAATCAAAATCATTTTCATTCAATTATTGTACAAGATGAATTTTATACGGGTGAAATTTATGATGCTTCAATATTCGCTGAATAGTTCTTCTTTTGATGTTTGAAACAGTGGCCAATTTTCTCGTGCTCAAAGTTGGGTCTACAGCAATTTGTCCTACAACTTCAATCTCAGTAGTCTCATTTCTAACCAGAAATTCACGTTCAGGATCCCGTTTTTTGTTGTCTACTGAACCACTTTGTCAAATTTTGCAACCAACTTCACAATGTATTTTCTGTTAACATGTCTGTTCGGATGTCGTTCATTAAACAAATTTGCGGTACGGTTGGCACAGTCATCGTTTTTGAAAAAAATACTAATTTTTTCAACTCTTTTTTCTACAGAATACACCATTGTGAAGTTAATTTTCGGTAGTACTATCAAGTATCAAACCGACCAATAAACTGAAATAATAAACCGCATTTCTCTCATTCGTTAAGAAATGTTCTGATAGTCAATTTTTTGTTTAACAAAACATTGACTATCAGCGTTTTTTCATCTTCAACTGTAAATAATTTTTAAACGAGTTGATAAAACTTCCAAAAAAATTAGTGTGCTGAATTCAGAAAAGAATGCCGTCTAATAACTGCACAAATGCTCCAGAATGTCAGAGCTCGTTTTGAACAAATTTGTACTTTTGTATGGAAGCTGGTGGTCAACAATTTGAACACTTACTTAACTGAATAAACATTTTTGAACGTTTGGTTTTGTATTTTAGTTTTTTTTTAGCGAAAAATTGACTAATTAGTGCATTTCTTATCACAATGAATGAAATACGTTCTTGCAACTCCAATTGTGAATAATTTTTAAACGAGTTGATTAAACTTAAAAAAAAGTGTGTGCTGAATTCAGAAAAGAAAGAGCTTTCAAATAATGTAACACTCGACTCATGTTCCCTATCTAAAATATAAGGGTTGTTATCACCACCCTTAATGGGTTGATGTGACAAAGTTGAGTTTTATGTCAAAACATGTCCCCCTCAATATTAAAATTGACGTGTTTCAGCGTTTCTTAAAAAAAAATTCTCTGGGCGCAAATCGGTCAGTTTCGTTTTTAATGCGCCAGCCTATATTGTTTAAAAAAAAGCTAAACATCTTAAACGTAAAGTTAAGTCGTTATTAGTTATAAATTTTTTGTGTTTTAGCAAAACTCGCCAATAAGAGGCATTTTCTGTTACTGTTAATTTTTGCAATAAATTTTAAACCCATAGAATTTTTGAATATGGAATGAAAAGATGTTTAAAATGAGGTATAACAGGCCTCTTCTTCCTATTTAAACATATTTGAGTTGCAGCTGTCAGTCAAAAAGGGTTAATGGTGAAGTTTTCACGTTGCAAGATGTCGCTTTTTAATCTAAAATTGATGTGTTTTGGGATTTTGTTATAAATATGGATAATAATTTGGACACCAAATTTATTCCATTTGGCTGTTCCACAATATATAAACATATAGTCTGAAACTGACCACGGGTTCAAAATTCAAGGTGAGGATTTTTTTACGAAAATTCTCTAATACAATGTGAAGAATACTTTACTATAAATACGACGATCAGGCGCAGCTCTCAACTAACGACACAGCAAAAATTATTAGTTTCTTGACCCTAAACCTTAGTTTTACGAAAATATGAACATTGCTTGGAAATTTTACCACATTTGGTGTTTCCGCAACATGAATATATATTAAAGTGTAAAAAGAGTTTTGTTATAACGTACCATATAAGTGATATATTGTGAGAAGAGATCATAGCAGCACAGTATACGGTCGTCCATAAATAACAGTTTTACAGACAATAGCTTATTTTTTCCAGGACCATTGATTCTCATAATGATGCTGAAAGTTTCTCTATTTCGCATTGTCTCTCTTTTTGTAGCGGTGATTGAGAGAAACATCGTTTTAGGTGACATCCATAACTTGCTTCACTCACTTCGTAAAAAGACTCACAATAGTAATGCTTTTTATTAACTGGCCATTGATTTTACTTTACCATACATAGAAAATAAAACACTGCTACTAAGTGAAGATGAATTTCACTTACACTTATAGAAGTATAACCCTGCTGGACAATATGTTGAAATTTTACTGTAACACATTACAAGTCACAGATAGAGGGCCGTTAGGATATTATTAATTTTTTCAAGTAAACAAACATATTAATTGACAAACGCACCGCCTAAGCTGACTGAAAAGAAGGACGTGCTTGTATTTTCGGAACCTGTGCAATAAAAGCTAAACCACTGTAAGTATCCAGCTCAACATTGTCTAACCTAAATCTCCCATTTAAATCAAGACATGTTCAATATTCTAAATATCTCTTAAATATGGTACTAAAACAACTGTCTTTACATGTATATAATTGCAACAACTCATTAATCAAGCATATCATGTAGGTATTACTACTAAACGGCCCTACTTTGCCCCCGCCTTTACCTTAGGGCTAAGGTAGCGCGGCCTGGGTACAGCAGACCAGTCACGCTGTCCAAACGTACCCGAAACTTTACACTCCCAGATATTATGGCACCTTCAGACCAATCTAGGACTTACATTTGTGTGTCCCGCCCGGGGGTCCTCCATTTGACGCCTGCCGGCCAGGCAAAATACACCCGATCACGATAACTACGTGAGACACTATAATTAGTAACCACATAACTACAGCACACGTGGCTCTTAATATAATTTCTAAAAATCTAGCAATTTTCGGTAAATGTGTAATCCCCCTGTAAAATAACCCACCCAGGTGTATTTTCCTAATAATTATTGCTATCTGCATTATGTCACAAGTTTTAATGAACCAAGACACTTAGCGAATAGGTGCTCACCTAGGCTGCAAAATTCAATTATCACATCAACTAATAGGCACTGTGTTAAATATATTTAATCTTTTACTATAAAATTACATTACGCACAAGCCCTCTCTAACTGACTACCTTTCAACTAGTAAGTGGGTGAAGCGTCACTAGTTTCAGATGCATTAAACGTTTCAATTTCTTTATGTTATCTCTGCATAAAAATTAGGTGGTTGATGGAACGTTAAAACACTTGAGTTCCCCTTCGCTCGCAGTGTCTACCATACAATACATAAGATGGTACAGTTTCTACTTAAGATTATGTTTAAAATTTACGTTACAATACAGACTTTCTACAAAATCTGAACACTTGGCGAGAGTCAACCAACTGCAATGAAATTTTCTATACTACTGTGTTTTGTCTGTGATAAGAAATGATGACAATATAGACAAAAAAATTTAGCAGGTGCACAATTTTAAAATTTCGTTTTTTCACAAAATTATTATTCCTCCAGTTTCAAGCAATATTTCCTAGCCATTTGTGCCCAATTCATTAAGTCATTAAGTCATTATACCTAGGCTCCATTTTTGGAACAATTACAAAGATTTCACTAAATCTGAAAGGGGCGCATTGTTGGTATGCAGAAAGCCAGTTTTTCTAGCAGACAAATTTCCGACCTCATAGGTATAATCTACTAACAGTAATGCAGTGTTAATTCAGGTGGTTTGAGGATGGAATCCGTAACCGTCGTCATATATCTGGACGACCTCGAGCAACCTCAGTACGGGAAGATCATCATTTCAGGCTTGCGGCTTTAGACGACGGAGTTTTCACCACACGGTCCATTGGAAATGCTTGCTTGAGGATTTCACAGGAAAGAGTCACTACAGCAACGATATATCGCAGAATACGTGCTTTTGGGCTTCGTTCGCATAGATATTTTTATGTCTGCCACAGCCAGCTCGATATCGTGCTGTCCGGCTTAATCAAATTGGGATGGTAAATTGAATCGTGTTGTGTTCTCTGATTCTCCATTTGTGTTCATGTTGGTGTCAGAAGGGCAAGACGATTACGTGGAGTATGTAAAATTTGCTGTTGAAGGCAGACGGCCCTTACACGGAGGGTCATGGTATAAAGTGCGATAACATATAGTAGCAGGTCAGCTTCAGTTTTTATTGAATGTAAATGATTACATACGAAACGTACTGCAGCCTGTTGCACTGCCCTGCCTACGTGGGTTACTTTCACCCCCTTTTCAACAAGACAACGCACGTCCTCGTACAGTAAGGGTTGGTACAAGATTCTGTTAGGAAAATAACAATACCCCGCTTCCATGGCCTTACCGCTCCCCAAACTTGACACCGAGCGAACACGTTATACTTATAGTTATAGTTTATTATGACAATAATAGTACAAGGCGCCTTACAAATAAGTATTCTACTTGTGCTTGTCAAGAGCGCAATTTAGTCAGTTTTTATCCAAACGTTGACACTCCCAAATTTATTGACAATGGCACCTTTCTAGTTTGGCTGACTGTACATTTTGATCATTAGACAATAATTAACTTTAAGATATTCCTCCTTTCTATATTCAACTAAATCCAATCTATTTCCATTACTCTCTATTACACTCTTATTCTTTCCAAAACTTATATTTTCCATTTTATTCAAATATTGCTGGGTGGGATATGATTGGCAAACTACTAGGTAACTTACTCTAACCACCAAATAACCTAATTGACCTCCGTCGCCTAATTCAAGAAGCCTGGAATAACATTCCTGAGGATTCCATAAATCAATTAATTTCAACCATGCCTCGGAGAGTTCTCGAATATACGAGAAACCACGGCGGACCCACTTATTATTCAATAGCTTTGTTTTTAGTGAATTTTCTTAGAAAAAATTCACTAATGAGGAGATCTCGACTTTTGAATTTTGAAAAAAATTTCTTCAAATGAGCGCGATCTAGGACTCCTAGAACCCATATCCGGGGTCAGTTTCAATTTTTATATGTATATATATATATATATATATATATATATATATATATATATATATATATATATATATATATATATATATATATATATATATATATATATATATATATATATATATATATATATATATATATATATATATATATATATATATATATATATATATATATGTATCACACCGATAACTCAAAAAATCATGGACCGATTTTGATAAAATTTAGCTAGCATGTGCCTTCCTTTTGTAAGTGGCTTGGAGAAGTTCGTTAGCCAGGAAAATCGGACCAGGTTTTCCAGGAAAATTTTGGGTTTCCTTTCGAAAAAAAAATTTATCTCAAAAAGTAGGAAAGCTATGGTAACCAAATTTGGTAAATAAGTTTACGATATTAAAACGAAACTATATACCAAAATCTATATTTCTATGTTAAAAGAAAAAAAAAGTTATAAAACATATTTCGTGCCAGATCAGTTCTATGAAAATTCACTACCATAACACACTTGCTGCGTCCAGACTTTTTTTATATTTTAGTTTGAAAATGTAACCATGTTTTAAGTTTGATTAAATACACATTATGTATCAACTTTATAAAAATTGATCAACTCCTACCGGGTGTTAGGATTCTTTTAGTGAATTTTCTTAAAAAAAATTCACTAATGAGGAGATCCCGACTTTTTAATTTTGAAAAGATGTCTTCAAATGTGCGCTATTTGGGACCACTGGAACCCAAATCCGAGGTCGGTTTATATGTTAATATATATATATATATATATATATATATATATATATATATATATATATATATATATATATATATATATATCAATGTGTCACACCGCTAACTCAAAAAATAATACGCCAATTTTAATAAAATTTGGTGGGTACCTTCCTTTTGCAAGTGGCTTGGATAAGTTCGTTAGCCAGGAAAATCGGACTAGTTTTTCCCGGAAAATTTTGCGTTTTCTTTCGGAAATTTTTTATATCTCCGGAAATAACAAAGTTAGGGCAACCATATTGGGTGCGAGGGTTTATATCATTAGAAAAAAACCATTCACCAAAATTTAAATCTCTACGTTAAAATAAAACAAAGTTATAAGCTTTTAGGTTTTTATTCTTATAACGTCAAAAAAGTCGCGATTCTAAACGTCAAAATTGACATGCTCTAGATAGAGAACTTACATGAACGGCTAGGCAGCGTAAATGTCGTAAAAGAGGTTAAAAAGCCTTAAGTTTCATCTACCATCTTCGTTGTTCTTTATTTTATTAAATTATTTGCATAAAATTAATTTGAAATAGACCCTATGGTAGCAGTTTCAGTTATTTATTTAATTTTAAGAAATCAGATTACGATTATTATGTATCGTTTTTTTTTCAATTGTGCAACGTGGAAGTTTTTTATGGAGAAACGGTGTTGGTAAGTAGTTTCTTCTTTCTATGGACTTTTGAAAGGTGAGTTTCTTTACAGTTTGCATTTGTAGCTCCTTTGCAGGATGTTTACCTTGCACAGAACCTCAAATTGACTTTAGGTCTCTTAGCTGTATTGTGGGGTTGAGATCACAGCATTTGTCCGATGGTTAATGCAAGAGGGGTTCCTCTAAGCATGTTTCTGAATTTATTTATTTATTTCAAAAAACGAACAATACGCTAATCTGCTAATTTACCCATAAATGTTATTAATATTAAAAAAATGGAAACAACGCTCGTGCCTGGAATAAAGTTCTCTTCGTCATTGTAATTTTAAATGAAATTTCCTTCTCCCGTTTCGCATCCGTTCAACACATTGGGCACAAAAAATATAGGAATTAACTTAAAATTATCATTTATAATTAAAGGAAAATACAATTTGTTCTAGATATGCAACGAAAAAATTCACACAAAATAGAATAATTTCTAGATTCTAAAACCTACTGTGACGCCATAATGAAACAACGTCAAATGAAACGAAAACCATTTTAGGTTAAGGGATGGAAAAATATTTTTACAGTAAAATAAGCTTTCGTACTCCAAAAAACAACAAGATTCTTATAAGGCGTAATACAATAGTGCATAATGATAGTCCACGGCAACAGTACATTTTATATTCTACTGACAAATTATTTTGATAAATGTCAGATCTACTTTCAAAGTGACATGTAAATAAGTCTTTTGTTTTCTGATATTTGTAATAAAAATGTAGCATGCTCTTTTTCTTACAATCATATTTATTTTTGGCCATCACAATTTTACTCATAGAGTTGGATACAATTTAAGTGACTTTTGAATTTTGAATAGATTTCTTTAAATGAGCGCGAAGTATGCCCCATAGAACCCATATCCGGGTTAGTTTCAGTTTTTATCTGTTTTCATATATACAGGGTGACGCATTTCTAGGGTAAAGCTCAAAATATCCATTATGATACAAGATATGATAAAAAAATTATATGTTAATTATACGATGTCTGGAGCTGCATCTTATAAAATTATTTTTACAATCACAGGTGGCCCATAAGTCGCTGCTGATGCAATTTGTTTTTCCCAATCGAACACGCCTTATAGTATTACAATTTTTGCATTTTCCATCGAAAGATAATGCATGTTTGTAAGAAAATAAATTCGGGACTCAGTAACTGCGTTGTGGCAGCGATTTTTCATAAAATGTTTCCTTCGATAGCTTAACTTACTATTAACCTGAGGTTGGTTGGCCAGAAAACCAGTTTTTTGGTCAGATTTTAGGTTTATTTTCGGAAGATTTTTGTATATTGTCAAACAATAAAGTTATTTTGATGAAATATGGTACATTGTTTATCCTATATAGGTTATACTGGTAACCAAATTTGATGCAAGCCTTCTTAAAATAATATATTTCCTATTAAAAACATTTTTATGAAAATTCACTACCATAACGCTGCATCCAGAGATTTTTTTGAAATCAAGATATATCACCCTTCAATACTTATTACATTGATAGTGTAGAAATAACTAAGATACATGCTGTTTTTAAACATAATATTCAAAACATAAATAATGGTCCTGACGCAGCAAGTGAGTTATCATCGCAAATTTTCGTTAGGAAATGGCTAACATGAAAATATTGTTACATTCTTCGGGTTCTGGATTTGTTGACTGACAAAACACAGCTTTTCAAACTACTAATTTATTATAACCAACTATTTTCCAAAAAACACCTTCAACTAAAATATTTCTCTCTATTACTAAATGTCTATAGTTTATTCTCGCCTCTATTAATTCACACTACACTGATTCACTTTATACTGACTTTACACTATGTGCGGGTCGTCTATCTATAGGGGCCATAGAGATTCTAGACGTTTCCACTTCGTTCCTGTCACTTGTGGTTCGTTCTAGAAATATTATGTCAGAGTGTTCGCTGTTACCAACACACTGTTACAAGATGCCGATGACCATAGAAGTAACAGAGTGCATAAACATAATTCTCATAGAGACGGTTGTTATTGTGCAATATTGTACAGGGCTTTCATTAATTCCCGAACCCCGCGTGACCGCTTAAGTTAGGCAACCCGGCATACACGGTTGTACAACCTGAATAAATGAAATCCCTAAGTTGCCAGTGTCGTCTCATATTTCCTTTGAGGTTTTATAAAAAATATAAAACTTATAATTAGGTGAAAAAGTAAATGTCTTGATTGTATTTATTATTTCGTATTTTTAACAACAGTCTGTTCATGTACGGTTTACTGTTTTGATTGTTAAAAAATAAATTAAAAACATTATAAAATATTACTTTTATTTTGTATAGATGTCAAAATAAAACCAACAAAAATAGCCTTACACAAAACATGTTACCTAGTGTTCAGCTAATAACATCAGTTTTTAAAAAAGTTTGTATTTCTTACAAAAAGGGTTCAAAATGACCACCCTCGTTTTGTAAACATAAATTTACCCTTCGTTTCATGCACTCAAAAACATTTTCCAACTTATGTGTTGTAATAGTCTATTTCATGCTGAATAGCTGCCTCCAACTCCTCAAGTGTGTGCGGACGATTTATAAATATATTATTTTTAATACAACCGAACAGATGAAGGTCTAAGGGCGTCAGATCAGGACTTCGTGCCGGCCTCAAACTCCTGCTAATTAGACGAACACCATAAAATTCCTCTAAATATCATAAAGTCTCGACTGCAGTATGTGCTGTGGCTCCATCTTGTTGAAAATATCCATGCTGAAGTTCGTCATCCTGCATTTTTTCCACTGGTTGCCGTAAAATGGTTCGATACCGTTCTCCATTTATTGTGTCTCGAAAAAAAATCGGGCCTATTATTCTCCTTCTAGAAATTGCCACCCATATACCAACCTTCTGAGGATGTAGAGGTGTTTCAATGAAGGTATGTGGATTTTCCGTATCCCACGTTCGATTGTTTTGACTATTGACGTAGCTCAATAAATGTACCCATGCTTCATCAGAGAAAAATGTTAGATCTAATACATTATTGTCATTTAAATTTGCATTAAACCAATGATAATATTGTATTCGTTGGTTATATAGTCGGCTGGATGTAACTCGTGAACAACGGAAACTTTATAGGGATGCATATGCAAGACCTTGGTTAGTGCTTTGTGACAAGAGCCAATCGACAGACCTATAACAAAAATAACATAATATGATAAACAATTATAGAATAATATACCTATTTTTTATAGAGTAAAATTTGTGAATGTAAAATACTTTCTAAAAGGTTACGTGGAAAAATATATTTCACAAGTGACAAAACTTGAAGTGGCATGAACTAACACCTTTGAGATGGTGTTGTACGCACCCGTAATTGATGGAATACTTTTGTTAAACGTAGTTAAGTACAGAAGCTAAAACCAATTAGAATATAAAATTTTACATGCATTTTAATTAAACTTGAAATTTTGTAATGTACGTAAACAAATTGAGGCCTGATTATTTAAACATCTAATTTACGGTTTTAGGAATGTGTATTGTGTAACATATGTACCTATTTGGAAAGGTAGCCGAGGAACAGGTTTGGTAGGGCTTCGTTCCATGCGATGTCGAATATCGTCAACAACATTTTCTGTTAGAATAGTCGGCCTGCCTGTAGATTTGCCTTTGCAAATGCAGTGCTTTTCCTCATATCGTTTAATAAGGACCAATCTATGGTGTTTAAAAATATGGTATGGAATGTTATCCTCGGTAAAAGCTTCAGAATATTGCTCGATGCATGATTGTATCGAATATGACCAACTTCCATTTTTCGTGTACCACTGCGAAAATGGGCCATTAAGATAAAAGCATCCTGCTCCGGTGTGAAAGGCATCTTTACAATCAACTCTAAAAACATGGAACAAATAAATGAACATAACCTTAACATACCTACACTTTTAACTTAGGTAAAAACGCAATGAAAATGCTAAGTTTTGATAAAAACAGTTTATTTTTATTGTTCAACAGATAGAAAATTAATTAAAGAAGGTAAACACTAGTCGAACTTGGAAAATGCACAATATACATACAAAATACAAAATAACCGTCAAAAGGGAAATGAGCGCCAATGGACTGAACTGTCAATTGTCAATTGATTTAGTAACTTTAGGGTACCTAGTCTAGTGGTTTTTTTTGGTTACTTTTTTACTGCAAACTCATAAAATCATATGCCACTTAGAGAGACAGAATCCGGTCACGTGGGGTTCGGGAATTAATGAAAGCCCTGTATTAAATGTCAGAACGCAGGAAGTGCGTTATAGTAGCGAATTTTCCTAAGTTTTATAATACTTAACCTTACTTACTTTATTTGCTTAGCATATCATTGGTCCTGTTTCAATTTGTATATGTTAAATTTAGTCTGCAGATGATAGATAACCTTCCAATTACACTCCTTGCGTAAACACAAATATTAAATTTAGGTAGCCAAATTTAATAAATAATTCACTCCACATTATGCTATTTGTATGTGTGTATGTGTGTGTGCGGTGGTGTGTGGGTGTCGGTGTGTGTGTGGCACGCATACCTTACGGGTGCACGCGGCTGGCCTTAGCCATATCTTATTTGGCCACAGGTCATTAGATGCTATTTTCTGTCAATATAATATATCACTCAAATAGTGCAACATGATGTGGATCACAAAAGCTATTAACGACATCTTTGTTTATTTCATAGAACTTTATACTACAGTCATATTTTTTCCGAACAACAGGGAATATACCTTTGGCATTTTTCAAATTCATTGTTATATTTAATTCCGGAAAAATTTGCGTTGCAATTATTATTCAACTAAAATTAATTTTGGAACATTGCATCTGCAGCCTGCTGGCAAGAGATGAGCTAAATTTAGTGAGAATAGATTGACGAGTTTCAAAGATATATCATTTGCAAAGAAAAAATTTTCAACTATATACAGAGGTAAATATCTGGTAGTTTGTATGTATTTACTATGGAACGGTTTTACCAAGGAGGAATAAGAACAATTACTTTGTAATTTTTAATGGGAAAACTTGATCCTCAGAATAGGCCAACGAATTAAGAATTTTTCTCTGTAAGTCCTTAGGTGGCATAGAAGCTTCGCAAATCAGGTTGAACACACACACACATACATGAGGTGTCGTTTTTAGTTTTTTAATTCATCGAAAAAAAACAAATTTTCAATTTTCGTTTTTTTGTTTTCAAGCGAATTCCGAAAGAACTGGACTTTTTAACTATGATATTGTTAGGACACTTTTTCATGGGCAATCTAAATATGTAAACATATTTTTCAAGGCATTCTTGATGCAAGAGTGACAATACTCAACTTTGATTTTTCTTATGGACGCCATATTGGATTTTTTTATTTTCAAAAAGTCTGACTTTTTCTGATTACAATGGTATATTACACGATACGGTCATATCTTAGTTGCTATCAAAATTTGTAAAAAATCGTTTCGGCGAAGAGTGCTTTGGAATGGACGCCAAAAAATTTGTTTCACGATCTAAATATTGACAGTTCAGGCAAACTTTGATGTTTATAGTATTTCTGTACATTGTCTCTGTAGCACTTGTTTGCATTTACAAATGAAGAAAAGAGAGACAATAAAAATATATTGCCAAAATAATAGAAACGCTGGAATTGTTAGTAAAAACTATTTAATGGATATCCGGAAAGGCGGCAACTACACTATTCTTATTTTAATGGATTACATCGTAATCTAAAAGAATATGGTTAATTTGGAATGCCCAAAAAAAAGTATGATAGTAGAGTTAGCGAAGTTGACGAAAATCTAGTGCTACAACGGGTAAGCGTTTAATGGACTTCATTTTTGTTCTTTTGACTAAAGAAAATCGTTATCAATGTTTATCACTTCCACGTCGCCAATACATGAGAAAAATGCGTATGTGACACAAATTATAAAAATTTTTGTTTCCCAAAACGCCATAGAAAGTACTGAAACATTTATAGAAAACAGGAATTAAAAACGAATTTTTTTTCTATTGGTTTCTCAGCTTGTATGTCTGTATGTCTGTCTGTTAATAGGCACGATAACTTTCGAACAAATTGTTATATGGTCTTCAAATTTAGTATACAGTTAGCACCCGGCAAACCAGCAGCTCGGATTGTTTTTGCAAAAATGTCTCCAGCGGGTGGGGGATAAATAAGGGCCGATTTGTAGAAAATAGAGATTTTTACAGTCTGTTCATTAGAAAGCTTTTAATTTCATCACTTATCTGATATTTGGTGATTAAATTGAAGAATAATTATGTGATGTGGTCAGATAGTATAAAATATGTGATCGTATCGTGTGATATATCATTCTACTCAGAAAAAATAAATATTTTCAAAAATTAAAAAAAAATTTGGCGTCCGTAAGAAAAATTTAAATTAAGTATTGTAACTATTGCATCAACAACGCCTTGGGAATAGCATCACAGATTCAGATTGGTAATAAAAAAGTGTCATAACAATGTAATAGTTTAAAAATTCTAGTTATTTCGGTATTCGCCTGAAAACAAAAAACAAAAGCTAACAACTCCCGTTCTTTTGGAATAATAAGAAAACTAAAAATGGCACCTCAAATTTTTTTTCAGATAATTATCACCACAGAAACACGCAACTTTGCCCCTAATCATCCTTGTATCTCTTACGGTTTACAAGATCCCAATGGTGAAGCCTGTATATAATATGGATGTTACATCTCTATAATCGAAATTTGATAATGAAAATTCGCCAATAAAATGTAAAAAGTTAGAACGCAGCAAGTGCATTATGATACCGAATGTCTATTAAAATTTTGCCTTTGTTGCTCCACTCTGTATATACAACCCGGTTTATCATATTTCCTGTTATTTACACACAAAAAATCACACGCACATGTCAATTTTTATTTCGTGGGGAAACGTTTTGCTGATGTACTAAACCCTGTCAGTTCATCCACCTAGCGGAGGTGAGTGTTACTCTTGAAATTTTAAACGGAACAGGAAATTGAGCGACACCACGTCTTGAAACTAATCAAATTATCTTTTTGTAAAGTATCAATGTTTTTAAACCGTTTCAGTAATTTTCGAGCAAACGCATTAAAAAATGTTATCTGCCAAACAAAACAAACAAGTTTCTTACATTATGTTTTATTGCCTTTACTAAAGTATTAAATGTTCGAAATGTTGACCGCCAGCTTCTATTCAATAACATAGGTTTTATTAAGAGCGGTTCGAACGTTGCGAAGCATTAAAATTTGTTGACATACAGCGAGGACGCGTTGACGTAAATTAGCTAAAAATTCTGGCAGTGTAGTGTAAATCTTATTTTTCAGGTGGCCCCACAAAAAATAGTCATATAAGCTTATATTTGGCGGTGTTGGAGGCCGTTCTATTGCTCCTCTTCGCCCAATCCATCTCACAGAAAATGTTTGTCCCAGATACCGACGAACAGCAACGGTATACTGTGGCGGTGCTCCATCTTGCTGAAATATAAATTCATTTTCGTTGTCGCGGTCACTTTGCCCACAAATTTCTGTTAGTGTTGGCACAATCGTATCTTCTAATAACTGTTAATATATTTATGCTGTTAAATTTTTTGGGAGACGGAAAGGACCAACAATAGAAGCGCCATAAAAATTTCCCCAACACATTTAATTTTTCAGGATTTTGATTCTAAGCTTCATGGACAAGCTTCTTGTGTGCATTTGCGCCAGCCTAAGAGCGATAGTTGTAACGATCAACAACCCCGTTCACAAAAAACACTTATCCGAGAAACAAATATTAAAAAAAAAATTAGATTATTATTAATTCGTTCACTGATATCCTTGCAAAATTGCAAACGTCTCTCAAAGTCATCTTCTTTAAATTTCTGAAGTATATACTGATTTTATACCGGTTATATATATATATATATATATATATATATATATATATATATATATATATATAGATATATATATATATATATATATATATATATATATATATATACACTATAATAGGATTTATAACACGGTATTTCTGTACTATGCAAGGAGAAGGGTTAAGGGCAAAGCCGCAAGGAAACAACCTGCGGCTTTGCCGTTAACCGTTCTCCTTGTATAGTACAGAAATGCCGTGTTATAAATCCTATTATAGTTAATATAACTTCCTGGGCTCCGGATGCTCACGCAGGTTATTTCTTTGCCTGCGTGGCTTTTTTGGTTGTTTCCCTCGGGTTGAGGTTCTTCCAAATGTTGCTGCAATTGTGCACTGGTTGCCTGTTGTGACTCAGTGTATTTTTGCATCTTCATCAAGAGTGTTCCCATCTTCACCTGGCTATACCGTACTGATGATGGTTAATAAACTTGAAATACGCTTATGCGGTTGTCTCCTTGCGGCTTTGCCCTTAACCCTTCTCCTTATATATATATATATATATATATATATATATATATATATATATATATATATATATATATATATATATATATATATATATACAGGTTGTCCCACATAAGACGGCAAATTAGAAATATGTCAGCTATTAATAGCAGCTGATTTCTGAAAATTGTTGCACCGACATATTCATGGATGCTCTATTGATCTAAAACAATAGCGCCATTCTGTCACCTCCGGTTATACCGGATGTCGGCATCAACTTTGTTATTTTTAATATAAAATCCTATATATTATTGCATTTTTGAATTTTGCACACAGTTCTAGGTTGATTTTGTATAGAATTAGGTATGTCAAAAGGTTTTTGCGTTATTGACAATTTTTAAAAAATGTTTACATGTGGAGGTCAATTTTAAAGACATCATACCTATCACACATCATATTGGAGTTTAAAGTTTTGTATACGAGTTCGCAATATAACAGTGTATCAAGATGTCGAAGTAGAACTTAAAAATATATACAGGATGTTCACAATTGTAATTGTAATTTTTAATTAAGTTAAACTAGAAAAACTCAAGAATTTTAAATGAAAACACCCTGTATATTATTACTTATATCGATGCTGAATTAAATTCCTTGTAAAATGGTTAGATAGTTTACTCTACCTTAAGTTAACAGTCTTCATAATAATTGATATTTAAAGGTAGGCATCCACATATTTCTTATGTAACTAGAATTAAGCACACTTGGATAAAACAAATCACCACAGCGCCCTTTAAAAAACCTGACGATGGTTTCACTAACCACGTTAGCGCCATAATTCTAGAACTATTCATTCATAATTCATTCTCTAACGACTAACTTGGTTAGTGAAACGATCGTCAGGTTTTGGGTTCTTCAAGTGTGCTTATCAGTGATCACCACAGGTTCCAATCTTCTCTTAGTGAATTATGACACTAGAGTTCTGAAGAATTATACACACATGATTTGAGTGTTGATGTCGTTGCAAACCCCATAATAACTACTAATAATAAGCGTCCTCAATTAGTTTGTGTCAATTGCTTAGATGTAGGTGTTAGTAGGTGTATTTATTAAAACCTTGAAAATCATTATTAGTGAAAAAAGCATGATTATTTATTTTTGTAACAGAAGGTATTTCCTTGCTTACACAAGTTATAGAAAGTAACAGAGCGAAACATGAAATGACACATTTATTTTAAATACCTAAACCAATAGGTAGGTAGGCAGGTAACAAACTAAATTAGGGTTTCTATGCATACTTGAATAGATGCTCAAAATGATTTCCATTTGGTTCCAGGCATTTTCTATTGTTTTTAATAAGAGGCTACCAGTTGCTCTTTAGATGTCTCCTGCACTTAATGAATGAAATGCTCCGTGTACTCTTCTCTTCATATCCTCTTTTGTGGTGGGAGCAGTTGAATAAACAATATGTTTTATGGTTCCCCAGATAAAAAAATCCTGAGGCGTAATTTCTGGAGAACGAAGTGGATATATCTGTGGACTATTGTTAGCCATCTATCTACCTTTGAATGTCTCCTCAATAACCGCGTTTACATTCCTTTTTTTGTGGGCAAGTGCTCCATCATGCTGATACCAGGATGTCTGGAGTTCAGCTTACGGTAGATTATTGAGAGCTTCAGTTAGTTAATTTCTTAAGATATCACGGCATCCAGCTCCATTTAGGTTATCTTCATAAATATGAATACACAATAATCTATTACCTTTGATGGCAGTAAACACGGTGAAAGACCAGCTTTCCTAGTATTGTTGAATTTTTGTTACGTGGAGATTCGCTTGGGCCCAATAGAGTTGTGCTTATTGAAGCAACTATTGTTATTTTGTGAATTTAGGTTCATTGGTCCAAATTGATTATGACAAAAATTTATATCTCCTCCTGGTGTTTGATTTACCTTTATCTACCTTTTACCTCCTGGTGTATGGTTAGTAAGAATTCGCAAAACTCTTTTGTTCTACCTACATCGCCCACATGCAGATGTTGTTCAAGTTGGTAGTTGAATGGTTTTAACTTATGTTTGGTTAGATTTGGTTGTACAGTCATGCGAGACACATCTAGATCACGTTGTCCATCGTGTACCGATGCATTTTCATTCGCATGATAATACTCTGGAACTATAATTTCCAAATCGGGGTTGCTTTTGAGGGGATGGTCCTTTGCATATTTCGGGTCAAAAGAATGAAATTCTTGGCAGCTTTTAATCAATCTTGGCGTTTTTCTTCCAGCTGGAGGAATATTTGGATACCTTTCGGCAAATACTCTGCAAGTTTTACTTATATTTTTGTGAGACTAGCCATGGATCAAGAGTAAATTAATTTAATTTTCATTTGAATAATTATCATGTTTATTTTGTGTCATAATAAGAGCACATTTTTTAACAGGCGTCTTAGGGGAGAATCGCTTACAATAATACAAATTGTTGCAAACAAAATAAATTTTGACACTTTGTTTTATATATTCAGTGCAGTTTATATAGGCAGCTGAAATTAACAAAGTAAGTTAGCTTAAGTATTTTTGTTTATGTATTATAGTGTTTTAAATTAACAAACATAAGCAAATCATTTTGTAAAATAATTCTTCTCTGGTCGTAGTTTTACATTGTGATTAACTTAGGTAATAAGAATGTAGGTGTCTACATTTATATGTCAAATATCGTCAAAAGAATTACCTGTAGGTATATGAACCCAGCAACCATGCTCTACTCCTCCTCGGTTCCATCGCCAAACCACTTCGACCTCGAGATGAAGGCCTTGACGGTCTTCAATTGGACGGTACTTACCTGATTCCTCTGCAGAGTCCTCAAACCGAACAATTCTGCTCGAAGACTCCAAAAAGCCTCGCATTCGAACAGGTAGTGGTAGGACGTTTCCTCATCCTCGCCGAATTCCTGGCAAATGGGATCCCTCTCTACGCCTATCAATGTGAGGTGTCTTCTAAGGGCGCAGTGGGCTGTGATCACCCCAAGGATGCGGCGAAGCGTAGGTCGACTACTTCCGAGTAGCCAGACAGCTTTATCTCTGTCCGGCTCCTCCACGAAGTCCCTCGCCTGCCTGCAGCCACCAACTGACCCCTAGTGCCTCTTCATTGCTTCCTCGGTCCACCTGTCTAAGGCGACAGAGATTGTCTTCCTACTAATACCAATCGCCGGCTCCGGGCCACAGAACGGCCGCCGGGAACCGAGCCTTGCGAGATTATTCGCCACCTCATTCCCCACCACGCCACAGTGTCCCGGAACCCACACTAGTTGTACCTCCTTTGTCCTGGCTAATCCTCTGAGGGCGTCAGCGCACTCCTGAGCCAGTGTAGACCTGATTCTGGCTGCGCAGACTGCCCTGAGGACTGCCTGGCTATCCGAGCAGATGTACACACATTTCTCGGGACTCCTTTTCACATCCTGTCCATTGGCCACAGACAGGATAGCGTACACCTCTGTTTCGAATACCGTGGTATATGCGCCAAGTGCATAGCTCTCCCGCACCCCAAGGCCCTCGATGTATATTCCTGCCCCGGAGGATTGTTGGTCCTCCAGCCGCGATCCGTCGGTGAAACAGACCAGGCTTCCGGGCTGGAATTCAACCTCATTTTCCCTCCACTGATCTCCACTTGGGATCCTGAGGGTGTATGGCCTAGACAACCTAATATCATCCTCGGCATCCCGCACCTTTATGGCGGAAATCGGAATTTTCTTTTCCACCTCCTTGGCGACTCTTGCATGCCCTATTACTGCTCTCTCTCCGCACCAGTTTCCTTCGTCTCGCTTTCTGAGATGCAACGCCATCGCCTCCCTCTTGACACATATGAGAAGCGGTGGCAGCGTCAACAGGACCTCTATAGCGGCTGAGGGTGTCGTCCTCATAGCGCCTGTGATACCCAGGATAGCCAGCCTATGGAGTTTGGCCAGATTCCTGTTGGTAGTTTGGTTTACACCGCACCACCAGACCAACGCCCCATAGAGGATTCTCGGCCTGACGAACGCAGTGTAGATCCAATGAAGGATCCGAGGATTAACTCCCCAGGTCCTCCCTATCACTCGACGCAGCTGCCAGAGGGTCGCTACTCCCTTCCTTACAACCCGTTCTATTTGCGACCCCCATGTTAGTTTGGAGTCCAGGATCACACCCAGATATTTAACCTCCCGCCCTAAAACTAAAGGTTTTCCAAACATCACGGGCGCCCTAAACCCCTCTACCTTCCTCTTCTTGGTAAATAGGATCATCTCCGTCTTCTCCAGGTTTACCGAGAGTGCCAGCTCACCACACCACCTTTCGATTATGCTACAGGCAGCTTGTATGCACTCACAGACGACGCCGAGGAATTTGCCGGTGACTAAGACCAGCCCATCATCAGCGTACGCCTAGGCGTAGAAGCCGTTCTAGGAGAGCCGCTCCAAGAGACCATCCATGATCAGACACCACAGATGGGGCGAAAGGCAGCTGCCCTGTGGGCAGCCGCCCGTCACCCCGACTTCCAGCCCCCGGCCTCCCAAGGTCAGCGAAACTCTCCTGGCCTCCAGCATGCTCGATACCCAGCTTATTAGGGACCTCGGTGTTCCCCTATCCTGTAGGTCGGTACAAACTGTATCCATCTTTGCCTTATCAAAGGCCTCCTCCACATCGAAGAACACAGCTGTGTTCTTTAGCTATTTTAGCATTAGCTAATGTGCTCTCCCCGTAGTGTAGGGCGCTTTCCTCCTTCCGCGTCACAGCATGGAGCGCCGTTTCCGTCGACTTTCCCCGCTGGTACGCCTGCTGACCTTTATGGAGGGGGTGATCCTTTAGGACCCCTCCCAACATAAATCTATCTACTATATTTTCTAATGCCTCAAGCGGGAATGATGTAAGGCTGATTAGCCTGTACGCCTTGGCCAGCGTGTAGTCATCCCTTCCCGGCTTGGGAATGAAGACCCCCCCTAACCCGAACACTAAGTGCTTGTGCTGTTCTACTGACGCATATACACTTTGTGTAATAAAGTTTAACAATGAATACCGTTTCCGCTATAGAAAAAACAATTTTACTAAAATGCAGGCTTCTAACCGTCATAACAAGAATCAATTTGTTTTTGACAATTTGTCAATTTGATTTTGGTTTTACTCTTTGTTTGGCTTGGCGGTTCTGGGAACCTGGATACCTTAGTCTTGAGAAGCTAAATTCCTAGTTCAACAACTCCCACCACATTTTAAAATGCATTTTTGCAAAAACTATTGAACCGATTTTCTAAAACTGATTGCAAAAAGAAAATTTGATTAGCTTCAAAATGAGGTGTCACAACCCTTTCCGCTTATAAATGATGGGTGGAACTCTCTTCCGCTAAAGAGGTGAACTGACGGGGTTAAAAATATCGACAAAACGATTCCCCCTCGAAATAAAAATTGACGTGTGCGAGCGATTTTTCTTAAATAACAGAAAATTAAAAAATCGGGTCTGTTTCGTTTTCTCTGCGCCACTCTGTATATAAATTAATAAAGTAGGTGTTCTGATATCGTTTCACTAAAGCATGCAGTTTTATCGCTGCATTGATCCTATAGTATGAGAACCCGGAGACTTCGTCCTTTCATGCTCCTAAACATAAGCTAGAATATGTTACAAGGAATTTCTAGTCCATCAAAAATTTGTGACCCATGTACAGAAAATATTTCAAACAAGAGCAAGACATTTTCTTTGGCCGGCTGGGCTTTCTCATTTCATAGTCATGTAGATGGAACTTGAGTATATACATTTTTTACCTGTAAGAATGCATATCTGCCTAAAGAATATAAACCTCTAGAAAATGTCGAGTCGAGTACATTGTATCTGTACAAGACATCGAGATTGAATGGCTGCTCGGGGAAATGAGAAACTATTATGAATATTAGAGAATCTCGGCTCGGCGAAGTTTGTATATGGTAATTTCTTCGGTGCATTATGTGACCTGGTCGAGAGCTATCTTGAATCATATCGCAGAATCGCGATTCTTTAGGCCCTCGAGGTAACCCAGATTACTACGGCCAGCCTTCCCGTTTACCCTTATTATGATTACTTCTAACTCGCTATACTTTCAAATTCATTTTCTGAGGATTATGCTTGAAAAGTGGACGGCAAATGAGAAATCGCGAATACAAATTACATCAGAACTTTTTATTACATCTAAAGCGTGTTATTATTAAGCATAAAATAGTTGAAATGAAAAGATGTTTCTCTACTGTAAAGCTACTGGATCCATTTTAAAGTAAAGTAGTAAGTACACTTGGAGAACCCAAATCACCACAACACATATTTCAGAGACCTTACGATCGTTTCGTTGACAAAGTCAACATCTTCAGAGGAAGAAAAATCATAAACTAGACCACTAGCTATCGTGTATTTATATCGCGTCAAGGTAAACTAACTAGTCCGAAGTAAAATTGTCGTCGAAGTCCACTCAATCGAAACAGTTTCTGCAAACAAAATAACAAAACTGATTTTCTAAAACAAATTTATCGTTAAGTACACTTGGAGAACCCAAATCACCACAACACATATTTCAGAGACCTTACGATCGTTTCGTTGACAAAACAACATCTTCAGTGGAAGAAAAATCATAAACTAGACCACTAGCTATCGTGTATTTATATCGCGTCAAGGTAAACTAACTAGTCCGAAGTAAAATTGTCGTCGAAGACCCATCGTTTGTTTATTGTGTAGTGAAACTACGAGGTCGAAGACCTACTTTAATCTTCTGGGCAGAAAATTTATGATCCCTTATCTAATATAAGGATGATAGGCTTAAAAGGAAAGGTACCGAGTTATTTAAGGAATCTGCAGGTTCCCTTTTGATCTAGAAATTTACTATGTGGATATTGGAGCAAGCCGACAATCACATCTGGCGAGACCACCACCATAACTTCCGCTCATCTTTTTTATATAGAAAACTAAACCCGGGTGTTTGGCTCACAATGTTAACTCTAACAAAGGATAAATAATTTAACTAAAATACTACATAAAAACTATATTTATGTTGATTTTAATTCTTCGTAAACAGTATTTATATTGACTTCATAGATACAAAGAAAACGAAAGGGTCTATAAATCGAGACAAGCGTAGACCGGCCGAGTTATTGACAGTAATATGTTATTCTACCAGACAAATTAGTAGTGTTTAAATGGTCAAATGCAAAGTGAAAATAAAGGGCTTGAATTTAAAGATGTCGCACGATTCAATAAAGTTTCGTTCTTAATCGACCTTGATATAAAAATACTTTCTAATGAATCAAGCATAGTTTGATGTCTAACATTTTTAACAAGTTTCAAATTTTCTTTGTCAATGTGGTGATTATTATCCCATATATGTTGTGCCACACACGATTTGTCCACCGTACATTGTAATATTGTAAATGTGCGAGATGTTCACGAAATCTGGTGGCTATGATTCTCCTAGTTGGACCCACGAATAAAAATTAATATAAAAATAGTTTTTATGTACTATTTTAGTTGAATTATTTATCCTTTGTTAGAGTTAACATTGTGAGCCAAACACCCGGGTTTAGTTTCCTATATAAAATAAAATCTCGGGACGCAGTAAGTGCGTTATGGTAGTGAATTTTTATTAAATGCTTCAAATTTGAATAACTCAATTTTCTATAAACTTAGAGAGTTTAATTTTGGTGTGTAGTAAGGTCTTTCTTAAAGCAAGATAATTAATTAAAATAACTTTGTCATTTTCGGAGAAAAAAAAATTCGAAAGAAAACTTGAAATTTGAATAACTCAATTTTCTATAAACATAGAAAGTTGAATTTTAGTACGTAGTAATACATCTCCAAAGGCAACATATATAGTAAATTTCATTAAAACAGCTTTGTTACTTTCGGAGAAACAAAATTTTTCGAAAGAAAACTCAACACCGTCCGATTTTTCTGGCTAACGAAATCATCCAAGCCGTTAATAAAACAAATCCACTTGCCAAGTTTAATCGAAATCGGTTAATTATTTATTCAGTAAAAGATGAGCGGAGGTTATGGTGTTTGTCTCGCCAGATGTGGTTGTCGGCTTGCTCCAAAATCCACATTCTAGATATAAAGGGAACGTCCAGATTCCTTAAGTAACTCGGTACCTTTCTTTTTAAGCCTATCCTTATATTAGATAAATTTGTCGACCAGAAGGTCTCCGACCTCGTAGTTTCAATACACAATAAACAAATGATGGGTCTTCGACGACAATTTTACTTCGGACTAGTTCGTTTACCTAGACACGATATAAATACACTGTAGCTAGTAGTTTAATTTTAGAATTTTTCTTCCTCTGAAGATGTTGACATGGTCAACCAAACGATCGTAAGGTCTCTGAAATATGTGTTGTGATGATTTGGGTTCTCCAAGTGTACTTATTAGTGCTCATCACAGGTTCCAGTTTTCACATGGTGAAAGTAAAGTAGGTAAGCGTAGAAGATGTTTCAAACTATGTTTACTTTCAATCAACATTATTTTGCAAGGAACTGTCAAAGCGCGAGAAATCTAGGAAAAAAAAATATAAAAAATTTTTGTCTCCCAAAATAATAAATCGGATTTGATAAATGTTCGGCGATCTGACAATACCTCCTTTCTGCATATTTCCCAATTTTACAGGAAAAAACTGTTTCGTATCAATATTTTAGCAACACACTATATTTTACTTCTCAGTTATTTGAATTAGATTTGTTTGTGCTAACAACAATGGTTTCTAAGAACCTCGGTGGTTCAGGGGTAAGAACGTGTGCCTCTGAATCGAAGGCTACTGGGTTCGATCCCAGGATACTCCTTTCACTTTTTCAGTACAAACTGTAAAATTAACATCAACCGAGGTTCTGGCATTGTATTTGAGCAGGTTGAATGTCTGCACGTTTCACCCTTCGGAGGGGGCGTAAAGCCGTCGGTCCCGTGTCCATGTGATGTTGGGCACGTTAAAGAACTCTACCCTCCTTACACAAAGGCAGGGGTTCGGCAAAATTTCCAGGATAGTGAGGTCAAACTGCTCCCTGGCGTCGGTGATTGGCCATAGTCGCGGAAATAGGCCGACGTTAAAGAAACAAAAAACACACACACACAAGAATGGTTTCTGTCACATTCTTTCGTTTATTGAAAAAAATGAACGTATATTGATAAAACTTTTTCCGACTCAAAGCCGGGTAGGAGGAATTACCTGTGAGAATGTACTTTGATGTTATGAATTATGTAACTATATTAGATAACATTTTAACTCATTGTGAGGAAGTAAAGCAAAACATTCTTTGACTATAAAGTAGGCCATAAAAAGTTAGTGAATTATTATAATTATAAAATAAGGGTAGTCTACCAGCTAAGACACAAGGTTTATTTTATTAGGAATTTATTCTGTAACACACAAAATAATTTTACACTGTGTTCGGTACTCATTAGTCAATTTTTATTTGAAAAAAATCACTAATAGAGGGGTATCGACTTGCAAAAAAATTTTCAAATGAGCGCGCACTAGGACCCCTAGAACCCATATCCGGAGCCAGTTTTAATTTTTATATGTTATATATATATATATATATATATATATATATATATATATATATATATATATATATATATATATATATATATATATATATATATATACAGGGTGTTTCTAAATTGATGCGAAAAATTTTACAGAGTGTTTCTCTGGCGAAAAATAAGGAGGGTCTTTTCTATAAAGTTTTTCTTGAAACCCCTTCTCCTCCAAGTTACATCCCTTTGAAATTTTGGCAAAAAAAAGCTTTGATTAAATTTCTCCGTTATGGAATAATTTTAAAAAACGAAATTTTGCAGATGCATAAGGCTAACAAAATGACAGTTTTAAAAGGAGTTTATAACCCTATAATGTTATCACAAGAGGGTGAAAAAACCTACCTTTACATTATTTTTTATCAGTACTGTTTATTGTGTGTACCGTTTTCTATTTAAAAAAATTCTGTACGCAGCAAGTGCGTTATGGTAGTGAATTTTCATAAAAATCTTTTTAATAACAAATATGTGTGTTTTTTTAAGCAAGCAGGCATCAAATTTGGTTACCAGTATAACCTATATAGTAAAAACAATGTGCCATGTTCCATTAAAATAACTTTATTGTGTGAAAATGTACAAAAATGTCCAAAAATAAACTTAAAATGTTCCCGAAAAAACACGTTTCTTGGTCAACCTTATAGGTTAATAGCAAATTGAGCTGTTCAAATATGAAACATTTTATCAAAATTCGCTACCATAACGCACTTGCTGCGTCCAGAATTTCTTTTCTTAGAAACATGCATTATATTTCGATGGAAAATGCAAAAATGCAATAACATAAGGCGTGTTTGATTAAAAAAAAAAAAGATAATTTGTATCACCAACGACTTATGTGCCATCCTGTGATTGTAGAAATAATATTTTAATATGTGTAAGACACCCTATAATTAATATATACAAATTTTCTTCATATCTTATATAATAACGGATATATTGAGCTTTATTGATTTATTACGAAAATTCGACAAAAATTATATACCATTAAATGATAATTTCTATAGCTAAGGCTACTGCCAAGCATCAGAGAAAGGGTCTATTTGAAATGAATTTTCTGCAAATATTTTAGTAAAATGAGGGACAGTGACAGTTGAAACTCAGACTTTAGGGTTTGTAGAAAATCCTTCTTGAGACATTTTATTTCTATAGCCCGTATTAGATTTAAGTTATTTGCCTAAATGTTGCCAATTTTGACATTTTAAATCGCCACTTTGACGTTTTCAGGAAAACCCCAATTTATTTTTCTTTAAATGCCTATAACTTTTTTGTCTTTTGACCTACATAGCTAAATTTTGGTAGGTGACTTACCTATAAGGATGTAAACCTGAGTACAATTTGGTTGCCCTTACTTTGTCAATTCCGGAGATATAAATTTTTTTCGAAAGAAAACACAAAATTTTTCCGGAAAACCTGGGCAGATTTTCTTGGCTAACAAACTCATCCAAGCCATTTGCAAAAGGAATTTTTTCACCAAATTTGAATGAAATCGGCCCATTCTTTTTTGAGTTATCGGTGTGATACATATATATATATATATATATATATATATATATATATATATATATATATATATATATATATATATATATATATATATATATATATATATATATAAACATATAAAAATTGAAACTGACCCCGGATATGTTTTCTGGGGGGCCTAATTAGCGCTCATTTGAAGGAATTTTTTCAAAATTCAAATCTCCTCATTAGTGAATTTTTTTTAAGAAAATTCACTAAAATTATTTAGAAAGAAGGATTCATTTATCAACTTTGTTATGTCGTGACATTGTCTCATAAAATTGTTAGTTTCATCACAAAAAAATAAAATATTACAGAGATCGATGTAACATGAATTTACAGTGGTTGTTATTTGCTGAAAAATCAAGTACGTGGTAGGCTGTCAAATAACGTCGTAATTACACTAATATTAATTGTTCTGGTTGCTGTCAATCTATCGAGAATTTTTTACACACTTAGAACAAATAAGTGAATAAAATGGTAAATTATACCAATTCCGAAATGGCAGATATGCATTTTGAATATGGCCATGCTAATGGCAATGGATTAAGAGCACAGCGCTTCTACACTGAGTTATATCCAAACAGAACTGTACCCCATCACAGCATATTCGCACGCATTCATATACGTCTGCAAGAAGAAGGAAAATTTTCAAGAAGTGCCGCCGATTGCGGGCGTTTTAGAGAAGTAAGAACTGTAGCACTTGAAGAGGCTGTCCTCAATTTAATTGAAGAATCTCCTGGTACAAGTACAAGAAGAATTGCTCAAGTCTTAAATGTCAGCTATTCCACGGTATTTAGAATTTTAAAAGAACAACTACTGTATCCCTACCATATCCAACGAGTTCAAGTGCTAATACATGTAAATACATGTGACATCGACCTAAGTAATATTTTATTTTTTTGTCATGAAACTAACAATTTTATGAGAAAATGTAAAGACATAAAAAAGTTGCTAAATGAATCCTTCTTTCTAAATTATTTTTTAACATAGAAAACGGTACACACAATAAAATGTACTGATAAAAAATAATGTAAGGGTAGGTTTTTTCACCCTCTTGTGATAACATTATGGGGTTATAAAATCCTTTTGAAACTGTCATTTTGTTAGCCTTATGCATCTGCAAAATTTCGTTTTTTAAATTATTCCATAACGGAGAAATTTAATGAAAACTTTTTTTTGCCAAAATTTCAAAGGGCTGTAACTTGGAGGAGAAGGGGTTTAAAGAAAAACTTTATAAAAAAGACACCCCTTATTTTTCGCCAAAGAATCACTTTGTAAAATTTTTCTTTCGCATCAATTTAGAAACACCCTGTGTATATATATATATATATATATATATATATATATATATATATATATATATATATATATATATATATATATATATATATATATATATATATATATATATATATATATATATATATATATATATATATATATATATATATATATATATATATATATATATATATATATATATATATACATATATATATATATATATATATATATATATATATGTATATCCGTCTGATAACTCAAAAAATAATTAACTGATTTCAATGAAACTCGGCAAGTGTCTTTCTTTTATTAATGACTTGGATAAGTTCGTTATCCAGGACCGGGAAAATTTTGAGTTTTCTTTCAAAAAAACTCTTTTTCTCCGAAAATAACAGAGCTGTTTTAATTAAATTTACTATATATGTTGTCTTGGGAGAGAAATTACTAAGCACCAAAATTAAACTTTCTAAGTTTATAGAAAAATGAGTTACTTAAATTTTAAATTTTCTTTCAAACAAACTTTTTTCTACAAAAATTACAAAGTTATTTTAATGAAATTTAGTGGATATCTTTCCCTGGGAAAGGCCTTACTACATACCAAAATCTAACTTTATAGAAAACTGAGTTATTCAAATTTGAAACATTTAATAACAATTCACTACCATAACGCACTTGCTGCGTCCAGAGTTTTTTCCTTTAGTTTTGTGTAGAAGGAAATCTTGGGATAGAACAGTCTTCAGCTGCTGTAAATGATTACACATGATATCAGTTATCGGAATTCGAACTTGGTGTTATGGATAGCGATTGCAAAATGTCGTCAAACCAAATCTTGTATTAAAGATCACCTGATATTATAAAGTTCTGTTGGGTAATGTGGTTTTCTACCTCGTCTGATGCTGATATACCTGAAGTTCTCGAGTAGAGATTATATTAGACATGTGGGAGATGTCATTAGATTGGAAGTGACCCAAGGAAAATTCCTACATCATCATTTTAAGTCCTTAGTCATCCATAAAATGACAGACCATAAAGAACTGAAAATCTCCAACTGACAGTTCTCTCTCAAATTTTAACATTTAGCAGAGAACAAGGATTTTCAATGTTTTCCTATAAAAAAAAATCCGGGAGGTAAGTCAAACCTCAATCATCAAACAGCATGTTTCTGGAGTTTGTAAAAGTTGAGGTTAAATGACAGCTGAAGATTACAATTAGAAAAACAAAAGACAATAGATTTCGACAACTTACCCAAAATAAACAAAGTATGGCGAACTAACTTTAAACCAACAGTAAAAAAGCTGGTTTGCAGTTCCAAATATAAAAAGCCAACAACAAAATTGTGTTGCGTTATGCGTGTTTTCTTTTTCTTTAACGTTGCTCCATTTCCGCGACTATGGCCAATCACCGACGCCAGGGAGCAGTTTCACCTCGCTTTCGTGGAAATTTTGCCTAACCCCTGCCTTTCTGTAACGAGGGTAGGGATCTCTAACTTACCTAACATCGCATGGACACGAGACCGACGGCTTTACGCCTTCTTCGAAGAGCGGAACGTGCAGACATTCAACTTGCTCAATTGCAATACCACAACCTCTTTTGGTGTTAATGTTACACTTTGTACTGAAAAATTGAAAGGAGAACCCTGGGATCGAATCCATTACCCTTCGGTTCAGATGCAACGTTCTTATCAATAAACCACCGACGCTCTAGGAATCAAACTAATAACCATTAGAAAGTTAGATAATAATTCATTTGACTTTTCAATATACAGTAAACCTATTTACACAGACAAGGCTGAAACATACGATTCATGTCACCATTTTTCACAAAAGCCTCCAGTCATTCAGTGATACAACATGGATTTTCCTTACCTATGTCTAAAACCAAGTTATTAGATTATAAAATTGTTTTGAAAATTTTAAAACTGTCAGTCACTCTTAGAAATTATCTAAGTTTTTAAGATTAAGTTTTTCTGGTGCAAAAATATCAAGAAATGGCAAAAAAATTACTTTGAAGATTTTATAGTTTTTCCTCGTAAAACGTTAAAGTCGCGATTTGAAACATCAAAATTGGCAAGCCTATCAATGTCAATCTATGAAGTAATAATATATGATCGAGTCGATCAAAGTCTTTAGTTATGTCAGTGTAAATTACATGAACTTGCATATCCCTCAGATATAACCTGGGTAGTGCAAAGCAGATTAGTAGTTGATCGACCCAAAACAAATCCATGTTATTCATCAGATATAAGATTCTTCATACTGTTCTAAACTTTACCATAGATAACAGATTCGCTAATAAGAGGTATCGATGGTGAGACTTTTCAACAATTTTTTCAAATGAGCGCGAATTTGGGCCCATAGAACCCGAAACCAAGGTCCGTTTAAATTTGTATATGTTCATATATATATATATATATATATATATATATATATATATATATATATATATATATATATATATATATATATATATATATATATATATATATATATATATATATATATATATATATATATATCTGTGTGTATGTATGTATGTATCCACACCAAACTCAAACAAAAAGTTATTAACCGATTTTGATGAAACTCGGCAGAAATCTTTCTTTTATTAATGACTTGGAAGAGTTTGTTAGCCAAGCTTATCGGACCACTTTTTCAAAAACGAAAAAAAAAATCCGAAAAAAAATTTGTTTCTCAAAAAATAACAAATCTATATTGATGAAATTCATTTGGTATATTCAATTCGTAAATATGTAACTACCTGCCAAAACTAAAGTTTCTAGGTTTATAGAAAATTGAGTTATGCAAATTTGAAGCATTTAATGAAAATTCGCTACCATAACGCACTTGCTGTGTCCCGAAATTTTTATTTGTAGTTGTCATAAGTACATTAAATTTTTCCTGTCTGATAATACTGTGAAGCAACGAACCAGTCACAGGGAAAATTTTGCGGTCGCAGAAAGTGCATTATCGTTGCGAATTTTCATAAGAATTGTCGACGAAAGATTACTAGAATAAACACTTAAGTTTAAACAGACCTTGAAAATTGGGATTAAAGACTCTAATACGGGCGAAAGTGTTACAATATATATCTTTCTATTGTAAAAAAAACCATTTTAATCTTGTGTTCTTGCTCCTTTTGAGATAAATTCGCAAAACTCAATTTTCTATGAAGCTAGAAAATTAAAATTTGGTATATCTAGGTCCAAGTCCAAGTTTATTTAAATAACTTATAAATTTCATTAAAGCTCGAAAACTGAATTTTCTGTGAAGCTAGAACATTAAAATTTGGTATCCTACTACCTAGGTACAGTAAGTATCTTTAAAAGAAAGTTGTATTACAAACTTCATTAAAGCTACAAAGGATTTCCAAAAGGAAACTTCTAAATTATAAACGGGGCAGGTATTTTTGCTAGTTAACCATCTGGATGATATCGTTTTCGTCAACCCATCGAATCGGTTGCTGCAACAACAAAAAGTTTTTTAAAGACAAATTATTAACTACACAAGTTTCCAAGAGAAAACTAAATTTATATTTAGAAAAAAAGTATCTGCCAAATTATAAACGTGGCAGGTATTTTTACAACAATAAAAAAATAAAAAGAATTTGTCTTCTTTTTTATCAGCAATAAAAAATGAAAATGTCTCTCGAAATTTATAATTCTAGGCTTAAAGGTGAAAAAACTAACCAGGCGTTTTAAAGAAAAATTATATCTTTGTCCAAACGTATAAAACTTGGACGATATTGTTTCTAAATATTAAAGTTTGTGAATTGAAACAAAACGTGCTGGAATAGAACACGAACCCGCCGTCGTGTTTAGTTACGAGCTAAACACATTACCGCTCGACCAGCACAGGTGCGCAAATAGAGTTTGCTCACACGGCATGATTCCCATCCTTAAACCTTGATACTTCCATGCTACATTTTCAGCCTGAAACTTTAGTTGGTGCCATTCATCAAGCTAAAAAGATAGTTTATTTTAAAAATGTATTGAATCTTCTACTTAAAAGGCATTACTCTTAGAGTGGCATCATTTTTAATTTGATTGTGTCTGTACTTTCACGTAATCGCAGTGTCACAGCATAAGAAGCAATTGTTTATTATGCTGACGACTGTGGCAGTGGCATGGTGTTGAGTGTTAACTGTCAACATTGATAACGGTGTTCGACTGTCCGAGATTTTAGTTGCCGAGACTTGCCGACCGCTAGTTAGGGTAGTATCACAGCATATGCTGTCGTAGTATGTTTAAAATATATATATATATATATATATATATATATATATATATATATATATATATATATATATATATATATATATATATATATATATATATATATATATATATATATATATATATATATATATATATATATATATATATATATATATATATATATATATATATATATATATATATATATATATATATATATATTAAGCTACGTCTTCATGGGATAATGTTTTATATATATATATATATATATATATATATATATATATATATATATATATATATATATATATATATATATATATATATATATATATATATATAAAAGACGCAGCAAGTGCGTTATGGTAGTGAATTTTCATAGAAATTATCTGGCACCAAATATTTTATTATAACTTTTTTTCTTTCAACATATAAATCTAAATTTTTGTGTATAGTTTACTTTTTATATCGTAAACCTACCTACCAAATTTGGTTATCATAGCTTTTTTATTTTTTGAGATAAAATTTCGAAAGGAAACTCAAAAGTTTTCCGGAAAACCTCGTTCGATTTTCCTGACTAATGAACTTATCCAATCCACTTACAAAAGGAAGGTACATGCCAAATTTTATGAAAATCGGCCCATTATTTTTTGAGTTATCGGTGTGATATATATATATATATATATATATATATATATATATATATATATATATATATATATATATATATATATATATATATATATATATATATATATATATATATATATATATATATATATATATATATATATATATATATATATATATATATATATATATATATATATAAACATATAAAAATTGAAACTGACACCGGATATGGGTTCTAGGGGTCCTAGTTCGCGCTCATTTACAACAAATTTTTCAAAATTCAAAAGTCGGGATCTCCCCATTAGTGAATTTTTCTACGTTGTAACAATCGAATTTCAGAACATACCTATGAAGCAAACAATTTTTCAGTATACAATTCACTTGAATTTATTAATAAGGTTAAAAATGTGAAATTAGTTGAAGGCGAGGTTTTAATATCGTTTGTATATCAGTGTCCCCCAAGATAAAATACTAACGTATCAAGAGCATTGGTTAAAATAAACAACGGAGATGAAGAGGTCTACAGAGAATACATAACTTTAACAATTTTTTGCGTGAATCAGAATATTATATATATATATATATATATATATATATATATATATATATATATATATATATATATATATATATATATATATATATATAACCACAAAAAACTACAAACGAACCTTGGATGTCGCGCTCATTTGCAAAAATTTTCCGGAAGTCTTACCGTCGTTGCCTCTTTGTTAGTAAATTCATTAAAAACAAGTTTTTGTTGAGGCAGAGAAATAGTCTCGAGGTCTTTAGATCTGTATAAATACAGACACCACTTATTATTTGCAAAAGTGTTGATTTATTGTTTTGAATACATTTTATTTTGTCAAATATTATTTCGTAAAGTATCTAGTCCGCGATCATTGCAACAAACTGTTTTATAGTAGCACGCAGATTCTGGAATTTTAATAATAAGAGCCTCTCTGCACAGAAGTTATAAAACTCGAAACGTGAATGTTTATGAAACAGATTCTCTGGAAAAAAACGTCAAAATTTATATTTTGCGTTTGAAGACAATGAAAAAGGTAAAATTATGAGGCCGGCCATAAAATGTGTTACGATAATCACATGATACTTTATCTTTTGTATAAAAAATAAAATATGACGTGACATACGAAGCATTGAGATTCTAAAAGGTATAGACCACCAGAATTTTATAAAACCCCTACTTTATATTGCTAACGTATCCCCGAGGCATCAAAATATATTCCTTCTAACAACTTGGTTTTTATATTCATGAACCTATAAAGCACGCAACCCTTCTTGAGAGTGCAAGATGAGACTAATAACAGCTGAAACTCGCACGTCACTGTTTCATCCGATGTTATTATGGTTTGCATCGTCCCACATGATTAAGGGTGTGAACCGTGCAATTACAAACGACTGCTATGCGAGGGCTTTATGTGATCTTGCCTGCAGGCTACCTCGCAGTAATTACAGGGGCAGACGTTTAAGTAGTCCACGGCTAATGTGCACTTCACTGTTTTCTATCCCACCACCGGTATTGTGCCCGGTAAATACCAGAACATTACCAAAGAATAACACATGATCAAGTTAATCGAAAAGGATGCGGTTAAATAGACTACTAGTTTTGTAAACGTCCCCTCTGCTTGAATGGTCCCTTGTAGAATATAAGGCGGAGAAAAACGTAAAGAGGTTTTCCTTTGTAACTGTGAGAAAAAGAACAAAACCATTTCAACGTTATTAGTTGTGTGAATTGAGCCGAATGATTTGGGTTGTGTACTTATATTACACAAAAGCAGTAAGTGCAATTAAAAAGGGAACATATAATTTTTAAGACAACAATGTAACATGTTTTTAATATCCCAGTATACAGGGTTTTTCTAAATTGATGCGAAAAATTTTACACGGTGATTCTCTGGCGAAAAATAAGGGGTGTCTTTCTTATAAAGTTTTTCTTGAAACCCCTTCTCCTCCAAGTTACAGCCCTTTAAAATTTTGGCAAAAAAAAAGTGTTCATTAAATTTCTCCGTTATGGAATAATTTAAACAAACGAAATTTTGCAAATGCATAAGGCTAACAAAATGACAGTTTTAAAAGGATTTTATAATCCTATAATGTTATCACAAGAGGGTGAAAAAACCTACCCTTACATTATCAGTACTTTTTATTGTGTGTACCGTTTTATATTAAAAAAAAGATTTATAAAGTAGGATTTATTTAACAACTTTTTTAGGTCTTGACATTTTCTCATAAAATTGTTAGTTTCACCACAAAAAAACTTATATACTACTCAGATCGATGTCACATGTATTTACAGAGTGGTTGTTATTTGCTGAAAAAACAAGTACGTGGTAGGCTGTCAAATAACGTCATAATTACACTAATATGTTAATATGTATTGTTCTGGCTTTTACTAATTTCCAAAAATTCATAATAAGAAACAACAACTAGGTATTGTACTACTATTTAATAATTAATAATTAACAAAATAAGAAACGAAAAGAAATATTAACAAAATGTCACTACGTATCATCATAATAAATGTTGAAAATGCCCCCTTTCGGAGAGGACGCATGACTGTCTGTTTCTCATTGAACTTCGTATTCTATGAAAAATATCTGGTGTGTTTCTTATAATATCACATGATGCGATAATACGATTTCTGAGGTCATCGATGTTTGCAACAGAACTTGAATAAACTAAGGTTTTCAGAAAACCCCCACAGGCAAAAATCCAACGGATTCAATTCAGGAGATCGGGCAGGCCAATTATGTATGTCTCCTCGACCTATCCAACGATTTGGGTAAACTTTGTTCAAGTAGTTACGAGCGTTGATACTAAAATGAGCCGGAGCCCCATCGTCCATGTACCACATTTGTTGTCTAATTTGTAAAGGCGTATTTTCAAGAAGTAGTGGCAACTCTTCTTCGAGTAGATGACAGTACACTTTTCCATTTAGTCTTATCGGAGGAAAATATGGTCCAACTAAGTCATCACCAATGACAGCAAGCCATACATTTAATGAAAACTAGTGTTGAAAATGAGATTCCGTAATTTCGTGTGGGTTTTCGTCAGACCATATGTGGTTATTATGAAAATTTCTAATAGATTCTCTTGAAAAGTTGGCCTCATCAGTAAATAAAATACGAGATAAGAACTGTGGAACTTGCGTGATCATTTGAAGCATCCATCGACAAAAAATTAAACGAGGTAAAAAATCACGATGTAAGAGCGCTTGAACTCGTTGGATATGGTAGGGATACAGTAGTTGTTCTTTTAAAATTCTAAATACCGTGGAATAGCTGTCATTTAAGACTTGAGTGATTCTTTTTGTACTTGTACCAGGAGATTAGTCAATTAAATTGAGGACAGCCTCTTCAAGTGCTCCAGTTCTTACTTCTCTAGAACGCCCGCAATCGGCGGCATTTCTTGAAATTTTTCCTTCTTCTTGCAGACTTTGATGAATGCGTGCGAATATGCTGTGATGAGGTACAGTTCTATTTGTATATAACTCAGTGTAAAAGCGCTGTGCTCTTAATTCATTGCCATTAGCACGGCCATATTCAAAATGCATATCTGCCATTTCGGAATTGGTATAATTTACCATTTTATTCACTTATTTGTTCTAAGTGTTCAAAAAATTCTCGATAGATTGACAGCAAGCAGAACAATTAATATTAGTGTAATTACGACGCTATTTGACAGCCTACCACGTACTTGATTTTTCAGCAAATAACAGCCACTGTAAATTCATGTGACATCGATCTGAGTAATTTTTTTTTTTTGTGATGAAACTAACAATTTTATGAGAAAATGTCGAGATATGAAAAAGTTGCTAAATGAATCCTTCTTTCCAAATCATTTTTTTAAATAGAAAACGGTACACACAATAAAAAGTACTGATAAAAAATAATGTAAGGATAGGTTTTTTCACCCTCTTCTGATAACATTATAGGGTTATAAAATCCTTTTAAAACTGCCATTTTGTTAGCCTTATGCATCTACAAAATTTCGTTTCTTTAAATTATTCCATAACGGATAAATTTAATGAAAACTTTTTTTTGCCAAAATTTCAAAGGGGTGTAACTTGGAGGAGAAGGGGTCTCAAGAAAAACTTCATAAAAAAGACCCCCCTTATTCACCTTGTAAAATTTTTCGCATCAATTTAGAAACACTCTGTATAGAACTTACCTGGGATTGAACCAATACTAGTGCTAATGTGAAACTTTCTAAAAATGGTCGTAGTGAGAATAAATGGCCTTGTAAGATATACTTTGGGGAATGTGGGAAAATATATAATTTGAACGGACGTTTTCTCTTAATAATCTTTAGTGCGGTTAAGAAGTACTAGTAACAAGCAAACTTTCTAACGTTACATGCGTGATCTGAGACATTCTTCAACAATTCGCCGACGAAGCCCCTTAAATGAGTTTCATCGTGTCGCATACATTTTCGACTTCAAGTGTCCCCGTAAAAAAGTCTAAGGGTGTTGAATCTGGCGATCTAGGAGGCCACTCAATTGAACCTCTGCGTCCTATCCAATGGTTAGGAACCTTCTAATTAAGAAAATCACGCACAGCTGCTGTATAATGTAGTGGAGCACCATCCTGCTGAAACCACACATATCCTCTTTTGCCAAAGCGTTATCACTTTCCAATAGTTCTACAATCGCCGGAGAGATGTGTGTTTCCCAAGGATCCAGTTGCATGTTTCCATCCAGATTTCCCGATAGAAAAAAAGCCCTATAAAGTGGTCTCTCAATATGCCCACTCAAACATTCGATTTCCCAGATGTTGCGTATGAGTTTAACACATAATTATTGAATCTCTCCAGTAAAGGCAATTATGGCGGTTGACTTTGCCCTCCCGTTGGAACGTACGTTCATCGGAAAAACAGAGTAAGTACAAAAAGGTTGGATTCCTTCTGACATGATCACTCATTTCTTCACAGAACTGCTCGCGTATATCAGGATCGTCTTTATTAAGTACCAGGTTAATTTTGTATGAGTGATACTTATTACTTTTTAAGATTCAGCGGCAACTAGCACCATAAATTTATGAAGTACTTGAAAGGTTCCTGAGACCTAAATTTTATTCTATTGCGATGTGACTCAGGGCAGCTACCTAATTACCTTCATTATCTACGACCTGCTCACGTTGATATTTTGTGTTTGCGACCGATCCAGCTTCTCATAATGTATGCATTAAATCCAGGACGTACCGACACGAGGTATTTTCTCAGGATAGCGATCAATGAAAGTCTCTACTGCCTGTCGTGCACAGTTGTCACTCTTGTAGAACAATCCAATTATTACACTTTTTCAGTAATTGTAATTCAATCGACTTTGTGATGATTATACGGGATATCTTGTCTACTTTAAAACTAAATAGGTAAGAAAGTTTAGTTGACAAAGTCTGTTAAGAAATAAACGAAAAATCACACAAGAAAATATTTTTATCGAGAAATTGTTAAAGAAAAGTCGTCAAGTAACGTCCGAAAGTCTTCGAAATGTTCGTTCGGAAGTGTATCAAACATTTTATAATTGTATGGAAGTGAAGGGAATACAATCTGAACATTTAGTTAACTAACATTCTTTTATTAATTGATGTTGGAGTCTCGGTGGTCCAGGGGTAATAACGTGTGCCTCTGAACCGAAGGGTACTGGGTTCGATTGCCAGGGTTTTCCTTTCACTTTTTCAGTACAAACTGTAATAAATTAACATCAACCGAGGTTCTGGCATTGTATTTGAGGAAGTTGAATGTCTGCACGTTCTGCCGTTCAAAGGAGCGTAAAGCTATCTGTCCCGTGTCCAAGCAATATTGGGCACGTTAAAGATCCCCACACTCCTTCCAGAAAAGCAGAGGCTCGGCAAAAATTCCAGGATAGGTAGGTGAAACTTCTCCCTTTCGTCGGTGATTGGCCATAGTCGCGGAAATAGGCCGACGTAAAAAATTATTGAGATTTTGTCTTTTTCTTTAAGTGATAACTTTATACCATATATATGTGTGATGTGATGCCATATCCAAAAGAACATTAAAAAAAAACGTATTTTGTCCTGAGCAGTATTGAGAAAGCTATAAAATCAGGTGTGTTCAACATAGGGTGCCATTTAAAATTTAAGAATATTTTACGCTCCTGTCTAAGGGGTAGGTTCCAGGGCATTAAAATTTGCGCAATCATGTGTCCCCCTTGAAGATAAAGTCGGCGTATCTCGGCTTTTTAATTTCGATATTTTCCAGGTGTGAGTGTTTATTGGCACAGCATGTTTAGGTTCTCTAACGAAAACATTTAGTTAGAAGTAACTGGAGAAACACAAATTACAAGTATTTGATGACAAAGTGTCCAAGCGTTCTGCCGGCAGTACGTACTGTTCTGTCAGCAGTACCTTATTCCGCCAAGGTTGTTTTGGTTGGAGTCCCACATCCTCTGAAGAACCAATTATTTACCACTGATTTCGTGCCAAAATGTTGGCTATCTAATATGCAAGTCTCGACCTGAACTATTTGTAATGAAGATATGAGGTATTTTCGTCATCAGTCTATGCAGTGTCAGTGGTGGCGTGTAAGGTATATATATATATATATATATATATATATATATATATCTATATATATATATATATATATATATATATATATATATATATATATATATATATATATATATATATATATATATATATATATATATACATATATGCCTCTGGAGAATTATTATCATGATAACGCGAAAGTCAGCACAAAAGCAACCACTTTGGAGAGAAAATCTAAATATAATTAGTGCAAATCTATATTTCTGTATTCATAAAAATCAAATGTGGAGTATTATGGAACTATAACCAAAATTAGTGGGTCTGTTGCAACTCTTTTTTGTGAGCTTTTGATAATGAGAAAGCGAAATTTTCCAAAAACTTACTTGTTTAAAAGAAGGTCGGTGTTCACATTTTCATCATAGATATGGATTGTCAAAGATCCTGAGAGTGACGTTGTCTTGTTTAATGAAGGTTTTCAGCACACAAATAGTGTCGTGTCTGTTAAAAACTCAATTTTTTTAAATTTTGCTTCCTCCCTCCAAGTAATATTAGCTAGGAACTGATCCTCCTCTTGTATCTTCAGTGTGATGAAAATTATATCCACGGAACGGTTGATTTTAGATGAAGAGGATCTTTAACAAAGTTACCTTTAAATTGATCGAAAAAAATATATAAAATAGAGATCATTCTTTTAAAAATAAGAAAGCTTCTAGAAACTTCCGGTATAACCGCTTTTTAAGGTCTGTTAGAATTGTATTTATCTTACATATATAGTCTGGTGGCTGAAAAATGTACAATCAGATGTGGTAAGGCTCTTTATTTTTTGGTCGCATAGGCTTAATACAACCAATCACATTTTCAAAATATTTGGCTGTCATCGCAAAAACTCAAATCCTAAATGATGATTGGTGGTCTGAAGCCTTCAATAATTAACCATCCGTTAAATATTTAATCGAGCTTTGTGAAACTGTGCATAAGTATAGCATATGTTTGCAAAATGGGCAAAAAAAAGGTAAGGTCATTGGCTCGACAAAATTGTTGAGCATGATAGATCCAGGAAATTCTGAGAGGTAAACGGTAAGCTCTGTTTTTGTTGAGTGGCCGCTTTATTTTGTTATGTTTTTTAGTGAATTATTATTAAAAAAATTGACTAATAGGGAGGTATCGATGGCGAGACTTTGCAAAATTTTTTCAAATGAGCGCGAACTAGGGACCCTAGAACCCATATCCGGGGTCAATCTCAATTTTTATATCTTCATATATATATATATATATATATATATATATATATATATATATATATATATATATATATATATATATATATATATATATATATATATATATATATATATATATATATACATACATATATAGGTATCGATAACTCAAAAAGAAAGTCATCAACCGATTTGGAAGAAACTCAGCAAGTACCTTTCCTTTATTTATAGCTTGGATGAGTTCGTTAGCCAGGAAAATCAGACAAGGTTTTCCGGGCAAATCTTGAGTTTTCTTTTAAAAAAAAATTTATCTCCGAAAATAAAAAAGCTATTTTAATGAAATTAGGTAAGCATGTTTCCTTGAGAAAACCTTACTACATAACCAAATTAGATTTTCTAAGTTTATAGAAAATTGAGTTATTCAAATTTGAAGCATTTAATGAAAATTAACTACCATAACGCACTTGCTGTGTCCCGAATTTTTTTTGTGTTTCTCTACGTTGAATTAGGAAATAGAGCTTAGTATTCAGTTGAAAGGTGCTTCTTATAGTACAGGCAATAGAGGAACCCGTTACTCTTGTCCATAATGCACTAAACTACGGGAGTTTTTTTTATAGATAGGTTCAGAATTACGTACTGAATGTAAAAAAACTCGCGACGCAGCAAGTGCGTTATGGTAGTGAATTTTCATAAAAATGGTTTTTATAACCAGTATAACCTCTATAGTGGGAACAATGTACCACATTTTATCAAAATAACTTTGTTGTTGGAAAAGGGCAAATATTTTTCGAAAACTAACTTAAAATATATCCGAAAAACTGACCCGATTTTCCTGGCCAACAAACTTCTTCAAGGTATTTAGCCACCTACCAAGATATAATTATTTACAAAAAGCTTTTCGAGAAAACTTACAAAAAAAAATGTAAACAACTTTTTTGCGAAAATCCAAAAACATCTTTTTTACAAAAGCTCATTAAACATTAGGTACTAATTACCAAAATTTTACAAAAATTTCACTAACAATGATTTCTACATAAACAAATAAAGTTCGCTACCATAACGCACTTGCTGCGTCCAGAATTTTTTTCTTACAAACATGCATTATATTTCGATGGAAAATGCAATAACATAAGGCGTGTTTGTGTTAAAAAAAAAATTTATCACCAACGACTTATGGGCCAGCCTGTGATTGTAGAAATCTTTTTTTCAGATGTAGCTCAAGACACCCTATAATTAATATATACAAATTTTTTTCATATCTTTTATAATTACGGCTATATTGAGCTTTATTGATTTTTTACGAAAATTCGACAAAAATTATATACATTAAACGATAAACTCTATAGCTAAGGCTACTGCCAAGCATCAGAGAAAGGGTCTATTTGAAATGAATTTTCTGCAAATATTTTAGTAAAATGAAGGACAATGACGGTTGAAACTAAGACTTCAGGGTTTGTAAAACATTCTTCTTGAGACATTTTAAGCCCGTATTAGATTCAAGTTCTTTTCCTAAATGTGGCTGATTTTGACGTTTTAAATCGCAACTTTGACGTTTTGAGGAAAACCCCAATTTATTTTTCTTTAATTGCCTATAACTTTTTTGTATTTTGAGCTACAGGGCTAAATTTTGGTAGGTAACTTACATATAAGAACATAAACCCGTGTACCAAATTTGGTTGCCCTTACTTTGTTAATTCCGGAGATATGATTTTTTTTCAAAAGAAAACACATAATTTTCCGGGAAAACCCTGGCAGATTTTCCTGGCTAACGAACTTATCCAAGCCATTTGCAAAAGGAATTTATTCACCAAATTTAAAAATCGGCCCATTATTTTTTGAGTTATCGGTGTGATACATATATATATATATATATATATATATATATATATATATATATATATATATATATATATATATATATATATATATATATATATATATATATAATATATATATATATATATATATATATATATATATATATATATATATATATATATATATATATATATATATATATATATATATATATATATATATAAACATATAAAAATTGAAACTGACCCCGGATATGTGTTCTGGGGGGCTTAATTAGCGCTCATTTGAAGAAATTTTTTAAAAATTCAAAAGTCGGGATCTCCTCATTAGTGAATTTTTTTTAAGAAAATTCACTAACACAAAATCCTTACAAATTAGGAGGGCGGAAGTGCCGCCATTTTAAGAAAAACCGTTTCGGCCTATATCTCCATAACCATGCACTTTAGGCCAAAAATGGTAATGATAATTGCATTTCTCATCTTTTTTGTTAAATTTTTTTTTGTATCACTCACCGTTTACAACTTATATGACTATTAGTATTCATTTATTGACTTTTTTACCTATATCTTTGTTAATAATTGTTTAATAAATAAAATGCTTATAACTTAACTTTTCAACCGACAAATTTTCTAAAATTTTTCCTCAAAACTTTTTTTTTCTAAAATCAATATTTTCAAAGTTATAACGCGTTAAATGTTGCACTTTTCAATCGACAAATTTTTCTGGAAAGATTTTAGTAAAATGAAAGACAATGACGGTTAAAGCTAAGACTTCAGGCTTTGTATAACATTAGTCTTGAGAAATTTTCTTTCCATAGCTTATATTAGTTTCAGGTTCTGTTGTTCTATCGCCAATTTTGACGTTTTAATTCGCGACTTTGACATTTATTTTTCTTTAAATACCTATAACTTTTTTGTCTTTGAATCTACAGACCTGGTAGGTAATTTACTTATAATGACATAAAACCGTGTACCAAATGTAGTTGCCCTTACTTTGTTATTTCCGGAGATATCATGTTTTTTCGAAAGAAAACACAAAATTTTCTGGGAAAACCTGGGCCGATTTTCTTGGCTAACGAACTTATCCAAGACTTACAAGAGGATGGTATTCACCAAATTTAATTATAATCGGCTTATTAGTTTTTGAGTTATCGGTGTGATACATACATACATACATACATACATATATATATATATATATATATATATATATATATATATATATATATATATATATATATATATATATATATATATATATACATATAAAAATTATAACTGACCCCGGATATATGTTCTAGGGGGCATAATTAGCGCCTATTTCAAAACTTTTTTTTCAAAATTCAAAAGTCGAGGTCTCCTCGTTATTGAATTTTTTTAAAGAAAATGCACTTATAATAATTTTAGAAAAAAAAGTTTTAAGTAAGAGTTCTAGAAAATTTGTCGGTTGAAAAGTTAAGTTATAGGCATTTTATTTTTTAAACAATTATTAACAAAGATATAGGTAAAAAAAGTCAATAAATGAATGCTTATAGTCGTATAAGTTGTAAACGGTGAGTATACAAAAAATATTATTTAACAAAAAAGATGAGAAATGCAATTATCTACAATAAAGGTCATTACCATTTTTGGTCTAAAGTGCACGGTTACGGAGATATAGGTCGAAACGGTTTTTCTCAAAAGGGCGGCACTTCCGCCCTCCTAATTTGTAAGGATTTTGTGTTTTTACATTCAGTACGTAATTCTGAACCTATCTATCAAAAAAAAATAACTCCTGTAGTTTAATGCAGAATAAAATTATCTATTGCCTGTACTATTGTTTGAACTACGGCTTATCGTATAAACAACTTCAAGAACTTGCCTGTCAATGTGCAGTTATTACCCGGTTGCAAAATTCCCCAACAATGATTTAAAAAGAGCAAGCTGGTATGTGAACTTCAATAGCTTTGGCTAAAGTTTTTCGTTTATGTTTAATAAAAAACAATTCTTTAGGTATAGAATGGAGAAAGGGATTCCTTAAAAGCAAAAAAGACTTGTCCTTAAGCCGGAAAGTACTAGTCTTTTACGTGTAATAGAGTTTAGTGAAGGATGGGTGGCAGAATTTTTTCAGAATTTAAAGAAAACATTACAAAACATAAGTTTACTGCTCAACAAATCCTAAATTTAAAATGAAACTGGCTTAACAACAGTAATAAAGCCAGTTAAGGTTGTTAGCACTAAAGGCAAAAAGCAAGTCGGTCAAGTGGCTAGTGGGGAACTTGTAAAATTTGCTGACATTATAAATGACACTATATTCACGCTTCCTTCAGTGTTTGTTTACCAAGGATAAGATATGAAGACCCATATCATTAATGGCCCAACAGGTAACAAGTCTGGGTGGATGGAAAGATTTTAGTAAAATGAAGGACAATGACGGTTAAAGCTAAGACTTCAGGCTTTGTATAACATTAGTCTTGAGAAATTTTCTTTCCATAGCTTATATTAGTTTCAGGTTCTGTTGTTCTGTCGCCAATTTTGACGTTTTAATTCGCGACTTTGACATTCATTTTTCTTTAAATACCTATAACTTTTTTGTCTTTGAATCTACAGACCTGAATTTTGGTAGGTAATTTACTTATAATGACATAAAACCGTGTACCAAATTTAGTTGCCCTTACTTTGTTATTTACGGAGATATCATGTTATTTCGAAAGAAAACACAAAATTTTCTGGGAAAACCTGGGCCGATTTTCTTGGCTAACGAACTTATCCAAGACTTACAAGAGGATGGTATTCACCAAATTTAATTATAATCGGCTTATTAGTTTTTGAGTTATCGGTGTGATACATACATACATACATACATACATACATACATACATACATACATACATATATATATATATATATATATATATATATATATATATATATATATATATATATATATATATATATATATATAATTATAACTGACCCCGGATATATGTTCTAGGGGGCATAATTAGCGCCTATTTCAAAACTTTTTTTCAAAATTCAAAAGTCGAGGTCTCCTCGTTATTGAATTTTTTTAAAGAAAATGCACTTATAATAATTTTAGAAAAAAAGTTTTAAGTAAGAGTTCTAGAAAATTTGTCGGTTGAAAAGTTAAGTTATAGGCATTTTATTTTTTAAACAATTATTAACAAAGATATAGGTAAAAAAGTCAATAAATGAATGCTTATAGTCGTATAAGTTGTAAACGGTGAGTATACAAAAAAATATTATTTAACAAAAAAGATGAGAAATGCAATTATCTACAATAAAGGTCATTACCATTTTTGGTCTAAAGTGCACGGTTACGGAGATATAGGTCGAAACGGTTTTTCTCAAAAGGGCGGCATTTCCGCCCTCCTAATTTGTAAGGATTTTGTGTTTTTACATTCAGTACGTAATTCTGAACCTATCTATCAAAAAAAAATAACTCCTGTAGTTTAATGCAGAATAAAATTCTCTATTGCCTGTACTATTGTTTGAACTACGGCTTATCGTATAAACAACTTCAAGAACTTGCCTGTCAATGTGCAGTCATTACCCAGTTGCAAAATTCCCCAACAATGATTTAAAAAGAGCAAGCTGGTATGTGAACTTCAATAGCTTTGGCTAAAGTTTTTCGTTTATGTTTAATAAAAAACAATCCTTTAGGTATAGAATGGAGAAAGGGATTCCTTAAAAGCAAAAAAGACTTGTCCTTAAGCCCGAAAGTACTAGTCTTTTACGTGTAATAGAGTTTAGTGAAGGATGGGTGGCAGAATTTTTTCAGAATTTAAAGAAAACATTACAAAACATAAGTTTACTGCTCAACAAATCCTAAATTTAAAATGAAACTGGCTTAACAACAGTAATAAAGCCAGTTAAGGTTGTTAGCACTAAAGGCAAAAAGCTAGTCGGTCAAGTGGCTAGTGGGGAACTTGTAAAATTTGCTGACATTATAAATGACACTATATTCACGCTTCCTTCAGTGTTTGTTTACCAAGGATAAGATATGAAGACCCATATCATTAATGGCCCAACAGGTAACAAGTCTGGGTGGATGACTATTTTCTGGAAGTGCTAAAACACATTGCGGACCATACACGCTGTTATTGAGAAAAAAAATAGTTGTTGACAATCATGAATCCCACACCTCCATTCCTGCGATTGTCTTCTGTCGGGACAACTGAATAGTACCCTTATTATTTCCACCTCCTACCATACACCTACATACACTTGATGTGGGAATCCATAGCTCTTTTAAAATCAAGCTGGCTATAGCATTCAATGACTGGGTGCTAAGTCATCGTGGACGATTTTGATTTTGATTTGATATATCGCTCAACTTAAAAGTCACAGCTTATTTGAAATCATTCGCACCAAGCAACATCATAGATTTTTCAAAAACACTGAAATTTGGCCACTAAATAGGTTCATGTTTTCTGACGGAGACTTTAATCCTAGCTATATGAGTGATATAATGGCAGAAACTACTGTCTACAGAACAAGAAACAGATGTTGAAGTTGTAGAAGAAAAGGGTTGCAATAACGAGAGTCTTCTACCAACTGTTGTCAGCAGTAGAAAAAGTCAACACACTATTAGCTACATTAGAGTTTCTGAAAGTCGCAGACCTGAAGCACGTATGAAACACCCTAAAGCATTTGTTATAAGGCCTGTAACTATATTATATTTAAAGCAACCATCAACATCACGCATGAGTTTACAGGAAATACGACTATACCGTAAGATTGGCGCGTTTATACGAGAAAGAAAGACAAAAAAATCGAGTCTAAATATATAATTTATACTGACACTCCTGAACTAAATTGAAAACAAAATTAAGAAATGGAGAAAAACAAAATAAAAAGGGTACCAAAAAAGTATATTTTAGAAAAGAGGGTAATGCATTAAGATACGTCGTCCAGTAATTCTAAATCATTTGTTGCAGATGATAATACATTTGACGATGAATCATTTTAAATCCTAAAGGCACTATAAGAAGACTTAAATTTGAACGTTAAAGACCATTTTGGCACTCCTATCCTTAGTTATCTTTCTCCCTTTTGTTTTCGTCATATTGATCTTCAGCTTGATTCGTATTAATACACGTTTTGTCATACTCGCCATACTTTATAAATAATAAACTAAGTAAACCTGACCTGCGGCCCAGTATTTTTTATCAAAAAAAAACTATATAGAAGTATTAGTCATAAACTCGTTGCATATGCATCTTAGAATTATTTATTTCAGGCTACCTACGATAAACTCTTTACCCTACCGTTTAATAAACCTATTAAAGTTGATGTAATAAATTGTACCAATTAATTTAAAATAACGTAAGTGACATAAGAACTGCTAATTTATGGATTCCAATTATTTAACGTAAAAAATAAACCGAAGTAAATCGTTTTAATACATCATTTATCGCATGTAAGCTATAATATTTCCTAGCTAGATTCTAGCCGTAGATTGTCCTGGTGTAGAACGCCACTTTAAGACGTAGGGACGTTTAGTCACAGTGCTGTATATGGGCCCCCACAGGGAGCCCGCTGGTAAGAAGTAGTGCTTATTAGTCATAGCTGAAACGCTACGTACTAAATGGAAACAATTGATTGAAAGGCTGTGGCTATTTCTTGATCGTTGGAGTTCCAACCGAGATCCAACGGCCGTCAAAAATGATCAAATCACAAATCTTGGATAGGTATAAAATTGAAGCCAGCAATTTATCTTATTAAAAAAAAGCGTATTACTTTTTTTGCTTTCCCGATTGCACCTGCCTAGAATAACAACATGTTTTTCACATTGTTGCGTGACGCTGATCTTTGAGAGCAGTTAAATTTTGAATATTTACATATTGGCATCTTGGCATCGAGGTGGATACTGTTGATGGAAACGAAAATAAAAGACTTGCTGGAGAAGCTTTAAAATATTCATTTAAGCTCTAATACAGAAAAAAAGTTCAGAGGCAGCAGATGCGTTATTGTAGCGAATTTTCATATGAATGGAGATACCATAAAAAATTGTTAGCTAAGTAGTCTAAAGAAATAATAATTAAAATGGTGTGGTGAAAAATTGATTATAAATATATAAAGAAGAGCATGCATTTCACAATATGTCAGAAGTTATTGGGTTATTAAATCTTTGAGTTTGAAGTTAGATGTGGTATTTGTCAAAAATACACATACAATGTGGCCATGGCGTATCTAATATTCTACGACTCAACTTTTATTTTTTCGGGTACATACCTTAACCTAAATTTTTGGTATCCATCCAAAGAAATTGTTTTATTATACATTTTTTATTCTTGAGCCCTCGTTTTTAAAAAACTTTAAATACCTAAAACTTAAATTTTTGACGCAAGAAACTTGATTTGAGAGATTTTCATTAAAATTCCATAAGTGTTGAAGTTTCCACCTTATTTTAAAATGAAAAGGTATGCTTAGTTGTAAGCGTGACAGTTAGTATTTTTTGTAGATTTCTTGTATAAATTCGTTTTAGTCAACCCAACTGGACCGTCTTTTGCACAAAAAGGTGGTTTTAAAATCAAAAGCTTATTACGTTACTTTTATAAAGGCAATAAAGGCTTTACTATGTATCAGAACTAAAGAATATAGGTTAATGAGATATTAAGTTATTAGCATTTGAAATACTTTAGAGAAAATAGCAACCATAACACCCTTGCTGTTTTTTCAACACTGATTTACTATTTAACTACATACAGACTTGGAGACTACTTCTATAGTTTCACTGTTGGTTTTCGTTTCTGTAAATGAAAAACGTAGTCAACGTGTAAGCTAACTGGAGCAAGTGGCCCTTCTGAAATCTAGATGTTCTGGGATATTCTTCAAACTTTCTGTAACCCGTTTCACTGATTGACAGCATCTTCAGACAGAAGCAAATTTGATCAGAAATGAAAACCAACAGTGAAGCCAGAGAAGTAGTCTCCAAGTCTGTATGTATATGGAGCAGTTTAACCAATTAAGGGCAACAACAATCAATGAATAACCATTCAACTACCAATTTTTTTATTGATTTTTTTAGAGAAAATTCGTTACCATAAGGCATAGGCTGTGTTCAGACTTTTTGAAGATCGTAAAATATTATAGGTATGCCAGACTGGTAAAAAAGGTTTACTTTATATATAATCGACGAAAACTTGGCAAAGAAATAGAAGCAGTTTAAACAGACTTATGACATGTATTTGGCGACATCGGGGAAGATTGAGAGTTATCGGAAATTAAAGGCAGCCATATTACTTAACTTTCTCGGAGAAGATGAAATTGAACTGTTTAATTCCTTCAACTTAGATAAAGTAAGTCTCCGAATAGTCAGGAATTTATAAAGGCAATCGAAGATTACGTTAAACCCAGAATAAATGTTATTTGTGAAAGCTACTTGTTCTATACACGTGTACAAGAAGAAAAGGAAAGTTTTGACCGGTTTTTAAAGGCATTAAGTTAATGATCAAGTCTTGTGAGTTTAGTGAAGAGGAATAAATGTTAAGAGACAGAGTAGTTTTAGGCGTGCGTTCGAAAGAGCCTCAAGAAAAAAATTCTAGGCACCCCAAATTTAACACTTGCAAAGGCTGCACAGTTAGGTCAGTCATCAGAAATAACGAGAACTCATATGAAAAGCTTACATAGCAACAGTAGTCTTGTCACCTATGAAGTAAAGAAGAAACAGTCTCTGAAGTATAATGCAGGTAACAAAACCAACGTTACCAATGTAGTTGCAGAATAAAATTGTAAGTTATGTGGGAGGAGACATTTCCTAAGAAACTGTCCATCATATGGAATGATCTGTAAGAATTGTGGAAACTACAATCGTTTTAAAGTGGAGTGTACGAAACAGAAGACTAGGTCAGGAGTCAATGAAGTACTCAACGAGTCAGCAGAATGATAAGATTATGACGCAGAATTTGTTCAAGACCTCTTCAAAATCCACTCGATTGAGGTGAAAAGGGAGAATCTTGTTAAGGTTTAGACTATCGAGAATATTTGGCATCAGACTATCAACGTTGAAGATAATGTGGTGGAGCTCAAAATTGATACGGGATCACAGATAAATGTCATTAAACACGTTAAAACTTGTTGTAAGAGAAAAAAATTGTAGAATTACCAAACCGATAGGAAACTTGGAAGCTTTTGGCGGCCGTATAATCCTGCCATTATGTGCAATTAAATTAACATGTACATTTAAGGATCAGCTTTCTATATTAGATTTTATAATAATTAAAAATAACTTTAGCTAAATTTTAGGATTACCATCAAGTTTATGGGGCATTGTGAAAAAATGCGATACAATGGAAATAAGTGATAATGCAAGGGAAAATTTTATCAGAACTAATAATGATATTTTTTCTGGGCTAAGAAGGTATAAAATTAAGGTTAATGAGACAGCTAAAGGCATAGTTAAGCCTTGAAGACGTTTGCCAGAATCACTATTGAGTAAACTCAAAATCGAGATTAAAATTTAACAAATCTAGGTGTAATAGAAGAAGTATATGAACCAAAAAATAGGTCAAATAACTTAGTTTTGATTGAGAAAGTTGATGGACAGCTGATAATATTCTTGGACCCATCTGGTTTAAATAAAGTTATTAAGAGAGATTACTATTTGATCCCCATATTTGAAGAAATTGGAAATAAATTGCCGAATAAAAATTATTTTACGCTGTTAGACTTTAAGAAAGGGTTTTGGCATGTCAACTTGGATGACAAGTGGTCACAACACATTTAGCACTCTTCTGGGGTTCTTTAGATTCAAATGCTTACCGTTTGGTATTGCTTGTGCCCCTGAAACTTTTATTAGAGCGGTACATAAACATTTTGGTAGTATTCGTGATCATCTTGTTAGTCACTTTGATGATTTGCTAATAGCAACTAATACAGAGCAAGAACATGATGAACTGTTGAGGCTCATTTTTGAGAAAGCTAGGGAATAAATGTTAAATTTAACGTAAATAAACTCCAGTTTAAACTAAACAAAATTAAATGCATGCGTCATATATTTACTGGAGGAGTGGTGCCTTCAGATGATCACATTAGAGCTATCTTAAATATTAAGGATCTAGTAAATAAGAAAGGGCTGCAGTCTCTATTAGGGATGTTCAATTATCTAAGAGAGTACATTCCAAATATGTCAACTATATCAAGTATTTTAAGGCAACTGCTAAAGAAAGATATCAGCTGGTACTGGACAACATAATAAAGCCCTTAATGATTTAAAAAATGCTGTCACTTCTCCACCAGTTTTATCCTAATAAGGAAATACATATATACTGTGATGTATCACGTGATGGTGTAGGATGTCGTCGTTTAATATTTGCTTGTCAGGAATTCCATTTTCATGTTTATGGTCGAAAAATTTTTGCACACACTGATAAAACACCCTTAATTTTGATTTTTAGAACAGATATTTCGGAAATACCTCCACAAAGACTGCACCAGCTTAGGTTGAACTCATCAACTATGATATAAAGTTACAATACTTACAAGGTAAGCAACAATTTATTGCAAATCTCTTGTCAAGAAATTTTAAATTTGTAGGTGCTACTGACAATAAAGAATCATGATTCAAAGGCATTGTCCATTGCATTAATCGTTTCGATGAGAAATTGGATAATCAATATGATCTTAAAAGTGAAAGTAAAACTGAAGAAATTATTGGTACAGTAATTAAATACCACATTGAGGGGTGGCCAGATGAACGATGTATCACTAATAATATGAAACCTTACTATACAATAAAGAATCTACTGTTTGTTGATGATGCAATTCTATATTTCAACAATCCTTTTGTTATACCCAAGACAAGTCAACAGAAAATGCTTGGGTAACTACATATCGGGATCAAAAAAAACTAAATTGGGGGCTAAAGGCATTCTATGCTGGCCAGGAATGTATAAAGATATTAAATAAATGATAATGAAATGTAAAATTTGTTAAAAGTTTGAAGCAGTTAATAAAAAAGAAAAATTAGTTTTGCGTTAACTTCCTAAACTCCTATTTAAAATTGTGGCTGCAGATATACTAACGTATCAAAGCGAAGATTATTTGTATTAATAGACTCATATTCAAAGTGGCTGGAGATTACCCCACTAAATAATAAAACTGCAGATGATACTATACAATCTTTAAAAATAGTTTTTTCAACTCGTGGGATACCCAATTTTTTTTACTATGACCATATACCATTTAACTCTATTAAAGTTAAACAATTCGCTTCAGAATGCAAATTTGTTGTTGTAACGTCAATCCCTGTATATCCACGTAGCAATGGGTTAGCAGAAAAGGCGGTCCACTTAGCAAAGCAAATAACTAGAAAGTCTGTAGAAGATGGGAAATATATGTACTATGACGGCCACTTGGGGTGGCCTGGGGGTTAATACTAGTTTTCCCTAATATGGGCAATTTTCGGGCTGACTCCCGAGACACGGCCTTACGACGAGATCCTGTTCGAGCGCCAACGCCTATAGAGTTTCTTTCAGGGAGTAGGCGTGCTCCCTCGGGATATTCACCCCTTTCCCAAGTCACTGTTAACGGACACACGAGCCCAGGGTAGATTCTAGTGGAGACAGGGTCCTCCCCGTGACTTCTGGTTATGGTCTTTATTAGAGATGTATTGTTAAAGGTTACTTGGGTGGATATTCTGGAGAGATTAAATGAAATATCGAGTAAATTAAAATAAAATAAAGTAAATAACGATTTACAAAAGAAAACAACGGAGGCCTGCTACCAGGGAATTAAGTAATTATGAGGAGCCAGAGGCAGAGGTGGTTATTGGACTATCAAAGCTACGCGCGCGGTGCAGGGGGTGTGTGTGGTTGGGGGGGGGGCTTAAGCGGCAAGGTTTGAGCGGTGCGGGGTGGTAGCAAGGTAGTGAATAATAGCGGATGTTCCCAAGCGGGCATGCAGCATACAGGGTGTGTCGGACACTACATCAAGTTAAGCTGGCTGCGTACTAAAATATAGCTCGGTGCGGAAGATGCCCACCCCTGTTGCCGGATTTACACCCCCTCCGAACGCGGCCGCGGGCAGCTCCGCACGCCAGGCGTTGCCTGGCTGTTTCGATCCGGACCAGCGCAGTCGCTGCAGTACAAATCTACCGCAGCCTAGGAATATCCTGGTTACGATCCTCCCAAAGGAACACACTGGCGACCGCCCGAAGGGCTGTTTTTGACTGTCCAGGATAATGCAATCACTACGACAGGGACGACTCTAGCGCCTTCGTGCGGCCGAATGTCTCCGCGATCCCGAGGGAACCGCAACTTCGAAATGCAGCCCCTAACTACCAGAATAGGCGACCAAGGGAGACAGGGAAGAAGCGGTCCCCTCGAAGGTTCCCGAACCTTTAATTACACATCCTCAAATATATGATGATGATACCAACCTAAATAATAATACAGATGAGGCAGTGATTCTGGAGAATCATAGTAGTGTCAGTGGTGATCGTGTGCAGGTGCCTGTCCTTGGTGATACTAGTGGCAATCAGAGACCTAAGCGGAATGTCAATTGTCCTCAAAATTTTAAGGACTACATTATGTATTAAAATTATCATATTGTTTGTTACCTCCCCTTCGGGTTTTGTAAGGGGAAGGATGTATCTTGATATATAAATTGGTGACACTGGCTGGCGATGACACGTGTAAATAATGACAGCAACGAGCAAGGTAAAACTCCTTGTCAATTGTGTGTTAAATTTTTAGTTAATAATATATATATATATATATATATATATATATATATATATATATATATATATATATATATATATATATATATATATATATATATATATATATAACTACAATATATGCTTTTCGAGATATATCCTTACTGCACAAAGATTTTAATTACAAACAAGAGAAATTATACTTTGTGTTCCTTTACATCGGCAAGCCAGTTATGGTCACGGCAGATAAAAAGGGAGGCGACGCTCTATCTGATCCAGATCAACAGAAAAGAAAATAGGTCTCAGTAAACCGTAGGTCATAAATATGATTTTAAATGCACTAAATGCGGTTAACGATGAACAGATTTATTAAGGAAGCAAAATGAACTATTTGGTATGTCAAAATTTTAGTAGTCAAGGGTTGAAAATACCGGCAAAACTTTTCCGCCTCGAAATAAAAATTTACGTGTGCAAACGCTCTTTTTAAATAACAGAAAAAATTAAAAATCAGGTCTGTGTGTTTTCTCTGCGCCATATATATATATATATATATATATATATATATATATATATATATATATATATATATATATATATATATATATATATATATACATATATATATATATATATATATATATATATATATATATATATATATATATATATATATATATATTAAATCCTTCTCAAACTCTGCTGCTCAGATATATATTTTTTTGTTTTCAAAAATTCCCTACGAATTCGCTATACAATTTTTTCCAGAATAAAGCAAAAGCAACATACATAATGAGGCCTTATTAAGGAATATTATAATATTCTGTAATAGAAACTTAATTAAGCGTACAATGTTATATCAACGGAATGTTAATTTGAAAATTTCAGCAAGTTATGACATCAAACTAATGCACGTCATCTAAAATATGTCACGGTGGAATTCAGATAATTTTAACATAGCTAAATTCATTATTATCAAAGTTTGCTGGGAAATATAGAATTCCAAAAGCTTATTATATTGTTGAAATTATGTTTTATTAATACAACAGTACATAACTTTTGAAGTGATTAAGTTTTAAACGTAGGTAAATAAACAAATTGATTTACCTTATTTTATTCAACGTATAACTGCAGTTTCGCTGAAGTTCCGAGTTTTTTTTATACAGAATTAGATAGATTATGCATTTAGCAAAGCTAAGAACTTCAGCTAACTTGCAATTCTGCATTCAATAGAATAGTGTATTTCAATTTGTTTATTTATCTAAGTCGACAATGAATTTACATCAAGTATCGTCCTCCATAGTATCATGCACAAACATCGTAACTTGCACAATGTTAAATTATGTGTGTGTGTGTTTTGTTTCTTTAACGTCGGCCTATTTCTGCGACTATGGCCAATCACCGATGCCAGGGAGCAGTTTCACCTCACCATTCTGGAAATGTTGCTGAACCTCTGCCTTTATATAAACAAGGTCAGGATCTTAAACGTGCCCAACATTGCATGGACATGGCACCGACGGCTTTATGGCCGCTCCTAACTGCGGAACGTGCAGGCATTCAGAGGCACACGTTCTTATTACGGGACCACCGAGGCTCTAATGTTAAAATACGTATTATTTTTTCATCATTATATTAAATAATCATTTTCACAAGCCAAAGCATACGAAGAATCTGGAACAGATTAAAAGGGCCAGGTGCAGGAAGTACGTTATGGTAGCGAATTTTCATAAATATTTTGGATTATATTATTTACTTAACTCTTTTTTTCAAGTGAAAATGATTTTTAACTGAAAAAATTCACCCAACAAAAATTTTAAAAAGACTGATTAAATAATGCTAACTTTTTTTATTAACTTAATTACTTAGGTACGGTTGGTTTCATAAAGGCTTTATAAATTAAAATAGGTGTTGACAAAACTTGGATATTTAAAAGTAGTTGCACGCTAAATAAAATAATGTATTTTTTAGGAGTTTATTTTCGCTTTTTATTTATTTTCTGAATCATTTAAATACATAGATTTTCAATTGTTTATATATATATATATATATATATATATATATATATATATATATATATATATATATATATATATAGATATATATATATATATATATATATATATATATATATATGTATATATATATATATATATATATATATATATATATATATATATATATATATATATATATATATATAGGGTGGCGCATTGGAAACGAATCAGACCGATTTGCGTCCAGAGAAATTTAAAAAAAAAGCTGAAAGGCGTCAATTTTAGTATTGAGGGGTACATGTTTTGATAAAAAACTCAACTTTGTCACATCAACCCCTTAAGGGTGGTGATAGCGACCCTTATATTTAAATAGGGAACATGGGTCGAGTTTACATATTTTGAAAGCTCTTTCTTTTCTGAATTCATCACACAAATTTTTTTGGAAGTTTTATTAACTCGTTTAAAAATTATTTACAGTTGAAGATTTAAAAACGCATTTCACTCATTCCGATAAGAAATGTGCTGATAGTCAATGTTTTGTTGGTTTGTAAACAAAAAATTGACTATCAGAACATTTCTTCTCGGAATGAGAGAAATGCGGTTTATTATTTCAGTTTATCGGTCGGTTTGATACTTGATAGTACTACCGAAAATTAATTTCACAATGGTGTATTCTGTAGAAGAAAGAGTTGAAATAATTACTCTTTTTTTCAAAAACCATGACTGTGCCAACCGTACCGCAAATTTGTTTAATGAACGACATCCGAACAGACATGTTAACGGAAAATACATTTTGGAGTTAGTTGCAAAGTTTCGACAAAGTGGTTCAGTAGCCAACAAAAAACGGGATCCTGAACGTGAATTTCCGGTTAGAAATGAGGCCAGTGAGTTTGAAGTTTTAGCACAAATTGCTGCAGACCCAACTTTGAGCGCGAGAAAATTGGCCGCTGTTTCAAACATCAAAAGAAGAACTGTTCAGCGAATATTGAAGCATCATAAATTTAACCCGTATAAAATTCATCTTGTACAACAACTGAATAAAGATGATTTTGATCGGCGGCTGGAGATTTGTGAAGCAATGACTGCATGAATAGCTGATAACGGGAACTTTCTGTTTTTCAGATGAGTGTACGTTTTTATTAGACTCTACAGTCAATCGTCATAATTGTCGTTATTGGGCAGATAATAATCCAAGAAATTTTCACGAAGTCCACACTCAAACTCCACAGAAATTGAATGTCTGAACTGGCAATTTTGGAGACCTTTTAATCGGACCAATTTTTCTTGATGGCAATTTGAGTGGCGAAACGTATTTGGAGTTACTAGAAGATATCGTTTACCATCTACTAATTGACATTGTTGAAAATGAAGATCGCTATCACGAAAATCAATTAATGTTTCAACAAGATGGAGCTCCTCCGCATTTTTCACAACGTGTTAGGGAGTTTTTGAACAGAGAGTTTCCAGAGCAATGGATTGGGAGTAGAAGTGATTAGACTTATTTCTATGGTGCCATTTAAAGAGTAGAATTTTTGCAACAGAACCGGAGTCTCTGGAAGAATTACGACGACGCATTGTTGAAGGATGCCGTCTAATAACTCCACAAGTGCTCCAGGATGTCAGAGCTCGTTTTGAACAAAATTTGTACTTTTGTATGGAAGCTGGTGGTCAACAAATTCAACACTTACTTAATTGAATAAACATTTTTGAACGTTTGGTTTGGTTTTTTTTTTTTTTTTTTAATGAGAAATTGACTAAGTAATGCATTTCTTATTACAATGAATTAAATGCGTTCTTGCAACTCCAACTGTGAATAATTACTAAACGAGTTGATAAAACTTCCAAAAAAATTTATGTGCTGAATTCAGAAAAGAAAGAGCATTCAAATGATGTAATAGTCGACCCATCTTGCCTATTTAAAATATAAGGGTTGTTAACACCATCCTTAAGAGGTTGATGTGACAAAGTTGAGTTTTATGTCAAAACATATCCCCCTCAACATTAAAATTGACGTGTTACAGCGTTTTAAAAAAAATTCTCTGGACGCAAAATCGGTCTGTTTCGTTTTCAATGCGCCACCCTGTATATATATATATATATATATATATAATATATATATATATATATATATATATATATATATATATATATATAAGAATATATTTTATGCGATATACTTGGTTGACAAGAATTTAGTAAAAACTAGACATTTCGGCTCCTAGTTTGTAGCCATTTTCAGAGGTTAAGGAAATATGAAAGAGCATGAAGTTCTCAATGTGTTTACTCCTTGGAGTGGTGGATAAGGATAGGTTTGGTTGTTGTAGCTCGCTTATGAGGCCTCAAGTCGCCTACTCCACAAATCTTGCTAGAGATCATCTCTAAGGTCTCAATGTGTTCAACTCTAGAGCTGACAGAGATTCTCTCTCTCTCTCTCTCTCTCTCTCTATATATATATATATATATATATATATATATATATATATATATATATATATATATATATATATATATATATATACATATACGTTTATACTTGGAATAGAGCCTGTAAATTTATAGCCATAATTATTGCCGTGGTTTAGTACTTTTAGTTTGTACACTAAATATTATATATTGTTCTAGCATAGGAGAGCGACATATGTCGCAAACTTGTTGGCCAGGTAAATTGACGCTCAAATATATCGAAAAGTATTTATTATTATTATTGTTAAAACCGCAACAATTAGTTTCAATAGGGTTTCAAGATTAAACCAGGGAAAAAAATTATAAGAAAGCACATTTACAAAATTTTGGTTTTCAAATTCTGTAAATGTTTGTTTTTATATAATATTTTCCACGTTTAAAAATTTACAAATAAATTACAAAGTGTAGCATTTGTCAAAAAGTAGCGCCATTGAACTATGTAAAAATTAACTATGGCATCGATCAGAAAAATAAGTTGACTATGCCTGCACAAGATTTGTACTTACTTCAAAAAACGGGAAAAGTATAGAGAAAAACCCGGACTTGCAACAATGTTTTTTGTTTACTTTTAATCTGTTCAGAATTTTACAGACATAAAACCAGACCTCGAATCGACCTTAAACAACTGGTCATTTTTGCTGATTTAAGCACCCCTAACTTCAGTGGTAACGGCGATATATGAAAAGAGTCATAACAAATCGACACCCTGTATAGAAATGAATCTGTATGTTAGTAAACATTTAAGTTTGCGAAGAATATTAAAGGGATTAGTCAGCAGCGAATGTATAAATTAAATTCGCAAGCACACCAGATGCAACTGACAAAGCATGAATACTGGATTTTTCGGGCACGAAGATCAAGGTGCCGACAACTCAGTATGGTTTCAATTTGGTATTTATTAAATTAATGCAGACGTACTGTTTATAATTTACATTATTGCCTTTCAGAATCATTTTACTTTAGTAACTCAAGTGCAGTGCACTTAGTGCAATACAATCGGATATTATCGCATATTACCTCAACGCTTTCTATAAAAATGTTTTAAATATAAAATTCGCTAATGAGATGGCGACTTTGAATTTTTAAAATCCGTCCAATGAGCGCAATTTAGACCCCCTGGAACCCCGATCTGAGGTCAGTTTCAGACTTAACAATCATACTTAGATAACCTTAACATTTGTCGTATTTTAAATTAAAGCTTCTTAATAATTCACACATTGTTAGTTTTTCATATTGCCTTATAGATCTGTAAACTATTTAGGTAGCTTTTAAATCTTACAACACAACGCGGGATTTGTTATTTAACGCGAAAGAAAGATCATTTTCCATGACAAAAGCTGGAATTTATAATTAGCTTGTACACACTATGACTCCCGCTTCTACACTCGCTATCCTGGACTCCATTCAGAAGAGAGCTATACATCTCATTGGTGACCCTACCCTCACCCAAAGGCTGCCACCCCTTGCGCACCGACGTGCCGTTGGTGACATCTCTCTCTCTCTCTCTCTTTTATAGATATCTGCACGGGCACTGCTCAAAGGAGCTTTCTACCATAGTCTGCTGTCCCCAACAAATCTAGCAGGGGAACAGAGCGAATGCACCTTTTTACTGTTTAGGTCACCAGACAAAGAACATCTTGTTATGCCCGCTCTTGTGTCTCGAGGGCTTCCAAGTTGTGGAATTCCTTGCCGGCGCATGTTTTTCCTTCTCCTCCGAACCTCCAAACCTTCAAGTCCAGAATTAACAAGTTGCCTCTTTCCTCCTTGTCGACACCCATGGTACGATAGTATTTAGCCTTCGTGGTGTGTTGTTGAAATAAAAATAAAAAAATAAAAAAACGCAATCTACATTGGTCAAACTTCTAGAAATTTTAATACCAGATACAACGAAGATATGTCTTTACTTAAAAAGAACTACGCTGACAAAAATATATATTTACAAAACATATTACTGATACTCAACATAGACCACAGTAAATAACCGCATAGAACCACAACATTTTTGTGCAGAGAAACTCAAACTTGAGTTCTTTAAAGCTCTCGAACTAAAAAGGACATACACGACAATAGCTATCTTGTTTTAAATGAGCACACTGATATAATGAATTCCCCTTTTTTTGAAGCTCTCTTTTATAATCAAATACTTACAACAAAACACGTCTAAATATATGAAAGAAGTTGTAATATGATAAAAGATTGATGCGTGTCGACATTTTTGTTGCATTGAGTCTGATTTATAGCTGTTATTGTTTCGTTGTTTTATTGTTGTAATTGTGGTAATAGTTTGATTCTATTATAATGTCTATTTTGTTTGGTCTAAGATGTGAGTACATTGAGCCATTAACACGTAATGTAATCTAGTGACGGTTGTTGATTGTCGGACCTTATATTGGCATCAGTTAGGTGTACTTATATTTTTTCTACTATTTCTAATACGCGTGCAGCGCAGCTGCGGCAGAATGTAATAATAGTAGACTTTTTATTAAATACTAATGTTTGTTTCTTCAAACAATTCATTTATTATGTTAATTGGGTTACTGTTTCATTTAGTTATAATTTGCTGGGTGTGAATTTGTGCTGTTATCTGATTTTCTATAAGTTTTTTGTACAGGCCCTTATTTTGTTGTTGGCTGTTTTTACAGGTAAAGAGCATATAAGTTATATCTCTCTCTTCTCTACAATTATAGTTTGGTGTTTCTTTCACTCCTATCTTATGTAAATGTTTTGGGGTTGAGCCATGTGCTGTTCTCCTGCGGATAATATTTGTCATGTGTCTTGTGATCGTCTGTGGATGTTTATTAAAGCAAGGTCCCAAAAGCAGACAATTTTGGATGGATGCATACCACCTTCTTTGGTTTTTCTCCATCGGTCTTCCTTCCCATTCTGTTTTTATTTGATTGTGTATTGAGTGCGTTTAGTTAGAGGGGTTTATTTTAGTTTTCAATGGTGTATTGAGGTATCTTCCAATGTTGGTTAGTCTGTCTGCTATTTCATTTTCTGTTATGTTGGTGTGTCGTGATATCCATGCCAGGGACACTTCTATTTCCATGTTAAATATTGACAAGCATCACGTAAACATTTTGAAGAGATCTTTTTTATCTTATTTTTATTTTTAAACAATTTTTTAGTCAAAACATCATAACGTAGCAACGGACCATTATTTGTAGTTGCTATGAATACGTATAAACCAATTTCATTCTCTCCTGTCTGATGATGCTGTCAAGCAGCCAAACCGGTTGCAGAGAAAAAAACAACCATTTGTGAAAAGAGAGAGATAGTCTCTACGTCTGCATTAAATATCAAATAGTTTCACCAGCTAGAGGCAACAACCATTAATAAACTATAATCTTTCCTTTCGCTAATCGCGTGGATGAGTTCGTTTGAGCCAACCCAGTCAAACTAAGTTTTCCAAAAAAAATGTGGTTTTTGGCAAAATAAATTTTCGAGACTAATTATTTTGTTATTTTTCGTGATTTGAAATATTTTTATGAAAATCCGCAACGCACTTTCTGCGTCCAGACTTTTTTTAACTTGCACCATTATCGAAGTTTTATTTTTTTAAATTCGCTATTACAGAGGTATCAGTGGTGAGACCTTGCAAAAATGTTTTCAAATGAGCGCGAATTTGGGTCCCTAAACCCGAAATCAAGGTCCGTTTGCATTCTTATATGTTCATATATATATATATATATATATATATATATATATATATATATATATATATATATATATATATATATATATATATATATATATATATATATATTTGTGTGTGTGTGTATGTATGTGTCCAACCGATAACTCAACAAATTATCACCTGATTTTGATTACACTCAGCAAGAATATTTATTCAATTAATAGCTTCGTTGAGTTCGTTAGCCAGTCCTATCGGACTAGTTTAAAAAAAAAGATTTTTCCAACAGAAAAAAATGTATCTCAAAAAATATCAAAGCTACTTACATTAGGTTTGGCTGAAATGTTATCCTCGTAAATACCTTACCGCGTACTAAAAATTAACTTTCTAGGTTGATAGAAAATTGAGTTATACAAATTTGGGCAGTAAAAAAAAATTTGCTACCATAACTCACTTGCTGCGTTCCAAACTTTAAGAGTGGTTTTGTAAGTTTTCTAGGTATATTGGGAGGTAACGTAATTTAAAGGAGATGGGCCACTGGAGATGGAAAGGTTTACGTAAAATAGCATTTTATGTATCAAAACTTTAACTTCTGTTCCTTCTAAATGGCATAGAACACACACAAGCTCGCTTGACAATTTTCTTTCCTGAAGACTATCGCTTTAATGAAATCCAATTAAGGATTTGTCGGAACGAGGTCCATTGTAACTAGTGATATTGATTCGCTTGAGAATCCCGACCCCGGTGCTATAACATATCCCCCAACATGTCCCCCCGACGGTCCCCCAGGGCACGGCACGCACGCAGCATCCACAACACCCTGTGTCTACTCCAACGCCTCCCTTTCACCCCAGCTTGTTCGTATCGGCACAGTGCTACAACAGATGAGCTGCTAAACGCGTTCGTCGGATCTTATCCGACGTACATGGAGCAAATATATTTCATTCAGTGTCGACGATTATATGAACTTCACATACATTACGTTACCAATTCGATGTGATTACGTTCAATCGATTATGGTTCACCATATATCCATCAATGCTCTCAAACGAAGACAATAGAAATCTAGATTTGACTTTGATTCATTGTTCTCTTTCGTTTTAAGGATTTCGCACATCTTCCAGTACCAAGAATCTGATATTCAGAAAGTTGTTGGAAATCCCAAGATCGCTAAATTTGATACAGAAATAAATATTACTCTGCTTTCCAATAACGTCTCCTACTAAAGTCAAGAAGAAGAAGCTTTATATACAGGCTGGCTACTTGAAAACGAAACAGGCGTGTTTTGGGGCACTTATTGTGGTTTTGTTAAAAGTCTTTCAAAGAGGTAAATGTGCTTTCAGGCGGGAAGGCTTTTAGGCTTTTTTTTTCAACACCACAACACCGACCCTTAAGCGGTGATACGATTTACCCCTAAAATTTTAAATGACAAGAGGAGTCATGATTTTAGATCTGGTGTAAATCTGTTTTCAACGGTGCCTTATTTTTAGTGACTTTTCATTAAGAAAATTCACTAATAGAGAGGTATCGATGGTAAGACTTTCAGGAAATGAGCGAGAATTAGGGCCCTTGTAACCCACATCCAGGGTCAGTTAAAAAGTTTATATATATATATATATATATATATATATATATATATATATATATAAACTTTTTAACTGACCCTGGATGTGGGTTACAAGGGCCCTAATTCTATATATATATATATATATATATATATATATATATATATATATATATATATATATATATATATATATAATGTATGTATCAAACCGAAAACACAAAAGATACTTCACTGATTTGGACCAAATTTGGGAATTACCCTTTGTTAATGGCTTGGATGAGTTAGTTCAGATCTTAACGCCAAATTTTTCTTAACAAAAATAAAAAAAAATCTTTTTTCCAGAAACTTGCTTAGAACTCCTCTTGGATGCACAAGCCACAGGACAAATTTGTTGCAGTCAACCCCCAAGAAAGTTATAGGATGAGGACGAGGAATGACTAGGGGTACTGGGCGGGGAGGAAATATGAGCGGAAATCCTTAAAAAACAGTTAGTCGGATTTTGAAAAGATGCGTCTTTCACATTTTGCAGCAATACTTCCTTTAAACCCTGTCTACCCCGCTCATATTTACCCCAGGTCTCGTAACTTTCTTGTGGGTTGTTCTCAAGAAATTTTTTCTGTGCTTTAAGCTTTGAAGGTGGTTGTATGCATGCACAAGGGGAAGGAAAACCCCCCGTGTTTTTGAGTGAGGGGGCAGAAACCATTTTCGTCGTGGATGTTCTTCTGTACCTTTTGCATGCAGACAATTACTCTCAATGCATGAACGACAGGATTTTTTTTATGTTCGGCTTTCTAATGTATTGTTTGTTGATTATATTTCCTGTTTATCAATTTCTTTGTTTTAGTTGTGTATCTAAATTACTGTATAAATATTTGATCATGTTTTCATTGCCCTTCTTTACGTTAGATTTTTCTGTCCCTAATTGAATTAAGTAATTTTTAATAACTTTTAATATAATGCTAAATCACTAATATCTTATATATTATTCTTATGAAAATTCACTACCATAACACACTTGCTGCGTCCCGAACGTTCTGGTGAATTTTTTCTAAAAAAATTCACTAATGGGGGAGATCCCGACATTTGAATTTCCAAAAAGTGTCTTCAAATGTGCGTGATCTAAGACAACTAGAACCCATATCCGGGGCCAGTTTCAATTTTATATGTTTACATATATATATATATATATATATATATATATATATATATATATATATATATATATATATATATATATATATATATATATATATATATATATATATATGTCACAACGATAACTTAAAAAAATAATGGACCGATTTTGATAAAATTTAGCATGTGCCTTCCTTTTGTAAGTGGCTTGAGAAGGTTTGTTATCCAAAAAATCGAACCTGGTTTTCCGTGAAAATTTTGGGTTTTCTTTCGGAAAAAAATTTTATCTCAAAAAATAGAAAAGCTATGGTAACCAAATTTGGTACGTAAATGTACGATATTGAAATAAAACTATACACTTAAATCTATATTTCTATGTTAAAAGAAAAAAGTGATAAAACATCTTTGGTGCCTAATCATTTCTATGAAAATTAGTTACCATAACGCGCTTGCTGCGTCCAGACTTGTTCAATTTCAAGCAGTTACTTCTGAGAAATTGGCTTCTTAAGGTGAGAAATTCACTTATAAAAAAAACTACATGTCATTTTATCAAATATTCAAAGTTTAGACCACCAGCCTTCACACAATAGCAAGGCTTTTGTTCAAACCGTCGGCGCATATTCTGTAACATTACTGGAGTGATTTGAAGCATTTGTTTACCATACGCCGGGGTAAATCTTGTATGGAATCGGGCTGAAGAAAATAAATTTTAATTTTAATGTGACCCCCACAAAAAGAAATCTAGGGGTGGTAAATCTGGCGATCGTGTGGGCCATTCAATGGGACCTTTACTTTTGACCCACCAAATTAGAAATATGTTGTCTAAATATTGTCAAACAGGCAAAGCGTAGTGTGTAGGGGCGCCATCCTGCTGAAATCCTACCTAGTTTTCGAGATAATGCTAATCATTCTCGATTATGTCGGCCAACATTGGATCAATGGTGTTTTCCAACAACTCCTAGTACATATATTTAGTCAGACTGCCAGGCAAGAAAAAAAGACGAACAATATGGTCACCAAAATTTCCAGCCCAAACGTTGAGAATCTGCGGGTGTTGGTCGGAACCACAGCCACATTGTGTATGAATATCGTGAAATAATCAGGGAATCGTCCTAACAGCGAAAATTATGACGATTCACCGTACAGTTTAGGAAAAACGAACATTCAACCGAAAAGTTTTAAAAAGAAAATCGTTGTCGTCCTGCGGTTCAAAGTAACATGAACAAGAACCGACACATCTACTGCTTCATCTCTTTCAGCGCTTTGCCTTTTATTACAAAAAACCTGGTCTCTTTGAACTTTACCACTAATTCCAAAATATACACATTCGGCTAGCATCATGATCGAAATGTTGTGGATTAATAAGAGCGTTGTTAAAATTTGAAAAACAAATATAAATTCAGATGGCATGTGGATGTATATCTATTTTTACTTTCACATTGTCAATACGTGTAAAAAGTATGGCATCGAGGAGAAAAAAATTCAAATTTTTCTTTCGCTTAAACGTTACAAAAAGTATCAGAGCATATAAAACATGATTTGAGATCGAACATTTTTTGTGCCTGTCGGTCTGTCGGTCTTTCGGTCTGTCGGTCTATATGTATGTCTCTTTGTAGCCACGATAACTTTAGAATGAGTTGAGATATCGTCTTCAAATTTGGTTTACATCCGATAAACGAACGGTTCGGATTATGTTGGGGAAAAATGCTCCAGAGGGTAGGGGATGAATGGGGAATGATTTGGTGAAAATTGACATTTTGTCCTTGAAACTTGAGTAATATAACGTTTTAGGGTTTGTTAACTAGAAGACTTTCAATTTCATCCAAAATCTGGTTTTCCGTGATGAAATTAAATTAGGGGTTGAATGTGTGGTGGTGGGATATCGATGACAGAATGTTCGAAAATTTTTTTTCGCTGAAACGGCGTAAAAAGTCTTAAAACATATAGAAAACTTGATTCTGGAACGTCTTTTTTTTTGTCTCTCGGTCTGTCTGTGGGTTGCTACTTACAAAAACATCCCGTTGTTTTGCTTAATTCTTTAAAATGGATAGAAGTATGCGAAGCGTGCGTGCAACAAAATGGAAATCACTTTGAACACTTTTGATTTACTAGATTACTTTAGTACATACGTTAAAATTTTTCAAGTTGGTTTTTGCTGATAGGCTTATTGGATAATAATTATTTCTCAATGTTATCTCGCTTATGTTATATGTTTTGCTCGCTTGAAATAGGGTGATTCTTTACGAGTTCCTATTAGACGTTTTGGAGAAACTAGACTGATTTGGATTTTGAAAATTTGTAGTATGAGGTTTACCAATATGTCCAATTCATCTAAAATATTTAGAACATCCCGCTACTTCCGGTTATACCGGAAGTGGACACTAACTCGCTTATTTTAAATGAAACGCCCTATATATTATTACAGATTCGGATACAGCTGATCTTGACGATTCTCCCAATATACAGTTTTGCTACCTTATACTGATCGTTTCATGAGATATGGCCGTTTTTATTACAAAAATATGTCCCCTTCAACGCCCTGTATCTTATTAATGCAAGCATAGTGAAAGTTCTTTGTTATGCATAATTTTTTTTATCATTGTATATTTTAACTTAGTACACACAATCTTCCGACAAATTGATTGTTGTCTACGGGGTGATTAAAAACGCATATGCGCAGATATCTCATTTTTTTCAAATGGATCACCCTATATATTATAATGCCGTTGGCAAGATAATTTACTACTCTTCGAATTTTGTTAACCATTACCTATACCCAAACCGTACGGTTTTTGAGATATTCAGCTTCGAAATATGCAAGATGGGTATGTATTATGATTCCTGTAGTGTCATGGAAAATAGCAAAGAATAATTAAATTTTCAGTTTGACAGTTATGTTTTGAGTTGAGTAATACAACTAAGTAAACTTTAGTTCTCTGTACAAAAATTCAGTTTGATCTCAAAAAAACAATACGATGTACTCAAATTGGGATTTTATTAATCTGCTACTAGTTCACGAAGAATTCTGACGAATGTTAGCAAGAACATGTGTATTTGCCATATGTAGACTTGCCTACACCTTCGCATGAAACTGTTGATGCCGCTATTAGAAACTTACCACATTGTGAACCAGTTACGTCAACAAACAAACTAACTAACTGAACTAAACAACGAAACAAATTAAAAATAAAATTCAAACAATTGAACACTGTAATATTAGAAAATTATATGTATACATATTATAAAAAATGCTCGAAGACATCCCCCCGCTGTTGCAAACACTTATTTGTTCGCTGAACTATTTCAGCGATGGCCTGCTCCATCTGGTTTGATGTCAGCAACGCAAAAGCATCTCGAACTCGTCTGATCATGTATTTCCTAGTCGTAACCGGGTGTCCATACACCACATTCTTTATGAATCCCCCAATGAAGTAGTCTAGGGGTGAAAAGTCCGGAGAACGTGGGGGCCAGACGTAAGGACCTCTATTTGCTATCTACCTGCCAGAAAACATTCGTTCCAGTGCATCACTAACAGCTCTGGTACTATGCGGTGACGCGCCATCTTGCTGGTACCATGTCTGATTCCTTTCCTCGTCTGACATTCCAGCTAATTGTGGTTGAATGACGGTCCTCAATATTTCTAAATAACTTTCCCCAGTAAGATTATCGTCATAGAAGTGGACACATAAAATTCGATCGTCTGGAAATAATAACAAATCAAAATAATAACGAGTGGGTTGTGTTACCTTGAATTTCACAATATAGTAAATTATCTTGCCAATGGCATTATAATATACAGGGTGATCCATTTGAAAAAAATGAGATATCTGCGCATATGTGTTTTTAATCACCCCGTAGACAACAATCAATTTGTCGGAAGATTGTGTGTACTAAGTTGAAACATACAATAATGAAAAAAATTATGCATAACAAAGAACATCCAATTTGCATCCATTAATAAGATACAGGGCGTTGAAGGGGAGATATTGTTGTAATAAAAACGGCCATATCTCGTGAAACACTCAGTATAAAGTAACAAAACCTTATATTGGGAGAATTGTCAAGATCAGCTGTATCCGAATCTGTAATAATATACAGGGCATTCTTTTTAAAATAAGCGAGTTAGTGTCCACTTCCGGTATAACCGAAAGTCGCGGGATGTTCTAAATATTTTAGATGGATTGGACATATTGGTAAACCTCATACTACAAATTTTCAGAATCCAAATCAGTCTAGTTTCTCCAAAACGTCTAATAGGAACTCGTAAAGAATCAGCCTGTATAGATATAAACTAGCACACGTATTTTCATATACTTATTTCTATATCCTTTTATTGATACTTTTTAATTGTGATTTTATATTTCTATGATTTTTTTTACTAAAAATTGGGAATGAATTCATCTATGAAACTGAGATAATAATTATTTTGTCATCTAATAGTATCAGTAAAAGTATATAAGTAATTTTATTATTATTAACTACCTGTTTGTTTTATTACAATCTGGCCACTTCCGCTGTTGCATTTACAGGAATAACTCAAACAGATTATTAAGCATCACAAGAGGGGAATTGATCAAAGTAAAGTAATAAACAGTGATCGGTGGTTTATCGGCAGCCGTTCGGGGTAATAAATATAGGCGCAGGGTTGATCTTAGACGTGTGCTTGATGAGGCTAATTGGCACAGGCTTCAAGCGGTTAACTCTCAAGTGTAATAGATGTTTCAAGTGGGTGTGGAACTTTATTTTATGGAATGAGTTCCGTGCCTTGGGTTATATGCAATTTTACAGCTACCATATTTTATATCAAACGTTATTATTAAGGTTGGACAATATTAAAAATCTGATATAGATAAATTTAGAAATTTCAGTACGCATCAAGTACGTTATAGTGGTTAATTTTCATAAGAATTGTACACTATAAGTACGGCGTAATATTACTAAAATTACGACTTTTAATTTAAACAGACCTTAAAAATCAGGTTTAGAGGTAATATTATACGCGCTCATTTAAAAAAATTCCGTGAGTGTTACCATCGATATTTCTCTATCATCATAAAAAATGTTGAAATCATGTATTCTAGCTCGTTTTGATAAGAAAATTCAAATGGCCAAAACTCAATTTTCTATTAAGATATATAATTAACATTTGGTATATCTAGGTAGTGTAAGTGTCTTTCAAAGAAACTTCTATTACAAACTTTATTAAAATTACAAAAGCTTTCCAGAATAAAACTACTTAATGTTAAACGTGGCAGGCAGGTATTTTTGCTTGTTAATCGCCTGAATGATATCGTTTTGGTTAATCCAATCAAACCGGTTTCTCCAACAACAAAAGGTTTTTAAAGACAAATTTTCTATTAGTGAATTTTCTAATACCAACAATGAAAGATGTCTGCTGAAATGATTACTTGATCCACCTTGTGTTATTTTCTGTTAAAATCACTTTATATAAAAATCCATTATGGTAAACTAAATCCTGATTTCTCCTGTCATCCATTTTAATGGCTTTTTGACAGGCAAGTGCAAACAAACAAATGTTTCCTACTCCTGAATGCACCTATTAATTATTCAAATAATTTTCCTGCTTGAAATATTAATCAACGAATATTAACGTTAATATTCTTTGGATTTCTTAAATGAAAATTTACTAAAGTGTGACTGCAGCAAGTGCGTTGTTATATATATATATATATATATATATATATATATATATATATATATATATATATATATATATATATATATATATATATATTGTGCTGAGAATTGCAAGGGCCATATAAAGTTACAAAAACAAAAATGAAAACCCTGACGGAAACTAGTATGACAAAGCTGAGTTTCGATTATTATTTCAATAAAGTAGATGGTCAGATCTACAAAATTGGGGAATCAGATTAGTAATGGGGGGTAGTAGTAGTACCACTGGTCAGTAGTAAGTAAAGTACTTACGGTTTACACGTAATGCATATGGGTTATCTGTATATTGTATACATATCCACATCGTTCGACATATTTTACTGTACACTAAAACAGAAAACAAAAAAATAACATTAATATACAAGCACATTCACTATTGTTGTTAGTCAGTGTTATTTGGATAAGCAATGAAAGATATAATGCCATAATTTGTTGAAATGATCATTAATTATAATTCTTAAAATTTATAACTAGCAAATTTGGAAAGCATTTCAGTTTAAAAGAATTTAAAAGAGCCAAAAACCTATCTACAAATAGATTAAACTCTTAAGCACGAAATAAATACCAAAGAATTATGTTATAAAATCAATTACCTAAAGGTAATGAAAAAACCCTTTATATGATGTATTTAGATGTAAGTTTATTATTTTATTTATGTGAACAATGAACTGAAATTTACCAAAGACAGTGTTTGTATTGTGGAACTTTTAAATCAAGATTGCAGCATATGAACTTAATGAATTTATAAATTTATTATTGACTATAATTAGATTAAAAAAGTAAGGTCGGGCCAAATGTCATTTTTAAGAATAAGGATTTTTTTGTCAACTTACCGGAAGCATAGATGTCAAAATATGTATTAATTAATGTCAAGAAAGGATGCCTTGATATCAAATATTAGATGAATTTGGGCAACATTTCCGCTTTTGTTATGATTTATTGTTGGTTGTTAATAAAATTCAGATGCCAGAGAGCGTCATTATTGCTTCCCATTTTAAATATAAATATTTTAAAGTATATATTGTGTAAAGAAGATCTATTGTTCAACTGAAATAAATAACAAAAGGTTATATCAAGTTTTAACGTAACAAATTACAAGATAAACAGTAAATATATCAAGAATACCAATATTAAAGGATACCCACCACCAACAGCGAGGAACCAAGGTTTGAGATTTAATTATTTTATCAAAATCAACTCAAGGAGGCAATAAATTTAGTTTAAAAGACAGTATATTTTCTGTCGATTAAACGTCAATCAAAAGCGTTTATGGGAAAATAAGATTTAATGCATAAATAGAGATCTTATTTTCATATTACCATAATTCAAATTTACGAATGTAGAGGGAGTTAGGAGTGCAGGTCAGGATCCATATTTATTATTACAAACAATTGAAAAGCAGTCGAAAACTCGGTTTATTAATATTAATCATTGTATTCTAATAGTAAGATTGAAAATTTATAACAACGGATCCGTTTAGCTTTAAAATTTATAAAACTCTGTCAATAAAAGTTGTTATAAAAAATTTGCTAAAAACATAATTATTTGAAACAAAAACCCATAATAAGATAAAATTACGATAAATATAAATATTTGCAGGCTATTTTCTTTCCACTGTTTTAGCAGAACCTACCTCTGAGATAAAGTAAGTAAATAAGATATTTTGATTATAATTTATTTGATATAAATATATATAGTAGAAGGGTAGGCAACCCGTATAACACTGAGCTAGCTTTCACTTGATAAACCCACACATATTAAATTTCAAACACCAAGAGTCATAAACACTTTATTCAGATACAATTTTACATTACAAAATATACAGGGTCACCCATAATACATGGTGTAATATCATTATCTTTTTAAATATCACTTTTCCATATAAATAAAATAAAAATTAATATATAATATAATATACATATAATAAAAAAATAAAGTAAAGCAATTAGTATAATATATATATATATATATATATATATATATATATATATATATATATATATATATATATATATATATATATATATATATATATTGTTATAGGGCACTTCTATTTCTTGAGATATTTATTAATAAAAGATGATTTTACAAATGTTTTTCGCCGCATTTTTTGCAACAAAGTCGCGAGATTCAATTTTTTTGTACTGTAAACAACCTCGTTCCTATGATAACTCAATCTGTTTTTTCAATAGGAATATACGATTTTTTGCATTTGAGGAAGGAACGTCACTTTCTTGATACGGCATCATAAAAATTACATCGGTTTCATAAAAAATATGGAGCAAAAACTAAGTTTCTTAAAAACTATCTCTTTCGCTTGGACTTCAGTAATCAATTTCTTGTCAAGTTGCCCATTGGAAAAATGTAATAGTAGTTGTAGCTGTCAATTTCAAACATGGTTTGTCGTCAGTTATCTACAGCTTGTAATACTTTACACATCAGACAATTGAGAACTTATACAAGTTAATAATTATTATTAGGGCAGAATTTATAACGAAATGCCCACTTCTGAATGGAGTCCAGGATAGCGAGTACAGAAGCGGCAGTGGCACCCCAGATGTGGGAGCAGTATTCAAAAGTTTGGCCTTATTTGTAAAGTATATAAGGTATAGAAATTAGCTGGTGAAAAGTATTTGCGAGCCCGGAAGGGGAAACCTAATTTCTTAGCAGCCGCTTTTGAAATTGGTGTGACATGTTGGTGCCAATTGATATTTCGATCCTCAGAAATGCCAACAATTTAAAAGGACTCATTACTTTGAATAACTTAGGTTGTTCATTGTGATAGGTCTAGGGCTGGTGTACCTCTTATGATATAGAAAGCAAGACTGAGATTTGTTGGACTTGAATTGTACAAGATTAATACTTCCCCAGTCTAATATTTTTTGGAGATCCACAGAGGCAGAACCCTCCATGAGTCTGCGATCCTCATCGAATTGGGCTGAAGAGACAGGCTTAGAATATTATATATTTGAGCGGAGGGTGCTGTCGTCCGCATAACTGTGAACTGGGTTGTATGTGTTAGAGCGGAGGTCATTGATGTGGAGAAGAAACAAAGTAGGGGCTAAAGCTGAAACTTGAGGGACTTCTGAATTAACTGGATACAGTTTAGAGGAATGGCCATCCACGACAACAGAAATGCTCCGGTTGGAGAGGAATTTGCTGTCCAGGTACAAGTTTTTGATGGTAGCCTATATGCCGGAAGTTTATTAAGCAGCGCTGCGTGCCAGGCCTGGTCAAATGCTTTGGATATGTCTAGAGCGACAATCTGGGATTCACCGTGTAGTTCCACAGACTTGTCCCAAGAATGGGTGACAAAGAAAAGGAGGTCGGCAGTTGATCTGCGCTGACGGAATCCATACTGCCTGTCGTGGATTATACTGTGTTTTCAAAAAAAAGTAATTCGGTGTTTATATACTTTTCCATCACTTTAGAGACGACTGAAATGAGAGAAATTGGCCTGTAGTTGCTAGGCAGCGTTTTGGATCCTTTCTTGAGGACGGGTTGTACTCGAGCAGTTTTCCAGTTACTAGAGAATATACATCTATTGTAAGATGTCTGGAGCAGACGAGTCAGGATATGAGCAAGTTCTGACGCGTATTTTTTGAGAACAATTACTGGGATCTCGTCAAAGCCAGAGGCTTTCCTGGTATTAAGATAAGAGAGCATCTTTCGTACCTTTTTAGTTTTGAAAATGATATCCGTCATTTTATGCGCGACATTGGGGACTGTTGGTGGTTGAACGATTGGAAGTGGGTTGAGAGTAGAATTGCCGGCGAACAACGAGGCAAAAAGTTCAGACTTGCCCAGGGCGGTAGAAACAATTTCATCCCCTGAAACAAGAGGTGGGAACGTGCTCTTGCAGAAATTATTTCCAATAGATTTAGCAAGAGTCCAGAAGGGTTTGCTGCCGTTGGAGCTTGAGACCACTTTGTTTTTGATGTCGTTATTAAACGAGTTTTTTGTCTGAGAAAGAATGCGGACATAGCGGTTTCTTGCGTCGTTAAATGCTGACGGTTTTCTTCTTGTCACAGGATATAGAGAACCAGGGCTTTTAAGTGTCTGAAGAGGTTTTCTGTGTACGTGAATAAATAATGCCATAACAGCTTGGATAATTTCGTTGACGTTTTGTGAGATATCAGAGGGCTCAGGATGAGAGAAGCAGACAGACGCCCATGGAAATGAGGAAAAGTAATCCATCATTTCGTCCCAGTTCGTGGAGTTGTAGTGCCAAACGATATGTGGGTGTGATGACTGTGTGACCTCGGGTTGCATTGCGCAGGAAGCAGTGACCATGCCGTGGTCTGAGCGACCAAGTGGGGCTGTGACTGATGTCTTATAGAATTCAGGTTTTGTAGTAAGAAGGAGATCCAAGGGATTTTAGCTGTGTGTTGGGATGCGAGGAAAGTAAGTAGGTTGCTGAACCATATTGGCTAAAGAATTGCTGACTGCAAAGGCCTCCGCTGCTCTCCCTTGTGGATAGGTTTTTGAAGATCCTAGCCATTCCTTATTATGGACATTGAAGCCACCAAGAATAGTGACCTCGGAGGAAGGATATTCAGAAATCAGATGGTCGGTTTTTTTCAGAAAGGTAGTCGAAGAGCTGGACAAGGTTGTTGTCAGAAGGTGACCGGTAAATGCAACAGATGAATTTAGTTGCAGCCCTGAGAGAGAATTTCATTCAAAGTATGTCTTTTCTTCCAGCTTCTAAAGGAAGTAAGGAGGTCATACACTGGGAAATTAATGTGATGAGTGGTTGTTTTGGCACTGAGTTGGGTTTCGGTGAGGAAGAGGAGTTGGGGCCTATTAGCCTGGAGGAAATGGTATATCGATTTCGCGAGCATTGTCCCCTTTCTAAGTTTTCTGATTTTATTTGCTTGAGTTCAGGGTTTATTAAATTTTGTTACGATAGGTAAAACTTGTTCATCCAAGTTAAGGTATGTAGTGTATAAGTATAATGCCAAATTTAAATGACGTGGATTTCGCTATTTAGAAGGTACATCTAATGAGTCAGAACTTTTAGAATTCAAAACCCTGTATCTGGAAACTGGAGCTGTTGCAAACCTACGCTTATATGGACTTTCTGTTCTTAAATAAATTAATGATTAATTCGTTAAAGAATGTGCACATATTTAATTAAAATCCTATTATGTTTGTGGAGTGAATATTCACCAATAAATTACCATGATCAAGATTTACTAGCTTCGTAGTAGTCACTTGACAAATCTACGTTCTAATAATGTGTTTTGTTGCTATATCTATCTGCAACTTAACATGGCTCAGCAATCAAATAAAAGAGAAAAACGTGGCAATCTTAACAGATATACTTTCATTAGCAGAAAGCAAACGTTTTGATTGCTTCCATATTAGCTGGCAATATTGGGGTGCTAGATATGGATGTTCTTCTCACAAGGGTGGTAGCAAATACTAATAAAAGTGTTACTGAGTTAGCAGTCACGACACACAGCCAATATCCCAGGCATTCAACTTGAAGCGGTCATTCGAGGGTTAACAAAGTTCGTCGGCTAGCAACATTGCTTTCCTTTTCCTTGCAGAAACAATGAAAGCACTTAAACTGTTGTGTTGTTATGAAATAAGTTGAAACTGGCAGACATCACTACGATTTTATGAAAAAGAAATTGCTTCTCTCTAACTATGTAATGTTCTTTGTGCACTTTCTTGATTAAAAGTAAATATAAGACACACACAAATATATATATATATATATATATATATATATATATATATATATATATATATATATATATATATATATATATATATATATATATATATATGTGCAACAGTTTGTGGCTAATGGACTTAGTTTTCAAAGCAATACAATAATCACACTCACACATGCAAATGCTTGTGCTATCCAACTCAAAAATGAGTTAATGCTCATTTTCCTAAAAATTCAATTGTCATGAACAAATTTGCAAGAATTCTATTGGTTTCAAATATACCAGGATCACTGGAATATCTGTTTTATTTTTATTTAATTTTTTCATTCATTTGCAGTGACAAGTACCATTAGGTAAGACTGATTGATTATTTCACCACCAAAGCTGGCTTGATCAAAGGATGATTTACTACCGAAAATTTTTTGTAAGATCATTTTGTGAATCGATCACAATCAAAAAACAACGCCAAAGTTAGTCGCTTAACATTTGGCAAAAAATTAAAAAAAAATTAAATGTACGAAAATAGAAAAGTCGATATTTTAAAATCTATCGGTTAATTTATGCATACAAGGTATTTTACTGACTACTAATTATATCTAAGTAATACTGAAGGTTTAAAATAAAAAATTCCAGCAAAGGTGGCACAACAGAAAAGGTAGAAATAGTTTTAAGTCTAGATGACAATTAAAAAACCCACCCATAGAGAACTTGACCCATTTTATAAGCAGAGACCCGGATTAAACTATTTCACACGCGAAGGGTAGGTAAAATGGTTAGTAAATTGATAAATAGAGGTTCTGTAGTAAATATTTTTAAAAGAACCTCGGTGGTTCAGGGGTAAGAACGTGTGCCTCTAAACCGAAGGGTACTGGGTTCGATCCCAGGGTACTCCTTTCACTTTTTCAGTACAAACTGTAAAATTAACATCAAACGAGGTTCTGGCATTGTATTTGAGCAAGTTGAATGTCTGCACGTTCCGCCCTTCGAAGGGGGCGTAAAGCCGTCGGTCCCGTGTCCATGTGATGTTGGGCACGTTAAAGATCCCTACCCTCCTTACAGAAAGGCAGGGGTTTGGCAACATTTCCAGGATAGTGAGATGAAACTGCTCCCTGGCGTCGGTGATTGGCCATAGTCGCGGAAATAGGCCGACGTTAAAGAAATTATATATATATATATATATATATATATATATATATATATGTATATATATATATATATATATATATATGTATATATATATATATATATATATATATATATATATATATATATATATATATATATATATATATATATATATATATATATATATATATATATATGAAAAACCTAAGATTCCGGGACCGCTAGCATAGATATATAAACTTTCATATTTCGACAGATTCCAGGACCCTGCTTATTTGTAGTGGGGGGATATGGAGGGGTAACCATCACTCGCAAGATTTGAGGACCATGTCATATTTTTAAATAATTTAACGTATTTATTATAATAATCATTCTTAGTTACTCTGAGACATTTCTGGTAGCAAAAAGATAATTAGAAACAGATATTATTGTACCTATTTAACAAAATAAATGAGAGTGTGCGCTCTGCATGTTTGTGTGTGTATTTTGTGTAGGTAAGTATGCATGGGTGCGTGCGTGCGTGTGGATATGCATGCATATTGGTGTATGCAATTTATTAAGAAGGGATCCAAACTAATAAGAAACCTAACTGGATTGAAGTAGGGCAATAAAAAAATTGCTATAATATTAGTCTAGCAAACCCCTTTAATCAATGATGAGCTTGAAAAACCTCAAAGATAGGTAATAAGACTTTTAAATAAACTTGCCTATTTTAAATGAGAGCGATTTTTTGGTGAATATTTTAATTTGCCTCTGTTCTAAGGTGAGTAAGGATAAATAGCGTAAAAAATTTGACATGAAAATTATCAAATTTATAGTCTAGTTTCTTAAACTGATGCATTTCAAAATAGCGGCTATTGTGTGTATTATGTAGAACCACCTGGTTAAGACAATGGCGTTAAAGAGCCTTGAACTAATTATTTCATTCTCATTTACTGCAGTCTTCGTAATTATAGAATGAAGTAAATAAAAAAACTAGCCAGACCGGCAAATTTTAAGATGCTTTTTTTTCCAAACCCTAAAACATATTTGCTTTTAATTAAGAAAATATTTCTTTACAATATGTTAACAATTGCAACTTAAAAACAATTAGCATAACCTATCTTTTGTTTTTCTTTTCTGAACCTACTTATTTAAGAATGGTACTTGTGTTCCTTCCACTTTTTTTTCCATACTATTGCGTTTCAGATCATCACTGTCTACAGGAGAAGTCGCCCTGTTGTCGCAACCATGATTATCTGTCTCCAGCAGATTTCTTCATTTCATAGCTTCCACACTTCATAAGTTGTGCCAGTTTTCCCAGATGTTTTACCCTAGGTCTATATTTTCTAATTTTTCCAAATAATGTCGCTAGAATTTTATTATGTCAGAATATGAACCAGTAAATTTTGCCTTTCCTTTTCCAATTAGTTCCAGCCTGCATCTTTTTTCTTTCACCTTTTCCAGCACACTTTTATTCGCCTCTCTATCGTTGTATCGTGTCTCTGTGGTTTTTATCTAAAGCCATAGTTCAAAATTCTATATTCTCTTCATATCATGCTAAGTGGACATCCAAGTTTCTTCCACATACATTACTACACTCGATACGCAGGACCTCTTCTTCAGATCCAAGTTAAAATGTTTTAGTCAGAAGACTATTGTGTTTATTGAATACTTGCTTTGCAATCGCAATCATCTTGCTCGGGTCTTTGTTGCATTTACTAACATTTATAAAAATACTTTCAATGTGGGAGAACATTTACACTTTTCAAGTTGTTGACGAATTGAGATATCATCTTCAAATTTGATACACAGTTAGCACTCGAGAAACGAACGGTTCTGATTCTTTTTGGGTAAAATCGCTTTAGTGGGTAGGGGATGAATTGGGGGTGATTTGGTAAAAATTACCTTTTTTTGGTTAAAATTCGAGTAATATAACGTTTTACGGTTTATTGATTAGAAAACTTTTAATTTCATCAAACATCTGGGATTCTGTGCTGAAATTAAATTAGAGGTTGAATGTGTGGGGGTGGAATATTGTTGACAAAAATTTCGATTTTTTTTGCTAAAACGGCATAAAAAGTCTCAAAACATATAGAAAACTTGATTCTAAACTAAGTATATTTTTGTCTGCCGATCTGTCGGTCGATGGGTCTGCCTGTACGTCTGTCTGTTAATACGCGCAATTACTTTCGAACGAATTGAGATCTTATTTTCAAATTTGGTATCCAGTTGGCACCTAACAAAGGAGCGCTTCAAATTGTTTTTGGGTAAGATCGCTTCAGGGCGTAGGGGATAAATAGGGTGATTTGGTGAAAATTTAAATTTTTTGAATAAATCTCAAGTAATATAACGTTTCAAAAGTTTCTTCTCTAGTTCCTTGCCCAACTCCAAACACGAATTGATACTGATCCTATAAACTTCTAATTTTGCTCTTTATTCTATTTTTTATTATGATTAGCAGAATATTCTCCACATGTCTCTGTACATTTATTGTCTTATGCTGGGTGCATTTTTATGTGTTCAGTGTTTTTCATATAGTGATACTTGTACTCTGTATGAACTAACTGGGCAGTTTTCCTGATGTATACTCTTTCTCAAACAGTTGACATAGTTTTGGTTTAATTTTTTTCACCAGATTTTTTAAATGTTCCGCTGTAAATTCATCTACGCAATAACTTTTTCATTGTCTAAGTTATTTAGGGCCCTTTTTGAAATATTGTGTCGAAATGGGGAACATCTCATTTGGGTTTATCTGTCATTTCCCCCATATACATTTTTCCATATTTCATTTTCTCCCCGTGTGAAAACTTTTCTAATAGGCTTACCAGTGTCCAATGGCTTCATTGTCTAGTGATGAATTTCCATCGTTATTCTTTTAACTTTTTGTCCCTGGTCAATATTATAGTCTCCTAACCTGTTAGTATGCTTGATCGAGCCGTGCCTTCTTTACGCTATTTTCGATTTCTTCCCTATTTATTTGCGTCTATACTTCTTTTGCTTCACAGCATTTTTATTTGTGACATACCTTTTTAGTGATATAATGTATTTGATACCCACCTGTACTCCCTGGTGTTTTCATATACTTATATCGTCTCTTTTTGGGTACTTCAAACATTGTGTGTGTTATAATTAGACCATTTTCCATAGTCATTTATTAACTACTTTATTTTTTCTTCATTTTTCATAAACCAAACTTTTCAGATAAAGCTCCTTCCACTACCGCATTAAAATCCCCATTATCCCCAACATCTGAGCTTGTTTTCTCACTTTTCTTACATATTTCTTTTCTATTCCACATCCTTCTTTTCGCTGTGCTATGTCAGAGATTTGCTTCAATTATCACCATCACTACCTTATCGTATACACGGTATGTATGCCTCACTTTATTGGTCTATTCGTTCCATAATTAGATTGCGACTCCATTGCTCTTTGAATTTTTCCTTCCACTATATATCTAATTATAATATTATCACTCTTAAAGTCTCTATTGTTCAACCACCTTACTTCCGACCTGTCAAGTAGTTAATATCCATTTTTTTGATTGTGTTCTTTGCTACTTCCAGTTTTTCTGTCTTCAGCAAGCTTCTAACATTTTATTTTCTCACATTAAATCTGACAAGCTTGTCACGTGCGTGTTACCCTACCGGGTCCTGACCTTCGAAGCTCATGACTCATCATTGCAAAAAAATCTCTTATTTGCAGTCAATGCAAATGCTAAAGCGGTGTTCGGTACATACTTGTTTATTAAAACGTTCGCATTTATTACGTGCATTCCTGTTTTTTTTCACAGGCAAAAATCTCAACAACCAACAGGACCTTTAGCTTTTTGTAAAATTTCTTAATCGCATTTCTAGAGTCGCATAGTACTCCTAATTTCTCGCGGGAGCTCACCACTGAACATTCTCTTTTCAGTTAATCTTCAACTAGAGCGAATGGAAGGTATTTAAAAATTTTGCTCGTTTAGACGCTTAATTAGTAGAGACTAAACTTATAAATTACACGTGAGTTTATCGCTACAGCGTAAACCATAAAATATTATAACCGAAGTAGCCACCTGCGAGTTTTTCTTTGACAGCCGTCAAATCATACAGCTGATCAAATGCGCCAACACCTCCTTTAGTGTTATTGTATGATAATAGTATTTTGGGTTTCTTCGTTATTTCTCTATATCACCCTGTGTATGCATAGTCGATAATAAAATAACAAGTTTATAGTTTTTTCAGCACATAGAAGGATATTGTACTGATTTCATCAAACACGAACATAGATGAATCGACATCCTTTTGGTTGGAGTCATTGCTTCGGTATATGCCGTTTGTTCTACCTCATTGTTCATACAATGGTTAGCTTCTTTTCTAACAATTTTTCCGCGACATCGTAAGAACTAAACTAATGATTCATGGTACAATTTCTGTTTGAACCCTGAATAGCAAGGCCTTGTTGGTCCAATGGTAAGAACATGTGCCTCTGAAACGAAGGGTACTGGGTTCGATCCCAGGGTTCTCCTTTCACTTTTTCAGTGCATACTGCATGTAAAACTAACATCAACCGAGGTTGTGACATTTTATTTGAGCAAGTTGAATGTCTACCCGTTCCGCCTTTCGGACAGGGCGTAGAGCCGTCGGTCCCGTGTCCATGCGATGTTGGGCACGTTCAAGATCCCTACCGTCCTTACAGAAGATCGGGGGTTTTGCAAAATTTCCAAGATAGTGAGGTGAACCTGCTCGGTGATTGGCCATAGTCGCAGAAATAGGCCGGCGTTAAAGTACAAAAAAAACCTGATTGGCAGTCGCCAAATAGATCATCTATTGTGTAGGAATGGAATATTGTTTTTCTCGTTCTTCACTACCAATAAAAGACTTAGTTGATCACATATTTAATATTTTTGCAGCAAACATAGTAACCAATTTTAGATCGTACTTGTCTGTCCTGTTGGGTATGTAAATTTTAGAGGGACATCTGCCTCCGAAACCCAACAAGGTTTTATCTGTGGTTGCGCATTCTAAAGGTGTATAATTTTGTCTGCAACATTCTCTAAAATATTCCAAATTTGTCTGATAGCCGCAAATTTGTCTGCTTTTAGTTCGCTACTCTCTTGTGGCTTTATCGTTAAATCTCAAGCAGTTGAACAAAAACTCAAATAGATTTTTGACATAGTTGCTCTAAAAATGAGTGGTGCAAATTAGGTTGACCATGTATTAGTAATATGAACCTTTTTTCATAACACCACTTGCATATAGTATTACTTATATAGTAGTATAGAATTTCTTGTCATGGACATAAAGGACGTTTATCATAAAAAGTGTGCTGTTTTAAGCACATAATGTGATAATATGTGTAAGAAAGTCCAGTAACATGCGAAATATTTTTTCAGTGCTGGATTATTGAAAAGTAGCTATAAATGCTAAGTATGTTTAATATGCGAAGAATACCCACACAATTGAATTTTCATATTTAACCGCCGACTACGTTATAGGTACTCGTATGTACATTATTATACATTTAACGACCACACCTCGTTGAACATATCGATGCAAACACCGAAGTTAAGCAACGTCGGGTATGGTCAGTACTTGCATGGGTGACCACCTAGAAACAGTGTGTGCTGATGAATGCCCTCGGAAGGCAATGGCAAACCACTGAGTATATTTGCCACTCAAATTTTCTTTGTGAAAAAGCGTCAGTAAGGTTGACTTAGAGTATTTATTTTCACCTTACATTGATGGTTTGTGAGAAAAATGTCGTAATCGTTGACTGTTCTATTTTATTTATTATAACCTGATAATTAAAATTTTGTAAGGTCTAGAAAAAACGTGCGTGAGATAAATTTTCCCTCAAATATATGTAGGTAGGTACCTACTTTATTGACAAAGAAAAAATTATTTAAAGCTTATTTTGAGGAAAAGTAGAGTATATATTTTATAATAAATTTTACTAAATCAACTTTCAAAGTGTGTTATACAAATAAGCATAACCTTGTGCTTGCAGTCAACACCATTTTTTAGGGGTCGCGTTCCAAACAAAACTGTCAAAATATTTTGCTTAAAAGTATGAAATAACATTGTTAAATGGTAAGTAAATTTAATTTGTTTATGACTCTTGGTGTTTATATAAACATTAGTGTATCTATAAGTAGCTTCTCATTTGTTGTAATGCTTTTACCTCTTCATTTCAAAATTTATCAGCTTTAAACAGAGTTTCTTGATTTAAATTCTCGCAAAAGTAGACATCTACCTAAATTTCAATTTTTAAAAATATTTTCGGGCAGAATAAACATTTTTGTAAATCAGGTTAATTCATTTAATTTTCTAGCACTTTTAATATTCGGGGTTATATGAAAACTTATGTGTTTAGTTTCTATTTTGTTTTTCTCAGTTCGGATTAACTATTTGATCAAACAACAAAATGGTTTTCGGGTTTTTTGGGATGTTCCCTAGCAGTTTTCTTTGGTAAAGTTTTATTTTCAACTAATTATCTGTTAACATTGTTGGAGCCTTTAAATTACATTTTTTAGATTTAAGTATTGTGTAGCTTTAGTTAGATGCAAAATTAATCCTCCGAATATCATCAACTTATGTTATAGCTGCTGCTGTATTTTTAAACAGTGGTTAAAAATATATTTATCAGACATCATCAGAGACGACTTCAAAGACTAGTGGCAACTTACAGATAATGCAACAACTCACAATAACTCCTAAACGTAAAACTTTGCCATCAATAGGCATGGATGCAAAATGATGATAATGTTTTGTATCCTCCTACTATGTCGAAAATCATAAATACTGGACAATTGATAGTCCCTTTATTAATCTTATTTTTAAAGGGGTAGACATTGATCCAACCCAATCCATAGCAGGTGGTAGTGGAATTTTCCTTTATGTAATAGTCAAGGATTTTTTCACGCCCGAGGAGGTACCACCCCATACATCAAGGGGCCGGTGAAGTCCCAACGGACGTTTCCGGTTCTGGTGTATGATTCGGTTTCCCTTATAAGCAAAAATGATGATGGCTCCTCCTTGTATAAAATATTCCGGAGGCAAAATACCCCTCCATTCGGATCTCCGGGAGAGGGGTGTACAGGGGGCGCCAACATCAAGATTTAACATATCCTTTTCGAATATATGTGGCCTAAATTCTAACCTGAACTCCGTCCTCCATTTCCTCCAGGCTAACAGGCCCCAACTCCTCTTCCTCACCGAAACCCAAATCAGTGCCAAAACAGCCACTAATCACCTTAATTTCCCGGGGTATGAGCTCCTTACTGCCTTTAGATTGCATGGAGGCATGTGCGCATACGTCCGTAGCAATCTACCCTGCACTAGACTTCCCAATTTAGAAGCTGGAAGAAAAGACATACTATGGATAAAACTCTCTCTCAGGGCTGCAACTAAATTCATCTGTTGCATTTACCGGTCACCTTCTGACAACAACTTTGTCCAGCTCTTTGACTACCTTTCTGAAAAAAACGACTATCTGATTTCTGAATATCCTTCCTCCGAGGTCACTATTCTTGGCGACTTCAATGTCCATAATAAGGAATGGCTAGGATCTTCAAAAACCGATCCACAAGGAAGAGCAGCGGAAGCCTTTGCAGTCAGCAATTCTTTGGCCAATATGGTTCAGCAACCTACTTACTTTCCTCGTATCCCAACACACAGCTCAAATCCCTTGGATCTCCTTCTTACTACAAACCCTGAATGCTATAAGATATCAGTCACCGCCCCCCTTGGTCGCTCAGACCACGGCATGGTCACTGCTTCCTGTGCAATGCAACCCGAGGTCACACAGTCATCACACCCACGTATCGTTTGGCACTACAACTCCGCAAACTGGGACGAAATGCGGGATTACTTTTCCTCATTTCCACGGGCGTCTGTCTGCTTCTCTCATCCTGACCCCTCTGATATCTCACAAAACGTCACCGAAATTATCCAAGCTGGCATGGAATTATTTATTCCACGTACACAGAAAACCTCTTCAGCCACTCAAAAGCCCTGGTTCTCTAAATCCTGTGACAAGGCCAGACTTGAAAAGGTCAAAGCTCACAAAACGCTTCTACACAATCCCAGTCAAGAAAATCGTCAGGCATTCAACGACGCAAGAAACCGATATGTCCGCATTCTTTCTGAGGCAAAAAACTCGTTTAATAACCACATCAAAAACAAAGTCCTCTCAAGCTCCAACGGCGGCAAACCCTTCTGGACTCTTGCTAAGTCTATTGGGAATAATTTCTGCACGAGCACGTTCCCACCTCTTGTCTCAGGGGACGAAATTGTTTCTACCGCCCTGGGCAAGGCTGAACTTTTTGCTTCGTTGTTCGCCGGAAATTCTACTCTCAACCCACCTCCAAATGTTCAACCACCAACAGTCCCCAATGTCGCGCATAAAATGACTGATATCATTTTCAAAACTAAAAAGGTACGAAAGATGCTCTCTTCTCTTAATACCAGGAAAGCCTCTGGCCTTGACGAGATCCCAGCAATTGTTCTCAAAAAATGCGCACCAGAACTTGCTCCTGTCCTGACTCGTCTGTTTCAGATATCTTACAATAAAGGCATATTCCCTAGTAACTGGAAAACTGCTCGAGTACAACCCATCCCCAAAAAAGGATCCAAAGCGCTTCCTAGCAACTACAGGCCTATTTCTCTCCTTTCAGTCATCTCTAAAGTGATGGAAAAGTATATAAACACCGAACTACTAAAATTCCTTGAAAAACACAGTCTAATCCACGACAGGCAGTATGGATTCCGTCAGCGCAGATCGACTGCCGACCTCCTTTCCTTTGTCACCCATTCTTGGAACAAGTCTATGGAACAACACGGTGAATCCCAGATTGTTGCTCTAGACATATCCAAAGCATTCGACCAGGTCTGGCACGCAGCGCTGCTTAATAAACTTCCGGCCTATGGCCTACCACCAAAACTTTGTACCTGGACAGCAAATTTCCTCTCCAATAGGAGCATATCTGTTGTTGTGGATGGCCATTCCTCTAAACTGTATCCAATTATTGCAGGAGTTCCTCAAGGTTCAGCTTTAGCCCCTACTTTGTTTCTTCTCCACATCAATGACCTCCTCTCTAGCACATCCAACCCAGTTCACAGTTACGCGGACGACAGCACCCTCCACTCAAATATACAATATTCTAAGCCTGTCTCTTTAGCCCAATTAGATGAGGATCGCAGACTCATGGAGGGTTCTGTCTCCGTGGACCTCCAAAAAATATTAGACTGGGGAAGTAGAAATCTTGTACAATTCAACCCCACCAAAACTAAGTCTTGCTTTCTTTCTCACAAGAGATACAGCAGCCCTAGACCCATCACAATGAACAACCAAGTTATTCAAAGTAATGAGTCCTTCTCTCTTGTTGACATTTCTGTGGATCGAAATCTTAATTGGCACCAACATGTTACATCAATTGCAGAAGCGGCTGCTAAGAAATTGGGTTTCCTCTTCCGGGCTCGCAAATACTTTTCACCAACTAATCTCTATACCTTATACACTTCACAAATAAGGCCAAACCTCGAATACTGCTCCCACATCTGGGGTGCAGCTGCCGCTTCTACACTCGCTATCCTGCACTCCATTCAAAAGAGAGCTATACGTCTCATCGGTGACCCTACCCTCAACCAAAGGTTTCCATCCCTTGCCCACCGACGTGCCGTTGGTGACCTCTCTCTCTTTTATAGATATCTGCACGGGCACTGCTCAGAGGAGCTTTCCTCCATAATCCCCCCACCTGCTGCCCCCAGCAGATCTACCAGGGGAACAGAGCGAATGCACCCTTTTAATGTCCAGGTCACCAGACATAGAACATCTTGTTATGCCCGCTCTTTTGTCCCGAGGACTTCCAAGTTGTGGAATTCCTTGCCGGCACATGTTTTTCCTTCTCCCCCGAACCTCCAAACCTTCAAGTCCAGAATTAACAAGCTGCCTCTTTCCTCCTTGTCAACACCCACGGTACGATAGTATTTAGGCTGTAAGCCCTCGTGGTGTGTTGTTGACATTAAAAAAAAAAAAAATATGTATAAAACCATGATATATTATATTATGTTCTGCAACTATTAATAACAATGAAGTACAAGACATTTTGAAAAAAATATCTGAATAAGTCTATGTGAATATACCACATTAGAGTTTACCTCCTTTAACTTTTTGTTAATATTGAAGCAAAATTTTAGATTTTTTTAATCGTTACTCGAATATAATTAGGCATAGGTATGATAAGTAAGAACTTCTTTTTAGTTTTCGTATAATAATTGTAAATCAGCATTTTATACTGAGAGATAAAAAATTAACTTTGTCAATCTTGGTCATTCATAATAAAACGACTGTCTAAGCTAGTATTCTGCATTTATGTCAAATCATTTTTGTTAATAAATTTTTAAGTTTGGGTGATGTTAGGATTATGATTTTACAGCACAAAATAGAAATGATCAAAAGCTATCTTTTTAATTAGTGTGCTACTTAATGTAATTTGGAAACAGAGGTCAGCTTTCATGTAAACACTTGTCGAGAACACTTCTCGGGCAAACTTTGACAGAATTATTTTATAGGATGATACCTAAAAATTGAAACGAACATTTACCATTTAATTTCTAAGTTTGATAAATGTACTTTTTGATGACAAATTTCAAATCAGACAATGAAATTTATTATAGAAGGTGGTCAATGTAGCAAAGAAGTTAGAAAAAGGATCGCGGTAGCAAAGTAACATTTAGTAGACAAAATTAGCTATTTAACCTGAATCTCCAGAAGGGGCTCATCAAGTCATGCGAATGAAGTATTATAACGTATAGAGCCAAAACAACCAATAAAGTTCTAATCAGGTGTTGTGAATCATTTATTTATTCATTTAACGACAGTGTCATTTACAGTAAATCATACAATATACTGACATAAAAAAATAAAAAGCAATAGACAGAGAGTTTTTTAATAACCTATTAAAGACATGTACACATAGATACGTAATAAATGTTTTTTTATATTTGTGATACCTAAAAAAATAAAAATACTTTTAAATAGTACAAAATGTTTACATGACATAGTATATTAAGTAAAACACTGAATTTTTTCCACTAAATGGACCTACCGATTTGTTAAAACTTCTAGATGTGGACTGGAATTTGTAATGAGCACACGTAAGTACACTTGGAGAAACCCAAATCACCGCAATATATAGTTTTAAAGACATAACGATAACATCGTTAGCTTCATCAGATGATGAATATTCTGAAAATTCATCATCTGATGAAGCTAACATTGCTAGCGAAACAATCGTTAGGTCTCCAAGTGTAGTTATTAAAACTTCTAGAATAGCTTAATTTCACAATTGGTCGTTTAAGGTCAAAATACATGTATTGCAGAAAACTTGCAAGACGGCTTGTATGAGAAGTATAAGAAAGACATTAAATATTTTTACATGGAAGGCGAATTTATTGTCTAATAATCCAATTATCATAAACTAAGTAGCTCAGTTCAAAATGCAAGTCGCGTAAGGTGTTATAAATATCTGTATAATTTACAAGCAAAGTGCCGACTGCATTGTCAATGTAATAAAAATATGCTCCGCCTTCCTTCGGCTAAAGTCTATAGGGGTATCCAAGGGCCTTCTTATCTTTAGATAATTTACAACTAGACCTTTAACAAAGACAGCAAAACTGTATTATAACTTGGTACCTACCTGACGAAAACTAAAGCTGTAAAAAGAGTGGACCTTATTCCCTCATTTCCTTTGTTTAAATTAAACAGATCAATGTTTTTCATTTGAGGCTATATCCACAGCATGTGTGCTATACCTTGTTTTAAAGCGAGTTTTTGTGAAAAAATTAACTATTGACGAGATTTCAATTGTCATGCTATCCAATACTTTTTTCAAATTAAGGCACAAGTGTCTAGAATTTATATTCAAGATATGTTTGTCTTTTATCACACAGATAACTCAAAAAATAATGGGCCGGTTCTGATAAAATTTGGTAGGTACCTTCCTTTTGTAAGTGGCTTTGATAAGTTTGGTATCCAGAAAAATCAGCCGAGTTTTTCCAGGAAAATTTTGAGCTTCCTTCGAAAAAAAATTTATCTCCGAGAATAGCAAAGCTCCAGACCTAAATTTGGTATGCAAATTTATATTACGCAAAGTATAACATAATATTAACAAAAATTTGGATTTATAAGTTAAAACAAAAAAAGTTATAGGCAATTTAAAAAACAAATTTAGGTGCCAGTGATGACTAGAGAAATGCAATAAGGTCAAGAAACAGCAAAAAAATTACTTTGAAATTTTCATACATTTTCTTTGTAAAATTTCAAACTCGCGATTTGACACGTCAAAACTGACAATTTTTAGACAAAGAACCTGAAGCGAATACTGGTTATGTAGAGGAAATGTTGTAAGTAGTTAATTTGACAAAGCCTTAAGTATCAGCTTTAACCGCCATTGTACGTTTTATTAAAATATTCGCAGAAAATTCATTTTAGACAGACCCTTTTTTGATGCTTTAATAGTCTATAACTTTTAGCGAATGTTCGTAGAAAAAATTCCTTATAGGGAGACCGCGACTTTTTAATTGTTTTTTCCTGTTAAAATTAGTAAAAAAAAATAGGAGAGACATGCCCGCGTGTAGCAAACATATGCGATAAGTAACCGAGTGAAGAGTGGAACTTGTGATGAGCACTGATAAGTACACTTTGAGAACCCAAATCACCACAACACATTTTAGAAAACCTGACGATCGATTCACTAACCAAGTTAGCGTCATTATAGGAGAGAGAATTATTATCTCTTAAGTGTACTTATTATGTGATAAGTACCTAAGTGGAGATGTGTGATGAGCACTGATACGTACATTTTGAAAAACCCAATTACCACAACATATTTATAAGTCCTGACGATCATTTGGCTAACAAATATGGCATCATCAGAGGGTGTAAAAGCGTTCAGTAGCTAGTAAAACGATGGTCAGAGCTTAAAAATGTGTTGTGGTGAATTGGGTTCTCCAAAGTGTACTACTTTAAGTACCAACCTATTATATTTCCCCACTTTGTCATTTCTGATCTTTTGTAATGCCAGTGATAAAAAATCGTTGAAAAAATATAGAACGTAACAGTAAAAAATATTTATTTGGCAGTTCTAACAAACAATGTGAAATTATAAATATGAGTAAATACTATATCACTATATATATATATATATATATATATATATATATATATATATATATATATATATATATATATATATATATATATATATATATATATATATATATATATTGAAGCTATAATAAAAAATTTATTAACTTGCTAAGTGATTTTGCTTTGTTAGATATTTCTTAAATAAATAATTTAACTCAATCCGCCTTTGTTTTAGTGTTTACATTGAATGGTTTTGGGATTCTCTAATTAAAAAACATTTATTACCGTAAGACAACTTTTTTTGTAAGAATATTATTGTCAGAATATTGCAAACATATGTAGACAAGTATACACAATTTACTATTGGATTATAGATCAAGTGTTTTTTGTACTTTATATGAGCCAGACTTGTTTCTGTTTTGGATTTAAATACAATAATAGTATTTTATTGGTTACTATTTCCTACAAATTCAAGAAAAAAGAAAAACATATCAATTATTGATTATTGAAAAGGCAGACTTTATTTTTATTAACATTTTCCCAAGTGTAGTAGGTGCAAAAACTCAAAATTATTTAATATTTTTGAATATGACAAAATAGATATACCTATGTTTGTTAACACATTTGATTTAAAATAAAAGAATGTATGTTTTTAGACCACAATCATTACACATCAATTCAGATCAAATAGATATTTAGCATTCGGAAACGTCAAAGGAAACACGAATTGTTTACTTCAAAGTGCAAAGCAAATTATGTAAAATTAAAACTACAGGATTTTGTAGGTTCAGTTTATTATTTATTTTTTTGATGAAAGATGATTTTCTGAATCACATCTAGAGTAAGTATTTTCGCATAATGGCAATATTTTATAATCTTCTAGCTTATATTTAGTATATTTTCATTTTTCAATAATTCTGGCTTTCAAAGGTTTTATAAATAATACTCGGGTAGATTAAAATGTCGTGATTATAGAGACCACGGGTGCGATCACCGCGGTAAGATATTAAAAAAATCCATAATCGCACGTGATAAATTAAGTGATGCTTCAACATGATGAAAACATCGTTCTTCACTAAAAATGTTTCGCAGCAACTAAGATTTCATAGCTATGTGTAGATTCTTGTAAATATACTCACCTAACCTGATTATCTGATACTAATTAATTATCACTTAAGAAAAATTGTTATATACTGATATAAATAAATATACATACATATATACTACGTTTTTATTTACGTCCGGCATTCCAGTAAACAAAAAGCATCGCAGTTATGCGGTTAACATATTCTGCATTATAATTTTAACACAATTTTAATTTTTTGTATTCTTCGCTTTTTATTTTTGTCTCAAGAACATCTTTAGTCAAAAAAGCGACAAAAGTGTGGAAGCCACTGAAGGCTTTATATCTTAATAATGAAGGCTTTCTATCTTAATACTATTACTAGGTTCAAATACTAGTATGATATCAATTAACTTTTTCGGTATATTCTGAGGAGCAGGGGTTAAAAGCTATCCCAATTTCGTGTAGCATGTGATGATGGGCACGTTAAATATCCATATGGAGAAAGGTAGGGGTTTGACCATATTTCAAGCATAGTAAGGTTAAACTGCTCGCTGGCGTCGTGACAGGCCATAGACGCAGAAATACACCGACGTTCAGTAGACAACAAAAAAACGTACATACATTGTTTTTTATTAAGATTTCCAAACAGAAAAAACGTTTCATATTACGTGAAATTTTTGCTGCTTAGGAATGTTAACTTTTTTAACATGTACCTGGGTTTTAATTTTGCCCAAGTAGTCTTTTGATCCACCGGTCATACAACAAGTATTAAGTTCTTGCGCAAAGCATATCAAAGCATGATTATTAATAAAACAAATTGTTTTAACTTTTATTGACTAAACAACAAATTGATGCGGGTGTTCCACTGGGTTCGGTTTTGGCTTCAAGAGTTTTGTTTTGTATATTAATGGCTTCATATCAACAGCCAACTATTCGATTAACAACTTCGCTATTGTAGCACTATTAACAATACGTTCTAATTCACTGGCTCAGTATTTACTTCCAGCTCATTATTAATGAGAATTCTCAAAACCAACTTACTTATTTCCAGTACTGCAAAAGCAGCAGCAAACAAACTTAAGTTTCTCTTTTGGATTAAAAATGCATATTTTCACGCTGCGGCTTCTTACGTTGTAGAAAGCACAGAAACGTTCACAGTTGAAATGTTGCTCCCATATCTGAGGTGCTGCCCAAAGGTCACCTTGTCTCTCTTAGATTTAATAATAATTACACACGTAAATTAACTATGTGCCTTATAGAAGATTCATCTATTACGGTCACTCTCACTTCTCTATATTTCAGAAGAAATGTTGGAGATCTCTGCTCTTCTATTGACATGGCCTCTCAGAGATTGCTTCTTGGGTACCTTTACTTGCAACCTTTACTCGGCAAACTCATCTTAGCAAGAAAGCACACGTCTTCACTGGCCAATTAGCCACATGTCAAACAATTCGCTATAAATTCTCGTTCTTTTCGAGAGCATCTAAACTCACACACACAATAGTATTTTTCAACTATCTCCATTCAGAAAGTTAGCAGGATATTTATTTAATTAACAATGAAATGATCATGTATTATGAAAGCAGTGATATATATTATTTACTTTCTGGTGACACGAAAATATTAAAAGTTTTACTTTTTAATAACTTCGAAACAATCCATTAAAGCGTAAAAGTTTCGTGTATAGCAATATAGAGGCTGTTTTGTTAAAAAAGTCATATATAGACAAGTTTTCGCGAATTAGCATGTATAGCGGAAATATTTGGTGCTTAGTCTCATAAAAATTATGGAAATATTATAATACAAAATTTGTATTATAATTTTTACTCGGAGAGATATTATATTTGATTACATATAAACGTACCACCTTTATGTTTTAATTAATGGGGATGATATTGTTATTAAATAAATATTTCCTTGCTCTTTACTTTACGTTTTCAAAACAAAGGTGCAAATACTTTGCCTGGGAATACCAATTTTTTTATATGTATAAGGGATAATTATTTTAATTTTAGTAGTTTATTGTTTAGCGGTATAGAACATCTTAATTTAATGCAAATAAAATTTGTTTACCTATCTTAATTTACTTCTTTTCTTTATGCAGTCCTACAGTCACTATAATATAGAATTTATGCAGTATACTGTATATACCTCCCCTCACATTACTATATCCCCACCACAATTACGAATTTTAATAAGATTCGACAGATTTGAGGACCGGTACCCGAAACTGCAGAGTGTGTAAATTCAGATGGTCCTCGAATCTTCGACCCCGGTCCCGGAATCTTCGGCTGGTCCCGGTATCTAGCGTTTTGTGTAATTTCGGTCCCGGAATCTTAGGTTTTTCATATATATATATATATATATATATATATATATATATATATATATATATATATATATATATATATATATATATTTAAAAAAATGGCATTAACGTTGGGCTGTGAATGCTGAAGCAGAGTTAGAAGTTATACAGAGTGCAGGTTAAGCAAAAAATGAAATTTTCGAGTTAAAAAGTATTAATATAAGCTCTAGTTTCAACGATTTCTCGAGAAAGATAGACTCAAAGCCTTATTTGTTTACTTTAATGTCGGCCTATTTGCGCGACTATGGCCAATCACCGACGCCAGGGAGCAGTTTTACCTCAGTATCCTGGCAATCCTTGTAGGAATCTTTAACGTGCCCAACATCACATGTGCACGGGACCGACGGCTTTATACGCCTCTCGGAAGAACAAAACGTGCAGACATTCAACTTCCTCAAATATAATGCCAGAACCTCGGTGGGTGTTAATTTATTACAGTATGTACTGAATAAGTGCAAGGGAAACCCTGGGAATCGAACCCATTACCCTTCGGTTCAGAGGCAAACGTTCTCACCCCTGGACCACCGAGATTCTCGTCAAGCCTTAAGCACACAAATTAAATACCCTTAAAGGCAGAGACTATTACAGTTACCTTCATTTTTCTCGCTGGATGAAAGCAAACGTGGGGGATTTATGAGGTTTCATTTGTTCAGCGGTGAATAAATTTTAATTCTGATGAAGTTGCTTCTTTTCAAAACCACTGATAATGTGCAAATGAGAATTCACATTTTACTGTTGATACCAGTTATTTTAAAAAGTTGAATTTGTCAACGAATTGGAATAGAATTTTACGTTAGAAGGAAGACTATGAATATATCTCTAACAAGATTGGGCGCCTGCTCATGACACTGCATCGGTGAGGAACTCGTCAGTGACAGCGATTTCTTGGAAGTGGATAGATCAAAGGTTACTCAAATTCCTTTTAAGCAACAATGAACACTATTTAAAGATGACAAAAATTACACAACTTAAGAGATGAAAAAATTATGGATATCGAGTTTTTTTAACTATCCAGATATTGTGTATAAATTAGCTGGTTAATAAGTGAAAACTGTCGATAACTAGCAATGCAACATTGTAGCCTTCATCGGTTGTGTCACACAAGAAATTCGCAGTGCTGTTTCCTACCATCAAACTCAAATCATCGAATTAGCTAGAAGATCTCAACTTTGAATTCTCTTGCTCAAAGATTACTTAGTTTTTCTCTGACGAGATACACAATTAGGAGACGAACCAAATTATGGATATTGAGATTTGTAATTAGCCATATATTATAGATTAGTTACTAAGTATAAGTAAAAATGTTTATAAGTAACAATACGATTTGAAACATTTATCCATTGAGCCACCCAAGTAGTTCGCGGTGCTTCTATTCGTTTCTTGCACAACTATGAAGGAAAATATGCAAAGACGATAATTTTTGGAACGTCTGCAAAGTTCACGACTAATGACGGTAAAGCATTGCTGAACTGCTTCTTTATTTAGGGAAGGTCTACTGCGAGTAGCACATTGCTTACGAATTCCTGGCGTTATAATTGCATATGCAGAAGATAAGTCAGATGAGGTGTACAGCCATAGAAGAACGGGTTACTAATATACCTTTGATATATTATAGATATTTCAGAAGTAATTCTTTTGGTAATTATCCAGTTATTATCTTATTCATATAACATTGCGTCACGCTCATGGTCATATCGAGAGAATATTACAAATTCCCTTACATAGGCCTTAACTTCCAGACACATGAGCTCATTTGTCAGGTTCCTGAACTCTTCTGTTTCTGAGTAAGTTTTTTTTTAATTTCAACAACACACCACGAGGGATTACAGCCTAAATACTATCGTACCGTGGGTGTCGACAAGGAGAAAAGAGGCAACCTGCTAATTCTGGACTTGAAGGTTTGGAGGTTCGGGGGAGAAGAAAAAACATGTGCCGGCAAGGAGTTCCACAACTTGGAAGTCCTCGGGACAAAAGAGCGGGCATAACAAGATGTTCTATGTCTGGTCACCTGAACAGTAAAAGGGTGCATTCGCTCTGTTCCCCTGGTAGATCTGTTGGGGGCAGCAGGTGGAGGAACTATGGAAGAAAGCTCCTCTGAGCAGTTCCCGTGCAGATATCTATAAAAGAGAGAGAGAGGTCACCAACGACACGTCGGTGGGCAAGGCACGGCAGCCTTTGGGTGAGGGTAGGGTCACCGATGAGACGTATAGCTCTCTTCTGAATGGAGTCCAGGATAGCGAGTGTAAAAGCGGCAGCAGCACCTCAGATGTGGGAGGAGTATTCGAGGTTTGGTCTTATTTGTGAAGTATATAAAGTATATAGATTAGCTGGTGAAAAGTATTTGCGAGCCCGGAAGAGGAAACCTAATTTCTTAGCAGCCGCTTCCACAATTGATGTGACATGTTAGGGACAATTGAGATTTCGATCCACAGAGATGCCAACAAGTGAAAAGGACTCATTACTTATAATAACTTGGTTGTTTATTGTGATGGGTCTAGGGCTAGTGTATCTCTTATGATAAAGAAAGCAAGAGTGTGATTTGGTGGGGTTGAATTGTACAAGATTTCTACTTCCCCAGTCTAATATTTTTTGGAGATCCACGGAGATAGAACTCTCCATGAGTCTGCGATCCTCATCTAGTTGAGCTAAAGAGACAGGCTTAGAATATTGTATATTGGAGTGGAGGGTGCTGTCGTCCGCGTAACTGTGAACTGGGTTGGATGTGCTAGAGAGGAGGTCATTGATGTGGCGAAGAAACAAAGTAGGGGCTAAAGCTAAACCTTGAGGAACTCCTGCATTAATTGGATACAGTTTAGAGGAATGGCCATCCACGACAACAGAAATGCTCCGGTTAGAGAGGAAATTTGCTGTCCACGTACAGAATTTTGGTGGTAGGCCATAGGCCGGTAGTTTATTAAGCAGCGCTGCGTGCCAGACCTGGTATAAGTGTTACTAGATCGGTTATTGTCATGCTATTGGGGCTTGCTATTTAACTGGCTTAAATTATTTAAACTACAGATGGAAAATCAGTATTTAGTGTTTCAGTTGGTAATGGTTATAGAAAACCTAAAATTATCAAGTAGGCTGTAAGCCTACCTGCTCTCAAGCAGCACATGTGCGACTCATATAAATTCTGCCTACATACCTACATGTTGTAGCATTCTTAGGGCTTCATCAAACTGTCATTCAGGGATTTGGCTTTTTATTTTAAGCAGCAGAAACTACATTCCTCATTGTTTGACAATTTAATATCCAGCCAAACCAGATTGAATTCAAATACAATTACGTACGTAAATTTCAAGCAATAATTTTTAATCACGTTGACATTAATTAGCTTTGTGTAATAAATAAGCAAGTGAAACAATTTGCAAATCATTTTCATTCACTTGTTTTTATTTTGACAGAGAATTAATTTAAGCTACGTTCCCGGCCCGAGTTGATGTAGTTGAAATTCAGCACATTTAATTTATTCATTCTCATCTACAGTATTTGTTTCTTGAGCGTTCATTATTAGAAGATCATAAATTAATTCAGGAGATTAATTTATTAACAGAGTGGGTTTTGGCCTAAAGCAACGGTATTTTATTGTGGTTATGTTCTGACCTTTGACCTCAAATTCGGGCAGCATTTCACATTTGGAGAATTACTCATTCGTAGTTCATTGTTTATATTTTGTAAAAACATAACTCCAACTGTTTGAAACGTATATATTTGTTAAAACACTCTGGCTTGTTACCATAAAAGTATTAATAATAATTTTATTATCAATATGATACACAGTTCTAAAACCCAACAAATTTATTAATTTACTGTGCTTTTGTATACCTTGGGAAAGCATTTAATAAAGTGGATAACAATGTTTCGCATAATAAAAATGTTCGGGACGCAGCAAGTGCATTACAGTAGTGAATTTTCATAAGAATTGTATACTATTAGTAAGATATATTATTATATTGAAACTAATTATTTAAATTTAAAAGGACCTGGGAGACCGGTATTAAAGGGTTGGGTCAAAATAAAAATTCAATTATAGCCTCCACTCTACTGTATGCAATTAACAACATCACGAATTTAGAAGAGATATTCCTCAGATACTTTGCCCCTCACCATGGTCAAAACGAAGTAGACTTGGCCCATAGCGCGATTCCCAATACTCAAAAATTAGCTGGTGATATTATGGTTCCCACGCAACTCATTTCAGTATTTCGTATGACGAGAAGAAAGAATCCCTATACATTTGTCCGCTTAAGCTACAATTACTTTAGCTTTTAAGATGTTTTCGCAAAATCTTCGACTTCTCTCCATACGTACAGATAATAGAAATTCAGACAAAAGCATAAAGTGGAATGATTTGGTTGAGTTTGCTGTAAAGAAAACTGAGCCGATAAAGATTTATTTTAGGAACAACCATTTAGAAACTCAGTACAGGTCAATCAGCTTAAAAGGGCAAACATATGCTTCAGTTATGCACAATTATATACCCAGGCTTTACAAAGAACCACCTCCAGTGGTGCAACACCAGTTGTGAAAGAAACAAAACACACGGGCGTTTATCGCTCATTACCTCATTAGACAGCACATTTTCGTTTTTGTCTGTAAAATATAACTCAACTACGATTTGTTTATAAGTATAGATTAAACTACTGCATGATATTATGTAGTTTCATTAACCTAAAACTTTCCATATACGACATGAGGAGTAAGTAATAATGAAAATTCACAAAATACTAAAAGTAAATAATAAATACCTTATTTTTAGATTCTAGGGTATTAGTTGAGTCTTATTTGTTTATGGCGTATGTAAACAAAGAAGAAGAAGATAACCTTGATTCGACTCCTCCCACTGACAGTATGCAAAATGACAAATGACAATGACAAATAGCTAACTGGCGTTGTCAGATTTAACTAGGAGAGGGCGATGGGTTTTAAATACCTTGAAGAATTGGAAGCTTAATATTTATGCATAAGAAAACGTAATTCTAGATTGCCTTTAAACAAATGAAATTACTTTAATTAAAAATTTTATTTATTGCTAGTAGTTTTCTGATATCTTCAAATTCAGATGACAGTTTTGGCAAATGGCAACCCTGTTGATTTTTTATTGTAACATATGTAGCCTGTTCGATTGAAGTTTAATTTGGAGCATTTGTTTGCAATAGCAGCGCAACCCCGATATATCTCTCTGACCTTGTCTAACACTATAGGCACCCATTCGGAGGTAATTTCAGGTTATATCGTAAATTATTTATTTTTTATTTGGTTATAACTCAGAATTTACTAAACCGATTAAGTTCAAATTTGGTATAGATGACAACTGATACGATATCAACGTGCGCGTTTTAGTTTCATACTTCTAGTCATTTAGAAGATATTGCGTTTTTAAACACTTTTTTGCATTGTTTTCTGAAAGTATGCGAGTGTCAAAACTGTCTAACGAACTCATCCAAGCTATTAGCAAAATGAAAAGAATTGCCAAATTTCGTTTCGATTGGCGAATAATTTTTTGAGTTATCGGTTGGATACATATATATATATATATATATATATATATATATATATATATATATATATATATATATATATATATATATATATATATATATATTCTACAACTGACGGCTTTCCCACAATTTTTTGATAAATAACACTATTACTGTCAAAAATTTTAATACTAAAGAGATGAATGGGTTTTTTTTCAAGAAATTATAATACAATATGGTCTTTCTGCAGCAAAATATCTCAAAAACTAGTGACAACTTGCAATTTTAGGTCCTTAAATGTTTGAAAATATTATTAAACTAAAATTGAAAGAAAACTATTTTGGAGTGTAAAATGGTTGGGAAGTTCAAAGAATGTAGAGGAAATATTGGAGGTGCTAATAACGGAAGATTGGTCGAATAAATTGTAAATTTGAAATACCGAAATTTTATAGCAAGAAATGTCAGTGTCTATAGGATTTTGATAGTTTCCAGTTTAATATTTTAACCAAATCGCATCAATTACAGCCAGAAGTTTGTAACTTCTATGTAACATGCACTGTATAATTTTAATGCATATAAATAAATAAATACATATATAAACTTTTTAACTGACCTTGGATTTGGGTTCTAGGGGCCCTAATTCCCGCTCATTTGAAGAAATTTTCCAAAAATCTTACCATTGATACCCCTCTATTAGTGAATTTTCTTAATGAAAATTCACTAAAAAGTCGGGACGCAGCAAGTGCGGTATGGTAGCAAATTTTCATAGAAATTTTTTAAGGATAAATGTGTTTTATTGATAAGTAGCTTTATAGTAGAAACCATTACTATATTCCATCAAAATAACTTTATTGTTTGAGAAAGTACAACAATTTCCCGCAAAAATTGGTGTGACTTTCCTGACCAACGAACTTATTTAAGCAATTTACAAAAGATATAATTATTTACAGAAAGCTTTTTGACAGAGATAAACAAAATTATATCTAGATGAAAATATACAAACAGTTTGCTTTACAAAAATTCTCCATTTTTTACGAAGATTGGATAAGTAATCTTACACGAAAATTATAAAAAAAATTCTTGCGAAAGTTTGAAAAAGTGTTTTACACAAAAATTTGCTAACCAATTTTCGAAAACAATTTCTTATACGTGAATTCGCAAACACTTTTACTTCCACAACGTTAAACGTATGATATCGATGACAGAAGTTTCAACAAAAAAAATATTGATTAAACGACGTAAAACGTGTCAAAACATAAAAAACATGATTCGGGAACGATTTTTTTTTGTCTGTCCGTCTATCGGTCTGTATGTCTGCCGGATAGTAGCCACGATAGGTTTAAAACGAATCGAGATATCCTTTTCAAATTTGGTATACAGTTAGAACTCGACAAACGAACGGTATGGATTATTTTTGCGTAAAATTGCTCCAGGGCGTAGGGGATGAATGGGTGATTTGACGAAAATTGACATTTTTTCGTTAAAACTCGACTAGTAAACGGTTTCGGGTTTGTTTTCAATTTCATCAAATATCTGGTATTCTGTGCTGAAAGTAAATTAGTGGTAGAATGTGTGGGGATAGAATATCGGTGACAGAAATTTCGAAATTTGTTGTGCTAAAACTACGTAAAAAGTTTCAGAACATATACAAAAGTTGATTCTAGAACGATTTTTTTTCTCAGTCCGTCGGTCGGTCTGTCGGCCTGTCTATCTGTTAGTAGGCCCAATAACTTTCGAAGGAACTGCGATATAACTTTACAGGGTACAAGAAAAAAAATAGTTTCTTTGTGGTCACGTCGTGGACCCTAAATCCATTTTGTGAGAATGCCTTTCTAAGGAGAGTAAATTATCACAGCTCTGTGGAAGTTATGAATCAATTTGCAGTACTATCTTGCGTTAACTTTTAGATTCGTAATTAACAGCATTTCACAAAAAGTTGATACAAATTTGTACAAAACGCTGAAAAAAGTTTCCATGAAAAATTAATACATATTTTCTGTACGAAAATTTGCTGATGAAATACATAAAATTTTGAAATTATATACCAAATCTGTATGAAATTTAAACAAAAGAAAAAGTTTTTTTTAACTTTTCACGGAAATTTGAATCAGTGGATTTAATGGAGCGACAAATGCTCATATTTACATGTCACAAGCTGTCAGAATGAAGAAAAGATTATTTAAGTCTGTTACTTAGGAAGCCTTACACAAAAGTTAAAGCAGTTGCCTTTCCCGTTTAAAACGTAAAAAGTGTGGATGCAGCAAATGCGTTATGGTAGTGAATTTTCATAGAAATTATCTGCCAATTAACATTTTTTCAACATGGAGATTTAAATTTTGGTGTGTACTTTATTTGTTGTAACGTAAACCTACGTACCAAATTTGGTTACCATAGCCTTGTTATTTTCGGAGATAATTTTTTGTTGTTGAAAAAACACATAAAATTTTCCTGGATAACCTAGTTCGATTTTCCTGACCAAGCCACTTATAGAATAAAAGTATCTGAAAACTTTCAACGAAATCGGCCCATTCTTTTTTGTTATGAGTGTAATACACACACACACACACACACACACACATACACACACACACACACACACACACACACACACACACACACACACACACACACACACACACACACACACACACACACACACACACACACACACACACACACACACACACACACACACACACACACACACACACACACACACACACACACACACACACACACACACACACACACACACACACACACACACACACACACACACACACACACACACACACACACACACACACACACACACACACACACACACACACACACACACACACACACACACACACACACACACACACACACACACACATATATATATATATATATATATATATATATATATATATATATATATATATATATATATATATATATATATATATATATATATATATATATATATATATAGAAATTGAAATTGACCCCGGATATGGGATCTTGGATCTTGGGGTCCTAGTTCTCGCACATTTAAAGAAATTTTTTCAAAATTCAAGTCGGGATCTCCCCATTAGTGAATTCTTTTACGAAAATTCACTAATACATGCTGCTCCATTTGAAAAAATGGAACCCTTATTTAAGAGCGCCCTGTACATGGTATCCAGATTTTTTCGACGATTTATATAAACGAAAATCTTTCCGAATGCGCCATTTTCATGGGACTTTTATATTTACTGGTGAAAACACCGTATCACATGTTTGATATGTGTCGAAAACGTGAATAGTTACAAGACAATGGAATAACTTAAAAACGATGCACCATATTGAATTTTTGGGTGTGCAAGCATTCATTATAGTCCGATGGAAAATGCTACAATTCAATCATATAAGGACTGTTTTATTAAAAGAAAGAAGACTTCTTTTACCAACGCTTATGGGCCAGCCCTACAAAATAATTTTATAAGATGCAGCTCGAGACACTATAATTAACGTGTATAATTTTTTTTTTCATATCCTGTATAATACCTGATATATTACCATAGAAATATGCCACTTGTATATACGTAAACATAAAAAACTGAAACTGACCCCGTATGTGGGTTCTATGGGGGTAGTTCGCGCTTATTTAGATAAATATTTTCGAAATTCAATACTCGCGGTCTTCTCAATAACGAATTTTTTCTACAATAATTCGCTAAAAATTATAGACTTTTAAACAAAAAACACACAATAATACAATAGATGTTCTTATCCACAAAAAATACTCAGGTTTCGTGCGTTTTTCTGTTCACCAGTGATACCCAATTTCCTTTTAAATGCCTTTAAGTTTCTTCTCTCAACTTGTTGCTCTAAATCTTGACAAATTGTTTCTTTATTAAATGTAAACCAGTCTACCAAATTTGGTTGCAATTGCGTTGTTATTTACAAAGATATGATTTTTTTCCGAAAGAAAACCCAACATTTTCTTGGAAAAACCTGATCCGATTTTCCTGGCTAACGAACTTGTCCAAGCCACTTACAAAAGGGAGGTACTGCCAAATTTTGAAAATTCGACCTATTATTTTGTAAATTATCGGTGTGATACCTATATATATATATATATATATATATATATATATATATATATATATATATATATATATATATATATATATATATATATATATATATATATATATATGTTGGTGTGTGTGTGTGTGTTTGTGTAAATATATATATATATATATATATATATATATATATATATATATATATATATATATATATATATATATATATATATGTTGGTGTGTGTGTGTGTGTTTGTGTAAATATATATATATATATATATATATATATATATATATATATATATATATATATATATATATATATATATATATATATATATATATATATATATATATATGTCACAACGATAACTTAAGAAAATATGAGCATGATTTTGATAAAATTCGGTGTGTACCTTCCGTTTAGAGGGGGCTTAGATAAGTTCGTTAGCCAGGAAAATCGGACTAATTTTTCCCAGAAAATTGTGTGTAGTCCTTCGGAAAATTTGTATATCTCCAAAAATAATAAAAATACGGCAACCAAATTTGGTACACTGGACTATATCATAAAAACTAAAATATGTACCGAAATTTATATTTCTAAGTTAAAACGAAAAAAGTTATATGCATTTAATGTTAAAAATATTGGGTTGCTCTGGAGGCTAAATGGGGTCACAAGACGAAAATTTTTTGTATGATAAACACAGTTGACGCAATTTTATAAACAAAAAAAAAACCATTTCGGATTAAGGAATCGAAAAATATTAAAATAGTAAAATAAGCTTTCCTACTCAAAAAAAAACATGATTCTAATAAGGCGTAATATAATAGTGCATAATAGTCCATGGCAACAATAATATATGTCATATTTAACTGACAAATTATTTTCACAAATGTCAGATCTACTTTCAAAGTGACATGTAAATAAATATTTTCTTTTCCGACATGTGTAATACAAATATAGGTATGCTATTCTTCTTATATCTATCTTTATCTTTGGCCATCACAATTTTACTCATAGAGTTAGATATAATTTGGTGTAGTTTTCTCTTCCTCTAGTTTTTGAATTGGATTATATCATAAAAACTAAAATATGTACCGAAATTTAGATTTCTAAGTTGAAGGAAAATAGTTAAAGGCATTTAATTTAAAAAATTCCAGTTGCTCAAAATTTAGTATGTAACATATAATAAATATCTGACTTAATATAAATATGTAGCTTAAGTTTGAATGTTTAAAACACAACATAGGCTTAATTCAGCTTGAAAAGAATAATTTTTATGTGACAAAGACAAAACATACTTCAAGTAAAAAACTGTAGCGTAAAGAAAGATAATTACACATGACTTTAAGGCGCCATGTTCTGAAAACAATAGAAAGCTTCCATATACCTTTTTGATACCGTGCATCTTGAAATGTATATTTTTTTGAATTAAATACAATTTTAACTAATCAAAAATTAAACGCATTTAGATTTTTATTATATGTTACACTCCAGCGAGGACCACGAGGAGGTATTTGAGCTCCCTCGCCACCTGAAAAAAAAACAAAACACCCACGAAATTAGCACAAAACATAATAAAATACACAAATAGCAAATGCATTTTAATTAAGAACCTGAAAAATAATTAGTTTCCTAAAAAATATTATATAAGGCCTGAAATATAAAAATTATATTACACCTGCAAAAAAAAAAGTTAGTAAATTCAACAAAAAAATATTAAAGAAGTAGCAAAAATGATATTAAATCTAAAAATAATAAGCAATAAAAAGCATTGAGTAACAAATGCAATTGGCGAAAAATATAATCACAAAAATACAAAACTCACCGGAGCTGAAAAAGGATAAATATTTAGTAAAAACAAAAAAAGTTCCCTTTTGCTGAAAAAAATTAATTAGCCTTAGATACAGAGACAGTTACAAAAGAAAATAATACATAAATAAACACAAAATGAAAACGATTTACCAATGCCAAAAGAAAAATAATTGTCGCATACAAACAACAAAATGTCGTACATAAAAAGAGTACTCATATAATGTTAGATCGATATTACCGAAGACAAGTAATCTAAAAGGCTCTTATGCATTAAACATGTATTACCTGAGCTCATCGTTAAACAGAAACCAAAAATATATATTTTCCCATTGGGTTAATATTTATGTTACCACTATCATCTGCCAAAAGATAATTCGGTCTTCTGTTTGGCGTCTAAAATAAAAAAGCAAAGATTAAAATGAAGCAAATATCACGAATACTATGACAACAGAGGTATACCAAATACTTACCTGATTACCTGACTCATTGTTAAAATTCCCATATTATTTTCGGAAAAATAAACACTACATATTTTTAACACATTACCACAGCGCGAACCGAATACGCATTACGCCAGTATCCGATTTCTCGATTTGTGCGAATTCTCCGCTAAAATTAAATAAAAAACACCAACCTCAACTGGGCGCCCTTAAGGCCAACTGTATCCCACGTCGCAGCTACAATCTCTTCACTCTTCAATACTTACTCTGAAACAAAGAAACGACTTTAAGTAAAAAATATTTTATCTTCATGAAAATTCTCTAAAAATATATGAAGAGTAAAGCTGGAATAAAAAAAAGCTACCAGAAAACTTTAATAGCGTCACTTCTTGCACACGTAAGAATATGTTAGTTAATTTTGTGAAAACTATTAACGACTTAAAAACACACAAAAAATATTGCATAATTGTAAAAAAGTAATAATAGCAGGTCTGTGACTAATAGCATAAGTTTAAAAAAAAACAAAATTATATTTCAAAACTATACCACACAAGACAGCTAAAAAAAAAAAAACTCTGGACGCAGCACGTGCGTTATGGTAGTTGATTTTCATAAAAATGTTTTTATTGCAAATATGTGTGTTTTCTGTTTAAGAAAGCAGGCATCAATTTTGGTTACCAGTAGTATAACCTATATAGTAAAAACAATGTGCCATGTTTCATAAAAATAACTTTTTGTGAAAATGTACAAAAATTTCCAAAAGTAAACTTAAAGTGTTCCCGGAAAAACTCGTTTCTTGGTCAGCCTTATAGGTTAATAGCAAATTGGGCTATTCAAATATGAAGCATTTGATCAAAATTCGCTACCATAACGCACTTGCTGCATCCAGAATTTCTTTTCTTACAAACATGCATTATATTTCGATTTAAAATGCAAAAATGCAATAACATAAGGCGTGTTTGATTAAAAAAAAAGAAAATTTGTATCAACAACGACTTATGGCCCACCCTGTGATTGTAGAATTATTTTTTTAAGATGTAGCTCAAGACACCCTATCATTTATATATACACATCTTGTATAATAACGGATATATTGAGCTTTATTGATTTTCTACTAAAATTCGACAAAAATTATATACCATTAAACGATAAACTCTATAGCTAAGGCTACTGCCAAGCATCAGAGAAAGGGTCTATTTGAAATGAATTTTCTGGAAACATTTTAGTAAAATGAAGGACAATGACGGTTGAAACGAAGACTTCAGGGTTTGTAACACATTCTTCTTGAGACATTTGTTTTCCATAGCCCGTATTAGATTCAAGTTATTTGCCTAAATGTTGCCAATTTTGACGTTTTAAATCGCACCTTTGACGTTTTGAGGAAAACCCCAATTTATTTTTCTTTAAATGCCTATAACTTTTTTTCTTTTAACCCACATAGCCAAGTTTTGGTATGTAACTTACCTATAAGGATATAAACCCTCGTAGAAAATTTGGTTGCCCTTACTTTGTTAATTCCGGAGATATAATTTTGTTTCGAAAGAAAACACAAAATTTTCTGAGAAAACCTGGGCAGATTTTCCTGGCTAACGAACTGATCCAAGCCATTTGCAAAATGAATTTATCCACCAAATTTAATCAAAATCGGCCTATTATTTTTTGAGTTATCGGTGTGATACCTATATATGTATGTATGTATGTATATATATATATATATATATATATATATATATATATATATATATATATATATATATATATATATATATATATATATATATATATATATATATATATATATATACAGTGTGTACAACATATAAAAATCGAAACTGACCCCGGATATGTGTTCTGGGGGGCCTAATCAGCGCTCATGTGAAGAAATTTTTTCATAATTCAAAAGTCGGGATCTCCTCATTAGTGAATTTTTTTAAGAAAGTTCACTAAAACTTAGAAACAAAATTCATAAAAAGACACCACATCTTACTTTATTAGGCCAACATAACTGTATTATCTTTATGCCACTCCAAGCTTGATTATATAATTTGTATAGCAAACTTTACTCCTAACATCTTCAAGTAATTTAATAAAATTTTATTTGTATTGACATATGTGGATATAAAGAGTACAAAATTATATGGACTTTTGTTTTAGTTTGGTACTATTTTAAAAAAACCTGGACGCAGCAAGTGCGTTATGGTAGTGAATTTTCATAGAAATGATCTGGCACAAAATATTTTATTAAAACTAGTTTGTCTTGTAACATAAAAATCTAAAATTTTATGTATAGTTTACTTTTTATATCGTAAACCTACTTACCAAATTTGGTTATCATATCTTTTCTATTTTTGAAGATAAAAACTCGAAATTGTCCCGGAAAACCTCGTCCGATTTTCTTGACTAACGAACTTATTGAATCCAATTGCAAGGGAAAGGTACATGCCAAATGTATTAAAATCGGCGCATTATTTTTTGAGTTTTCGGTGTTGTACGTATATATATATATATATATATATATATATATATATATATATATATATATATATATATATATATATATATATATATATATATATATATATATATATATATATATATATTTACACTGACCCCGGATATGGGTTCTAGGGGTCCTAGTTCGCGCTCATTTGAGAACTTTTTTTTTTTAATTCAAAAATCGGGATATCCCCATTAGCGATTTTTTCTACGAAAATTCATTAAAAGACATACAACATGAATAAAAGTTTAATATTATAGGTTTAATAAAGGCAAAACTCACACTTATCCTTGAATTCCTATGCTTTCCGCGCAGCTCCTGAAACCAGAACCAGAACCATAACCCATAACAGGACACCAAACACATGAACATTCACTTTCTTTTAACGAATTATAAACTATATATTATTTTAAAATATAACACTTCATTTGATTTAAATAAATAAAAAGAAAAACCGCACTTTCTGACGACTTTAAAAATTTCAGGCATGTGTGGCTAAACGAAAGGACATTAAGCCATAATTCCCAAACTTTTTGAAAAGCCCTCAGCCACGAGAAGCCCTTGGAACTTAAACATTCACCGACCCGAATTGAATTAAGAATGAGAAAATAATAATAAAACATGTTTGGACGACAGAGAGCGAACGGTTTTAAAGGAAATCAAGATAAAGGTGCCGTGGATAATTTTTTGTTTAGTTACACAACTAAGATAAGAATTCTGAATCATTTATAAAGGTACGATTACACTACAAAACATTTGTATTTATATCTTGAATCGAAAGAAACAAATTTATTCGTTTTCAGCAATTGATATTTCAAAAGCAATAATAAATAAAACTCTAGACGCAGCAAGTGCGTTATGGTAGTGAATTTTCATAAGAATTGTACACTATTAGTAAGATATATTATTAAAACATATTCTCTAAATTTAAATGAACCTTGGAGATCGGTTTTAGAGTCCCGGTTAGCGATTATTTGAAAAAATTTATATTTTATATGGAGCTACTAAATTAAAATTTGGTCTTAGATATAATATGTAAGTACTGCAAGGGCCTTTAAAAAAATGGTGTTACAAATTCCATTAAAGTTACAAACGTTTTTCAGAAAAAAATAATGATTTACAAAGGGAATGTACCTGTCGAATTAAAAAATACACTGTTAGTAAGATATACTATTAAACTAATTCTTTAAATTTAAATGGACCTTTGAGATCAGTTTTAGAGTCCTAGTTAGCGATTATTTAAAAAAATATATGTTTTATATGGACCTACTAAATTCTAATTTGGTCTTAGATATAATATGTAAATATTGCAAGTGTCTTTAAAAATTTGTGTTACAAATTTCATTAAAGCTACGAAAGTTTTTCAGAAAACAATTAATTATTTACAAAGGGAATGTACCTGTCAAATTATAAATATGACAGGTATTTTTCCTTAGTAATTGTTTGGATGGTTTTATTTTAGCCAACACATCCAGTTTTTGCAAATAATATACAACAAAAAAAGGTTTTTTAAAACAAAACGAAGCTCAATATGTTATTTTTCTTTGATTTATTACCCACGTGCGTTTACATAGACGTTACTAAGGTTTAAGGTTGAAGATTCTGGCTTAATGGGAAATTTATTGAGCTATCGGATTTGAAACATTTTTACGAAAATTTTCTACCAAACATAAAAAACCTATTTTGTTGTTTATTGTTTACAAAAACTGGATGGGTTGACTAAAACAAATCATCCAAGCAATTAATAAGGAAAAATACCAGCCATGTTTATAATTCGGCAGGTACATTCGCTTTGTAAATAATTATTTTTTTCTGAAAAACGTTAACTGGGACTCTAAAACCGATCTCCAAGGTCCATTTAAATTTAAAGAATTAGTTTTAATAATATATCTTACTAATAGTGTACAATTATTATGAAAATTCACTACCATAACGTAGTTGCTGCGTCTAGATTTTATAAAACGGGTACATTGCGTTTTTCCAAAACAGCACTAACTTAAAGATAAGAAGATTATCACTATACAATATACAGTTTCAACTTTAAGTTTACAACATAACCTATAAGCAAATAACAAAAACAAATACCTTGGTTTACACGAAAGTTATTTAAGTAATATTTTACTTACCATTTATAAGATATAATTATTTTAGTGTCCCACATTATCTATTTAAATAATAATAAAAAATGTAAAATAAGATTTCTGTTTTAATAAGAATATAAATAAGACGTCCATGTTGATAATTATTAACGCTAACGTTAGGTCTCGAAATCTCGAGTGTCTCGATGCAGCTCGCACTGTGTCATCGCATGCAACAATGTCATATTGTACAAATTAGATTGTAGTTTTTTTTTAATAAGACGAGGAATTGGTCACTCAACATTTATGAATATTAAATTACATTTAATGGATGAATTAATTTATTGTGAACTTTTATTTGTCATCAATAGGTAGTACAAATATGTGTTATGACCATGTTTTACATTTTAAGATTCAAATGAAATTTTATTATATCTGGCAACCCGGCTCATTTATATTTAATTGTCAGGTGACTTGGTCGATTTTGAATCATCTACTTGTGTTTTGTCTTCTTTCATGGCTGCGGTCATCAGACCATTCGCACATTTTTTAAATCATCTACTTAGAATAGCACACCCACAGTCTAACCATGCTTGAGAACATTCACAGTGTGAAATGCCTCATGTAATTCGGAGTGATATCTTAGACTGCTTACTACTTTAACATATTTATTTTCGATTAACTCCCTTTCTCGTGGGCCATTTAATTCGAATTTTAGTTAACAGGTATATTATCATGTTTAATTCGAATTTTAGTTAACAGGTATATTATCACGTCTCTTATATATGTGCAAATTTTCATTCGAATCACTCCAATATTTCATAAAAATATTGTGTTTTCAAAATTTTCTTTACATTTTTTTCAAAGAAAAATTAGACGTACGGTGCCCATCTACGAACTCATTCAAGCCATTTACATAATCAAGGTAATTCCTAAATTTGGTCCAAATCGGTCAAGTATTTTTTTAGTTATCAGATGGATACATACATACATATATATATATATATATATATATATATATATATATATATATATATATATATATATATATATATATATATATATATAACATATAAAAATCAAAACCGACCTTGGATATGGGTTCTAAAGGCCCAAATTCGCGCTCATTTGAAGAAAATTTCCAAAAGTCTTACCATCGATACCTCTTTATTAGTGAATTTTCTTAGTCAAAATTCACTAAAATAATAAAAAGTCTGGGTGCAGCAGGTACGTTATTGTAGTGAATTTTCATAGGAGTGGAACCAAATATTTTTTAATTAAATGCTTATAACTTTTTTCCATATAACATAGAGATCTAAAGTTTGGCAAATAACTTACTGTATACCCCGTACGAAAGGCGAATAATGCAGATAGACATACAGCCCAAATACAATAAAGAACCTTTAACAGTGGGTAAATTACAATTTATATTGTTACAAATAGATGCGTCCTTATAGGGTTAAGAACGTTAGTTTACGGCTGTGTAAGCTAAGACTCTGCGTTATCAAGAGTGCTACATAATTTTGTATTTGTAGTTTTCTACTTTAACGTCCGTCTATTTCCGCGACTATGACTAATCACCGACTCCACGGAGCAGTTTCACGTGCCTCTCTTTGAAATTTTCCGGAATCCCTTCCTTTCTGTAAGGATGGTGGGGATCCGTAACGTGCCTATCATCGCATATACACTGACCGGCGGCTTGACGCCCCCTCTAAAGTGCGAAACCTGCAGACATTCAACTTGTTTAAACACAATGTTTGGTGGGTTGGTGGTCAGGAACGGTTGGTAGGGGGTTTCTGCGTTTACACTTGCCATTTCCAGCTCCCTTGCAGTTTGTTTACTCCACCCAGCACCTTAAATTTGCTTTAGATCTCTAAAATATATTGTGGAGCTTACAGCACAGTATTTGTCTGATGATTAATGCATACGGCCTCTAAGCATGTTTCTAGATTTTCTTCTAAAAAATGAACCTTGCGCCAATCTGCAAATTTGCCAATAAAATATATTAATATTAAAACTGGGCACAACGCCTCTACTAAAATCTTCTTCGTCATTTTAACCTTCAATAAAATTTCCCTCTTCCGTGTCATATGTGTTGACATATTAAACACGGTAGGCAAAGAAAATATAAGTAAGAGTATAGTTTCTCTTTTTAAAACCTCAAAGTCGCGATTTGAAACCACAACTCTCAGGCAAAGAACCTGAAATGAATACGGGTTATCCAGGGAAAATGTCGCAAGAAGTCTGTTTTACAACACTTAAGTTTCAACCGTCATTGACCTTCATTCTATTAAATTACTTGCAGAAAACTGATTTAAAATAGACTCTTTCTCTGATGTTTTGGCAGTAGCTCCAATTATAAAGCTTATGGTTTAATGTTATCTAATTTTTAGCGAGTTTTCGTACAAAAAATTAGCTGCTCAGGACAGTGCGACTTTTGAATATTGAAAAGATTTTTTAAAATAAGCATGAACTAGCCCTTCTAGAACCCACAGCCAGGGTGAGTTTCAGTTTTTATCTTTATTCACATGTATTATACAGAATTTCTACAGTAAAGCTTAATATATCCGTTATTTTACAAGATACGAGAAAAAATTGTATACGTTAATTATAGGGTGTCTTGAGCTGTATCTCATAAAATTATTTTGACAGTCACAGGCTGGTCCATAAGTCGTTGGTGATACACATTTTCTTTTTTTAATCGACCGCCCCTTTTATTATCACATTTTTGCAATTTCCATGTTTGTGAGAAACTTCTTTCTTTTTTCTTTATTTTTCTTTAACGTCGCCCTATTTCCGCTACTATGGCCAATCACCGACGCCCTGTAGCAGTTTCATCTCACTATCCTGGAAATTTTTCCGAACCCCTGCCTTTCTGTAAGGAGAGTAGGGATCTTTAACGTGCCCAACATCCCATGAACACGGGACCGACGGCTGTACCCCCCCCCCCTAAGGGCGGAACGTGCTGACATTCAACTTGCTCAAATACAATGCCAGAACCTCGGTTGATGTTAATGTTACAGTTTATATTAAAAAAGTGAATGGAGTACCCTGAGATCGAACCCAGTACCCTTCGGTTCAGAGGCACACCTTCTTACCCCTGAACCACCGAGGTTCTTTGTGGGAAACAAAATTGATAACATTCGTCGTTTTTGAGTTATTTCAGTTGTCTTTATAAGCACACTTGGAGAGCCCAAATCACCAAAATACATTTTAAAAGACCTAACGATCGTTTCGGTAACAAATTTAGCTTCATCAGAGGATGAGAATAGAAAAACAGAATATTTTCATTCTCTGATGAAGCTAACTTTGTTAGCGAAATTATCGTTAGGTCTCTTGAAATGTGTTTTGGTGATTTGGGTTCCCCAAGTGTGCTTATCAGTGCTCACCACAGGTTCCAGTCTTCACTTAGTGTATTCAATCGTTTTCTAGCTTCCCACTTTCTTTACCAATACATAGCAGAGTCCCATGAAAAACAAGCATTCAGACAAGTTTTCGTTTATATTATTCGTCAAAAAATTTGAGATTCCGTATATAAGGCGCTCTAAAATAGTGACTGAACTTGAGAAAATTCAAACTGCCGTAACTCAATGTTTTCAAATGGAGCAGCCTCTATTTTGTTTTTTAGAAGTGAAGAGCATGCTCTCTGATTAAAGTTTTGTATAACACTGCCTATACCTACAGACTCATGTTTTGGAAATATTTACATGTATAATCGCATACCATAATTTATCTTTTAAAATTTTTTTTCCAGTTACTTATTAAATTCTAATAACAGATCAGATTATGTGATTACTTAGTGAATTTTCAAAGAAAGATACTTACTAAAATATATAAATTAACTATGGTAAAAAAAAGGTAAGAAATAATTGATTGGCTAGAATTATCTATGTTTACATTTTCATAATATTATAAGTTGTCGATGAATTCGTTTCACAAATACAGAGTATCAACTCTGTCGCATGTTGGATCGTTGTAGATTAAAACGACCAATGAAGAAGAAATATATAGCGGGTAAGTGTCTGCAAAATATGTGGCTGTTGGTGTTGATTGTATAAGTGTCGTAATGCTTATATATTCGTGTCCCACTATTTTTCCCTATATCTGCCATATATTCAGTTGTTGCATTACCAACCAAGTTTTTCCAGAAATATGGAAACAGTCGTTAGTGACTACTAACCTCTACCTAAAGTTGATAGGCCTGTAGATTATAACTCCTTGCGGCCTATAAGCATTATTTGTGTCTTGGCCAAAGTCTTTTAAAAAATCATTCTCTCCCAGATAAAGACTAATCTGCAGTACCATAACTACCCACCTACTCAATCAGGCTTTAGAGATAGGCGTAGTTGTACCACTACCTTGCTGAATGTAACTGATGATATACTGAATTCTATAGACAATAAAAAGTAACCGCCTTAATACTTTTACACTTAAGTAAAGCGTTCGATAGGCTTAAGCATAGGCTGCTTCTTGCAATCTTGCACCATGTTGGCTTTGATTCGTCTATAATCTAGCTTATTAGTAATTATTTCCAAGATAGGAAACAGGCAGTAGAGGCTGGAAGTGCTGTATCCAGCCCTATTGGTCTTCCGAATGGTGTTCCACAGGGATCCGTTCTGGGACTTTTATTGTTTAACTTATATACATTTAAGTTTCACAAACCACTGCAATATTGTTCTTGTCACTTCTATGCGGATGACACGCAGGTCTATTTTTCAGTACTGAGGGAGAACATGGTGCCTGCGATGGCAAAGATCAACAGTGATCTTACTTGGCTAGTGGGCACCATAAATAAATTTTCTTTGAGTGTAAATGAAACCAAATCAAAGTTATTACTGTTTGGGAGTAAAAGCACTATAGCACGCGTAAGCAGACTAGTGGATGTGCGAGTTAACAATACTCTGTTAAAAATATTGAATAGTGCAGTCAACTTGGGACCTCTTATGGACAACACGGTGAGATATACGGGGCACGTAAACCGGCTTATACGTAGAGCTTTTTGCGGCTTAAAGTTAATATATGCTGGTAAATACCTATTGGATAGGAAAAGTAGAGCAATCATATGCGAGGCTTTTGTATTGTCGCATCTAAACTTTGCCAGCCCAGTTTGCTCGCCTGCCTTGACTACAGCTGACTTAGCAAGACTACAGCTTATTCAGAATAGCTGTGCTCGATTTATATATGGTTTGAGACAACTAGATCACGTAACACCTTCTCTCAATGAACTAAGATAGCTAATAATAGAGAAAAGAATTTATTTGAACTTCAGAATATCTCTATAAAAATATTACTTTTAGATCTGATGTACATCGATTTAATACCCGGTCAGCTGCAAAGATCAATTTACCAAAACATTCGACAGCGTTGTATCAGTCGTCGTTTACATATATGGTTGCGAAAACTTAAAACCGGTTGCCATATGAGCTCAAGAATCTGCCGGCCCGGAAATTCAAAAAGATTCTGAAAAAGCTTTTAATAGATGGTAAAATATAGAAACGAGATTATGTTGCTCTGCATTGTGAGATTTATTTTAATGTTCTTTCTTCCATATTTTTCTGTGTTGTATCTTATTGTTCCTATATTATTCTCCTATGCTATCTATATCTGTGCATGCTTATATGTTGCAAGCATGTTTCATAGAATTTAAACTTGAAATATGTATATGTTATCTAATTGTGCATATATAGTGTGATGTGTGTATATATTTTTTAAGCTATAAGTTTAAAAGGTTGAGTGGAAGAGAGCATGAAGTTCTGTGGACCTCGATTCTAACTGTGCCTTTTGGTAGTTTGATATTTACTATTAACTTTTTCTTTCTATTATTTATATGATGTAACTCATCTATCAATGTATCTAACTACCAATAAAAATAATTTTAAAAAAATGTTTTTCGATTTTCGTAAAAAAAAATGTGTCCAAATTTTAATGTAAAACATTTTTTTAGAAGTTTCGTTGAAGAGCTTTTTACGAATAATTATATCTTGGCAGGTGAGTATAAAAACCTTAAAGAAATTCGTTGGGAAAATCAGACAAGGTTTTAAATTTATTTTCAGAAAATTTTTGTACTTTTTTAAACAATAAGATTATTTTAAGAAAATATGGTACATTGTTTCTACCATATAGGCTATGTTGGAAACCAAATTTGATGCCTGCTTTCATTAGAAAAATACATATTTCCTACTAAAAAGATGTTTAAGAAAATTCACTTAACGCACTTGCTAGGTCTTGACTTTTTTGTACTTCCTCCAGATCGCTGCTTCATTGGGCGACAGCTAGCCAAAGTGGCATTTCCCGGAATTTAGACCCAAAACTGATCGTAGCATATTCCAGGTCATCAGCATCCATAATGTCATATTGGGTATGGAAAAAGAAAGCAAGAAAGTAGGTAATCCTTGGATCTGTTAAAGCGGCCAGTAATATGATCAGACCAGATTAGATTAAATACGACTGGGCTATCCAGTCACCAACCGCATCCTTGTAGCCAACGTCTAATTGTGTAAATTTTACCCATTAAATCCAGCCCCATGCAGAAATCTATATATTTAAGAGTAAAAGTTGGTTTGGCAAGGTCTTCTAGCGGATTTTTTGCTCCCCATTGCGGTGTGCAGCCAACTAAGCGATGTCTAGAGAAAGAGATAGCATTACTCCAAGTTCGTCTGGACCTGACATCTGTCAGTGTTTGACTCCAAGCAGTACCATATGAAGTCCCTCTTCCGAACAGAATCCAAGCGGGATCAGTTGTCCCTTTTGAAGCCCACCGTGGAGTCATAAAGTTTCAGGTGTAATCCACTCCCTAGAGATCTTAGCTTCTCTCGGGTTCCGTCTGAATCCGACACCCACCGGTGTCTCAAGGCAATATCCCACGGAGTCGTGCTCCAGAACATCACCCAAACGACGTCGTTTCACCACTTCTAAACACACAGTGGAGTCCTCAACTTCAAGGTGCATCTCGCCTCTAGAGATCTCAGCACCATCCATGTACGTTTGAACAGGATACCCGTCAGCGATTCTCACTTGAAATCTCGCTCCTGAGTAACATCCAATTCATGTCTTTTTTCCCTTTCGCAACTCACAGTGGAGGCCTTAACCTTCGCGTGTAAATCAGTCCCTAGAGACATGAGCCTCCCTCCAGGATTATATAAACCCAACACCAGCCAGTGTTTGATTCCAGTTAGTTGACATGAGTTACCTTGTGCTTATTCTTTTATTTCGTCCCCGGGTCCGCAGGGTTCCAGTGATATGATAATAATTAGCTGCGCGTATCTTACGTATTTTAATTAAAATCTGGTGGATTTTATACATTAAGTTTTATTAGGAAGAGTTTAATTTAACTAAATCTATATAATCTTTTGTTTTGAAATCTTATATAATATGAAACTTTAGCTAAGTGAAAAGTAATTACGTCTAAGCTGCTTGTATACATGTTGACTGTTCTACAAAATATTAACTTTCAACTTATTATCCACAGACTTTCAGAACTTTCGCAAAATAATCTTGTTTTAATCTTATTTACTCAAGATAGCTAGTTGTGTGAGTAATAGAAAATGTATATAGTTTTAATAATGCACCATAGTGCCTCACGTGAAAGAATGGGGACCAAAGTGTAGTATATATGAGAAGAGCTATTGACTTTCTAACTAATTTATAAAGTTAAACTGGTAAGCAAACACGTCACGCTATTTTAAATATAAGCAAAATCGGCTTCCATCTGAAAATCGTAATAGTTACATAACGCTATACAGTCTGTTCCACCGATACTGGCCACCAAATATGTATTCAATAGTATATACAGGATGATTTTACAATTTTTGTTACATTCCTGTGTTAGAGTGACTTTTATTTCAAAAACGTTTTCATGTTCTTAGCACTTCCGGTTATAAAGTGAGTTGATAAGAGCTTGTTTGTTTTAAATAAAGCATAGTTTTTGTATTCTACCTCAGATTTTAATTCTGTGTTAAGTTGTCTACACCTAAATTTAGATTGGATTCAATCTAAGTTCTAGTCCTGCCTCCGCCATCTTTGGTCTATTGTGGCTCACATCTAACTGCTTGAATATCATAAATTAAATCCAACTCCATGCAGGAGTCGATATTTTTAAGGGTAACAGTTGGTTTGTCAGGGGCATTTAGGGGCGTTTTTTGCCCACTTCAAGACTCACAGGGAGAAAATCTGCACCCCACAATCAGTGTTTTACTCGAGGTGGGATCATATGAAGACCCGCTATCAATAAAATCGAAGCAATGTCGTCTCCCCGTTTTAAAGCACATAGTTGCTTCAACCTCTAGGTGTATTTCTCCCCTGGAGATCTCAGCCTTCTCATTGTTCATTAGGACCCATCACCCAACAGCATCACCCAACCAAGGCTGTATTACTTGGTGCATGTAATATCCAAGTGAAGTCTCTTCTTTATTTTTAAGCTCACAGTGAAGGCCTCAAGCTCTGGGTATAAATCACTCCCTAGAGATCACAGCCTCGCTTCTGGTTTGTCAGGATCCGACACGCTCCAGTTAGTCACATTCGATGACAGGCAGGAGCTACTTTGGGTCTGTCTTCTAATTCGTCTCTGGACTAACAGGAAACTTTCTGTATGTAAAATCAGTTGTTTTTTATTTTAAAAAGGTGGCAGTTGCAGCGCCAACAAATATTCTAATTTAATTCCACTAAGCTCAATGTTTTCAAATAGAACACTCAGTATATAATTATAAAATTTGAGGGAGAATCAAATTTTGGAGCGGATGGTAGTGATATCATGTTAATTTTTCTTTATTTATCTTTTAAGATATTTATGGTACAAATTTTATCTATCCCACCAAATAATTTACAAGAGTTTTAGCCCATACAAAGGACTTTTCCTGAAAATGTAATTCTTAGGTTAATAAACAAATTGGTTTACACTATTTTATTAAATCTATAACTGCAGTTTCGCTGAAGTTCTCAGCTTTGTCATGTCCAGAATACAGTGGTACACCGTTAATAACAATTTTTGTAGCAGTAATAACAATAGTCCAAGCGTTGTCATATTTGATATGAATGTTTGCATAATGCCTAAGGTACAAACAGGCCTCTCAAAATATATAAGCCAATTTTCTAATCTAATTCCACTAAGCTTAATCTTTCAGTTAATGACAAAGCTGAGAACTTCAGCGAAACTGCAGTTACACATTCAATAAAATGGTGTTAATCGATTTGTTTATTTATCTAAGTATGGGCCTCCACAATATCATAAATGTAGTTATCCTAATTATTTAAATAAAGGACGGGCACAGCTTTTTGTAAAGCATTTAAACAACAAATAAATAAGTAAAAATTGCAGATTGATGTTTTCTTCTAGCTATAAATAAGTGTTAGGGAAAGTTTTGCCGGAAAATTTTGCTTTCTTAGTAAACATGATTTAATTGTTAAGCAAAAGATTTTGAATAAGTCCACTTGCGCTCTTGAAATGTGGTGAGGATATAACAAACGATTATTATTATTTTTTGTATGTTCTGGCCTCGCGGTGAGCTCATTCAGCCAGAGTTATTTTTATTCTCATTGGCTTCTTTGCAGACTATTTTTATACCCTTACTATATTATATACCTATATTACACATATGCACTTATATCTTGTTACCATTTACATTTTAACTATTTATATTATTATTACCTTAACTTAAGGACTATAACCGGGACACTCGCTTCATGTCTTGGGGTTGTTCAAGACAATTTTATATAAACGCAGAACAGGCGACCACAGGTAAGGTTTGGGTAGACAATAGGAAAGACATTAGGAATCGTCGAATCTAAACATTAATTATTAAAACTAAGAATTACAAATATACAGCTTTAAATTATATGTTACATAGTTATACATAATATTATGCACCTCAAATGGACAAAGAGTCCTCAAGTTTATTAAACCACGTGATGAATCTTACCGATTTTAATAAACTCTATGATTTTAGTTAGTATAGCTTTTTCTTCGTTAAAATAAATACAGGGCAGGGCTGTTGGTATCTATTGGTAATTGTCTTCAGACAGATGAATGTAATCTCCGGAAGAAACAAAGAAAGGGCAACCAAATTTGGTACGCGTGTTTGAATTATAAGAACTATACCATGTACCAAAACATAGGTCTGTAAGTTAAAAGACGAAAAAGTTACAGACATTAAAAAAAGGGTTTTCTTCAAAAGGTCAACGTCGTGATTTGAAACCTCAAAATTGGCAAGATATAGCCAAAGAACCTGAAACAAATATGGGTTATGTAAAGAAAATATCTCAAGAGGAGTGTTCTACAAACCTTTAAGTTTCAGCTTCAACCGTCATTGACCTTCATTTTAATAAAATATTTTCAGAACATTTATTTCAAATAGAGATTCTGATGCTTCGGCAATAGTTATCGTTAAGTTTATGGTTTAACGGTCTATAATTTTTAGCTAATTTTCGTAAAAAAAATTCGTAGTTAAGGAGATCGCGACTTTTGAATTTCAAAAAGATTTCTTCAAACGAGTGCAAACTAGGCACTCTAGAATCCATATCCGTGTTTAGTTCCAGTTTTTATCAGTTTACTTATATACAGGGTGACGCACTTCTACGGTAAAGTGCAATACAAATGTTATTATACAGAATACGAGAAAAAGTTGTGTACGTTAATTATAGTGTGTCTTGAGCTGCATCTTAGAAAAGTACTTCGACAATCACAGGTGGCCCATAAGTTGTTGGTGACACCTACTTTTTTTTTGGAACATCCCTTATATTACTGCATTTTTCATTTTTCATCGAAATATGATGCAGTGAGAAAAAATTTATAAGCAGTACGTGCGTTTTGGTAGCGAATTTGTATTAAATGCTTTAAATTGAAATAACTCAATTGCTATTAACTTAAGATTCGTTGGCTAGCAAACCAGTTTGTTGAGGAAGATTTTAAGTTTATTTTCGACGATATTTTGCACTTTCTCAAACAATAAGTTATTTTGACGAAATATGTTATATTTTTCCTACTATACAGGGTGATTCATAAGTGGTGATCAAAAATGAAACCCCATATTCATTGAGCAATTTTAGAGAGGGTATGTCCTATAACATTTTTTTCCTATAATGCTTTATTAAAAACATACAGGGTGTTGAAGTTGAATTTCAAAAAATAAAATTTTCCAATTTTTTAAAAAGTAGCACATATATTTTGCTGAAACTGCATGTGTATGCTGCTATGTAAGGCGCGTATTCTACCATAACAATTGAATCGGCTAATCCAGCAGTGGCGCGCGTACCCACATGTCATTGGTTATTCCTCAAGAAAAAACGGGTAGGCCAATAATATTTTTTTTTCATTTTTGAATCTTTCTTTCATTCGTGAACAAAATGACTCTCTCGATAATTTTCTGTACGACGCTTATTTTACGAGTAAGCAATAAATCAGGTAAGTGTTTTAGAGCACAGTTCATGATTTTTAACCAGTCGTTGTTTGGTAGAAAATCGCAATGATACACTTTTATCAGGCGTATAGTAATTTATTTATTACAATAAATGTTCAAAAATGCCTCCATTGGCCTGAATACACGCACGACATTTTTTTAATATGGAAAATCTAATGTCTTGAGGATTCATTGTTGCTTGAATATGACGAAAAGCATTATTTATCAGTTGTTGTAGCTGCTCTAGTGTATTAATTTGTTCACTGTAGACCAGTCGCTTAAAATCACCCCAAAGATAGAAGTCAAGTGGGTTTAAGTCCGGTGATCTTGCAGGCCAATGTATTGGTCCAGTTCTGCCAATCCATCTTTCATTATAATGTTCATGTAGCCATGTAACAACGTTTCGACTATGATGCGCAGATGCACCGTCATGCTGGTACCACATTTTACCTCTTGTTGCTAGTGGAATGTCATCTAGAATGTTTTCTACACGGTTTTCTAGGGCGCTAAGTACGAAGATCTATTTAAACGTTGTGGCAGGACTTCCATGAACAGTGAGCCGTTAAAAATACCACACCATAAATTAATGGAAAATCTATGTTTAAATGTGCGAGTCCTTGTTGCATGTGGATTTTCCAATGGTCAGACATGCTCATTATGAGAATTATAATTACCATTTCTTGTAAATGTTGATTCGTCAGACGAGAAGATTAGATTAGGGAATAAGATATTTTGATTGCTCATTTCCAACATCCATTCACAAAAGACTCGTAGATGCACATTATCTCCAGGTAGAAGTCAATGAACATTCTGTCGATGATATGGATGTAAGGCTTCTCGATGTGAAGTTCTCCAAACAGAGCTTTGAGAATATTGTAACTGCGTGGTAATCCTTCGAGTACTTGTAGAAGGTTGATCATCACTGCATCCACCACTCTCTCTTCCTCTTCAAGTTGATGTTGTCTTCTACCATTAGCTCTAGCGTCAGGACGTTGTCCAATACCGCACTGCCGAAGTCTTGAAAACGATCGAGAAAAAACTCTTGGTGTAGGTTGACGGCGAGTGGGAAACCTCGTTGATATTCCCGACAAGCAGCTAGAGCATTTCCATCAGCATATCCGTAGATAAAAATTATATATGCCTACTCTTCTGAGGTGTACTCCATTATAAGACGTAAAGGAGTAGAAAATTTTGCAATTTTATAAAGTTTACCACTTACACCTATTCAAAATAATAACTTGTTAACCTAAACGTCAAGTGACACTTAATGACAACTTTGGCAAACCAGACTACTACTTACTAACATACAACAAAGATAATCGTCGTACAAAAAATTATCAAGACATAAAATTTTCCATATCAAAAAGATGTTTATGTATTCAGGCCAATGGAGGCATAAAAGTGTATCATTGCGATTTTCTACCAAACAACGACTGGTTAAAAATCATGAACTGTGCTCTAAAACACTTACCTGATTCATTGCTTACTCGTAAAATAAGCGTCGTACAGAAAATTATCGAGAAAGTCATTTTGTTTACGATTGAAAGTAAGGTTCAAAAAATAAAAAATAAAAAAATATATCATTGGCTTACCCGTTTTTTTCTTGAGAGATAACCAATGACATGTGGGTACGCGCGCCACTGCTGGATTAGCCGATTCAATTGTTATGGTAGAATACGCGCCTTACATAGCAGCCTACACATGCGAAGTTTCAGCAAAATATATGTGCTACTTTATAAAAAATTGGGAAATTTTATTTTTTGAAATTCAACTTCAACACCCTGTATCTTTTTAATGAAGCATTATAGGAAAAATTTTTATAGGACATACCCTCTCTAAAATTGTTCAAAGAACATGGGGTTTCATTTTTGGTCACCACTTATGAATCACCCTGTATAAGTTACACCGGTAACCAAATTGATTTCTGCCTGCATTAAAGAGCCGTATTTGCTAATAAAAACATGTTTATGAAAATTCACTTCCATAACGCACTTGCTGCCTCCAGACTATTTTTTATATGTGTAATTAGATATGACCTAAAATGTTTTTGCATTTGTTAGTTTTGCTAAAAAGGTATTATTAATTAATTATTTCAAGTACGTTGTTCTTCCGTGTTATATATTATTATTTACTATGAACTCGTTCAGTATGTAGTTCTTCCGTTATGTTAACGTGATTGAGTCTGTTCTTTAATATCCAGACATATCCTCATTCCTTCAACATCACCTCTCTGAAAGCAAAATTTTCCTTATGAAAATTCGCTAAAAACAGAAAAATTAGAACCTCTACCAAATTATAAATGAAGCGAAATGTTTTTGATCACATAACTTATGAGAATTTTTCTCTTGAAATTGCTTAAAAAATTACGTTGTAAAATATTGTACACTTATCAATAAACATCTTGTATATGCAGTTGACAAAGATCACGTTAGGGTAAACGTTATATTCCAAGCTACAGTCTCTGAATGAATAAGAGCATTCTGCTGCAGATCGGTACTAAAAATTCAGTCAGCATATTCGTAATCGCTAATCCATTACAGTTTTTCCTTCTCAAAGCATAAACTTCTACTGCCACAAATTCCAATTATTTAAGTGAATTAAGTTACATTGTAAAGTTTTATGAGGCTGAGAATCGGCTGGGTAATTTTCTAATTTTAAAAATTACAGTTATTTCCCTGCACTTTCGGAATATAAAACATCGATGTTGAGTCAAGATAAGCGGGACCTGTTTCAAACATTACGGGGAAACCAATAATTTTGGCTTATTTAAAAATTTGCCAAGTCATAAAGTATAAGCTACTGAAAGTTAGGTATGCGCTAGCGACCTTTTATTTTCTTAAGTAAATTGTGACACTAATGCATCGGAATCCATTTACTAATGGAATAAGAGTCGTCCACTTCTTTTTTCGAAGAATGTTTCTCATATAGCAACGGAAATGTTACGTAATATTTGACAGCTCCTAGCTGCAAATTAATATACAAATTTATTTAAAATAATATTATGTGATAACTTAAATGATTAAAAATTCGGAAGGCAGCAAGTGCGTTATGGTAGTGAATTTTTATTAAATGTTTCAAATTTCAATTCAATTTTCACTGAACTAAGAAACTTCAAGTATTGTGAAGTTTCTTTCAGAGCAACGTGTTTACCAAATTTCACCAAAATAGGTTTATCATTGTTCGAGATACAAACATTTCCATCAGATTTCTGTTTTTCAAAAACTATTCCGATTGAAGGCTAACGAAGTCATCCAAGCTATCTACAAACGAAAGACATGTGGCAAGTTTTATCAAAACTGGTTTATTTACGGTTAAGTTCAAGTCCTAGCTGCTTGAGGTTGGTAAATATATATATATATATATATATATATATATATATATATATATATATATATATATATATATATATATATATTAGTGAATTTTCATTAGGAAAAATCACAAATAGAGAGGTAAATATGGTGAAACTCTCAAACTTTTTTTCAGATGAGCACGAATTAGGACCCCTAGGACCCATATCCAAGGTTCTTTTGAATTTTTACATATTTATATATTATATTTATAAATGAATATATATATATATATATATATATATATATATATATATATATATATATATATATATATATATATATACTGTGTGTGTATCCGAGCGATAACCCAAAAATACTGAATTGATTTTAACACAAAACTTGGCACATATTCATTGTCATTGTCTAAAGACAGCGGACGAGATCGTAAATCAGCTATTACGGAGATTTGTTTCCCCAAAAATATAGAAAAATATTTTTGAGGAGGCTATATTTTTAAAATTATTAGAGTCACTGGAATGGAACTTTACATGTGGCCATAAATAGTGTAAATAAACCTATGTTGTAAATTTGAAGTAATTTGGAGTTTTTTCCAAATTAAAATTAAAATATGAAAGACATGCGTTGAAACGACTTGGTGGTTATAATCCAATACCTGACAGACACAGTAGTTAACTGCCATGCGTAGATTGATTCTTACAACAGGCATAAACCCTACATCAACGGCAACCAAACCATATAAATAAGAGGCACAAAACATACTACCGGAACCAACAATCGTGAAATCTCGGTCACAATATGGCAAACAACATGAAATTTAAAATTTGCCAAGTGATTGTTTTTTAACTAGGGGATTCGAACAATTTTTAAAGTACACTATATTTGCAGCTTGATGAACGGCCCCAATTACTGAAAGTGTAGCATAATATAGTGTAAATATAAACACAATCAAGTCGCGAGATAACAATAGCCAACTCATACAATGTATATAAGAAGTACAGATCCCGATTCAACACCCAAGGTCGCTGACGAATGGGTTAATTAAAAGCAGCGCAATTAGAAGAATAGACTATTCATAAATGGGTAAACAACTAGACCTTCAAATCAGCAACCAGCCACCTGCTAGGATCACCTTCAAGACTGCAACTTAGGTGGAAACCGCCTCTCGGTCCACGCCCCACCAGACTATATATGGAAGTTACCAGACCACGGACGAACATTCCTACATTGTTATTGCTTGAGTCTCTTTTAAATTGTCATAATTTATATTTATCATTTTTTTTTATTATTCATAAGTATTTTATGTAACTATAATCAATAAGTTCTTTTAAAAAGTCAAGTGTGTTAACAAGAAAGTTAACTGGCGCAGTCGCAACGGATAGTGCTGAAGAACCAAAAGTATATTGATTCTTTGCGTTTCAACGCTTAACAGCCAAAGAACCGATCAAGAGAGACGTCATGAAGACAGCAGCAATAGCATCGATTCTGTAAGTTGTTTGCTTCCTTTACTTCCTATATATATATACTGTATTTCCTCATATATTGATAATATTATATGTCTGATAGCGATATTGATAATTTAGAACATTTGGAATATAGATTAAGAAATATTAGTATTGGCGAAATTGATATTGTAGAACAACCCGATATAAATAATTCTAGAAACAATTTAAATATGGCAAATCAATTCCAAGAGTTTTACCTTAAAGCAATCCCCGAATTTAACGGACAACCTGAAAATGTAGGGAACTTCTTAAAAGCTTGTGATCTAGTAATGAACCAATTCTATGATGCAGATAATCCAAATTTATATCTTAACCATTTTCTATTAAATTATATTCAAACGAAACTAATTGCACAAGCCAGGTTAATTATTAACACTAAAATTATAAACACATGGGTAGACTTAAGACGGGCAATTGTTGAGAACTTTACAGACCAGCGAGATGAAATCAGCTTACTAGGCGAATTATTGACACTGAAACAGAGACATAACGAGGATGCCTTAGCGTTCAGTAATCGTTGCAGACACATTGAACAATTACTCATCTCTAATTTAATATCTAATGAACGTAACGAGGGAATTTTAGGATTAAAACAAAACATGTACAGACAACAGACACTGAAAGCGTTTATCGGTGGATTAAAAAACCCCCTCGGTATGGTGGTCAGATCCACTCGACCAGACAGCATAGAACAAGCTTTAAAATTTATATTTTCCGAGGAAAATTATGAATATAGGGACAGATTATTACAACGGTCAAATTTCAACAATAATAACAATAACAGGCACGACAAACAACAAAAACCAGTTTTCCAAAGAAATACCCCAAATTTTAACAATATTCAATTTCAAAAACCCTTCCAACAACAAAATTATCGTGCACCTTTTAACTATAATTCAAACAGACCCCAAATGTCTTACCCACAATTTCAGGGGAACCCTTCAAATCAATTCTCAATGAGAAGACCGACGTACAACCCTAATGACAATACTAGAAGATATCCACAGGCTATGGATGTCGGCAGTAACAACACGAGACATACTAATTTCAGCCGACAACAACCCTCACAAAATAGACGAAAGAATTTTCCTTCCAACAATTTTCAAAAAAGACAAAATTTCATACCAGAAGAAGTAAACTATAACGAAACGAATAATTCTTTTCCTTTCAATGAATTAGAAAGAAGACAACATTTCTTACCAGAAGAATTAAATTATGACGCAACATATAATGAACAATCACCCTCCGAATTATACGATGCACAGCATCAAAATTTTCCGATAGCAGGGAGCTCAAAAACAGAACCGTAATAGATATTAATAATTTTAACACAGTATCCCAATTACCCTACGTAATAATAAAAGAACTACCCGGAAAAATACTGCTCGACTCCGGTAGTACTAAGAGCCTTTTAAACCCGTCCATAGCATATAACAACTTTTATAATAAGATTTACAATCACCCGTTTTTAATTAAAAGTGCGCATGGTTACTCCAGCCATAATAATCGAGCCAGAATAATTTTAAACTCACTAACGGACAGTGAACAAGAGTTTTGCCTATTTGAATTTAACAAAAATTTCATAGCTCTTATTGGAATTGACTTTTTGATAAAAAATCAAGCGAACATTGATTTTAAAAACCAGAGACTCAATTTAAAAAATCGAAGCATTAAGATAAACTTCCCTGATACAAGGGATCATGAAGATAAGATGGGTAGTAATAGTAGTAGCAATAACAATCGGATAAGTAGGATCATCAAAGCAAATGATGAAATGAATCACCTTAACGTAAGTAATACAATAGACAGAAGCATTATTGCACTTGAACTCGAACTAGGAAAGCGTAATCAGCCATTAAATGATGACGATAGAAGGTTACAACTAACAAAGGACACAGGAGAAAACTTCACCCATAATAAATGTAAACGGGATCAAGTTTCATTAAACACATATGAATATCGTCGAAATAAAAATGTGAGTGATACGAGGACGATACAAAAAGATATAACGGAGCAAATTCAAAATAAAGCAAATAGGATATTAAATAATTCTTACGATCACCAGAATTATAATAATAATCATACGGGGAGTGTACAAAAAAATATTACAGATAAAATTAGGTTAGATGTCTTGCACAAGCCTCGACAAGAAGCGAGCAATGCAGACAGTATAATGAAATATGTATATTCAATGTGTAAAGAACACAATAAAATCGACCAACCCGTTAAAATCGAAGAGTTTATCCCAAATACAAAAGCACCTTGTTACAGGGCGGTTATTCCGAACAAAATAAAAAATACAGGCACCACGCAAAATGATAAGTTAAGTAATAATTTAATTCAGGTACAGGACGACCATCGGCAAATAGGTAAGGAACAAATTTCACAAATAATAAAATCAAAAATCAATAACGAAAAGAAATTCTCACACGATAAGGTTTACAAGTCGGAAATAAATCCCGTAAATAATGAAACTCAATCAAGATTAAATAATATAAATAAACAAGAGAAAATCATACATATAAACGACAATGAAATTAACGACGCAATCGGATTATTTCACGGAAGTAAATTAAATCACATAAATGCTAAAGAAACATATTTATGGATGAAAACTAAATTTAATTTTCCAAAAATGAAACAAAAAATAAAAGCTTTTATTAGAGCTTGCCAATATTGCAATAACGAAAAAAATAACTCGTTCCAACTAAATAGATTAAACAAACAGTACGATTATATCACCTAGCTAAGTCGAACCTATATATTCGGATAATCGACAAACGAGACATGACGTAAGAAACGGACTAATAAAGCCATAATACTAAACGACAAACTTGACAAACAGACGATCACCAATTTAAATAATCTTCGCCTTGCAGGTTCATTCTCTTCACCAGTGTAAAACCACAATTAGAAGACCTAACAGACAATCCAGGCATACTGCCACGCAAACTGGGACAAGCCTTTTCAGAAAACGATAAATGGAGAATGATTCATATACATGACCTAAGACAACTATACGACGACTTTAACAGACTAAAAACTTACTTTGACAACATAATAAGCGTAATGAATGCAGAATACAAATTAGAATACAAAAATTTTATTTTAACAATCAATTTCACCATCAGCAATATTGATGACACATTTTATCGAATATTTCCAAGAACGATTAGGAACAAAAGAGGTATAATAAACGGACTAGGATCGATATTCAAATCAATAACTGGGAACTTAGATGCAGATGACGGCGACAGAATATATAAAGCTCTTGAAATTTTGAGGAAAGATCAAAATCAAGTACATCAACTTTTTAGTTCACAGACATCCCTAATGATAGATGCTATAACAGAGTTCAATAAAACAATAGACAACCTGAACCATAACCAAGAAGCCATAGTATCGAGAATAAACGATTTGGAATATACAATAGACAGTCTAAAAAGCGACCAACTAACAAATTTTCATAGAGTAAAACATTTGGAATTACTCACTCAAATCAGTTATTTGTTAAATAATGTACTAAACATGATATTAACAACAGAAAATGCAATTACTTTTTCAAAATTGAACACGTATCATACGTCAATACTGAAACCGAAATTTATATCAAAAGAATTAGAAAATATTGAAAACCATATCTCAAAATCAAGATTAATAACAAAATCCGACATTTCACTTTATGAAAAAATATTTAACATAAAAACCGTTCAAATTGATTTTAAAATTATATTCCAAATAGATATACCCTTAGTAGACAAATCAGATTATATTTATTATCAATTGTATGCATTACCAGTCCCTAAAAATCCGTATACCTTCAGAATGATTGTCCCTAGAACCAAGTACCTAATCCTTAGCAGCAAACACTACGCTTACAGAAACGAAAAGTGTAGGAATCTAAAAGACCAGACATACTTTTGTGAAAATGACAACCCGACAGCACTTAACGAAAACAACCCATGCGAAATTAAACTGATCAACTTCCAGAAACCGATAAACAATTGCAAGCAAGAACTTGTCAAAATAACAAAAACAACAGTCTCTAAATATGGCAATACCCAATACATAATAGTGGCACCCGAAGAAACAAAAATCAAACTTAGCTGCGAAGAAAATGAAGAAACCAAAATAATCAGCGGAACAAAACTGGTGACTTTGAAACCCAAATGCCAACTTATCATCAATAACGAAAGATTTAGTTCAGTATAAATGGCATCGGAAACACAACAATCGTTCAATCTCCCAAACATCGAATTGGTAACAAATAAAGCACCCATATTCCCAGACAAATTACCAGAACTAAAATTAGAAAATGTCCAACTGCACGACTTGAACAATATCAAATCCCAGTTACAATCCATCAATGGCAAAATTCCAGGAACCATCGATTTGCCCATATACCACCCTAGTGTATGGACAATTATACTATACCTTGTGATAATAATAACAATAATCACAATAACTTCAAGATACTTCTGGCAGAAATCAAAAACGAAAACTGCTGACTCCAAACCAATTACTGGATTCCCGATGACTATTCGGAACGAACCATAGGCTTCGTTCTCTATAGGATGGAGGAGATAACAATAGCCAACTCATACAATGTATATAAGAAGTACAGATCCCGATTCAACACCCAAGGTCGCTGACGAATGGGTTAATTAAAAGCAGCGCAATTAGAAGAATAGACTATTCATAAATGGGTAAACAACTAGACCTTCAAATCAGCAACCAGCCACCTGCTAGGATCACCTTCAAGACTGCAACTTAGGTGGAAACCGCCTCTAGGTCCACGCCCCACCAGAGACTATATATGGAAGTTACCAGACCACGGACGAACATTCCTACATTGTTATTGCTTGAGTCTCTTTTAAATTGTCATAATTTATATTTATCTTTTTTTTTTATTATTCATAAGTATTTTATGTAACTATAATCAATAAATTCTTTTAAAAAGTCAAGTGTGTTAACAAGAAAGTTAACTCGCGTCTCTATAAAAATGACTTTAAAATAGTTTGTTTTTCTATCTTTAAATTTAAACATAAGACGTCATCTTACATCGAAACAGTCGTTGAAGGTGTTTCCAGTGACATTTATAGTAATTCTGTAATAAGTTGTTAGCTTTACTTTTAATATAATTTAAAATAACCCGCGGCATGAAGTTGGCGTCGGGTATCAGTCAAACAAGGATTTAATTAACGTATGTGGTTCAGTGGTCGTATGTTTGCCTCCTACGCAGAAGGTTCCGAGATGAATTTTCTGTCGATGAATGTATCGTTTTTCCTTGTTTCACTTTGATATTTGGAGAAATAATAGTGCACAGGTTTCATACGTTTTGAACAAGATCTCGTTTTTGTTTAAAACGCCTGAATAACTTTGGCTGTGACCATAGGGTTCATAAACTTAATTCCCATAGAGACGGATGTGACAATATTAATAAAGGCTGTCCCAACGAGAGGTTGAATTTTCACTTTGAAAGTGAAGACGTTTGATATCTTTAAAATTATGTTTTTTCTGTATAATATATAAACTCTGCCACCACGCTTATTGAATACGATATCGGCCAAATGTCCACCACCGCTTTTGTTGCAGTCACGCACTCTCCTGACAAAATTCTGTATCACCTTTTCGCATAATTGCGGCTCTATCTTACCAATGACGCACTTAATCTTGTTATTCAATAGTGTAATTATTTGGCCTTTATTGACGTAGATTATCTATTTCAAGACACCCCAAAGAAATAAATCAAGTGGTGTCAGATCACACAAACAAGTCTGGTGATCACAGAGAGAGACTATACGCCCAGAAAAGTTTGTATGTGATAACTGGTGTTGTTTAATTGGCAGTATGATGGGTGGCACGATCTTGTTGGAAGAGCATGTCTTCGAATTCAATGCCATTCAATTGATTCCATAAAAAATTGTTTATCGTATTGCGATGACGAGCAGCATTGACAATTACAGCAACTTCATCACCGTTTTCGAAAAATATATGATACTATCACTCCTCGAGCCTAGAAACATGAACTAAACGGTAACTCTTGGTGAATGGATTGGTTCTTCAAAAATCAAACGTGGATTTTCTAAACCCCAAACTCTCCAATTAAAAATGTGCTGAAAATGTTTTTTTTTAGTTTGCCGCGAATTATTCCTGGCCCCAACATGCAACTCAGAAAAGCACGTCATTGTGCGTAGTCAGCTGGCTTCAATTGTCGTGTCAATTTGATTTTATATGCGTGCAGATGAACATCCCGCGTCCAAATTCGCAGGACAGTACTTTTGGCGAATTTTATTTGTTGAAGACGATTTGTAATTGAAGTTCTTGGATTCTCAACGATATTCTCTGACATTGCATCTATGTTATCCTGAGAACAACCTCTACGAACATGTACATGCCTCCCCACATTACATACTGAACCTGGTTGGTCATATTTCTTAATCAAACTTTCATTCCGGGACGAGAAGAACGATGATGGAGAACAAAATTATTTATTTTCATAGTGAGTTTTAATCATGAAAATGCGTTGCTCGCGCTCATAACTTCAAATGTCAATGCTTTAGCATTGGTGATATTTGTGACAAGTACACTAGCGCCACCTCGCGTGAAGTACTGACAACTGAGCGGGTAATTTTAATTGTATATTTACCTGCATATTCTTAATTTAGACAATTGGTTTATTATAGATGAATATAAAAACTTGTACATGACAAAACAGTGAAAATTTTCTGATTATATAGTTATAAATGGAATTTGTATCAACAATCAGCTTGAAACCTAAATGAATTCAGCGTGAATAATTCTGCAAATTTCTCTTACCCATAATCTTATTTCATCATAATTTAAAGTAATACCTTGAAACCGTCGTTAAACTACTATTTCAAAGGTAGGTATAGGAATATACTGAAAGCTGTTTCCGAGGATATTAAGTTACAATCTGTAATTGCCTATAAATAATTGTTCTATGTATAAATGGTAGCACAGTACTCAATTTGCTATATCTCTACATGAAAACTGTCTTTCTAACCTAATGTTTTAAAATATGTAACTGATATACTTAGTACATTATCAAGAAATTGTGCAGATGAAAGGTGAGACTAAATCTTACTTCAATGCCTCCGTGGCCGTGCGGGAAAGTCGATTCAGACTTTCCAATACGGACTCGTAGGACGACGGTTCGAGACACACCGACGGCGGATGATTTTTCAAATCACTGTCATCGTTGAGATCGAGCTCAAGGTGGGGGTAGGTTAGTTTAGATGTACAAAAAGGGTCAGCAATGGCCTAATTGTCAGTAAGCATCTTACCTTTACCTTTAACTCCTACTTCCGTGAATAAATCTATTATAGGGCTGAATCTGCTATTTTTACTTGTCTCTTTAAAAACTTGTCTTGGGAAGATAATTAAAAGCCTTTACCAAGTAAAATAATTTTAAATGTGAAAAAATATGACAATTTATGCCATACTTAAATAACAAAGGACACATAAGAATATAGAAAAACAGTTTTCTTATACCATTTATTATTAACGCAAAACTTTTTTTGCCTTCATATTTCTTTTTTGTTATGCACTGGAAGACAAGTTATGATTATGGCCTTTCAACCACCAGTTTACGAAGTTTATCCATAAATAGGTACATGATGGTAAATATTACACAATAACTTATCTTCTGCGAACTGTATATATTGGCATAAAAGTGATTATGAATTTGTCTTCTGCTTCAAACCATATTGACGTTTTGCCATCCTTTGGAAACCTATGAAATGTCTTTGATAGATTTAGCAGGTTATAGTTCGAACAATTATAGATTACACACACCCAATCACTAACATTCATTGTAAAAAACACAGCTCAAACTTAACTATACACAGTTAAACACCAGCAACTGCTAGTGTTACACGTTTGCGAACGACCTAACATCAGTTCTATTCGCCAGGGGCGCTGATATTCTTGAAACACGAAATCAGCCGGAGTGTCCTGTATTATCATTATATAGTATTTGCCTATAGTAATTATGAAATTTTGACAACTGTCATTTTAAAAGAAGGAGAACGATGCCAACTTTAAAATTCAACCTCTAACTGGGACACCATTTATTAATATAAACGTTAATAAATAAATAGAGTAAAATAAAATTGATGGCTTGATTACATTTGTCAAATATTATAATCTAAAATCAGGTGATCATTGTTGCTCAGCTACTTATAAAAATAGTGCTGCAGTTTGAATCATAACTTCCACATAGCTGTGATAATCTACTCTCCTCAGAAAGAGGTTTTCACGAATGAATTTAGGGGCCATGACTTGACCACAAAGAAGATATCCGTCTTCCTGTGCCAATAAACTTATGAAACGGTTTGTTACTCGTTTTTTACGAAAAACGTTCGTTTGTTGGGTGCTAACTATATACCAAATTTGAAAACCACAACTCGATTACTTCTAAAGGTATCGTGGCTACAAACAGACATACAGACCTACAGACCGACAGACAAAAATGCTTCGTTTCCAAATCATGTTTTCTATATCTTTTGGTACTTTTTACGACTTTTGAGCGAATTTTATTTTTTTAACTTTTCTCACCGATTCCATACTTCCACACGTTGCGACGATGTAGGAGTAAAATAGTGTGTTATGGTTATGAGGCACTACTGCATTATGACCTACATAATACGTCTCAAAAGATCAGCAATTGTGAATAAGAGATATTAAATGAGTTTAAAGATATTTTTTTAAATATTATTTGAAATCACGTCTGCGAAATGCAAATCGACAGATTGAGTCGAAGTAGGATTTCCATGAATTGACACAAGTTCCATCGAAGATAATTACGAGTTAAGATTGCTTCCAAAAGGTTTGTAAATGCAACAGCTAAATCGAAAACAAATAGTAGAAATAATACCAGTCAAATATTTATATACTATAATGAGATTGGAAGTCAGTCAATCGATCCAATCTAGCTGAATAAATATTCATTCAAAACTACAAATACAGTTCTGATTAGATATTATCGATTCATCTGAATCTTACGCTCTGGGATCAGGTTTTTATTCTGCGTCTGTCTCAGCGTCACGCTGATGAATTAGAAGCGAAAAAGTCAATGAAATATAACTTCCAGTTTGAAAGAGGGAGGAATTAGAGCTTTGTCCGAGTTTTTTCTCAGGCGATTGTGGTCCTGCCGTGGATGACAATTAAAAATTTTAATCTTACTTACTTTGATGTGAACTTCTGCGTCTCGTCGACGTTCTTTTTAATTGGACGGTGGATAAATTATAGAAATTAAAACTTCTGAATTTAAAACTTCCTTACTGTGAACTTTACTTTCCGATTTATAAATTGCCAATTTCATTTGGAAAGTCAATGAATGCCTGTGAAATATGCTTTAATCTTTTTTGTAATCAGGTCTCTCATATTCATGCTTACCCTCTCAACATATGAAAATTAGGTAAAATTAATAATGTACGGAAATAATGTTACTTTTCGGTGTAAGCGATTAGTATTTGGCATTATTAACATTACAGCATTCTGCTTCTTATTTACATTTTTCTGCAAATACACAACCACAAAAAATAAGATTTTCTAAACTGTTCAAAAAAGTGTCTAGTTATGATTAAAAATCATTTTCTTATGGATATAATTCCCCTAGATATATTGTGCTATACACGGTGTCTATAAACTAACGCATAAATTCAATAAAATTGAAAGTCACCATTATAAAGGAAAATTAAATAGGTATGGACGCAGCAAGTGCGTTATGGTAGTGAATTTTCATAAAATTGTTTTTAATACCAAATATGTCAAATTTGGTTACAAGTATAACCTATACAGTAGAAACAATGTGCAGTGTTTAATCAAAATAACTTTCTTGTTTGAAAATGTACAAAAATTTCCGAAAGTAAACTTAAAGGGTAATAGCCAATTGAGCTATTGAAAGTTAAAGCATTTAATGAAAATTCGCTACCATAACGAACTTGCTGCCTCCCGAATTTCTTTTCTTACAGACATGCATTATATTTCGATGGAAAATGCAAAAATGCAATAACATAAGGGGTGTTCGATTAAAGAAAATATTTTTAATAGCAAATACAAGCAGGCATCAATCTGATTACCGGTATAGCCTATGTAGTAGAAACAATGTACTATATTTTATCAAAATTACTTATTGTTTGAAAATGTACAAAAATTTTCTGAAAATAAACTTTAATGTTGGTTTCCTAGCCAACAAACCTTACGTTAATAGCAAATTGAGTTATTGAAATTTCAAGGACTTAACGAAAAGTCGCTACCAAAATGCACTTACTGCGTCCAGATTTTTTTCTTACAAACATGCATCATATTTCGATAAAAAATTCAAAAATGCATACACGAATTTTTTCTACGAAAATTAGCCAAAAATTATAGACGGTTAAACCATAAAATTAACTAAACCTACAGCGAAAGCATCAACTTAACTAAACCGACAGCCAAAGCATCAGAGAAAGGGTCTATTTGAAATGAGTTTTCTGTAAACATTTTAGTAAAATGAAAGGCAATGACGGTTGAAGCTGAAACTTAAGGGTTCCTGAAACAGTCTTCTTGCAACATTTTCTTTTCATAATCCGTATTTGTTTCACGTTCTTTGCCTAAACATTGCCAATTTTGCCGTTTCAAATCGCGACTTTGAAGTTTTGAGGAAAATCCCAATTTATTTTTCTTTAAATGCCTATAAGTTTACCCTTTAACCTACTAACTTAAATTTTGGTAGGTAATTTACTTATCATGATATAAACGGGCGTGCCAAATTTGGTTGCCCTCACTTTGTTACTTTTCGAGATATGATTTTTTTTTATAAAGAAAACACCAAATTTTCCGGTAAAACCTAGGCCGATTTTCGTGGCTAACGACCTTATCCAAGCCACTTGCAAAATAAAGGCATTCACCGAATTTAATCAAAATCGGCCCATTCTTTTTTGAGTTATCGGTGTGATACATATATATATATATATATATATATATATATATATATATATATATATATATATATATATATATATATATATATATATATATATATATATATATATATAGATATAAACATATAAAAATTGTAACTGACCCCGGATATGTGCTAGGGGGCATAATTAGCGCACATTTGAAAAAAATATTTAAAATTCAAAAGTCGGTATCTCCTCATTAGTGAATTTTTTTTAATGAAAATTCACTAAAAACGGGTGGCTTTTTATTTTCAAAAACTAACTTTCTGATACAAAAGTCTTACCCCTATCGTTATATCTCTTCAAGGGGTGGACACCCTTTCGAAATTTTTTAATTGGATGGTGCGTAGTGTGATACATATTTTTAAAGCTAATCCAATTATCTATTCAGCAACACTATTTTCGTATGGATAAAATAAAGTGAGTAATAACATTTTTACTGTCAGTAACAACTAACACAAGTGAAGCCTATAAATAAATACATAGTTCAGTCTTATCTAATCAAATGTTCGAAATGCCCGCCGTCTTGTGCCTGACAATATCCCAAACAGTCAATAAAATCGTATTCGACTAGTTATAATTTCAGGAGAACTGTTGATACATTCAGTTCTAATTCTTGTTTTTGATTCGTCGATAGTATCTGGGTTACTTTTGAATGCTACATTCTTCAAATTATCAGACAGAGAAAGTCTAAGGGAGTTAGGTCAGGTGATCTTGCTGACCACTCGATTGCACCACGCCTGCCTCTACATCTGTTGGCAAATTTTTAATCCACATACTGTCCAATGTTAGCGTTGTAATGCGCAGAGGCGCCATCTTGTTATACCACAAGTTAAGTTTAACCATACCAGCATTGTGTCCATCAGGAAATAAGTTCAAAAACAAAGGAATGAGATATTGCTGTAAAAACGGTAGATATTGTGGTCTGTTTATAGTTCCATCAAAAAAGGAGGGCAATAATCCTACTCCTAACATTTCCCGCTCAAACATTTACCTTTTGTGAATATTGTGTGTGATTCTATTGCATCCGTCTTGGATTTTCGCTTGCCAAACATCTGCAGTCGTGACGGTTAAATGGGTTAAACGGGTTTTTGGGGTTCTAGTTCGCGCTCATTTGAAGAAATCTTTTCAAAATTCATAAGTTCACGAAAATTTGCTAAAATACAGATTAATAAACCATAAACTCTATAGCTGAAACTACTGCCAGAGCATCAGAAAGAGGGTCTATTTGAAATGGATTTTGCGATAATATTTTAGTAAAGGACAAGGGTGGTTGAAGCTTAAACTTAAGGGTTCGTAAAACACATCTATTATGACATTTCGTCTACAAAATCAGTATTTGTCTCAGATTACTGGTCTGAAAATTGCAAATTCTGACGTTTGAAATCGTTTTAAGAAGAAAAATTATAAAATTTGCAAAATATTTTTTCTGCTACTTCTTGACCTTTTTGCGCTGACAAAACTTAACCGTTGTATGGAATATTCAATATTCAATTTAGTTGTCAACCACCCAAAATATTTTGTTCTTGTGCTTTCCTTTGTTCACCGGTGGCACCCAAAATGTTTTCTTTTAAATGCCCATAACTTTTTTTGCTTTAAATGTAGAGATCTGAATTTTGGCGTGTAAGGTAATTTTGATGATAGAAACGTATGTGCCAAATTTGGTTGTCATGCCTCTGTTATTTTCGGAGATACCAACATTTCCGAAAGAAAACCCAAAATTTTCCCCGAAAAACTAGTCCAATTTTCCTGGCTAACGAGCTTATCCAATCCGCTTACAAGAGGAAGCTACCTTCCAATTTCATCAAAATGGGCTCATGATTTTTTGAGTTATCGGTGTGATGTCAATTGATCTTTGCAGCCTCCTGACGCCCTTCTGTATCCCTTATGTTGATGTGGGAGTGTCTGGTGTCGTTCTACCTGACTATATATGCTACTGGACAGTGTATCAGTGAGGAGTTTGTACATTGTAGGTAGGCCGGTCAGATTGTCCGGTAGTTTTGCGGGTTTTTGGTGTCTTGGTCTTTAGAGATGAGTAGGCTCTTGCCGGATTTTAATCACTCGGGGACTTCTTGAGGGTTTCTAATTAAATTATTAATAACACCTGTTTAACTTCTATGCAGTTGTATGGTTATCATTATTTATAAAATATTTTGGGAGACAATCCGAGGTTGCGACACACGTTAATGTCCACCCAGCGTCATTACGCCCGTACCCTCATCCTCACTTCAGGGGTGGTAATAAATCACGGGGCCGGAAATCATTAATATATGTTTATAGAATTGAAAAGACGTAAAGAACCGAGGACGCCAGATTTCTGTATTCAAATATGCAGCGGGGTGTCATGGAGAAAATTGCTCAAGTTCCCGCTGCAGCAAATTGTGTACACCCCGCACACAGACAATAATTAGAACGACGAGTCATATGTTATGTCCTGGATAATGCTGCCTGAGCTCGAATATGCTTGGTTCGCTTTTCCTCCTCCTTTATCCTCACGTCCGTCTCAGCTAACTCTATGTCAAACAGAATTTTATTTTGTTTTTCCATGAGGATAGTGCCAGTCCTATTAGCAGCCACTGGCCTGACAATGGAGGCCGGGAAGTTTCAGTATATACAACATCTCTCGCCCTTCACCACGCACACAATATCCCCTAGTTGGTAAGGCAGTACTGTTGTTTGGTCTATCCCATAGGAATGTCGAAGATGGTAATACAACACTCGAAGGGCCGCACTATGTCGGGACATCAAATTGGAGATGCCATCACCGGACATAAACTCAAGAGATGGATAATGGGTTTCGGCGATTGGTAACAGATTATATAGCTATTACATGTTACGCTTAGGCGAAGGTGTTTATAGCACCATCTTGGCAGCTCTTTAGTCTCCCACCTGGGTCCTGCTGATTTAGAAAAATGTCCGCCTCGTTACCAAGCCGTGTTCTTCTACATGCCAGAAAAAAATCCATGCCTAGGCTTGTCAATATGCTTTTCCAATAGATGTTTTTCTACCATATCTCTAACTTCAGCTCTTAAGCTCAGGCACCAAAGAGCGATCACTTTGCCTTCTCCCCAACCCGCCGTCGAAGCGTAGCCCGAGATCCCCTGCTTATCTGCCTTGAACGGGAATGCTCCTGTTTTCGCGACTTCGTGAGTCTTGTAAATTTGCAGAAGGGGATCCGAGCTTTTAAGGAGCTTGCAGCTCATCTAAAGGACCTCTTTTTCATTGTTTACATGTACCAGCAGTCTCCTACCTCCGAGATGCCCTGAGAGTTATAAACGGACGACCTCAGATGCAACCTTTGATGTTTGTGGAGAGGCTTGCAGGCATCCCTATCCAGTTAGCGCAACTCTTCTACTGTCCATTTTATCACTCCAATGGAGTAACGAAGGCCTGTAACGGCCAATATGTTGGTGGCGACCACCTTGTTTGGTCCGTGCAACTCTGACTTCCATATTTGCCGGAGTCGCTGTTTATACCTACCGCAGAGAGCCTCTTTTGTTATTGCAGCATCCTGAATGTATGATGGATGGTAATAATAAGATATTATTCTTATTATTATTATTTGTATTGTAACGCGATGAGTACAATTTGTATTTAAGTTTTACAAAGCACCATACGGGAGGTCTTAAACTTGTATCTGAATTTGATGCACTTTTTATTTGAATATAATGCAAAACTGGAATACGGCTAAGAATCTTCATGACACTGACGACACTTCAAACTTGTTTTTTTCAGTTTTTTGAATTTACTCGACTGCCCACAGTTTCTTTCTGTAACCAATATTAGTGATTTTCTTAAAAAAAATTCACTAGTGAGGAGATCCCGACTTTTGAATTTTGAAAAAATTTCTTCAATTGAGCCTATTTAGACCCCCTAGAACACATATCCGGGGTCAGTTATATATATATATATATATATATATATATATATATATATATATATATATATATATATATATATATATATATATATATATATATATATATATATATATATATGTATGTATGTATCACACCGATAACTCAAAAAATATTGGGCCGATTTTAAATAAATTTGGTAAATAAATTCATTTTGCAAATGGCTTGGATAAATTCGTTAGCCAGGAAAATCTGCCGAGGTTTTCCCGGAAAATTTTGTGTTTTCTTTCGAAAAAAAATTGTATCTCCGAAATTAATAAAGTAAGGGCAACTGGTTTATATCCTTATGAGTAAGTTACCTACCAAAATTTACCTATGTAGGTCCAAAGACAAAAAAGTTATAGGTATTTAAAGAAAAATAAATTGGGGTTTTCCTCAAAACGTCAAAGTTGCGATTTAAAACGTCAAAATCGGCAACATTTAGGCAAATAACTTGAATCTAATACGGGCTATGGAAATCAAATGTCTCAAGAAGGATGTTTTACAAACCCTGAAGTCTTAGTTTCAACCGTCATTGTCCTTCATTTTACTCAAATGTTTCCAGAAAATTCATTTCAAATAGACCCTTTCTCTGATGCTTGGCAGTAGTCTTAGCTATAGAGTTTATCGTGTTATATAATTTTTGTCGAATTTTCGTAAAAAATCAATAAAGCTGAATATATCCGTTATTATACAAGATATGAAAAAAAATTGTATATATTAATTATAGGATGTCTTGAGCTACATCTTAAAAAATATTTATACAATCACAGGGTGGCCCATAAGTCGTTGGTGATATAAATTTTCTTTTTTTTATTTAATCAAACACGCCTTATGTTATTGCATTTTTGCATTTTCCATCGAAATATAATGCATGTTTGTAAGAAAAGAAATTCTGGATGCAGCAAGTGCGTTATGGTGGCAAATTTTGATCAAATGCTTCATATTTGAATAGCCCAATTTGCTATTAACCTATAAGGTTGACCAAGAAACGAGTTTTTCCGGGAACACTTTAAGTTTACTTTTGGGAATTTTTGTACATTTTCACACAATAAAGTTATTTTTATAAAACATGGCACATTGTTTTTACTATATAGGTTATACTGGTAACCAAAATTGATACCTGCTTTCTTAAATAAAAAGAAAACACACATATTTGCAATAAAAACATTTTTATGAAAATTCACTACCATAACGCACTTGCTGCGTCCAGAGTTTTTTTCTTTGCGTTCCTGGAATTAATGTATTATTTTGTGCCAACAAAACTGTCTTGTGTCCAGTGAGATTTCAAAATATTTAATATTTTTGAACACAAATTTCCAAAGTATTAATTTAACATAATACTGCTGACTGTTATTAATTTGCTATTCCCCGTATAATTTACAGAAGAGGCCCACTCGTACTGTGCCTTTGTCGCTTGGGTTCAGTAAAACATAATTCATCAAATTAACCAAGAATAATTTAGATTATAAATTTTCAGTACTGTACGTTAATCTTAATATTATATGACATGGATAGATTATTTCTGTGCGGAGTTTGATTAAAATCATTTCATCATTTTCCCATTTATATGCTAAGCTGCTTATGTGCTTAAAGTCAAACAAGCTTTATTCGTCATCGCATGATGATACAAGGGGATATAGACAAATCTTCACACCGAAATAACTATAATTTATCTTTATTTATCTGTTGAAATATTTGGTTATTTTTAGAACGAAAAAAAAAATACAATAGTTTTTAACAGTATTATTTGGAAATTGTGAGCATAAATTATGAGAATTTTTTTAGGAATGGTACATACTGGAAAATTTATGCACCAGGAAAGCATCAGGACCCAACAATAAATGTTAGAATGTGTCCGTATGAACTGACTCCAGGTTTATGTAGCCACGTTTCGATATCCTACAGGATGGGAGGATTTTTATCCTCCTTTAAACAAGCTCGTATTCAACATGCCCCTAAAAAAGGATAAAAGTCCGATGTGAGCAGCTATCGTGTACTGAATACAGACGTAGAAAATATTTCTCTGGCTTCACAAAGGTTTGTTTTCATATCTGCAACCAGTTTTAATGGTTCACAGCCTCATCAATTAAATTGGTTTATAGCTATTCATGACTACTACAAATAAATCCTTAAAAAATCACAAATGACGTTTTCAAAATGTCTACGTGATGTGTGTCAATATTTAACATAAATAGAATCATACTATAACAATAATAACTATAACAACAATTAAAGCAATAAAATAACTGAACAATAACAGCAATAAATCAGACTCTATACAACTAAAATATCGACACGCATCACTCTATTATCTTATTACAATTTTTGTAAATATAGTCAGACGAGCTTTCTTTGAAGAATTTAATCAGAAAGAAGAACTTCCAAGAAATCGGATTCCCAAAGTCGCGACGCAGCAAGTGCCTTATGAATTTTCATGCAAATATTTTTAATGTTAAGTATGTTTTTTTTTTAATGAAATACATCAAATTTAGTAGAAAGTATAAGCGTTATAGTAGAAACCATGTGCCATACTCCATCAAAATAAATTTGTTGCGTGAGAAAATAAAACATATTTCTGAAAAAGCTAGTCTGACTTTCCTGACCAACGAACATACCCAAGCAATTTGCAGAGCCTCGATGGTTCAGGGGCAAGAACGTGTGCCTCTGAACCGAAGGATTCTGGGTTCGATCCCAGGGTTCTTCTTTCACTTCATCAGTACAAACTGTAACATTAAGATCAACCGAGGTTCTGGCATTGTAATTGAGCAAGTTGAATGTCTGCACGTTCCGCCCTTCGGAGCGGGCGTAAAGCCGTCGGTCCCGTTTCCATGCGATGTTGTGCACGTTAAAGATCCCTACTCTCCTTACAGAAAGGCAGGGTTTCGGCGAAATTTCCAGGATAGTGAGGTGAAACTGCTCCCTGGCGTCGGTGATTGGCCATAGTCGCGGAAATAGGCCGACATTAAAGAAGCAAACAAAAACACACACACACACACACACACAAACAATTTGCACATAAACTACACCTGCCAGGATATAATTATTTTCAGAAAGCTTTTTGACCGAAATAAAAAAAACATGAAAATAGGAAAACAGCTTGTTTCATAAAAAATTCGCAATTTTTAGTGAATTTTTATTTAAAAAAATTCACTATTTACAAAGATTGGCTGAGTAATCTTACACGGAAATCTTATAAAATTTGGTTACCAAAATTTACACAGAAACTTGCAAACCAAATTTTTTTCACGAAAATTTTAAAACAATTTTTGTACGTGAATCCGCAAACACATTTTTTACAATAACTTTTAAATTCATAATTAAAATAAGTTCACAAAAAAATTTACTAACATTTGCCGAAGACACTGAAAAAAATTTCCGGGAGAAGCTGACTAGATATTTTCTGTACAAAAATTTGCTGATAAAAGATTTTTTTTTGACTTTTCACGGAAATTTTAACCAGTGAAAGTAATGAAAAATAAAAGTGGAAAATGCTTATATCTCATGTCGCAAGCTCTCAAAAATAAGAGCGGTATTAAATATATCACTTCGATCTTTCATTTAACATTTGTGAAAACAATTTATCAAATACTTGAGTTGTGAGTAGTTTTTCTTTAAAAAATTCACTAAGGAGTAGATCCCGACTTTTGAATCTTAAAAAATTTTCTTCAAATGAGCGTTAACTAGGCCCCCTAGAACACATATCCGGGGTCAGTTTAAATTTTATATGTTATATATATATATATATATATATATATATATATATATATATATATATATATATATATATATATATATATATATATATATATATATATATATATATATGTATCACACCGATAGCTCAAAAAATAATGGACGGATTTTACCTTCCTTTTGCAAATGGCTTGGACAAGTTCGACAAGCCAGGAAAATCGGCGCAGGTTTTCCCGGGAAATTTTGTATTTTCTTTCGAAAAAATTATATCTCCGGAAACAGCAAACTAAGTGCAATCAAATTTGGTACGTGGGTTTATATGATTATAGGTAAATTACGTGGATCTCTAACCTAAAAGACAAAAATGTTATAGGCATTTAAAAAAAAAATTGGGTTTTCCTCAAAACGTCAAAGTCGCGATTTAAAACGTCAAAATTGGCAACATTTAGGCAAACAACTTAAAACTAATATGGGCTACGGAAGGAAAATGTCTTAAGAAGAATATTTTTCAAACCCTGAAGTCTTAGCTTCAACCGTCCTTCATTTTACTAAAATAGTTCCAGAAGATTCATTTCAAATAGACCCTTTCTCTAATGCTCTGGCAGTAGTCTTAGCTAAAGAGTTTATCGTTTAATGGTAGGTATATAGTTTTTGTCGAATTTTCGTAAAAATCAATCAAGCTCAATATATCCGTTATTATACAAGATACGAAAAAAAGTTTATACATTAATTATACGGTGTCTTGAGCTAGATCTTAAAAATTATTTCTATAATCACAGGCTGGCCCTTAAGTCGTTGGTGATACAAATTTTCGTTTTTTTTTATCGAACACGCCTTATGTTATTGCGTTTTCGCATTTTTCATCGAAATATAATGCATGTTTGTATGAAAAGAAATTCGGGACGCAGCAAGTGCGTTATGGTAGCCAATTCTCATTAAATGCTTAAAATTTGTATAGCTCAATTTACTATTAACCTATAAGGTTTACCAAGAAACCTGTTTTTTCGGGAACACTGTAAGTTTACTTTCGGAGAATTCTGTACATTTTCAAACAAAAAAGTTATTTTGATGAAACATGGCACATTTTTTCTACTATATAGGTTATACTGGTAACCAAATTTGATGCCTGCTTTCTTAAAAAAACACATATTTGGTATTAAAAACAATTTTATGAAAATTTACTACCATAACGCACTTACTGCGTCCAGACTTTTAAATGAATTATATATACCGAAGTTCATTTGAATATTTTAATATATTTCGTCAAAAATTCGCTAAATAATCTCATATTCTGGTCGGTTATTATAATTGAATAAACTGATCCCTGCATGAAAAATGGTATGCGATTATGCAATTGTAAATATTTTCAAAACTATAGCCTTTAGGTACAGGAAGTCTTATACAAAAGTTGAAGCAGTTGCCGTTTACTTTTGAAACATGAATAACAGGCTGATATATTTGTTAAAAAAATTGAGCCATCATTTGGGAACACCCTGTGTATGGCATCTGGATTTTGCCGATGATTATATGAACGATAACCTTTCTGAGTACGTCATTTCCATAGAACTTTCATGTATAGTGGTGAAAACGCAGTATCACATTTTTGATATCTGTCAAAGAGGTGAAAAGTTGCCAGAAAATTGAAATAACTCAAAACGATAAACGACCACATTTTTGTGCGTACAAGCATGCATTATAATTTGATGGAAAATGCCCAAATGCAACAAGGTAAGGGGTGTTCTATTAAAAAAAAAAGAAAACTTGTCTTACCAACTCGAAACATTCCATAATTAACTTTCATAATTTGTTCATATATTGTATAATAACTGATATACTAAGCATCATCCTGTATATATATATATATATATATATATATATATATATATATATATATATATATATATATATATATATATATATATATATATATATATAAACTGAAACTGACCCCAGTTATGGCTTCTAGGGGGCATAGTTCGTGCTAATTTGAAGAAATATTTCCAAAATTTAAAAATCGCGGTCTATTCAATAACGACTTTTTTCTACGAAACTTTGCTAAAGGCTATAGATTATTAAACAACAAACTCACAACAGCACGGTATATGTTGTTATCTACACAAAATATTTTTGTTTTGTGCGTTTTTCTGGTCACCAGTGACACCCTTTTTTTTTTTTAATCCCTCTAACTTTTTTCTTTTAACCTAAAATTATAAATCTTGGTACATAGTTTACTTTTAATAATGTATACCTGCGTACCAAATTTGGTTGCGAGAGCTTTTTTATTTACGAAAATATTATTTTTCTGACAGAAAACCCTTGTGTGTGTGTGTGTGTGTGTTCACTAAAAAGTCAAGTTTGCGCTTATCATTACAAAAATATTGTGGTTCTACGCGGCTATTTACTGCTGGGTCTATGTTAAGTATTAGTAATATGTTTTGCAAATGTAGATTTGTCCACGTGGTTATTTCTAAACGCACAAATATGTTCTTTGTATCTGGTATTAAAATTTTTAGCAGCTTTACCGGTATAAATTGCGTTACAGTATTTATAAGCTAATTTATAAATGCGAGCTTTTGTCAAGAAACATGACTTTTCTTTGGCGTTAAATAACAAATTACCCTACCTGTAAGATTTAAAAGTTACCTTTGTATTTGAAATTTTTGATATGTTTCCAAAATATGCCATAGAAACATATTTATTACCTTTCGTGTCTAATATTTGGATAAAGTAAATTAAGTGCTAAATTGGATTCTTTTCTCTTTATTTTCTCATCTATTATTATTTTAACAGAGTAGCCATTAAATGCTATTGGCGGGACTAATGATTTTTTTGCAAAATAGGTCTCACACACAGGTATAGGTCATACACGAATTATCACAGAGTGATAGCCCACATATTTATGGAAAACTTAGAAAACCAAATTTTATCAGAAGTTTCACATAATATTGTCTTTTGGTATGGATATGTAGATGGTATTTGAGCAACGTTTCGAGGTATCTATATGATATATGAAGCAACGATAGCAATATTTTTACTTCCACATCGTCACAGCGTGTGGAAGTATGTCATCGGCGACAAAAATTTCAAATTTTTTCTCACTCAAACGGTGTAAAAAGTGTCAAAACATATAGAAAACATCATTTGGGAAAGAAAATTTTTGTCTGTCGTTCTGTCGGTCTGTCCGTTAGTCGGTCTATTGGTCTGTCGGTCTGTATGTCTGTCTGTTTGTATCCACGATAACTTTAGAACGAATTTAATTTTTGGGTAAAATCGCTTTAGCTGGTAGTGGAGGAATTGGGGGTGATTTGGTAAAAATTGTCATTTTTCCATTAAAACTTGAGTAATATAACGTTTAAGGGCTTATTTATTATAAAACTTTTAATTCCGTCAAACATCTGGTATTCTGTGCTGAAATTAAATTAGGGGTTGAATATGTGAGGTTTTTTTTGCTAAAACGGTGTAAAAAATCTCAAAACATATATAAACCTTGATTCTGGAACGAACATTTTTTTGTCTGTCGGTCTGTCAGTCGGTCGGTCTGTCGGTATGTCGGCATGTATGTTTACTAATAGGCGTAATAACTTTCGAACGAATTGAGATATCTTTGAATTTGGTATTCAGTTAGCACCCGATAAAGGAACGCTACGAATTGTTTTTGGATAAGACTGCTTCAGGGCGGTAGGGGATAAATAAGGAGTGATTTGGTGAAAATTGACATTTTTTCAATAAAGCTCGCGTAACATAGCATTTTAAAAGTTTATGGGTACAGGAGTACACTTTGTGGTCAAGTCATGGGCCCTAAATTCATTCCATGAGAATGTCTTTCTGCCGAGAATAAATTATCACAGCTATGTGGAAGTTCTGATTCAGTTTACAGCACTATTCCGGTAGAGCCTATGTACAACGACACCCAATAAAATTGTAATATTTGAGACACTGTGCTGTAGTACTTATATTGGCCACAAGCTACATCCATGTCATTTAATTACAAGTAATAACCACATAGTTATTATTTCAACTACCTTTTATGCTCAAAGTAAATACAGCACAAGACAATGAAATAAACTGCTTCTCATGTTTAAAGTTAATCAAGATAATTAATCTTATCAATAACTATTATAATAATCGCAGTAAGCTTAATATCAACAAACCAACAATTCGTGTAGATGCCAGATGTTGTCATCATATCCTGTAAAATAATGTTGCGCACCCGTCGCTACACAATGAAAGACTATATTTTGGTGTCATTACTAACTGTTTTTTTGTACGCACAAAGCATAAGAATCGGGGTACTCAATTAAAAGTGTATTTACTCTGTTAAAACGACTATACTTATTCTGATGTTTTAAGCTTATAACGAGGTGGATAGGAAATTAAATTTTAATGCAATCCACTAAACAAGCATATCTGTAGTTGATAATTTTCAAAATTTATTTTGGTGAAGTTTCAGTAAGGGAATTCATCAATAGAAAGGTAACAACGATGTGTTATAATTGGTGAATTCTCTTAATGAAACTTCACCACCAATATATATAATATATATATATATATATATATATATATATATATATATATATATATATATATATATATATATATATATATGTATATATGCGTGCCCCGGAATTCAATGTACAACTGACCTACCACAGATTTTTCAGCCAACATTGGGTAGATTAAGATCAACTCACCTCTATACAAAGTTGCACAGTTTAGCCGCCAGAGGGCTCCAAAATTATTAATTATTTTTTTCTATTTTTTTACCGATCTCCTAAACAGGTAATCCGATCATATTCAAATTTCACAGAAATATTGTAATGAGCAAGTGATTTAGTCGTTATGAGAACTAGCGCAATTGCACCCCTGCAAGGGTGTAAACTACCCCCACTCCTAACTTTTTTATCGTATTTATTTCCCTGGCGGTTATATTAATAACACGTAAATTTTTTTTCAAAGACCGATCTTTCTTCAAATTTTGTTGCTTTTGTAAAATTTGGCTTACTCTCTCAATTTTTGCGCGAAATGGTTGTCTAAGGAGAGAAGGATAAATTGGGATTAACTTTTATAACTGGGATAATATGGACATGGTAACGATGTAATTTGTATTAAAATTTTAATAAACAATAAAAAGAATTAACAACTTTTTTAAACTAACTTGACCGAATAAAATTTAAAACCAAATCTGTACATAATTAAATTAAAAAGTCTCGCGTCTTTATATTTTAAGAATTAATAAAAAATCTGTCTTAATGTATACAAACACTGATATATATATATATATATATATATATATATATATATATATATATATATATATATATATATATATATATATATATATATATATATATATATATATATATATATATATATATATATATATATAACCTTGCTTAGTCCACATTCTTCACAATGCGGAATCAGCAATAGTCAGCATTCTTCAATATCGCAAACTGCAATGGCAACATGTTTATTAATTGCATAAACATAAGAGCAATTCCAGGTCAATACTTATAATTTCTATGCGACCTACTTATAAACGATATTATTTTGATTTATGATAGCAAATTTTCCTATAAATATTTTTTACTTAAAAATAATACTAAATATATTTTCACGCCTCAAGCCGCCCTTCTGGGTCGCTTTGTGTTCCATGAACATGGTATTAAGCTAACCATTGATAGTTGCATTAAACGATACTTAAATAATTAAATCCTGTTACTATTCAAATGAGTTTTTTTGTATGCGTATTTTGACACTACAGCTTATTATTCCATTCATAGTATTTGCCAAAGTCACAAATTAGTAAGGTAATTTTTAGGAATATCGCTCATGTTTATAGCTTTTCTGAACAAGTATATATGCTTTTAGTGTTAGGTTTCGGCCAACATAGCTTCAGCAAAAGTATGCAAGTCTACAGGAACACATTTTCAAGTAGGCAAACTCCTGATCGCAGAACATTTGCGTCTATCGAAGGACGGCTAAGGGAGACTGGAATTATAAGTGTGCACAGACCTAATGCTGGCCGTAATTCTAACGTCCGACGTCTTTGTGAAGAAGAACAAGTACTGGATATCGTAAGTGAGAATCCCAGCATTAGTACGAGGCTGTTGGAGCACCAAATTGGAATTCGAAAAAAGCAGTCAATCGTATACTGAAACAACAGCTACTGCACCTATACCATTTACAACCTGTCCAAGAACTGCTACCTGGTGACCATGACGTCAGAAAAGAAGGCTAGATGCAAACTTTGACAAAAAGGTGTTTTTTACAGATAACGCAGGTTTCACGCGGCGAGGTTTCATAATGAGCACCAGTATGCAGACGAAAATCCTGACGCAATTCATGTAAGGCATTTTCAGCCCGAATTCAAAATTCATGTGTGGATAGGAATAATTGATTGTCATTTGATTGGGCCCGTAAGGTTACCTAATAGGCTAACAGTGGAAGGCTACTTATACTTCTTGCAAGAAACTTTATCAGAATTTTTAGAAGATTTGCCGATCGCATTACGTCGTGATATGTGGTACATGCATGACGGTGGACCACCCCGTTTTGGACACTTTGTGAGGGATTACCTTAGTGAGCAATTTCCCAATAAATGGATCGGCAGAAGTCAAGATGTTCCTATTCCTTGGTCAGCACGTTCACCAGATTAAAATCCTTGCGACTTTTCACTATGGGGGCAGATCAAGACGTATGTTTGCAAGGGGGAGATAAATACCAAGGAGCAATTATAGGATAGAATTGAAAAAGATGTTGCCTCACTGCGGAATAGGGAAAATTTAAAGCGTATAATTTTAAATTTTTTTACATAGACTAGAAGCTTTAATGCGAGTGAATGGTTGCCATATTGAACAATTAATGAGTTATATTTAATTTGTTTCAATTTAAACTTTACACTAATTTTACTTTTCCTATTGTTTCCCCGGTTAATGAATACAAATTTTACAAAGTATCGCATTTCTTCGTCAAACTTCAACTTAAAAGCTCTTTTGCGCAAAAGAGTAAGTAAAATTTTACAAAAGCAACAAAAATTTCAAAAAAATCGGTCTTTGAAAAAAAAAATACGTTTATTTATCCAGCCGTCAGAGAAATAAATACGATAAAAAAGTTAGGGGGGGGGGGGTACTTCACACCCTTACAGGGGTACAATTGCACTAGTTCTCATAACGACTAAGTCACTTGATCATTACAATATTTCTTTAAAATTTGAATATGATCGGATTACCTGTTTAGGAGTTAAGTAAAAAAATACAAGAAAAAATTAATAACTTTGAAGCCCTCTGGCGGATAAATGGTGCAACTTTGTATAGAAGTGAGTTGATCTTAATCGACCTAATTTTGTCTGGAAAATCTGTGGTAGGTCGGTTGTACATTGAATTCCGGGACATTCTATATATATATATATATATATATATATATATATATATATATATATATATATATATATATATATATATATAGGGTAGTTTTCAAGTAGTAAATTCGAGGGTAACTCGAGCCTTATCATTGGGATCTTGTTAATTGTAAAAGAAACGAAGATGGTTAAATTGGGGCAAAATTGCGCGTTTATATGGTGATCAATTATCTGAAAGAAAATTAGAGCGCAAATTTGGACCCAAAAGCAAGGTCCGTTGAAATGTATATATGTATATATATATATATATATATATATATATATATATATATATATATATATATATATATATATATATATATATATATATATATATATATATATATATCTGCGTGTGTGTGTGTGTGTATTTATTCGAGCGATAACTGAAAAAATACTAAACTGATTACAATCAAGCTTGGTAAAAACCTAGTATGGGCTTGTACTACGTTAGAATTACAGATAGTCAGTTAATTCGGTAATTAGCTGTTCACTTATATTTTTATAAAGTATATCTATTTAAAATTAATTAAATAATATATATTTATGTCAGTGTATCATTGAAAATGTGGTGGATGTGCGATTCCGCACGTTTTTTTTTAAATTTTTTACGTGCTGGAATGAATTTACTTATTTAATTTAATTATTTGTCAATCAACAATTTATGGATTGTGGAATATTGTACAGTTACGCATATAATAATGATAATTTGGAACCCAATTAATCAAGCTTAGTTGCAGGTCCTTATTTACATCATTCCAAGAGAACCGCAGAGGCTAGAGAGTCAGCGTCAGTGAACACGAACCTTAAACCACTGAACGAGCAAATCCAGCGTCGCCACGCGGTGCACAGAGTCAGTCGGTTTGGGCTGGCAGAACAGTTGACCAGTTCTTTTAGAATCAACAGTTCAGGAACAGGCTACCTCAAAACCTATTCTTAAGAACCGTTCCGTTCTTTTCTTAACAACTCTAGTTTGATAAAATCTTAAACTTATGCCTATATTGTAATCTCATTTTACATATCTTAATATAATTATATATATATATATATATATATATATATATATATATATATATATATATGTATACTTTTTTTAACTTGAATTTTACGATTGAATTAATTTTATGAACATACGCCAGAATTCCGTACTTGATAGACGCAAACTTATTATAAATTTTTACTAAATAATTTGCTATACTTTAAAATTTCTAAATGTGAGATGCTATTCACGAGGATCTGATCTATGGTAGTTATATTCCTTCTACAAACACTATATTTTAGACTATATTTAATTATCGTTGTTTCAATTACGTAATATTTTGCTGTATACAAATCAACAATAACATTGCTTTAAGAAAGATAATACGGTCCTAGCGATAAAATAAGCGATTACGCCTGTAATTCGAGAACAGCATAACTGTATGCCGAGTCCCACCCTGGCCCGTTAAGCTGGAGCGATGTGGGCAAGGACAAATGTTCTATTCTCGCAACATCAAAGGGCCGCCCTACAAGATTCAGTGCTGGGTCTTATTGTTCTGTGCTGCAAGTGTGGAATTTTAAAGCACACAACGGGATTCCTTATTCGGTCGTTTTTGACGAAGATAGTCGATCATTTCCTATTGAAGTTTCCCATTTAGGTAGAGCGCCGAAGAATACACACCGACGCAGGACTGTGTATATGGATGTATATAACGTCGGCAACCATTAACACACTATACTTTTTCTGGTTCTGTATTAATGGCTGCCGACTCTGCGATCCTCGATATACTAATTTTGTTTGTGAAGAATGCAGGAGGTAAAAAATTATTAAAATATAACAAAGCAAAAATATTATTTTTCCACCGCAGGCGGCACTGCGCACGGGCACACTTATTGAGGAGCCGCCCCTGGCTACTGATGAATATCACTTCGTTGTCGAAATACGTATCTAACACATACCTATATGTTATTTTTTGTGGTGATTGCAGCTAGTTTGTTTCAATTTTAATACATAGTCAAGCCTCTATAGAAGCAGCATGTGAACTAGATTTTATAAAAATAAGCTTTGGACGTAGAGTTTAAAAAATTAATTATGTACCTTCAACAGCAAAAATCAGAAGCTAAGACGTTACATATTGGATAATCCATGGTTATACGTGCTTGTGTATTTATTGACAAAAACAAGATCCAACTTTATACTGGCAGATTTAATAACATAAGAGTTTCATTCATATCGTGTAATGCGTTATTTTATTCATATATTAATATTTATTTGTAACTATAAAATTTTATTGTTATTTCCTTTAATTACATTACTCAACACTCCAAATGTCGGTCACAAATATTTTGCCCCTTTAGTGAATTTTCGTAGAAAAATTCACTAATGGTGAGATCCCGACTTTTGAATTTAGAAACAAATTTTGCAAATGCGCGTGAGGTAGGACCCCTAGAACCCATATCCAGGGTTAGTTTCAATTTATATATATATATATATATATATATATATATATATATATATATATATATATATATATATATATATATATATATATATATGTGGGAATTAGTTTTATCTCAACAACTGTGTGCATAAACGTTCTGCCGCTAACGATATGCATAGATGTGCGGGCGCTACGGAGTGACGCGCGTGTGTCGAGATACAAGGGAGTTAATAGTGTGTCAGTGTCATTAGAATGACGGACGTTGTTAAAAAACACCCATGACACATAGAAAGGTGTCAGTACAAAAGTGTCATTCAACACGGTGTTACACATGACTGGTTCGTACGAGACGGTCAGAGTGTGAAGAGAGCTTGAGTGAACATACGAGTAGTACGACGAGAGAGTACCTAGAGACGCCGAGGTACTCAACGACGGTGTGCAAGGCCATACATCCACGACGACGATAACAGATGGATCCCGTAGCTAAAGACGATAGTCTATTACTTGTTATTGATTGCTACACCATTGTTATATTTATAGAGTTCTACAATATAGTTATAGTTAATACCGGCATAGTTTCAGTCTTAAAAGCACGCACGACCTAAAACCTTACATATCTCTAGAAACGGGGACTCATTCCGGGATATACGTGAGTGTTCCAGGGATAAGACACCCTATAAATGGGGGCTCAGCCGGGATATAAACAGTGTGGTAGCTGAAAGACAGTTTCTTGCCGGGATATAAGTGTGTACAGTGTATTATGGAAATCTACAGTAGCCAGGACTCGACCTAAGACGCAAGGCCGCAGCCACAGCTAGACGTAAGCGACGTTCTACCTACCTGAAGTCACACTACACGTTCTAAGAATTGAGGTAACAATATGAAGACGTTAGGAGATATAGACATTATTTTGAACAATATAAAGTCGGCTCATACTAGTGCTATAAAGAACTTGCATAAACTAATTTTTCAGAGCGAAGGTGATAGAAAAAATAGACACAGACTGCGTGAGTTTAACGGTTTTGATTTCGGGGTGTTTTCTGAGGAATATAAAGACAAAATCACCTATGTCAGTGCTAATTTTTCGAACAATGACCTAACGTCGGTTGCAAATATTTTGTGTTTAGACTATAATTGTGATAAAGACGCGTTAATAAAAAACATTTGCGATAATCTAGTAGACATTACAAAACTGTCTATGCGTGACGACGACGAGACTGAAGAAGACAAAGAAGCCGAGAAGGAAGATCATCTTTCAGAAAATTGTTCTGATTATTCAAACTCTTCATCGAATGGAAAAACGTTCTTTGCTATGAATTTTAGAGACGTAGAAGATTCGATTCAACGCTTTGATGGAAGCAGTGGCTACCCAATAGAAAAATGGATTCAAGATATGGAAAACATGGCTGATCTATGTTCATGCAATCAGCTGCATATGTTTATTTTTGCAAAAAAATCATTGACAGGTCTCGCAAAGCTGTTCATACAAGGAGAAAAAAATATAAAATGTTGGAAATCTTTGAAAGAAGTTTTAATCGACGAATACTCTTCAAAATTAAATAGTGCCCAACTGCATAAAGCACTATCTGAAAGAAAGTTGATGAAAAACGAAAGCATTCATGAGTATTTCTTAATAATGAAGGAGATTGCTAATCGAGGCAGAGTTGAAGATGAAGCATTAATGTATTATGTCATAGATGGTATAACAGATGAACCATCGAATAAAATATTTATGTATGGGGCCAAGTCATTTAAAGAATTCAAGGAAAAATTGCGAATATACGCTGAAATGAAAACTAAACAGGAATCTTACAAGCCGAACACAGGGAAAAATAAAGCAACAGCTTCCAGTTTAACAGAAATGTCAAATGCCAAGTCGAAGCAGATGACAAAAATTCGTTGTTTTAATTGTGGCAACCAAGGCCATAAGTCGAATGAGTGCAGATCTAAAAATCTAGGCACCAAGTGTTTCAGATGTAATAAGTTTGGACATAAATCTTTTGAATGTCAAACTCAAAACAAAAAGAGTGGCGTTTCTCCAACCAACCCCACCACGCCGAATGTGCAAAACGTTGAAGTAATCACGATGAGCAAAATGCACAGAATTATAAGGATCAATAATGAAAATATTATTTGTCTGGTAGATACCGGAAGCCAAGTTAACCTTGTAGGGTTAGAAGTATACCGACGTATTGGAGCACCAACTATGCATGATTCTAAAATAGTTTTAAATGGTTTCGGTAAGTCAAAAGTAAAACCTTTGGGCTATTTTGACTGTCAGATCGATTTAGATGACGTACTGGTTGATACCAAGATGCATGTTGTCAACGGTGAATATATGTCTAGTAATCCTGCTATACTAGGTCATGAATTTCTCCAACATGTTGAACTTACGATTAATCCGAGTGGGATGACCATCAAGAAGATCAACGACGGCGACGGCATTAAAGAAATAATGCAAGTAGATGTACTTGATGAAGTTGATATTGGAAATGAAGTACCGACGCGTATAAGAAAAGAAGTTGAACATATTGTGAAGACGTATAAACCAAGAAAATGCAAAACTGCAAACGTTGTGATGAAAATATTAGTCAAAGACGAAGAACCGATCTACAATAGTCCTAGAAGACTACCGTTTTTTGAAAGAGAGATTGTTGATCACCAAGTTGAGCAATGGGTTCGAGATGGTCTAGTAGAACCCTGCACTTCTGAATATGCTAGCCAAGTGGTAGTAACCAAGAAAAAAGATGGGACACCAAGAGTATGCATTGATTATAGAAGAATCAACCAAAAGATAATAAAAGATCGATTTCCGCTGCCGCTTATAGAAGATCAGCTAGACAAGCTGCAAAAAGATCGTGTTTTTAGCACAATTGATCTTAAGAATGGTTGCTTTCACGTTCCCGTAGAAGAACAAAGCCGAAAGTATACAGAATTTGTGACGCACCAAGGTCAATATCGATTCCTGAAAGTTCCCTTTGGTCTTTGTATAAGTCCATCCGTATTTATGAGATACATCGACGTAGTTTTCAGAGATCTAGTAAACAAAGGAATTGTACTGCCCTACATGGACGATTTAATTATTCCAGCCAAGGATGACGAAGACGCATTGGAAAGATTAAAAATCGTTTTCAAGACCGCTGAAGAATATGGATTGGAGATTAATAAGAAAAAATGTCAGTTTATTAAAAGAACTGTCGAATTTTTAGGTCACAGGATAGAGGAAGCCAAGCTCTACCCTTCAGAATTAAAGACCAACGCTGTAATCAAGTTTCCAGAACCAAGGACGACAAAGCAAGTACAAAGCTTTTTGGGACTTGCCAGCTATTTTAGAAAATTCATTCCAGGATTTTCAGTGATAGCATCGCCGCTAACCGATCTTTTGAAAAAGGATCGTACCTTTAAATTTGGGTTTAAAGAAAAAGATGCATTTATGAAGCTCAAGCAGATATTAGCCAAGAATCCAGTGCTAAATATTTACTGCCAAGATGCCGAGACAGAATTGCATACAGACGCATCAATGGAAGGATACGGAGCCGTTCTTCTCCAACGTTCCTATGAAGATAACCAGATGCATCCAATTTACTACATGAGTAAGAAGACATCGGACGTCGAAAAGAAGTATTGCAGCTATGAGTTAGAAGTTTTAGCAATAGTCGAAGCACTTAAGAAGTTTAGAGTATACTTACTTGGAACACGCTTCAATATTGTGACAGATTGCTCTGCCTTTGATATAACTATGAGCAAGAGGGATTTATCAACAAGGATTGCAAGATGGGCCTTACTACTTCAAGATTTCGATTGTACCGTAGTTCATCGATCAGGCACCAGAATGAGGCATGTGGACGCTCTAAGTAGAAACCCTGTTATGTTGGTTTGTACTAGCATTCCCCAAGCTATACGAAATAGTCAAGAAGAAGATGGCGAAATCAAGGCAATCAAGGAAATTTTAAAAGAAAAGCCGTATAAAGATTACATCTTGAAAAACGACTTACTTTACAAAATGGAAGATGGAAGGGAAGTAGTTGTAATTCCCAAGCAGATGCAACAAGAAATAATCAAAGAAGCACACGAAGACGGACACTTTGCAGTCAGAAAAACTGAAGACTTAATAAAAAGAGAATACTACATACCGAATGTAAAGAAGAAGATCGAGAGGTATATTAGAAATTGCATTCCTTACATCTTATCTAACAGAAAGCATGGAAAGAAGGAAGGATTTTTACATCCACTTAAGAAAGATGACATTCCTTTACAGACATACCATATTGATCACCTCGGTCCTCTTGAGTCTACGAACAAGAATTACAAATATATTCTTGCCATAATTGACTCATTTACGAAGTTTGTTTGGGTATATCCGACGAAGAGCAACTCCTCGAAAGAAGTTATTGCGAAACTAGAGATCCAAATAAAGACTTTCGGAAATCCTGTTAACATTATTTCCGACAGAGGCACAGCCTTTACCTCTGAAGAATTCGAATCTTACTGTAACGAGAATGACGTAAAGCATCATAAGATTACTACTGGTCTACCAAGAGCTAATGGTCAGATAGAACGAATTAACTCTATTATTATTTCTGTTCTAACCAAGATATCCTTAGAAGACCCAGCAAAATGGTACCTTTACGTAGATCGTGTCCAGAGAGTTATAAACTCCACCTACCAAAGAAGCATTGGAACCACGCCATTTGAATTGCTGATGGGTGTCAAGATGAAAGATAAAGTTCAAATCAAGATAGGAAAAATCATCGAAGAAGAAGCGAAAAACCAATTTCAAGAAGATAGGGAAGAATTGAGAAGATTAGCAAAGGAGCAACTGCTCAAAGTCCAGGAAGAAAATAACAGAACGTATAACCTGAGAAGAAGAAAACCTGCCGCTTATAGGTTAAATGATCTAGTCGTCATTCGAAGAACCCAGTTCTGCCCAGGATCGAAGTTGAAGTCGAAGTTCATAGGTCCATACAGAGTCGTGAAGGTCAAGACCAACGATACCTACGATGTCAAGAAAGAAGGTCTCCACGAGGGTCCAACCTACACTTCTACATGTTCCGAATATATGAAGTCATGGCGTAAAATGTGTTCAGATGACAATGGTTCATCATCCGAGGCGGATGATGGTCAGGAGAGCCGAGTTGTGGGAATTAGTTTTATCTCAACAACTGTGTGCATAAACGTTCTGCCGCTAACGATATGCATAGATGTGCGGGCGCTACGGAGTGACGCGCGTGTGTCGAGATACAAGGGAGTTAATAGTGTGTCAGTGTCATTAGAATGACGGACGTTGTTAAAAAACACCCATGACACATAGAAAGGTGTCAGTACAAAAGTGTCATTCAACACGGTGTTACACATGACTGGTTCGTACGAGACGGTCAGAGTGTGAAGAGAGCTTGAGTGAACATACGAGTAGTACGACGAGAGAGTACCTAGAGACGCCGAGGTACTCAACGACGGTGTGCAAGGCCATACATCCACGACGACGATAACAGATGGATCCCGTAGCTAAAGACGATAGTCTATTACTTGTTATTGATTGCTACACCATTGTTATATTTATAGAGTTCTACAATATAGTTATAGTTAATACCGGCATAGTTTCAGTCTTAAAAGCACGCACGACCTAAAACCTTACATATCTCTAGAAACGGGGACTCATTCCGGGATATACGTGAGTGTTCCAGGGATAAGACACCCTATATATATATATATATATATATATATATATATATATATATATATATATATATATATATATATGTATGTATGTATCACACCAATAACTCAGAAAATAATAGGCCGATTTTGATAAAATTTGGCACGTACCTTCCCTTTGTAAATGGCTTGGACAAGTTCGTTATTCAGGAAAATCGGACGATGTTTTCCGGGAAAATGTTGAGTTTTCATTCGAAAAAAAATTTTATCTTAAAAAAATAAAAAACTTATGATAACCAAATTTGGTAGGTAGGTTCACGATATAAAAAGTAAGCTATAGACCAAAATTTAGATTTCTATGTTACAAGAAAAAAAAGTTATAATAAAATATTTTGTTCCAGATCATTTCTATTTTCCTTGCAACTCGCATCGTTTTCAGTCTATTGTTATTATTAAAAGTCAATAGTTTCTTCCTAAAATTTGCTCTTACCGAACACACGTGGCTTTCATTGACTTCTGCCGCTGTTACAGTCTTTGCTCTTAACATGACGCTTTGCTTACTATTACTGCTATACTATACGTATACATACGTATCACCCTACAAAAATCTACTTGTATTCCACCGCATAAGACGTTTCTGTACCTTCACTTTCAGTTTATTTTCCTCTCTTTCTTCTTTATGATTCATTTGCAAAGCTCACTAATCTGTTCTATCGAGAATGAAAATTGTAGAAGCATCCTCTTACTAGGCATCGTGTGTCCATTTGCTATCATTGTACCTTTAATTTACACTGTTAGTCAATGCTCGCTCTCTATGTAACTTTTATTTATGTGACATAATAAATCACTTGAAATTTCCATGCATCGTTTCTTTTTACGTGCCCTGCTACATTCATCACCTTTATAACGTGAGGCCACTTTACATTACATTTGCTGTTCCCCTAGTTTAATTATTATAACGAGCAGATTTCGTCTTTGTAAATAGCTATTAGTCAATTATCCCTTCTGCAGATAACGTACAATTTCTACCTGACATACACGGTTTCGACCGTCCTGTCTGTTTTTTCGTTTCTGTTGTTAGTCAAAGCTCGCTATTCATATTCTTTTTAGTGAATTTTCGTAGAAAAAATTTACTATGGGGGAGATCCCAACTTTTGAATTTTGAAAAAAAATTTGCAAATGAGCGCGAACTAGGACACCTAGAACGCATATCCGGGGTCAGTTTCAATTTTTATATGTTTATATATATATATATATATATATATATATATATATATATATATATATATATATATATATATATATATATATATATATATATATATATATATATATATATATATATATATATATATATATATATATATATATATATATGTCCATGTGTGTGTGTGTGTATCACACCAATAACTAAAAAATATAGGCTGATATTTATAAAATTTGGTAAATATAATTTTTACAAGGGGCTTGGATAAGTTCGTTAGACAGGAAAAAGGGACCAGTTCTTCCGGTAAAATTTTGGGTTTCGTTAAAAAACATTTCTGAAAGTAAGAAAGGTATGACAACCAAATTTAATATGCCGGTTTCTATTAGTGAACTTTATTAAAAGCACATGTACCAAAATTTAGATCTCTAGGTTAAAAGAAAAAAGTTATAGGCATTTTAAATTTATTTTTTTTTAGTGAATTTTTGTAGAAAAAATTCACTAATGGGGAGATCCCGACTTTTCAATTTTGAAAAAGTTTTTGCAAATGAACGCGAACTAGGACCCCTAGAACCCATATCCGGGGTCAGTTTCAATTTTTATATGTTTATATATATATATATATATATATATATATATATATATATATATATATATATATATATATATATATATATATATATATATATATATATATATATATATGTATGTATGTATGTATGTATATATGTATCACACCGATAACTCAAAAAGTAATGGGCCGATTTTGATAAAATTTGGCGCGTAACTTCCTCTTGTAAATGGCTTGGATAGTTTGTTAATCAGGAAAATTGGACGAGGTTTTCCGGGAAAATTTTGAGTTTTCATTCGAACAAAATTTTTATCTCGAAAAATAAAAAAGCTATAATAACCAAATTTGGTAGGTAGGTTTACGATATAAAAAGTAAGCTATACATCAACATTTAGATTTCTATGTTACAAGAAAAAAGTTATAATAAAATATTTTGTGACAGATCATTTCTATGAAAATTTACTACCATAACGCACTTGCTGCGTCCAGGCTTTTTAAATTTGATGTAAGATTCGATCGTCGTAATCAAATTGAAATGTGTTAAAATCTTTTGCAAGCACGATCCTTTCACTATTACTTGGTTGTGCTGTAATACCTTGGGTAAAGTACATACCTTTTATACAGGGTGCTGAATAAAACACTGAAAAATTTATAAACCGACAAGAAGTCCCCGTTTGAAAACAAATTTTGTTATTTGAATTTTAACTAAGAACATTTTGAAATAGGATACAAGCTACAGGATGGAGTTTGAATTTTCTGTTTATCCTTTTTATTTCCTGTCCATGAAAAATGCGCTTTCTCTATTTTCAGTTATTACTCTTTTAATCCTCAACCGATTTATGTAGTGTAAGGCTTATATAGAAGCGAAAGCTCAAGCAGGAACGCTTAGCTAACGGAACCGACACAAAATTGCGGAATACTATACAGCTCGGCATTAAAATTGGTCCAAATTCTAATCGTTTTAAAAAAGTAGGTTTAACAGCAGAGCTGACTGGAGATCAAGTTGCTTACGAAAGAACAAATGATTGTGGGCACTGAAACTTGTTTTGTTTCAGATAGCTGGAATGAGTGTCCTTTGGAAAAAAGCCGTTTGTAATTTAATTCTTTTAACGACAATTTTTGACCTATTTAAACGATAAACAATTGCTGTTGCCCATAATTATTGGCTCTTTCATAAGCAGCTTGATTGTAAGTCATTTCCGCTGTCAAACTAAATTTTTTAAACAATTATGATTTAAATCAATTTTGATGCCGCGGCGTATATTGACCCCACATCATGCGTCGATTTTGTTAACTGATCGCTCCTGCTTGAGGCTTTGGCTTAAATATGAGCCCCACACTACGAAATTTGGTTGACGAGTTATACCCGAAAACACAAAAAGCGCTTTTTTTAAACAACGTGTAAATAAAGAGGATAAACAGGAAATTAAAACTCTATTCTGTAGTTACGGTATATTCCAATATGTTTTTAGTTAAACCACAAGATTTTTTTTCAAACGGGAGCTTCTTGGCGATTTACCACGCTTATATTTTTTCAACACCCAGTATAAAATTTATGTAAATTACCTAATGTTTTGCAAAACAACGGGCTAATAGTGAAAGGACCGTGCTTGCAAAACTGAGTTCAAGTTGATTGCAGCAATAGAATGTTACATCAAATTTAAAAAGAGCAAAATGCCCACGTGCGACGCTTTGTGTGTTGATTAGTTTATTATTCTATAAAAATGTTGGCCTTTTTTTAAAGTCATTATACTACATATAAAAACGTAACACCTTATCTGTTATACGAAAATGGCAAATTCTTAAGCAAATAATTTTATGCTAATGTAATAACTCATTTAGGTATGGAATCAAAGTTGGCAGAGGAGGAAAGCGAGTAGAAGCACAGGAGGCATTGTTACACTTCGTTAGTTCCATCCCCACATTTACTCACTGTATTGTTATTAATTCGTAGCATAAACTCGGGAAATTCAAATGAAAGGATTCTGAAAGCTTTCAAGCCTAAACATGCTTTAAGGTCAGCTTCTAAAAGCATAACGTAGACCAATGTTATTCTTCTATTAAGTAACAACAAAACCATGTCCTCTAACTTTAAATACTATAAATTTAATAGCGCCCACAAAACATTCCCAGTGCTGGCTACGAAATTAATTATAATCCTGCTGGAAATTCGTAACTAAAAATATGTCAGGCAAGGGATTTATGAACCCAAGCATTTTTAGATTACGCGCAGTTGCGGCTTAAAAATTAGTTAATTTATTACATATTTACGACAGTGGCTGCTAATATGCTCTGGATTACAAAAAAGTCTGGACGCAGCCAGTGCGTTATGGAAGTGAATTTTCATAAAAATGTTTTTAATAGGCAATATGTCTCTTTAATGCAAGCAGGTATCAGTTTGATTACCGGTATAGCCTATATAGTAGAAACAATGACTATATTTTATTGTTCGAAAATGTACACAAATTTTCCGAAAATAAACTTAAAATGTATCCGACAAAACTGGTTTCATAGCCAATGAGCCTTAGGTTAATAGCAAATTGGGTTATTGAAATTCGAAGCATTTAATGAAAATTCGCTACCAAAACGCCCTCACAGCGTCTCATTTGTTTCTTACCAACATGCATAATATTTTGATAAAAAATTCAAAAAATTCAATAACATAAGTAATGTAGCGTAAACTGGGGAGAGACGCACCGCCGCCTGAGATGGACCACCTCATTATCTCGTTTATTTACCGCTAGATGACAGCGACGTTAGTACAGACCAATACGCGACGTGGTGTAATAGAATAATAATCGGTCGTGGGCGTCATATTTGTGCGGCTGTTTCCTTAATAAAATATATTTCGTTTTGAGTATCCGTTAATTTTTCTTCACAAAAAGTTGAGTATAGTTTTGGAGTAAAAGTAATTATATTTTGTTCATTTATTTAACGTAAATTGTGAGTCATTCTTTCGTTTAGCACATCCTAACCTCAAAACGCAAGAATGTGTCTTTAATCCGCTAATATTAGGTGGTCCGTCTCACCCTGCCAAATGGGTTAGATGGACTGGTTTGATTAGGGATAGATGGACCAGGTGTGTTGATACCTCCTCTTTTTATTTTACAGTTTTTTGGTTAAATATAAATCATAGAATATGCCCACGCAATATAAAAGGAAAGCAGGGAGTAACAGAGGCGCATGGACCGCAGAACAATTGCAAAATTCCATCGATGCCATTGATTCAAATAACATGGGTGTTAACCAAGCTGCCAGGTATTTCAGTGTTCCAAAGGCAACGCTCTTGCGGAGAAAACGATCGGGAAATCTGAGATAATCGCAGTCATTGGGTCCAACGTGCACATTAGGGGAAGACAATGAGAGAAAAATCGTGAAACATATATTAAAATTGCAAAAACATGGATTTGCTCCTACTCAGAAAGATGTAAGAGAAATAGCTTTTGGATTAGCGGACCAACTGTCCATCAAACATAAATTTAATACTATGAAAAAGATGGCAGGATATGATTGGTTTTCATTATTCATGAAACGTCACCCCGAGCTTAGCATAAGAACTGCTGAGGCTGTATCTGTGGCACGTACAACTGCGCTGAATCGTGTATCAGTCGACAAATATTTTCAACTGCTTGAGGATACCCTCAGAGAAAGTGACCTTTTTAATAAGCCCTCTAACATATTTAATGTAGATGAGACTGGGTTGCAACTAAATAATAGACCAGGAAAAGTGGTTGCAGCAAAGGGCTCAAAAATGTATCTCACATATCATCCAGCGAAAAAGGTGAGACAATTAGTGTAATCGCCTGCTGCAACGCTGAAGGGAGTTTCTTGCCACCTTTTTGCATTATGAAAGGTAAAAACATGAAAGCCGAATATTCAAACGGAATGCCTCCTGGATCAGCAGTAAAAATGTCTCAAAAATCCGCGTATGTGAATACCGATATTTTCTTCGTATGGCTCAAGGAACATTTTCTACCGAGGAAACCACAAGGAAAAGTCCTTTTGATTCTAGACGGACATACTTCTCATTGTAATTACACAGAAATGCTAGAGTTTGCCGAGCAACACGAAATTCAGATGTTGTGTTTACCAGCGCATACGACGCATTTTCTACAACCTTTGGACAGAGCTGTTTTCAAATATTTCAAGAGTCATTATTATTCAGCATGTAATAATTGTGTGAGAAGAAATCCGAATCTCAGGATAAACAGACTTCAATTTGGTAAATTATTAAGTGAGGCTTGGACATCATCAGCTACAGCAAATAATGCAGTCTCTGGCTTCAGATCAACACGTATCTATCCTTATTGTCCGAATGCAATCCCCGACTATGCATTCATAACAACAATGACTGAAGATTAGAATAAGGACCCTCAAAACGATGTACCTAACAATCAAAATGTAAGTTATTCTCACCTAGGTATTTTTTATATAATTTCACTGGGTGTTGCTATTTTTTGTAGCCGGATATTGTCAACTCTTTCACAGCCCAGAAACAAAAATTTAGATCAGGTAATGAAGAAATAGTTACAGCAAACACAAATGGTTCATTTGTGGCAAATGAATTTTTTCGGTCACCTTTATCGGAACATACATGTAACGTAAACCCTGAAAGTGAGGTAAGCTTGCTTGATTCTAGGTGTGATAATTAGCACAGATGTGAATCGTATCTTTCCAGGTACAAAATACTGTCAGTGTTGGTGCAACAAACAAATTCTCTCCTAAACCTGGCTGCTCAAAAGATCATGATGAGATATTAAACGATGCTTCAGTGTCAATTTTTGACGACACATTGAGTAGTGAGTCCCAAGATGAGGTAAACTTTTCTCCTGAAACTGTAAGCAGCACTTACTAAGTAAACTTATTTTTAGGACAACCAGATGCAAAAAACAACTTTAAAAGGCTCAACAAAATATCCATTGTCTTCGCTAAAAAGCAATTTCAACACCAAAACTGCTACGTCTCCATGCCCAAATTCAACGGTAACTATCAAAATCTGAAGCATAACATTTTAATAACAACATACTTCTCTTTGTAGGTCCTTCAGCCACATAACTTCCAAAATATAGATGATGACATAACGCCTGGGAAACGACTAGACATCTTACATCCACTGCCTGTCCTTAAACAAAAAGTAGCTGAAGCACAAAAGAGTGGTCGTGCACTAGCTGAAGTTCTAACTTCACCAGAATATATAAAGAGAAGTAGAGAAAAGGAAACAGTACAAGAAAAAAAATTGAAAAAGAAACAACTTGCACAAAAAAAAGAAGGCTGGGAAACAAATGCAAGCACGTAAAACGAAAACCACCAAGAAGAAAAAGAAAGGAAATGAAAGTTCTTCTGAAGAATCGGAACCTGTTTACGATGAAAGTGATGATTCCTTGGAAAATTTTGATGATAACGATTGCGTTGGCTGTGGCGAATCCTATGAAGCCACACAAAAAACAGACGATTGGATAAAATGTGTCATTTGTTCCCGCTGGCTCCATGAAACGTGTTTGAAATTTGATGAAATGTGCGAACGTTGTGGAAAGAAAATAAAATCAAGTTCCTTTCGATTATAATTAATCTCGGCTGTGGTACTTTCCTAAGAATATATTGAATTTGTTATTTTTTCCAGAATTGTGATATTTTATGTTACTATGATACCTGTTATAATGATTATTTTGGCTGGTTCAACTCAGCCGATAGGGTGGTTCATCTAACCCCGATAGTTCAGCGTGAGACGGACCACCCTACGTTTTATAAAAACCTTTTTTTTTCAGAATTTACGTTTAAGTTGAGTTTTTTTATAGTTTGTTTGTAAAATATGTTATGTAAACCTATCGAGAGAATATATTGTTTCCGTTTTATCTTTCAAAATAAAAATGCCAGCGGCGCATAAAAAAAGGTGGTTCATCTCTCCCCAATTTACCCTATATTTGTTTTTTTTATTTAATATTTGTATATAATGTCACAGTGACAACTTGCAATTTTAGGTCCTAAAATGTTTGAAAATATTATTAAACTGAAGTTGAAATAAAACTATTTTGGAGTGTAAAATGGTTGGGAAGTTCAAAGGATGTAGAGGAAATATTGGAGGTGCTAATAACTGAAGATTAGTTGAATAAATTTGAAATACCGAAATTTTACAGCAAGAAATGTCAGTGTCAATATGATTTTGATATGTTTCAGTTTAATATTTGAACCAAATTGCATCAATTACAGCCACAAGTTTGTAACTTCTATGTAACATGCACTGTATAATTTTAATGCATATAAATAAATAAATAGATGTTCGAAAAAGAAATGTAGATATTACCAACGACTTATGGGCCAGCCTGTGATTGTCAAAATAATTTTATAAGATGCAGCTCAAGACACCCTTGATTAACTTATTCAATCTTTTCTCGTATCTTGTGTAATAACAATTATATTTAGCTTTGCCGTAGAAATGCCTCACGCTGTATATATGTAAACAGATAAAAATTTGAACTAAACCCGGATATGGATGCTAGGGGGCCTAGTTTGCGCTCGCTTGAAAAAATCTTTTTAAAATTCAAAAGTCGTGGTCTCCCCATTAGCGAATTTTTTAAAGAAAATTAGCTAAAATTTATAGATAGAAATATTTTCTTAAGATGTAGCTCAAGACACCCTACAATGAATGTATACAATTTTTTAGTATATTGCATAATAACGGATATATTGACCTTATTGATTTTTTACGAAAATTAGACAAAAATTATATACCATGAAACGATAAACTCTATAGCTAAGACTACTGCCAAAGCATCAGAGAAAATGTCTATTTGAAATGAATTTTCTGGAAATATTTGAGTAAAATGAAGGACAATGACAGTTTAGGCTAAGACCTCAGGCTTTGTAAAACATTCTTCTTGAGACATTTTCTTTCCATAGCTCGTATTAGTTTCAGGTTCTTTGCCTAAATGTTGCCAATTTTGACGTTTTAAATCGCGACTTTGGCGTTTTGAGGAAAACGACAATTTATTTATTTTTAAATGCCTCTTTTATCTTTTCTCTACATAGCTAAATTTTGGTTGGTAATTTACCTATAATGATATAAATCCGCGTACCAAATTTGGCTGCACTTACTTTGTTATTTCCGGAGATATAATTTTTGTTTGAAAGGATACACAAAAGATCCCGGGAAAACCTGGGCCGATTTTCCTCGCTAACGAATCCAAGCCACTTGCAAAGGGAAGGTATTCACTAAATTTAATCAAAATCGGCCTATTATTTTTTCGGTGTGATACATATATATATATATATATATATATATATATATATATATATATATATATATATATATATATATATATATATATATATATATATATATATATATATATATATATATATATTCATATATATATATATATATATATATATATATTGCTATGGTATTTTTGGTTTAGCACTTTTAATTGTAGAGCATGAGAATTCAATTTACGCCTTTATTTACAAACGGTAACATTGATGAACCTGAAATTATGCCAACATTTGTTTCCTTACTGCTGTGTTTTAAAATGTTCTCTCATCTCATGGGTAGGGTTCTGTGCTTGGGCTAGCATTTTTGTTTGATATAACTTATTTATAAATTATAGTACTCCTAAGTGTTTGGATATTTCAAAAAATATTATATATAATTGGGTTCTTTTGATTTTACTTTTAATTAACGGTAAAAAATAGCCTTACTTTATCATATAACTGGAATTTGTTTGATTTGATGTCAAATTTAAACAGACTATGTAAGTACAATCTAGTACGTTTTATTTCTGGTTGACTAAATTCACAAATTACCATTAAAACATAGTTATATCAAATTATCATCGCTGATTGTCGATAAATCAAATTTATTTAAAACAATTAATTAACTATGAGATAGCGATTCGGCTTTTATCTAATAGTCAATAGTCAATAGTCAATAGTCAATAATTTATTTTGCCTTAATTCCATTTACAAATGGTTGAGCACGTCAGTTATTAAAATAAAAACAAAACTATGACAACAAATGTAAAAAACAAACTAGAAAACATTTCAAACAAACACAATAAAATTTTCGTTCGTCTCAGCTCTGTGCCCCACGGGTATCAGACAAATACTCCGCAATGGAGTAATAGCAATTATTGGTTAGGTATTATTTCAGCGATGCTTTAAATTTGTTCACATTTTGAATTGCTTTTATAGTTTCCGGCAACCTGTTATATAGATCCACCCCCGCAAAAGAGGGCGACTTTCTGTACATCATTTTACAGAACATCCTGTTCCTAAACAGATTCCCGTGGCGAGTGGAGTAAGAGTGCATCTCAGACTGCCTTGTTAGCCCATCTTTAACACCATGAATATAATTTAAAAGTTTATATAGGTAAACGCATGTTAGCGTCATTATTTTTTCGTCCCTGAAAAGCGCCCTACAAGATTGTGTTACTCTCATACCAAAAATCACTCTTATTATTCTTTTTTGCAGTATAAAAACTCTTTCCACCTCAACCGACTGTCCCCAAGCAACAATGTTGTAAGATATCAAGGAATAAACTTCCGAGTAGTAGACAGTCATCAGAGCTTTGGTCTCAAGGAACTCTGCTAATCGAAATATTAGAAAATGGCTCTGATTAAGCCTACCGCACAAAACCTCAATATGTTGTTTCCATGAAAGATGCTGGTCAATAGTTACCCCCAATACTCTCACGCTTGTGGCCTGAGACACTACAGTGCCCCGAAAATCAAGGTTAATTGCCTGCTTTTGCTGGGCTCTGAATTCAAGAAATACGGTTTTCTTGTAATTTATAATGAGCTGGTTGGCCTCACACCACTTACCGAACCGTTCAAGTAACGAGTTAACCTTCCGGCTAACCTCGTGTGTATCCGACCCCGACACAACCACTGTCGTATCGTCCGCGTACATGAACAACCTTCCCTCCCCAATATGTTCAGGTAGATCATTCACATACAAGACAAACAACAACGGGCCCAAAACACTTCCCTGCGGAGTGCCAAGCTGTACATCAAAAGGTCGTGATTGCACTCCATCCACCGATACTACCATTTGTCTGTTTGTTAGGAACGAGAGCAGCCAGTCGCAAACAGGGCCCCTAACACCCAGGCACTGCAGCTTTTTCGCAAGCAGATGCGGATTTAGCGTATCAAACGCCCTAGAGAGATCAAACATAAAAGCCACCACGCGCTGACCCCTATCAAGTTCGTCGTATATGTACTGCACCATGTCAACAACAGCGGTTTCCGTTGATAGTCCAGGCCAGAAACCGTGCTGGCACTTCGATATTATTCCCTGATCTCCCAAGAAGTTCTCCAATCGTACAGCCATCGCTTTTTCCATTATTTTAGAAAATACACTAAGTATTGAGAGTTGCAAGTGACAAGTTTATTATATGGCAGATGCAAACGGCTATTGTTTCTGCATATCGCTTAATTAGCGAGATGGGAATTTCATCAATACCAGATGATTTTTTATTTTTTAAGTTATTTATAATGTTTTCAATTTCAAAAGGAGTGAACGGTTCTACAAAAATTGACCGATTATTCACTCTAGTCGTTGTGCCACCCAAAGCCTGACCACCATACTGAGATCTCACCTGATTTTGAACTTCCGAAGAGAAAACATGAGCAAACAAGTCAACTATGGTTTTTGTATCGGAAATAATCTGACCATTATGTCTTATTTTGATATTATTAGGCCCATTTTTTACATGTTTATTATTGTTGACAAGTGACCAAAAAGTTTTTGTCTTATTATCCGAGCCTTCTATCAAGCTTAAGTAAAATTGCTGCTTTTCTTCTCGAATGCGCAAATTAAATTGTTTTTTCAAGTCCTTATATTTTTCATCTATATCGTTTGAATTGCACAATTTTCTAAGTCGATTAAACAATTTTAAATTTTCAGAACATCTCTTCAGTTCCGGAGAATACTGAAACCTGGTCATTCTATCATGGGGGTTCCCTAGTTTGACCAGTCTCACCGGAAATGCCAAATTAAACAATGTAATAAACTGATAAAAAAAATCACCAAAAACCTGATCAATATTAGCCCTCTCCGAATAATTAACCTGAATAGGATATTCTTTCAATAACCTACCAAATAAGTCAGCGGCCCGGCTAGAAAACACTCTACGCCTAATAAAACAAGACCGATCACCCGCTACAGGAAGGTCAATCATGTGTATGTTAAACAATAATTCTTGAGCACTGTGATCAGACACTGCAGGATCAAACACGGTTGCAGCACTATCTGCAATATTGGTGATAACATAGTAATATCCCCCTTAGTGAGCTAAATGTACATTAAAATCATCAATGGGACTGAAAAATTCTTAAAAACTAATCACACTATAGAAAACATCTGCACATTTATTACGATAAAGTTCACAAAACGACATTTATGAATGATGTCTAATTGATTCTTCCATTTGATGTGTACTAATTGCTTTCCATTTGATCTACTCTTTGGATTTTGTAGCTTGCCTGTGATTACTAATTATTTTACATTTTATTGAAATGGTCTCAACAAACCATGTACCAGATACTCATATTTATTTTTCCCATTTCAAACTGAATATGATTTTATTATGAGGCACTTGCCTTCACGCTTAATTCTCAACTTCCATTATTACAGTGTCGCCGTACGTCATCGAATGAAGTTTCACTTCCCACGGTTCAATTACGAATCCTCCTATCGTCCTGTCGCCGTTTCCTTAAAAAGCTACCTGTGTTACAAAAAATCTCTTTTCTCGCTGTACCTGGGTAAAGCAAAGTTCATAGGCCTTGCATTTTCTCATTGTCCAACTTCTTGTTCGTTGCACTCATTTGAAACAACCACACAAAACCTATCCCTATTAACTAACACTCCGTGTCTTCTTATAATTAGTAACTGACAAAAACTTATTATTAACTTAATACTATACATTTACTTACTGTCTAAGGATAACATAAAAATCATTATATTCTGTTAAAACTCTATAAATAAAAACAAGGCTATTGTTCTGTGTTCTATTGTATTCCAACGACTTTTGCTTAGTGAACTTAAAATGTACTACAGGTAAAAAAGAAATCATTGTTCTGTATTCTTTTACCTGTTATGCTGTTCCTTATTTAAACCTAAAATATTTTACACTCTCAATTATACAGGGCATTTAAATATTAGGACGTATCAATTTAATGTACATGGCCCGTTTTACTCCACAATAAAATGTTTCTACTTTTCTGACATATTTGCTGTCTATAGCAATATATATATATATATATATATATATATATATATATATATATATATATATGACTGGGTTCGTGGAAACTAGTTCATTTTTAGACAAAAATTAAAACAACATTCGTGTTTTTGATTCAACGACGTGTCTACGCCTCAGGTTTTTTTTTCTTTCTTTACTTTATTTTATATTAATCTATTAACAGTGTAAACAAAACAGTTTATTCCACATTTACGGTTGAGAGCTGTAAACATTGAAAAAGGCATTGTTAGAGAGTGGGTTCCCTTTAAATCATTGCAATATATGTTTTAAAAATTATTTAGATTTATATCTTACCTGTGTGTCACACCATCACTCAACTGTAATTGCCGTAAAATATATTCTTATTGGCTATAATTTATTGGAATTTTTAATCTTTAAGTATGTTATTCTTTTTAGAGAAGAGATTTTGTATTATTATCCGTATTTAAAATAGACATGCGTGTTAGAGTTTTTTAGTTGTCGGTGATTGACTCCAAGCGTCATCTGTGTGTTGCCATCAAAGTTGGAATATGTCATCTGATCTGACTGTCTTTGTCGTTTTATACTTTGGCTTGTCAGCATTGACAAAATTATAGGAAACTATGTATGCGTGTTAATGTCTGCTAGTTGCCCGTGGTTGTTTCTGAATGTGTAATAGCGTCCATCTGTGTTTTTCCGTCAAAGTTGGAAACGATGGGCTTGAGATCTGCGTGTCTTTATAGTTTTTAGTGAATTTTCTTAAAAAAAATTCAGTAATGAGGAGATCCCGACTTTTTTTAATCGTTGGATTGTGCACATTTCCACGAATCTAAACCCAGTAAACTATAATATAACTCTTCACGAAAAAAAAACGGAACACGAGTATATATATATATATATATATATATATATATATATATATATATATATATATATATATATATATATATATATATATATATATATATATATATATATATATATGGTGGCGCATTGAAAACGAAACAGACCGATTTACGTCCAGAGAAAATTTTTTTAAGAAACACGTCAATTTTAATATTGAGGGAGACATTATTTGACATAAAACTCAACTTTGTCACATTGACCCCTTAGGGGAGGTGATAACAACCCTTATATTTTAAATATGGAATATGGGTCGAATGTTACATCATTTAATAGCTCTTTCTTTTTTGAATCCAGCACACTAATCTTTTGGAAGTTTGATCAACTCGTTTAAAAATTATTCACAGTTGGGGTTGCAAGAACGTATTTTATTCATTGTGATAAGAAATGCATTAATCAGTCAATTTTTCGTTAAAAAAAACTAAAAAACAAAACCAAACGTTCAAAAATGTTTATTCAGTTAAGTAAGTGTTCAAATTGTTGACCACCAGCTTCCATACAAAAGTACAAATTTTGTTCAAAACGAGCTCTGACATTCTGGAGCATTTGTGAAGTTATTAGACAGCATTCTTCAACAATGTGTCATCATAATTCTTCCAGAGATTTCAGTTCTGTTGCGTAAATTCTACTCTTTAAATGGCCCCATAGAAAGAAGTCTAAAGGAGTTAAATCCGGTGATCTAGGGGGCACTCAATAGCACTTTTACGCTCAATCCATTGTCCTGGACACTCTCTGTTCAAAAACTCCCTAACACGTTGTGAAAATTACGGAGGAGCTCCATCTTGTTGAAACACTAATTGATTTTTTTGATAGCGATCACCATTTTCAACAATGTCAATTAGTAGATGGTCAACGATATCGCCACTCAAATTGTCATCAAGAAAAATTGGTGCGATTAAACGGTCTCCAAAAATGTCAGTCCAGACATTCAATTTCTGTGGAGTTTGAGTGTGGACTTTGTGACTTCTTGGATTATTATCTGCCCAATAACGACAATTATGACGATTGACTGTAGAGTTTAATAAAAACGTACACTCGTCTGAAAAACATATATTTAACAGAAAGTTCCAGCTATTCCTGCAGTCATAACTTCACAAACCTCCAGCCGCCGATTAAAATCATCTTCATACAATTGTTGTACAAGATTAATTTTATACGGGTGAAATTTATGATGCTTCAATATTCGCTGAATAGTTCTTCTTTTGATGTTTGAAACAGTGGCCAATTTTCTCGTGCTCAACGTCATTTAAAGGCTCTTTCTTTTCTGAATTCTGCACGCCAATTTTTTTGGAAGTTATATCAACTCGTTTGAAAATTATTAACAGTTGGAGTTTCAAGAATATATTTCATTCATTGTGATAACAAATGCAGTAATTAGTCAATTTTTCATTAAAAAAACTAAAAAACAAAACCAAACGTTCAAAAATGTTTATTCAGTTAAGTAAGTGTTTAAATTGTTGACCACCAGCTTCCATACAAAAGTACAAATTTTGTTCAAAATGAGCTCTGACATTCTGGAGCATTTGTGGAGTTATTAGACGGCATTCTTTAGCAATGCGTCGTCGTAATTCTTCCAGGTAATCCGGTTCTGTTGCGAAAAAATTCTACTCTTTAAATGGCCCCATAGAAAGAAGTCTAAAGTAGTTAGATCCGGTGATCTAGGGGGCCACTTAATATCACCTCTACGCCCAATCCATTGTTCTGGAAACTCTCTGTTCAAAAACTCCCCAACAGGTTGTGAAAAATGCGGAGGAGCTCCATCTTGTTGAAACACAAATTGATTTTCTTGATAGCGATCATCATTTTCAATATCAATTAGTAGAGGGTAAACGATATCTTGTAGTAACCACAAATACGTTTCGCCACTCAAATTGCCATCAAGAAAAATTGTTCCGATTAAACAGTCTCCAAAAATGCCAGTCCAGACATTCAATTTCTGTGGAGTTTGAGTTTGGACTTCGTGAAAATTTCTTGGATTATTATCTGCCCAATAATGACAATTATGACGATTGACTGTAGAGTTTAATAAAAACGTATAGTCGTCTGAAAAACATATATGGAACAGAAAGTTCCCGTTATCAGCTATTCGTGCAGTCATAACTTCACAAAACTCCAGCCGCCGATCAAAATCATCTTCATTCAGTTGTTGTACAAGATAAATTTTATATGGGTGAAATTTATGATGCTTCAATATTCGCTGAATTGTTCTTCTTTTGATGTTTGAAACAGTGGCCAATTTTCTTGTGCTCAAAGTTCGGTCTGCAGCAGTTTTTCCTAAAACTTCAATCTCAGGATCCAGTTTTTTGTTGGCTACTGAACCACTTTGTCGAAACTTTGCAACTAACTCCAAAATGTATTTTCTGTTAACATGTCTGTTCGGATGTCGTCCATTAAACAAATTTGCGGTACGGTTGGCACAGTCATCGTTTTTGAAAAATAGAGTAATGATTTCAATTCTTTCTTCTACAGAATACACCATTGTGAAATTAATTTTCGGTAGTACTATCAAGTATCAAACCGACCGATAAACTGAAATAATAAACCGCATTTCTCTCATTCCGATAAGAAATGTTCTGATAGTCAATTTTTTGTTTACAAACCAACAAAACATTGACTATCAGCACATTTCTTATCGGAATGAGTGAAATGCGTTTTTGCATTTGAACTGTGAATAATTTTTTAAACGAGTTTATAAAACTTCCAAAAAATTGGTGTGCTGAATTCAGAAAAAAAAGGGCTTTCAAGTTATGTAACACTCGACACATGTTCCCTATTTAAAATATAAGGGTTGTTATCACCACTCTTAAGGGGTTGATGTGACAAACTTGAGTTTTATGTCAAAACATGTCCCCCTCTATATTAAAATTGACGTGTTTCAGCGTTTCTTAAAATAAAAATTCTCTGCACGCAAATCGGTCTGTTTCGTTTTCAGTGCGCCACCCTATGTATACATACATATATATATATATATATATATATATATATATATATATATATATATATATATATATATATATATATATATATATATATATATATATATATATATATATATATATATATATATATATATATATATATATATAATTTGAATTGGCCCCAGATGTGTGTTCTAGGGGGCCTAATTATCGCTCATTTGAAGAAATTTTTTCAAAATTCAAAAGTCGAGATCTCCTCATTAATGATTTTTAAAAATAAAATTCGCTAAAAATTAACATGTTAAAACACTCCATTTCGATCACATTATAGCAATTTTAAAGAATTGGTCTAGATTTTACATTAAAGTATACAAACCCCTCACTTATAAACTATTTATCTCGAAAGTTTAAAAATCTCCAACATCACGTATACACGAAAATGTCGAGAGAAGCTTGCAAAAACCCACCGAAACAGTCGAATCTCATTTTTATGCAAATGTTATAAGACAGCGTGCCACATTATGCTGGAAGTAATTTATGGTTAGTTTCAGTTTCTGTATCTGGCAACATTTGTTCGACCGCGATTAGAGTATTTATACGTCAAATTAAGTCCATTTACATTCGCAAATATTCACCAACATATCAGATGACAAACAGTTAAGGATGGTTTTATTTCGAACACCTTGTTATGAACGTCATGAAAACAAGATGTTTGTGCGATTAAACGGTCTCCAAAAATGTCAGTCCAGACATTCAATTTCTGTGGAGTTTGAGTGTGGACTTTGTGACTTCTTGGATTATTATCTGCCCAATAACGACAATTATGACGATTGACTGTAGAGTTTAATAAAAACGTACACTCGTCTGAAAAACATATATTTAACAGAAAGTTCCAGCTATTCCTGCAGTCATAACTTCACAAACCTCCAGCCGCCGATTAAAATCATCTTCATACAATTGTTGTACAAGATTAATTTTATACGGGTGAAATTTATGATGCTTCAATATTCGCTGAATAGTTCTTCTTTTGATGTTTGAAACAGTGGCCAATTTTCTCGTGCTCAACGTCATTTAAAGGCTCTTTCTTTTCTGAATTCTGCACGCCAATTTTTTTGGAAGTTATATCAACTCGTTTGAAAATTATTAACAGTTGGAGTTTCAAGAATATATTTCATTCATTGTGATAACAAATGCAGTAATTAGTCAATTTTTCATTAAAAAAACTAAAAAACAAAACCAAACGTTCAAAAATGTTTATTCAGTTAAGTAAGTGTTTAAATTGTTGACCACCAGCTTCCATACAAAAGTACAAATTTTGTTCAAAATGAGCTCTGACATTCTGGAGCATTTGTGGAGTTATTAGACGGCATTCTTTAGCAATGCGTCGTCGTAATTCTTCCAGGTAATCCGGTTCTGTTGCGAAAAAATTCTACTCTTTAAATGGCCCCATAGAAAGAAGTCTAAAGTAGTTAGATCCGGTGATCTAGGGGGCCACTTAATATCACCTCTACGCCCAATCCATTGTTCTGGAAACTCTCTGTTCAAAAACTCCCCAACAGGTTGTGAAAAATGCGGAGGAGCTCCATCTTGTTGAAACACAAATTGATTTTCTTGATAGCGATCATCATTTTCAATATCAATTAGTAGAGGGTAAACGATATCTTGTAGTAACCACAAATACGTTTCGCCACTCAAATTGCCATCAAGAAAAATTGTTCCGATTAAACAGTCTCCAAAAATGCCAGTCCAGACATTCAATTTCTGTGGAGTTTGAGTTTGGACTTCGTGAAAATTTCTTGGATTATTATCTGCCCAATAATGACAATTATGACGATTGACTGTAGAGTTTAATAAAAACGTATAGTCGTCTGAAAAACATATATGGAACAGAAAGTTCCCGTTATCAGCTATTCGTGCAGTCATAACTTCACAAAACTCCAGCCGCCGATCAAAATCATCTTCATTCAGTTGTTGTACAAGATAAATTTTATATGGGTGAAATTTATGATGCTTCAATATTCGCTGAATTGTTCTTCTTTTGATGTTTGAAACAGTGGCCAATTTTCTTGTGCTCAAAGTTCGGTCTGCAGCAGTTTTTCCTAAAACTTCAATCTCAGGATCCAGTTTTTTGTTGGCTACTGAACCACTTTGTCGAAACTTTGCAACTAACTCCAAAATGTATTTTCTGTTAACATGTCTGTTCGGATGTCGTCCATTAAACAAATTTGCGGTACGGTTGGCACAGTCATCGTTTTTGAAAAATAGAGTAATGATTTCAATTCTTTCTTCTACAGAATACACCATTGTGAAATTAATTTTCGGTAGTACTATCAAGTATCAAACCGACCGATAAACTGAAATAATAAACCGCATTTCTCTCATTCCGATAAGAAATGTTCTGATAGTCAATTTTTTGTTTACAAACCAACAAAACATTGACTATCAGCACATTTCTTATCGGAATGAGTGAAATGCGTTTTTGCATTTGAACTGTGAATAATTTTTTAAACGAGTTTATAAAACTTCCAAAAAATTGGTGTGCTGAATTCAGAAAAAAAAGGGCTTTCAAGTTATGTAACACTCGACACATGTTCCCTATTTAAAATATAAGGGTTGTTATCACCACTCTTAAGGGGTTGATGTGACAAACTTGAGTTTTATGTCAAAACATGTCCCCCTCTATATTAAAATTGACGTGTTTCAGCGTTTCTTAAAATAAAAATTCTCTGCACGCAAATCGGTCTGTTTCGTTTTCAGTGCGCCACCCTATGTATACATACATATATATATATATATATATATATATATATATATATATATATATATATATATATATATATATATATATATATATATATATATATATATATATATATATATATATATATATATATATATATATAATTTGAATTGGCCCCAGATGTGTGTTCTAGGGGGCCTAATTATCGCTCATTTGAAGAAATTTTTTCAAAATTCAAAAGTCGAGATCTCCTCATTAATGATTTTTAAAAATAAAATTCGCTAAAAATTAACATGTTAAAACACTCCATTTCGATCACATTATAGCAATTTTAAAGAATTGGTCTAGATTTTACATTAAAGTATACAAACCCCTCACTTATAAACTATTTATCTCGAAAGTTTAAAAATCTCCAACATCACGTATACACGAAAATGTCGAGAGAAGCTTGCAAAAACCCACCGAAACAGTCGAATCTCATTTTTATGCAAATGTTATAAGACAGCGTGCCACATTATGCTGGAAGTAATTTATGGTTAGTTTCAGTTTCTGTATCTGGCAACATTTGTTCGACCGCGATTAGAGTATTTATACGTCAAATTAAGTCCATTTACATTCGCAAATATTCACCAACATATCAGATGACAAACAGTTAAGGATGGTTTTATTTCGAACACCTTGTTATGAACGTCATGAAAACAAGATGTTTCAACACGTTGTCGTTTTGTTTAGGGTATGTTCACGCCCAAAATCGAACATTTCGTAGCGCGATATACGAGACAGCTGAGACCATCTAGCCCAATACGTAACATGTACGTATTGAATTACCTAGTTAATCCAAGCTTTATTTGGGAACCTGATACTCTGTTCCCATTTAATTGGTCTTAGTATGTGTAATGTAATAAAATAGGTGAATTTATTCGTTTGAGTTGCATAATAAATAAAACAAGTAACGGATGTCTTGTTAAGTTAATTGGTATAAATTTGCTTAATTTAAATGCTTGTGTATTGTACGAAACGGGCTGTTCTGATTGCGACCCATGAATATTGTAAAACAAACCCGCTGCGCTTATCTAATTTTCATCTTGATTAACTTTCTGCAACACTTTTAGGGGTCGTAATTTCGCATCGTGTTATCTTACATAAACAGTTCATTCCTGCTTCCAATTCTAAGGATCTTTTGTAACTTTGGAAATAATACACCAAAATATCAGTAATTAAGGAGTCTTGATACAGCAGATGTGTTATGGTGGCGAATTTTGATAAATCTTTTGAATATCAAAAACAATTATTAAAAGTCAGGACGCAGCTAATGCATTGTGGTAGCGAATCCTAATAAGGATAGGCTTCCATAAAAAAATCTGTTAATTGAATAATAAATAAAAGTTAAAAAAATAATGGGAAGTTTATAATAATTAGTACTGCAAATTTAATTATAACTTCCACATAGCTGTGATAATCTACTCTCTTCGGTAAGACACTCTCATTATTAGTGAATTTTTATTTTAAAAAAAATCACTAATAGAGAGGTATCGATCGTGAGAAAGTTTCTTCAAATGAGCGCGAACTAGGACCCCTAGTACCCATTTAAAAATTGAAACGGGTCAGTTTCAATTTTTAAATGTTTATATATATATATATATATATATATATATATATATATATATATATATATATATATATATATATATATATATATATATATATATATATATATATATATATATATGTATGTATCCGTCTGATAACTAAAAAAATAATTAACAGATTTCAACGAAATTTGGCAAGTGCCTTTCTTTTAATAATGGCTTGGATGAGCTCGTTAGCCAAGAAAATCGGACGGGGTTTTCTGCGAAAATTTTGAGTTCTTTCAAAAAAAAATTTTTTCTCCAAAAATAACAATGCTGTTTTAATGTTATTTACTATATATATTGCCTTTGGAGAGGCCTTACTAAGTACCAAAATTCAACTTTTTAAGTTGATAGCAAATTGAGTTATTCTAATTTTAAGTTTTCTTTCGAAAAAAATTTTTTTCTCGAAAAATTACCAAGTTATTTTAATGAAATGTGGCGGATATCTTGCACTAGGAAAGACCTTATTAAGTGCTAAAATTAAACTTTCTAAGTTTATATAAAACTGAATAATTCAAATTTGAAGCATTTAATAAAAATTCACTACCATAACGCACTTGCTGCTGCTGTTTTTTTAAATTTAGCGTTTATGACTTAACTAAACCAAAAAAAAATAATCGTATTCTGGTACTGATAAACCTTTGAAGCATTATATTACTCAAATTTTAACGAGAAAATTTCAATTTTTACTAAATCGCCCCTCATTTATCCACTACCTCCTGAAGCGATATTACACAAAAACAATCCGAAGCGTTCGTTTTTCGCTAACTGGATACCAAATTTGAAGATAATATCTCAATTTGTTCGAAACTTATTACGCCTACTAACAGACAGACATACCGACCGACAGACAAACAAATTTTCGTTCCGAAATCAAGTTTTCTATATGTTTTGAGACTTTTTTCGCCGTTGTGACAAAAAAACATGGAAATTTCTGTCATCGTAATTCCACTCCCACACATTCAACCGCTAACCTAATTTCAGCACATAATACCAGATGTTTGCGAGTTTTGTAATAAACAAACCCTAAACCGTTTAATTACTCGAGTTTTAATGAAAAAAATGCCAATTTTCACCATCCATCTCATACCCTCTGGAGCGATTTTACCCAAAAACAATCAGAACCGTTCATTTGTCGGGTTCTAACTATATACCAAATTTTAAAAACTCTGGACGCAGCAAGTGCGTTATGGTAGTGAATTTGCATAAAAATGTTTTTATTGCAAATATGTATGTTTTCTTTTTATTTAAGAAAGCAGGCATCAATTTTGGTTACCAGTATAACCTATATAGTAAAAACAATGTGCCATGTTTAATAAAAATAACTTTATTGTGTGAAAATGTAAAAAAAAATCCAAAAGTAAACTTAAAGTGTTCCCGGAAAAACTCTTTTCTTGGTCAACCTTATAGGTTAATAGCAAATTGGGCTATTCAAATATGAAGCATTTGATCAAAATTCGCTACCATAACGCACTTGCTGCATCCAGAATTTCTTTTCGTACAAACATGCATTATATTTCGATGGAAAATGCAAAAATGAAATAACATAAGGCGTGTTTGATTAAAAAAAAAAATGTATCACCAACAATCTATGGGCCACCCTGTGATTGTAGATTTTTTTTAAGATGTAGCTCAAGACACCCTATAATCAATGTATAAAGATTTTCTTCATATCTTGTATAATAAAGGATATATTGAGCTTTATTGATTTTTTACGAAAATTCGACAAAAATTATATACGATTAAACGATAAACTCTATAGCTAAGACTACTGCCAAGCATCAGAGAAAGGGTCCATTTGAAATGAATTTTCTGGAAACATTTTAGTAAAATGAAGGACAATGACGGTTGAATCTAAGACTTCAGGGTTTGTAAAACATCCTTCTTGAGACATTTGATTTCCATAGCCCGTATTAGATTCAAGTTATTTACCTAAATGTTGCCGATTTTGACGTTTTAAATCGCAACTTTGACGTTTTGAGGAAAACCCCAATTTATTTTTCTTTAAATGCCTATAACTTTTTTGTCTTTTGACATACATAGCTAAATTTTGGTAGGTAACTTACCTATAAGGATGTAAATCTTATATATATATATATATATATATATATATATATATATATATATATATATATATATATATATATATATATATATATATATATATATATATATATATATATATATATTGAAAATGACCCCGGGTATGTGTTCTGGGGGGCCTAATTAGCGCTCATTTGAAGAAATTTTTCAATATTACAAAGTCGGGATCTCCTCACTAGTGAATTTTTTTTTAGAAAATTCACTAAAAAGATATCAGAATTCGTTCTAAATTTATCGTGGCTACAAACAGACAGTCCGACGGACAAAAAAAAGTGTTTCCAAAGCATGTATTCTATATGTTTTGACACATTTTACGACGTTGAAGCGGAAACAATTCTTTGACATTTTTGTCGCCGTTGCCATACTTCCACACGTATTGACGAGTAATACAAAATATAACTAAACGAACCAGAACATGCATTTTAAGACATACTAGAAATGCTTGCGTTATTAAGTTTGACATTTTGAAATGAAGCCCGGCATTTGTCAAAAATACACAAGCAACGTAACTATAGATTATACATTATATTACGTCTTAGCTTCTTGGATTCTTTTGGGTACAAAATATAATTTTAATCTTTTGGTATCCTTAGGTCCTTTAGATTGGATTATATTAGATTCAATGTGAGTGGGCTATTCCGCCTTAATTTCACCTAACAAGTCTATCTCTCTGAGGGTGTCGATATTTTTTAGGATAAATTTTGGCTTGGCAGGGTCCTTTGTGGGCTTTTTTCTGCACTCTTAAAGTGTATTGTTATCTTAGTGAAATCGCTTGCCATTTTCGAATATCACAGAGAGATAGCCTTTCTTAGAGTTTGTCTCAACCCGAGATCTGTCAGGGTTTGACTCGAGTCGATGTCATAATATGATACGCGATATTATGGAGTTTCGCTCCATAGTAGAATCCAAGCAAGGTTGTGTGCCAGTTCTAAACTCATAGGGAAGACTTCAATCTTCATATGTACTACTACTTAGAAATCTGGGGTATTCATATTCATTGAGTATTTTCTGCATATTTTCGACTGGCCTAGAATTTGTCATACATTTTTAATGTCCTGCATATATATATATATATATATATATATATATATATATATATATATATATATATATATATATATATATATACGGGTAAGCGCCAAAGTTGCCCGACGTGACATAGATACAGGGTAACACAGCCTGTTAGTCAAAGTTTTGGTCCAAACGGTCTCGAATGGGAACAAGCATGTTTGAAGATGAATGAAATAAAGTAGAATAAGGACGGTTGAGGTGATGACGGACAAGAAGTTTGACCTTCTGGGGGATCTTGTATACCTAGTTAGGTTAGTGCAGGGTAGGTCTGCAAAGATCTTTCAGCAGTTCAGCGCCAGCATCGTGTTGAATGTGCCCGATCCTTTTTTGACCTTTGTGGTGAAAACCATGTGGACGTGTTGAAGAATATTGTCAGGAGGGGTGAAACTGTGGTTCTCCACTATGGTTCTTTGTGCAAAAGGGAGTCGATAGAATGAAGATATAAAGGGAAAGCACCTCTAAAAATGTTCAAAGTCTATCAGTCGACAAAAAACCATGTGGACGTGTTGAAGAATATTGTCAAGAGGGGTGAAACTGTGGTTCTCCACTATGGTTCTTTGTGCAAAAGGGAGTCGATAGAATGGAGATATAAAGGGAAAGCACCTCTAAGAATGTTCAAAGTCTATCAGTCGACAAAAAACCCTGTGGACGTGTTGAAGAATATTGTCAGGAGGGGTGAAACTGTGGTTCTCCACTATGGTTCTTTGTGCAAAAGGGAGTCGATAGAATGGAGATATAAAGGGAAAGCACCTCTAAAAATGTTCAAAGTCTATCAGTCGACAAAAAACCATGTGGACGTGTTGAAGAATATTGTCAGGAGGGGTGAAACTGTGGTTCTCCACTATGGTTCTTTGTGCAAAAGGGAGTCGATAGAATGGAGATATAAAGCGAAAGCACCTCTAAGAATGTTCAAAGTCTATCAGTCGACAAAAAACCATGTGGACGTGTTGAAGAATATTGTCAGGAGGGGTGAACCTGTGGTTCTCCACTATGGTTCTTTGTGCAAAAGGGAGTCTATAGAATGGAGATATAAAGGAAAAGCACCTCTAAGAATGTTCAAAGTCTATCAGTCGACAAAAAACCATGTGGACGTGTTGAAGAATATTGTCAGGAGGGGTGAAACTGTGGTTCTCCACTATGGTTCTTTGTGCAAAAGGGAGTCGATAGAATGGAGATATAAAGGGAAAGCACCTCTAAGAATGTTCAAAGTCTATCAGTCGACAAAAAAGTGATAGCTACAACCTTTTGGGATTGTGAGGGTATTATTCACTATAAACTACGGCAAAATGTTTGGGAGAAAAGGCGTGGTAAGGTGACCAGAGGCGTGCGCTTGCCTCGTGACTATGCACCTATGCACAGTAATGGAATTACACAAGCCGCAATTCGTGACTGCGGTTTAGAACAAATTGATCCGTATAGTCCAGATATGTCCCCCAGTGTCTGCTACCTATCTGGAATTTTAAAAAAGGACCTTTGCAGGAGCTATTTCAGTGACGACGAGGAGTTGAAAGCTGCAGTTTGGCCACATTTGGAGGACAAATCGAAATAATATTTTGTTAAGGGTAGTATCGAATTGTTGCTGAAACGATGTAATAAGTGCTTATCTTAGGGGGTATTATATTGAAAAATTTAATTTAATTGTGAGTCTGCGCCGTTTCTTTCATAGGCTGGAAAATGTTGCTTAGCATGTTATATATATCTACACAATGAATATACTTACCAAGTTTTATAAAAAAATAGTAAATTATATAATCCATCCAGCATTGCATCGCTTCTAGTTTTGTGATGTTTCCAATGGTGTCGACACTCAAAATCCCTCACAAATATATATTAATATATATATATATATATATATATATATATATATATATATATATATATATATATATATATATATATATATATATACAGAGTGGCGCAGAGAAAACAAAACAGACCCGATTTTTTATTTTTTCTGTTATTTAATAAGACCATTTGCACACGTAAATTTTTATTTCGAGGCGGAAAAGTTTCACCGGTATTTTCAACCCTGTCAGTCTATCACTCTACCGGTGGCAAGTTTGACCTAAAATTTTATATTGAGTGATACGTCATTTTGAAGCTAATTAAATTGTATTCGTGAAAAGTATCAGTTTTTGAAAAAAAATTCATACTTACGAATCTACCGCTGGATTCCAGTTTATCAGAGCCATACGTTGACAGTTAAAATCAAGCCATATTTAGTACCTACGGTTTACTGAGACCTGTTTTCTTCTCTGTTGATCTGAATCAGAGAGATCGTCGCCTCTCCTTTTATCTGCAGTGACCATTTAACTAACTTACCGATGTAAAGGATCGCAAAGTATAATTTCTCTTGTTTGTAATTAAAATATTTGTGAGGGATTTTGAGCGACACCATTAGGATCATTACAAAAACTAGAAGCGATGCAATGCTGAATTATATAATTTACCATTTTTTTATAAAACTTGGTAAGCATATTCATTGTGTAGATATTTTAAAGGAGTTCTACATACAGACTTGGAAACTACTTCTCTGGCTTCACTGTTGGTTTTTGTAGGTGAAGGACGTAGCCAGCGCGTGAGCTAACTGGAGCAAGTGGCCATTCGAATTCTGGATGTTCTAGGATGTTCTTCAATGCTTCTGTGACTATAGTTTCGCTGCTTGACAGCATTCTCAGACAGATTAAAATTAAGTACTAATTTAATTTTAATCTGATTTAATCTCTCAGACAGATTAAAATTAGGTACTAATTTAATTTTAATCTGTCTGAGAATGCTGTCAAGCAGCGAAACTATAGTCACAGAAGCATTGAAGAACATCCTAGAACATCCAGAATTCGAAAGGCCACTTGCTTCAGTTAGCTCACGCGCTGGCTACGTCCTTCACCTACAAAAACCAACAGTGAAGCCAGAGAAGTAGTCTCCAAGTCTGTATGTAGTATGGACAAGTTTCACCAAGTAAGGGCAACAACAATCAATTAATTAAAGAAGTTCGTTAACCAGCACAATCGGATCAGTTTTATAACAAAAATTGTAGGTATCCTCAAAAATAATAAAGTTTTTTTGTACTCTAACGTTGGTCTAACCGCGACTATAACCAAACACCGACGGCAGTGAGCAGTTTCACCTCACTATCCAGTATATTTTGTCGAACACCCGCCTTTCTGTAAGGAGAGTAGAGATATTTAACGTGCTCAACATCGCATGGCCAGGGAAGCAACCGTTTTACGCCCCATCCGATGAACGTGAAGACATTCAACTTGCTTAAATACAATGCCACAACCACGGTTGATATTAATTTTACAGTATGTGTTAAAAAAGTGAAAGGGGAACGCTGACAATCGAACCCAGTACGCTTTGATTCAAGGGCACACGTTCTTACACCTGAACCACCGAGGCTCTCATAATAAAGTTATATCGATGAAATTTGGCACATATCTTATCACTATAAAAACTGCGTTGTGCCCATACTGGAGTTTCTACGTTAATATGAAATTAAGTTATAAGATTATGAAAGATTTTTGGAGAGTTTTCGATCGTAACACACTTACTGCGCCCTGATTTTTATAATCACATGGTCCCCGATATAATGCAAGTTGGTCATTGTAGTTTGTTTCCAGAATAAAGTAAAATTATTCACTTCAGCTTGCAGCGGGGTGTACAAAGTCAATATGAAAGTATAAACGGAAGTGTATTTTTATATAACGACGTATATTTTAATAATGGATGTAGACGGAGGCAATAAACTCCGAGTAGTTATTTTAATATGCAATAACATGGGGGAATGCTACAGATATATTAATACTTTTTATGTCAGTTTTATAACAGCCATATAAACGTACAACTAGAGATCGTACTGTATATTTCCCGATGAGGTAGACAGCGGAACCTGCTAATTTGCGTGTGGTAGAGTCGTGAACTTCAGAATCGCTCATTATTTATTTCTTTTACGAGACGGTGCATTTTGTTTTAAGAACTGAATGAAATACAATCTCCTCGGCCAATGAAAAAGGATATAAAAGGAGTTTCATTTGCTCATTTTATGCGCTATTTTAGAATATATTTTAAAAAACTCTGGACGCAGCAAGTGCGTTATGGTAGTGAATTTTCATAAAAATGTTTTTATTGCAAATATGTGTGTTTTGTTTTTAAGAAAGCAGGCATCAATTTTGGTTACCAGTATAACCTATATAGTAAAAACAATGTGCCATGTTTCATAAAAATAACTTTATTGTGTGAAAATGTACCAAGATTTCCAAAAGTAGACTTAAAGTGTTCCCGGAAAAACTAGTTTCTTGGTCAACCTTATAGGTTAATAGCAAATTGGGCTATTCAAATATGAAGCATTTGATCAAAGTTCGCTACCATAACGCACTTGCTGCATCCAGAATTTCTTTTCTTACAAACATGCATTATATTTCGATGGAAAATGCAATAACATAAGGCGTGTTTGATTAAAAAAAAGAAAATTTGTATCACCAATGACTTATGGGCCATCCTGTGATTGTAGAAATATTTTTTTTAAGATGTAGCTCAAGACACCCTATAATTAATATATACAAATTTTTTTCAAATCTTGTATAATAACGGATATATTGGGCTTTATTGATTTTTTACGAAAATTCGACAAAAATTATATACCATTAAACGATAAACTCTATAGCTAAGGCTACTGCCAAGCATCAGGGAAAGCGTCTATTTCAAATGAATTTTCTGGAAACATTTTAGTAAAATGAAGGACAATGACGGTTGAAACTAAGACTTCAGTGTTTGTAAAACATCCTTCTTGAGACATTTGATTTCCATAGCCCGTATTAGTTTCAAGTTATTTGCCAAAATGTTGCCGATTTTGACGTTTTAAGTCGCAACTTTGACGTTTTGAGGAAAACCCCAATTTATTTTTCTTTAAATGCCTATAACTTTTTTGTCTTTTGAGATACAGAGCTAAATTTTGGTAGGTGACTTACATATAAGGACATAAACCCGCGCACCCAATTTGGTTGCCCTTACTTTGTTAATTCGGGAGATATAAATTTTTTTCGAAAGAAAACACAAAATTTTCCGGGAAAACCTGGGCAGATTTTCCTGGCTAACGAACTTATCCAAGCCATTTGCAAAAGGAATTTATTCACCAAATTTAATCAAAATCGGCCCATTATTTTTTGAGTTATCGGTGTGATACATATATATATATAAATATATATATATATATATATATATATATATATATATATATATATATATATATATATATATAAATATATATATATATATATATATATAAACATATAAAAATTCAAACTGACCCCGGATATGTGTTCTGGGGGGCCTAATTAGCGCTCATTTGAAGAAATTTTTTCAAAATTCAAAAGTCGAGATCTCCTCATTAGTGAATTTTTTTAAGAAAATTCACTAATATACAGAAAGTCAGATGTTCACAGGCAATTATTGGTCTATAAGGAATATACCATTCGGCCAAATTTATTTGCTTTCTTTGGTATTTTTACCTAATCAGAATATAGGAAACATGCTATAATTTAGACTGCACCTTTTAGAAATAACCTTAGGACTTGCAGTTTGCAGTGCAGCTACTGCACCTGTTAGGTTCAAACTAACAGCTTGTGTCCCGCATTAAATTTTTTTAAAGTTTGGGTTTGGATGTTTAGCCCTTTAGGACCATTCTTAGGACTTAGAACTTGCAATGTAATTTTGTAACTTATAGTAGACTATTTTACTTGACAATTTCAAACTAACACCCTTCGCTTGTATTTAATTTATTTCTATATTAGGGTTGAAATTTTACCCTTTCAGAAGCATTCTTAGGACCTGTATCCTGCAGTATATTATGTTGCTTATAGCAAACTACTGAGCTGTTAACTTCAAGCAAGCACCTTGTGTTCCTTATTTAGTTTAATTTTTTTCTAACTATAGACCTTTATCGCTTTGGACGCAAGATTATGACTTGGGGCTTGAAGAATATTTTGTCGTTTATAGTGAGGTATTTTACTATTTTAAGTTGACACCCTGTGTCTTTTATTTAATTTATTTTTTATATTAGGGTAGAAATTTTACACTTTCAGATGAGTCTTGGGGACTTGTTGCTAGCAGTATATTATGATGCGTATAGTAAGCTACTTAGCCTGTTAACTTTAAGTTAACACCTTGTGTCCTTTAATTAGTTTCATTATTTCTTGCAATTTCACTCACCTATAGTGAGGTATTTATCTTGCTTATCAAATTAAAGTTGTCAACTTGTGTATTTTATTTCATTTATCATTTATATAAGCGTTAACAACTTTTGTCTTTCATTCAATTTATTTTTATTTTAAGTTTGGAATTTCACTCCGTTAAACGCAAGCTGACAACTTGACGCTTGAAGGATATTTTCTTGCCTATAGTAACCCACACAGCACAGGATATCCAATAGATATCAATTGGATAAACATAATATCCATTTTACGTCCATGACCATGATGGATATCATATGGACATCCAATGGATATTTTTAGAGCAGAAAAATGTTAATAAAACTTAAATAATGTAAACATATGAGCATTTTTTATTCATTAAAATCTAATCAAGAATACATTCGAATTTCTGGAGGTATATACTTTATTCAAGTATGTATATATTCATCAGACATCCAATGGATGTCCATTGGATATCCCATGGATATACAGAAGACATCTATGAGATGTCCACTGGACATCCAGTCGATGTTCCGTTAATATGTTCACACCAGCAGGAAACAAAATTAATAAATTATAGGAATCGTTATTTAGGTCTCTTAAAGACAAGGGAAGAAAAATAACTCATTCTAGCACAATAATTACTGAAAAGCGTGTAAACTAGCGCCAACAATAAACTTCCATCCAAATTCTCATTGCGATTAAAATATTTCAATAAAATTATTTTTATTTCAACACAGAGAGTATTATTGTTTAAGTCTGTTATTTTGTGAGAAGAATCTATTATCATATTGTTATTGATTAATGCTCTCCCGAACAATAAACGCGGGATCATTTAATAACTCACCTTGGGGCATTGGATGCTTGAATTGTTGGCTACAATGATGAAGATCAGTTCGCATTTGTTTGGTTTGAAGTAGTTTGGGCCAAAGTTGAGGTTACAAAGTTTTAAATTGCATCTTGCCATTTTGCATCAACTGCTAAGCTAAATAAAAAGTAAACAACAACCTACAACTATAGTTAGAGGATTGTGATCTTTCTCCAAATAAAGTGTGTGTTGTTTTTATTAATAAGTTTTGTTGTGATTTCCAGTCAGTAAATAATTTACAGGTGAGTACACATAACCTTAAACTTTTTATTTATAAAAATAGATTTTATAATTATTTACGTAAATACCATTATTTATAGCTGTAAAAAACACACTGGTGGATAATAACATGGCTAGTGGACGTAAACTATAAAGAAAATGTCTTTTTGATTTAAGTAAATATTTTTACTTCGTATTGAAATCAGCGAAAATTGTCTAGTAATATAATGGGAGTTTATGTGTCTGTAAAATTGTTCATTTTACTGGTGGCTATTCCTCGTCCTTACTTAGAAGCAGATCACTTCCAGTAGATTATGAAAGTAGATCACTTAAGGTTAATTAAAACTACTGGGTATATAGTCAGTTCCGTCGTGATACTCAACATTAACAGCTAAAACCTATTATTTTGAAATAACCACTAAACTGTTGTAGTCATAGCTATAATGATTAAAGTAATATTTATAAACATTTGTTCATATTATTTATTGGATTATCTTATGAGCTTCATTATAAGCAGTGTTTTTTTCTTTGCAGCAAGAATGCATACCTGAGCCAGATCATAGATCAAAGAAATGAAGTTATTTAAATGATCTTAAAACACAATAAAATATTTGTTTGCTTATATTAGTGTTTCATTGGGGGGATGGGATTAGAAAGAGAATATGGTGGTTGGTTAGCATCAAATATCCATTTCATGTACAAGTGATATCCATTTGATGACCACATGTATATCCATGCAATATCCATTAGATATATAATGGATATCCATTTCATGACCACATGTATATCCATAAAATGTCCAATATATATCCACATGGATATCCAGATTGATGGATATTGGTGGGACATCTGTATGTCCATTAGATGTGCATTGGATATCCATGCATATCCATTGGATGTCTTGGATATCCATCGTGTATATCCATTGGATATCTAAAGGACGTCTTTGTGACGTGTGGGAAGCTATTTAATCTGTCATTTTCAAGGTAACACCCAGCATCCTTTATTTAATTTACTTCTCTGTTTTTCGTAGTCGAAATGTTACTCCTTCAGAAGCGGGCTTAGGACTGGCGGTTTACGGTACATTTTATTGCTTGTAGTAAGGTTTTCAAGTAAATTAACACTTACAACGTTTTCAAACACAGCAAATAACGTAACTGAAGCGCCGGTGTCTGTTAATATGGCACAGTCGATAAATTGCGATTTGCATAAGATATTTGAGTCTGATAAAATTATACTACTACCAAAGAATGAAGAAGTGAACACTAAAAATTGGCGGCCACAAAGCTGTGGTATTCGCCATGGTTCGCTATTGGTGTCTCTCCTATTTATTGTATATAAAAGTGATCTTCTGGAAAATCTTTTATCCGCTGCCGCGTCTCCCTATACCGGCGATATATAATTTATTATATTGGTAGAAAATAAATTGAACCTAATGGAGGCATTAAAAGAATGTTGTAGGTAAAAAAGAAAAAACAAAACTCTTAAATATCATTTTTCAGCAACTACACCAAAAACAACAGTAATTTGTGGAAGTTCTTATCGTGTACATGCAGTCAGATATTTGCTGGTTAGTGTACATTGAAAAGCTCCAGCGCACATTGGCAACATGACAGTACCGGTTGAGGCATGACTATAAATAATTACCATACAGTGTTGACAGCTCATCGTGCATATTTTCAAAGTAGGACTACCTAGATCCTAATATGGAGAAGTTATCCAGCAACGTCTGGGGTATTCCTCCAACAAAAAGCTGCAGTAAAAATAATCGGTTCCATAGACAGCAGCACAAGTTGTGTAAGCTTATTCAAGCAAACAGGCATTTTCCAGCATATATCCTAGAATATGTTTTATGTCCTTACCAACACCCAGAACACTACAACCAAAATGGGGATTACCACAAATATGGTACTCGAAGCAGCAGGACAAATATATTCCTTGCCATATAGTTGAAAGGGCTGAGACTGGGGTATTGAGTTTTTAATAATATAATCCTACAGGGCTGAGACTGTGGTATTGAGTTTTTTAATAATATAATACTACAGGCAATACAGTCAACAAATAAAAGCGAATTTAAGAGAGATGTTAAAAGCATTCTCCCAAAATTTGAATGTTATACAATAAATGAATACCTCAATATTGAGGATGAAAGAGTAACACTGGATACACCTTGATATGCTTTTTTATTGTTAGCTTCTTTTTTCTTGTTTGTATCTATCTCATATTTAACGTTTCATCCAATCTCTGTTTCGTTTATTTTTCATTTGTTTACATTATATTGATATGTGTTTGTTTTATTTATTTACTTTATAATAGTCTCTATTTTTTATGCCTTTAGCGTCAATTTGTATTTGCTGTTTTTTTTTCTCTCATATAAGCGGATTACAAGGCTCTGTAACTTTTTCCAAAATAACAATTACTGTTATTATCAAATATTTTTTATACTTATTAAATTCTTTTTGACACCATATGTGTCATTTACTGTTTTTTTTTCTGATCAACGATTAGATTCTTTAAAAGCAAGCTTTTGACCAGCACCATATATTATATTTTAAGTCTTACAGTAAATTGTACCAGTTGTCACTTCTAGGTTGACACCTTGTGTCTTTCTGATATTTTAAAATGGTTGATAGTTGGGTTGCATGATATTTTTTGCCTATTATAGGAAGTTTACCTGTCACTTTTAGGTTAACACCTTGTGTCTTGATATTTTCAAATAGCTAATAGTGGGGTTGCATAATTTTTTTGCCTATTAAAGGAAGTTATCTTTTATTTTTTTTTATATTCACGCTGATATATAACGTACCTTATTATGCCGCAACCATTAACCAATTTATTCAATATATATATATATATATATATATATATATATATATATATATATATATATATATATATATATACATAATTGAATAAATTGGTTAATGGTTGCGGCATAATAAGGTACGTTATATATCAGCGTGAATATAATATATATATATATATATATATATATATATATATATATATATATATATATATATATATATATATATATATATATATATCCAGACTACTTTTCGTGTTGAATTAAAGTTTAAAGAACGATTGCGTGTCAAAAAAAAAGGTTTCTCATATAAACCTTTTAGCCAAAATATCTTCTATTAGAGTTATGCCTATTAAAATGGGGAGGTTCGGTTTTTATTTTATTTCTCAAATTTTGAGAAACAATATAATGGGGTCCCACCATAAACTTTCCTATATCAATATGTTTAATTATCTGGAACCCTTCAGAAGACTTGAGCATTCTTTAAGGGATATTATCATCCTGTGTAGACTCAAAATATTTTTTTGATTATTTTACTTTGAATACGAGCTCATTTGTCGGACAGTTTGGATGTAATAGTTTATAGTGATTATTACTATTTCGGGTGTAATGGAATTTCTTATCAACCAAGAAAAATTAAATTTCGTGTGTATCGGCGTCCTCATACAGTCAACGTGAGTAACAATTTTTATTTAACTAATATCAATATTTTCGAAGATGAGCTTTTTTAATTCGATGCACAGGTTTCATACAAATGTTGTTTTTTTTTTTTGAAATTAAGTAGTAAATAACGACAGTTTATTTTTACCAAAACGAATTTACAACTAATAACAAAGCTGTTCATAGAGGGTTTTAAGGTGTATTCACAAAGATCGAAGACAATCAAATTAATACTGACATTTTGTAAGTAATTTGTCTCATCAGTTTGTGGACGTCGTATTGTATGCTAAATTATATCTTATTACGCTTACTTGTATGACAACTGTATAATTATATATATATATATATATATATATATATATATATATATATATATATATATATATATATATATATATATATATATATATATATATATATGTATGTATGTGTGTGTATCACTACGATTACTCAAAAATAGGAGACAGGTTTTAATCCAACTTAGCAGCTATTATGTTCGTTTTGTAAATGATTTGGATTATTTCGCTAGCTAGGAATATTCTAAAGAGTTTTACGGAAAACCTATCCAACCTCGAAAATAAGAGAGCGATTTAAGCTTAATGTGATAAGCACATTGCTTCTATGGATAATGTAGAATCCACCAAATTTTAAGCTTTACAAGAAAGTAAGTTAAGGGGATTTGAAGTATTGTTATTTCAATGCGCTACCTTAACGCACCTGGTGCGTTTTTATTTATTTTGTGTGTATCGCTTTGCAACTGCGTATTTAGAATAAATTTCAGCACGTATGATAAAGCATCTACTAACCAAATTTCCTGGACAACATTTTTGGACGCTAAAAAAAGGTCTAATGTTTGTTTTTAGTAAAATCGGATACATACTCAAGCTAAATGTAACTAATTTATACACAGTTGACGTACTTGTAGTAAACTTTTTTGTTAAATATTTTTTATGAAATGTACCTATGTACCTAACTTCGTTCTTCTAAATTATAATATGTTCAAGTGGCTGGCGGCAGCACACTAACCGATCCAAGATGGAAACAGGTGTTGGATCAGCGCTAAGAGACTAAGAACAACAACCAAAATGTCAACGAGCCTTGAAACACATAACAATATTTTAAACCAATATTGATGCAACACAGTGTTGTGCAAAGCAAAGCATTGAGCAACTGATAACGAACCAGTCTCGGATAGATGGGCGGCACTTAAGGCACCAGGTTCCATGGAGATCGATTGAAAGATAATATAAAACTGTTTGATAACGCTAAGAGAGCTAGTAAGTTAGCACACTTGGATCATAAAGGGAACGTTAAGGCAGACAAATTGGCAGGAGAAGGCCTGTCCAGACCCCTGATAGGTCTGTCCAGGCCTCGCTGGAGAAAATCCATTGAAGAACTGATTCGAGGCAAAACATTTGCATGGGGAAAAGACTCCACACGACAGACAGGCCAAAGGCTTTATACAATAACCTTCGCCTATATTTACACACAAAATCAGGTGGGAGCAAAAATGCTATTTAAATGATAGCACTACAGGCGCATAAGTCAAATGAGTGTGGCAATGAAAGTACATTGCGGTTTCTAAGACAAAACCTTATTCCATGTATTTTGCGGATCTGGATGTCCAAGGAGATTGGGGTTTCAGTCATTTGGGAAAAAACAAAGGCGGCAAGCCAGACAAAGAAACTTTTGTCGAGGCTGTGTAACCTGAATGAAAAAGGATGCTCCAGAGGTATACATGGGAGCACCACAATAGATGTTCAACGTCGCATTAAAAAGTGCTGAATGGGCAGCTTCCCCACCTTAACCTTAACTGACCTAGCTGATAATCATCATAGGAACTTAAGCAACGTTGGACGCAATAGCGTCCTAGATAGTGGCCAGTTTGGGATCTTGTTCAAATATAATGAATTTCCCAGGACACAAACCAGTCATCTAATAACCAAAATAGTTAGTGGCTATTTAATAAGCTGCAACGTTTGGAATACCTGTAAAATTTTCTTTAAAAGAAAGTAGTGCAAAAATACCACATGAAAAAAAAAGTTAGCTGTTTTATTTTAACACGGATGAAAGCTTCAAGGATTATCTTTTATAAATCAAATTAAATTATTTTATTTAAATAATTGACTAGCAAAACTATTGGCAAAACTGCAAATTGATCGGTGGAATATTCTGCTGTAATTTATTAACAAAATTGAAATAAACTATGCATCCTACGCGTTATCTCATGTATGTAACTCTGAAAGAACAAGGGACGATAAGTAACGTCCTGTTTTCACGCAATAGTGATTCAAAAGAGGAACGACTTAGGATTAAACGAAGCGTTGTCAAGACTTGTTTCTTTGGTAATTAACCGTTAATGAGGGGATATGGGTATTCGACTTTATATAATGCAACAGACTTTCTGTTGACAGCTGTATAGCAAACTGAATTAGGTTACCAGATATTTCGCGGAAGCTTAATTTGATTCCAGGCAAAGCTTTTCCTAATGAGGTTTTTATATTCTAATAAATTTAACTATAAAATAGTGCAACATCGAAAGAAGCGGCTCTGAATTATCTATTATGATCAAACTTATCAAGAAATTTAGGTCAAAAGTTCTCGGTTTTAATGTTGTATGTCGAATGACAGAAGATGAATTTAAAAAAGCCTGGACGCAGCAAGTGCGTTATGGTAGTGAATTTTCATAGAAATGATCTGGCACAAAATATTTTATTATAACTTTTTTTTCTTATAACATAGAAATCTAAATTTTGGTGTATAGTTTACTTTTTGTATCGTAAACCTACCTACCAAATTTGGTTATCATAGATTTTTAATTTTTTAAGATAACAATTTTTTTCAAATGAAAACTCAAAATTTTTCCGGAAAACCTCGTCAGATTTTTCTGATTAACTAAATTGTCACAGCCATTTACAAAAGGAAGATACGTGCCAAATTTTATCAAAATTGGCCCATTATTCTTTGAGATAAAAATTTGTTTCGAATGAAAACTCAAAATTTTGCCGGAAAACCTCGTCCAATTTTTCTGACTAACAAGCTTATCAAAGTCATTTACAAAGGGAAGGTACATGCCAATTTTTTTTTAAAATCAGCTTATTACTTGTTGAGATAAAAAAATTTTTTGAATGAAAACTCAAAATTTTCCCGGAAAACCTCCTCCGATTTTCCTGACTATCGAACTTATTCAAGCCATTTACAAAAGAAACGTTCATGCTACATTTTATCAAAATCGGCCCATTATTTTTTGAGTTATCGGTGTGATACATACATATATATATATATATATATATATATATATATATATATATATATATATATATATATATATATATATATATATATATATATATATATATATATACATACATTTTTATACCTACGTATATACAACTACCTATACATACCTACACACAGACCCGCACGCGAACACTTTCACACGCACGCATACACACACACAAAAAGGCATACCCACCTACTATTAGATGCTAAATAGCTAAATTAATTTCTCTTAAGAATTTAAGCAGGCATTTGAATATTGTCCAATCATTTAGGCTTAACAAGCAAGTGATATTTACAGGGGTTTGAATTCCGTTTTCCTTTAACGACAAAAATAGGCCTAGGAATATATGGTTTAAGTCTTCCACGGATACGTTGTCACAGTGGCATGTCGGGTTGCTTTTAATGCCGATCTTGTGTAAATGGGAGGGGAACGGCAATTATTTTGCATTTACCAAGGTTTGTGAAAAATTGCTTGAATAAGTTACTTTAGTTTTTGTTGATGAAACGTACGTAATATAGAAATCTAAATTTTGGTGTATAGTTTACTTTTTATATCGTAAACCTACCTACCAAATTTGGTTATCATAGATTTTTTATTTTTTAAGATAAAAATATATATTGTTTAACTTTACTTTACGTGCTTGCGCAGTGTAAATTGTAAGAAAGGAAACTGTGCCGCGAATCCAAACTTAAAGCTTGTTTAATTACAATTTCACCTTTTTGGTTAGAAAATTTTATTTATTTATATTAAAAAATGCATAACGGAAAAGAAAATGAAGTTCAGTACAATCGATTCTGGGGCCTTATTTATAAATCTGCTGTGCGCCTTTCAAACGGTTGAAAGTTGCAATCTGAACAACTAATTGGTGATACAATTGCAAATGAACATTGCAAATAAAACATTCGTTAGCGACAAAAACGGAGCACCCCGAAATATACAAAAAGAAAAGTTTGCCTTTACTAATAAAGAGTCGGAACAAAAACACGTATGGAATCGATTACAGGTGAACTGCAACTTCCCCTGTAGTTAAACTTGATTAAAATAAACTCCGTCTATCCAATTTATGTTTTTCTTTTTGCTGTAATTAACGTCTGCTGCAGCAGCGAAATCTATTACCTTTCTAATTATAACACGGAATTTAATTTATATTAAATATATCCGGAATCATATTATAAAATACGGAGTTCAGACGAAATCGTTTATCAAAATCACACTCCATGAAATTATACTGCTTTGCTGATATAATTCATCGCCTATGCCTTACGGTTTGTATCCTCTCTAGAAGCCGCCATGATGAAAATTATTATAATAATAAAAAGCATAATCTTTCTAGAGAGTTGATTTGCCAGTCTAATATTCAAGACTTGCCTAAATGTATCCACAAATGTACCGCGGATATCGTTTGTATTTTGATTTCTCTTGGGAAATTATGTACTTGACTGTACTTTGTTTGGGACGAGACTTAGTACATTCCATTAGAAATTCATTGCACCAAAAGGATTCCGTAAGCAAATTATTTAGAATTTATTAAAAGTATCAATATTATATTAAGAATAAGGCTTTTGTGTATACTCGATGAACCCGCACATAATTAGGTTTGTCCATGTCCTTTGTGTTACGGAAAATTGAATTGCTGAGCAGCCCCAAGATTGGATAACTTATTAAGTTTGGATGGGGCAATACTGAGAAAATGGAATATAATGGAAAGCTTATTTATAAGGAAGTTATCTGACTAAATTATTGAGATACTTTGTGTTAAGAATAACTAATTATATCCATTGCCGGCTAAGTATATAATTTTAGCGCAAGCACTATTTTACACCGCACATTTTTCACTTTTTTACTTTACGATACCGACCTCTATTTAATTGTTTGCGTTTGCATCAATAAAACCATTACCTACATGTTACTTGGTTTTCTAAGCTCTAGGTGGTTATCTGTACAGAAACCAATATTTTATTATATACATAATAATATATGTACTATTGTTAAAAATAATTAAGGACGTGCACAAGAACACCTTGCTTAATGCCTTAGTGCCTCTCAATGCAGCTTCCTGACGATCACACTTGGCCACGGCTGGGTTGTGTGTAACATTTAGATAAACAATAGGTGTTTAGTGCCTACTGAATTTAAACTGGCATAAAAATGGCACAATGTACACACATATATCAAAATAATATTTGTTTACCTCAGATGTATCCCTGCACTCTATGTACACAATTACACTCGTACGCGCAGACACCCGTTCTCTATCTCTCTATCTTTCTCGCACACGTGCACGCACACACACAGTTGTGCCAATTTGTTTACACAATAATATACAATTATTAGTGAATTTTTATTTAAAAAAATTCACTAATAGAGAGGTATCGATGGTGAGACTTTGCAAAAAATTTAGGACCCCTAGAACCCATATCCGGGGTCAGTTTTAATTTTTTTATGTTTATATATATATATATATATATATATATATATATATATATATATATATATATATATATATATATATATATATATATATATAAACATAAAAAAATTAAAATTGACCCCGGATATATATATATATATATATATATATATATATATATATATATATATATATATATATGCATCCGTCTGATAACTCAAAAAATAATTAACCGATTGCAATGAAACTCGGCAAGTGCCTTTCTTTTCTTAATGGCTTGGATGAGTTCATTAGGCAGGAAAATCGGACGGGTTTTTCCGGGAAAATTGAGTTTTATTTCAAAACAAAAATTTTTCTCCGAAAATAACAAAGCTGTTTTAATGAAATTTACTATATATGTTGCCTCGGGAAAGGACTTACTAAGTACCAAAATTCAACTTTCTCAGTTTATAGAAAATTGAGTTACTCAAATTTTAAATTTTCTTTTGAAACAATTTTTTTTCTCCAAAAATTACAAAGTTATTTTAATGAAATTTGGTGGATATCTTGTCCTAGGAAATACCTTACTACCTACCAAAATTAAACTTTCTAAGATTATAGAAAACTGAGTTAATCAAATTTTTATAGCTCACTGTAGTGTTAAAATCAATGGTATTTTCCTCACTATTTTAAACACGTGAGTCGGGGACTGACCGAATTATTCCCAGTTGCTATTGATCTACTCATATTCTCTGAATATGTTAGAAACGTGGTATCTACTTCATTCCAAGTCACTATTAACCGACTATTTATGAAATCTAATAAGTAACTTAAATCGATTGTCATCAAATATATAGTGTATTAAGACTAAGGGAAAAAGAAATAAAACATATATAACTGTGCACATTTTGATTATATTTTAGGGTGTGCGGCGCACACCTAGCTCACTAGGAGAAATCGCCACTGCTTGAGAGAGGTATTGTCACAGCATAATATCTTATTAAAGTTCATTTGTAAATAGGTTTAATTTTTATATGTTTATATATATTTATATATATATATATATATATATATATATATATATATATATATATATATATATATATATATATATATATATATATATATATATATATATATATATATATATATATATATATATATATATATATCCGTCTCATAACTCAAAAAGTAATTAACCGATTTCGATGAAACTTGGCAATTGCCTTTCTTTTATTAATAGCTTGGATAAGTTCGTTATCCAGAAAAATCGGACGGGGTTTCCCGAAAAAGTTTTGAGTTTTCTTTCGAACAAAATGTTTTTCTCCGACAGTTACAAAGCTGTTTTAATGAAATTTACTACATATTTTGCCTCAGGAGAGATCTTACTACGTACCAAAATTCAACTTTCTAAGTTTAGAGAAAATTGAGTTATTCAAATTTTAATTATTTTTTTTTCGAAAAAAAAAATTTTCTCCCAAAATTACAGTTATTTTAATGAAATTTTGTGGATATCTTGCTTTAGGAAAGACCTTACTACGTATTAAAACTAAACTCTCTAAGTTTATAGAAAATGGAGTTATTTAAATTTGTTCATACATACACCTATCCTAATAATATTGTTACTTTAAACTACGGGATATTTGAATATTCTAAATATATTCTATAAGCTCTATGTATGGTCTATTATTACTTCCACATCGTAAATACGTGTAAAAGTATGGCACCCTTGACAAAAATTTCAAAAACTTGTTTGCTTGAACGTCGTAAAAAGTGTCAAAACATATGGAAAACATTATGTGGGAACGAATTTTTTTTGTCTGTTGGTCTGTATCTCTGTCTGTTTGTATCCACGATAGCACTGAAACTAATTGAGATATCGCCTTCAAATTTGGTATACAGTTATCATCCGACAAACGAAAGGTTAGGCTTGTTTTAGGGTAAAATCGCTGTAGGGGATAAATGGGGATGATTTGGTGAAAATGGAAATTTTTCGTTAAAACTGGAGTAATAAAACGCTTTAGGGTTTGTTTACTAAAAAACTTTCAATTTCATCAAACATCTGGTACTCTGTGCTGAAATTAAATTAGGGGTTGAATGTGTGGGTGGAATATCGGTGACAGAACTTTCGATTTTTTTTTTTAGTAAAATGGCGTAAAAAGTCTCAAATATAGAAAACATGATTCTGGACCGAATTTTTTTTTGTCTGTCGGTTGGTCGGTCTATCAGCCTGTACGTCTCTCTGCTAGTAGACGCAATAACTTTCGAACGAATTGAGATATCATCTTCAAATTTGGTATCCAGTTAGCACCCAACAAAGGAGGGTTTATTTTATATATTTTTGAAAGTATTAAAGTAACTAGAATGACGCTTTACTTGTAGCTAGAACTCAAGTAAGTACACCTCTGTTGTAAATTTTAAGTAATTTGGTTCACAAAATTTTAAGTGTTTCCCAAATTAAAAATAAATCTAAAAGACATGAATTGAAACAACTTAAGTAGTTAAAGTATGATGGCAGACAAAGACAGAGTAGTCACCTGCCACGCGTAGATTGGTACATATACCACAGGCATACATTATAATGCAGCGATAACCAAACAAAATAACACACGTAAGGCGGGATCGACACATCCTAATGTGCAAGGAACGTTCACACCCGAACTGTTGCGATCACACCCTAATAACCGCCTTCGGGTATACTGGTATGCGCGGATTTGTAAAATATTCAAAACTATGCTAATCTAAAAGTGAAAGGGGAAAATAAGGAAGTTTTATATCAGCTACTTGAAGTAGAAACCAGATGGGCTAGTGTGTTCTGTTTATTTATTATGGTTTAACAGTTCTGTTTTGAGGTTAAGTAAATGATTGTATATGATTTTAAAATTGGAAACTAAAGAATAATAATGTGTTTTGTTTATTTATTATGGTTTGACAGTTGTATTTTGAGGCTAAGTTGTAAATGATTGTCATTGAAATAGGTATAACAACTTGTATATTATGCTTTTAATATTGGAAAACAAAGAATAATAACTTGTTTTGTTTATTTATCATGGATTGACAGTTTTGTTTTGGGGTTAAATAGTACAAGATTGTATAATATATTCCAAACATTGGAAATCAAAGAGTAAGAATATTAACGTTAATATTCGTTGTTTAATTTTTCAAGTATGTGAGTTATTTGAATAATGAATTGACTTATTGGCTTTTATTAATTCAGTAGTAGGAATATTTCGTTTGTTTTCACTTGCTGTGTTAAAAATGTATTAAAATGAATGGCAGAAGAAACCAGGGTTTAGTTCACCACAATGGATTCCTTTATAAAATGAAGCTCACAGAAAATAACACAAGTTAGATAAAGTAACCATTTCAGCAGACATCTTTTATTGTTAATATAAGTATATTTTTATTAAGAAAATTCACTAATAGAAATTGTTTTAAAAAATCTATTTGTTGTTGGAGAAACCGGTTTGATTAGGTTGACTGAAACGAAATCACCCAGATTAACAAGGAAAAACTACCTGCCACATTTATAATTTGGCAGATACAGTCATTTACTAAACATGAATTGAATGTTCTTGTGGAAACCTTTTGTAACTTTGATGACATTTTTGGAAACCTTTTGTACCTTGGATGAAATTTGTAATTCAAGTTTCTTTTAAAAATATTTACAGAGCGTCATAGAAAATTGAGTTTTGGGTATTCAAATTTTTTTCTCAAAACGTGCTAGAACGCAAGATTTTAATATTTTGTATGATAATAGAAAGAGAGAAATTCTTCAAGTGAGCTTGTATAAGGACGTCTAAACTCGATCCTCGACGTCTGTTTAGATCAAAAGTATTTCTCTTAGTAATATGCCGTATTTACATCGTAAATTTCTTATGAAAATTCACTATCATAACGCACTTGCTGCGTCTCGAAATTTTGTTAGTGTGATGTCTATGACCATCTCTGGTCTTTGTACAGTGAAACCGTAAATTCCGTAGTCGCCATTTTGTTCGTGACAGTTGATAGGTGACATATTCTGAGACCTGTGGTCGACGTTTTACGTGTGTTCATGTCGTTTTAGAATCTTTTACCTGCTTTAACTATAATTTTGAGGTAAATGGCCATGGAGAGTCTGACTTATTTGAAAGTGCAAAGTGAAAACTTATAATCTTCAACATTTGCTTTTTCAAAGTATCTATTAAATTGCTAGCAAAATGCGTTTATCAATAGCTAAAATAATTTGTTCTAATGATGATTGGTTATGGTAACCGGATCCGAACTCAGGCAGAGGTGTGTATTCTGTTAAATACTAAATATCTGGATATGTCTATCAATCAGTCAACAGTGAGTCATATAGATAAGTAATTTCGAGCAACGTCTGGCGTGAAAGATTTGCCAAATACAAGTAGCCGGTCTATAAGGGACGAGGTGAAATAAATTAAACGTCTTATTGCTAGTGGAAGAGAATCCCCACAGTTGTGTTCGGCAAATTGGTCGAGACAATGGAATTCCATCTCAGACGACACATAAAGTATTAAAACTTGAAAAGTTTTATCCTTATAAGATACAGCCATTACAGGAGTTCCGATGACAATCCAGACCGAAGGATGCAGTTTTGTGCAACATTGATAGATAAATGAGGTGGTAACTCTTTGCAAGTATCGAATGTTCTGTTTTCGGACGAATCTACTTTTGCCATACATGGATAAGTTAACCGTCAAAACTGCAGATATTTGGCAAACTACAATCGAAGATGGATGCGACAGAATCACACACAATATCCACAAAAGTTAAATGTTTGGGCGCAAATTGTTAGGAGTGGGATTATTGGTCCTTACGTTCTTGATGAAACTATAAATGGACCAAGATATTTACAATTTTCACAGAAACATCTTATTCCGACGTTACTGTACTTATTTTTGATGGACAAAATGCCAGTTTGGTAAATCATAATTTGTGGCGTACACAAGATGGTGCCCAAGCGCATTATGACGTTAATGTTTGACAGTATATAGATCAACAATTTCCCAACAGTTGGATTGTCAAGCGTGGTGCAATCAAGTGGCCAGCAAAATTACCTGGCCTAACTCACTTAGATTTTTTCTGTGGCCTCATTTGAAGAATGTGGTATTGAGTAACCTAGACACTATCGACGACTTAAAAACAATAATTAGAACTGAATGTACCAACATTTCTCTAAAGACTATAAATAGAGTGCAACAAGAATTTGTTTGCCGTTTAGAATATTGTCAGGCACAAGAAGGCGGGCATTTAGAACACTTAATTAGATAAGACTGAACTATGTAAATCTTTATAGACTTCGCTTGTGTTAAGTGTTACTGATAACAAAAATGTTATTAATCACTTTATTTTATTCTTACAAAGAACATTTATGGTGCTGAATTGAGAATCGGGTTCAACTTTAAAAACATGTATCACCACCATCCAATTTCTAAATGTCCAAAGGGTAGCTACCCCTTGAAGAGGTATAACGAACGATAGGGTGAAAGTTTTATATAAAAAAGTTAGTTTTTCAAAATTCAAATCGACCTGTTGTTGATTTTTTTTAATAATGGTCACTTTCAATTTATTTGTGAATTTTCTTTAAAAAATTCACTAATGAGGAGATCCCGACTTTTGAATTTTGAAAAAATTTCTTCAAATGAGCGCTAATTAGGCCCCTCTGAAAACATATCCGGGGTCAGTTTCAATTTTTATATGTTTATATATATATATATATATATATATATATATATATATATATATATATATATATATATATATATATATATATATATATATATATATATATATGTATCACACCGATAACTCAAAAAATAATAGGCCGATCTTGATTAAATTTGGTGAAAAAATTCCTTTTGCAAATGACTTGGATAAGTTCGTTATCCAGGAAAATCTGCCCAGGTTTTCCCGGAAAATTTTGTGTTTTCTTTCGAAAAAACTTTATATCTCCGGAATTAACCAATTAAGGGCAACCAAATTCGGTACGCAGGTTTATATTCTTATAGGTAAGTAACCTACCACAATTTAGCTATGTAGATCAAAAGACAAAAAAATTATAGGCATTTAAAGAAAAATAAATTGGGGTTTTCCTCAAAACGTCAAAGTGGCGATTTAAAATGTCAAAATTGGCAACATTTAGGCAAATAACTTGAATCTAATACGGGCTATAGAAATAAAATGTCTCAAGAAGGATGTTTTACAAACCCCAAAGTCTTAGTTTCAACCGTCATTGTCCTTCATTTTACTAAAATATTTGCAGAAAATTCATTTCAAATAGATCCTTTCTCTGATGCTTGGCAGTAGCCTTAGCTATAGAGTTTATCGTTTAATGGTATATAATTTTTGTCGACATTTCGTAAAAAATCAATAAAGCTCAATATATCCGTTATTATATAAGATATGAAAAAAAATTGTATATATTAATTATAGGGTGTCTTTAGCTACATCTTAAAATAATATTTCTACAATCACAGGCTGGCCCACAAGTCGCTGGTGATACAAATTTCTTTTTTTTTAATCAAACACGCCTTATGTTATTGCATTTTTGCATTTTCCATCGAAATATAATGCATGTTTGTAAAAAAAGAAATTCTGGACGCAGCAAGTACGTTATGGTAGCGAATTTTGATCAAATGTTTCATATTTTAACAGCTCAATTTGCTATTAACCTATAAGGTTGACCAAGAAACGTGTTTTTTCGGGAACACTTTAAGTTTACTTTTGGAAATTTTTGTACATTTTCACACAATAAAGTTATTTTGATGAAACATGCCACATTGTTTTTACTATATAGGTTATACTGGTAACCAAATTTGATGCCTGCTTTTTTTAAAAACACACATATTTGTTATTAAAAACATTTTTATGAAAATTCACTACCATAACGCACTTGCTGCGTCCAGAATTTTGATTTTATGCGTTACTTTATAGACACAGTGTATATTTATAAAGACTATAAAGTCTGAAACTAACCTCGAATTTGGGTTCTAGGAGCTCTAGTTCGCGCTGATTTGAAACTTTTGATTAGCTTCTTTAACGAAACATCGCTAATAATAATAGGAATAATAGTTAAGCATTCATTTAATAAAGATCATCGTTAGAGATATAATATCTAGAATGCATTCAGTAGCTGATCTACATAAAATGAGTTTACCTAAGGGGGAACTGGTTCTAATCACCATATGAAATAATTAATTATATAGGACGCATCCAAGACGATCCGTTTGCTCACTGATATCTTGAAAGTTTCGCTTATCATAGATGCAAGAAATTACGGTGTATGTCTGCTTTGTTGCATATTTCATTCCGTACACCATATCTTCATTTATAGTTATAGCACACAAATATACATTTAAATGCAAAATGAATATAAGAGCACTATGTAGCTGTAATATACACGTATATATAAAGAAATTTATAGGGCATTATAACTGTTGCAGCAGAAACTTGGAAATGATATCTGTACTGTTTGTTATTTATTATCAGCAAAAGTAAACTGCATGCTTTTTTAGATCTCTAATCTGTTAGCTGCCCACGGTTGAAATTTCTTACGCAGACCTCAAGTAATTTTTGTTACATTATTTATACTGGTGTTTTACGATGATTACATCTTCAGAATATGATATTCTAACTTATTTCTTTCTACTTTCTTTATGCAGTTTCCAAACCTTTTTAAGTAAGTGCGGCTAAGATCATTGCGAAAGACTCATTTTCGTCATTCGCTAATGAAATCACAATTTTTAAATTTTGAACAAATTACTTTAGATGTGTGCAAAATAGGCCACGTGTATTCCATCTTTATAATCAGCGTATATATATATATATATATATATATATATATATATATATATATATATATATATATATATATATATATATATATATATATATATATATATATATATATATATATATATATATATATATATATATATATATATATATATATATATATATATATATATATATATATATATATATATATATATATATATATATATATATATATATATACAGAGTGTTTAAAAAAGACGGGGCAATATTTAAGGCGTTGATTTCCCAGGTCATTTTATGAAAAAAAAATCCCATAAACATAGGTTCTAAATGCATTGTTTCCAAGATGTTAAATTTGTTTGTAAAATAACGATTTAAAAAAAAATAATTCAAATATCTCCTCACCGATTGTTTCCAAATTTGGCAGCGTTGTTTGTAGTAATAATGGGCTGATTTGACCCTAATTAGATAAAGATTGTTAAGTCCATTAGTCCATTGGCATTAGGGGGGACACCTCAACAAAAATTGTTGTTCGTGTTTATGATTTTCTGTATGATAAATGGACATGCCATAAGAAGGTTTTTATTTTTTATCGTGTAAACGATTCAAGATACGGAGACATTTAAAGGGAGAAAAAACTTGTAGTTTTAGTTTATTTATCTCAAACTATTATACAAATCATATTCCAGTCAGTGGCGTACATTTTTATGTCACTAAATTTTGTTGAGGTGCCCCCCCTAACGCCAATGGACTTAACAATCTGTATCTAATTAGAGCCAAATTAGCCCATTAATAATACAAACAACGCTGCCAAAATTCAAAACAATCGGTGAGGAAATATTGGAATTATTTTTAAAAATCGTTATTCTACACAAAAAAATTAACATTTTGTATCTTGAAAAAACAATGCATTTTAGCACATATGTTTATGGGAACTTTTTTCATAAAATGACCTGGGAAATGAACCCCTTAAATATTGCCCCGTCTTTTTTAAACACCCTGTATATATATATATATATATATATATATATATATATATATATATATATATATATATATATATATATATATATATATATATATATATACTTAGAGAACCCAAATCACCACAACACATCTTTTTATAGACCTAACGACCGTTTCACTAATAAGGTTAGTGTCATCAGAGAATGAAAAATTTATTATTATTGTACACATTTATAAAAACTCTGGACGCAGCAAGTGCGTTATGGTAGTGAATTTTCATAAAAATGTTTTTAATAGCAAATGTGTTTTTTTTTTTCAGAAAGCAGGCATCAAATTTGGTTACCAGTATAACCTATATAGTAAAAACAACGTGCCATGTTTCATCAAAATAACTGTATTGTTTGAAAACGTACAGAAATTTCCGAAAGTAAACTTAAAATGTAACCGAAAAAATCCGTTTCTTGGTCAACCTTATAGGTTAATAGCAAATTGAGCTTTTCAAATATGAAGCATTTAATCAAAATTCGATACTATAACGCACTTGCTGCGTCCAGAATTTCTTAACTTACAAACATGCATTATATTTCGATGGAAAATGCGAAACATAAGGCGTTTTCCACTAAAAAAATATTATTTGTATCACCAACGACTTATGGCCCACCCTGTGATGGTAGTAATAATTTTTTAAGGTGTAGCTCAAGACACCATATAATTAATGTATACAATATTTTTTCATATCTTGTATAATAACGGAGATATTGAGCTTTATTGATTTTTTACGAAATTTCTACAAAAATTATATACCATTAAACGATAAATTCTATAGCTAAGGCTACTGCCAAGCATCAGAGAAGGGGTCTATTTCAAATGAATTTTCTGGAAATATTTTAGTAAAATAAAGGACGATGACAGTTGAAACTAAGACTTCAGGGTTTGTAAAACATTCTTCTTAAGACATTTTCTTTCCAGAGCCCGTATTAGATTCAAGTTCTTTGCCTAAATGTTGCGAATTTCGACGTTTTAAATTGTCACTTGACGTTTTGAGGAAACCCCCAATTTATTTTTCTTTAAATGCCCATAACTTTTTTGTCTTTTGACCTACAGAGCTGAATTTTGGTACGCGCCTCACCTATAATGACATAAACCAGCGTACCAAATTTGGTTGCCCTTACTTTGTTAATTCCGGAGATATAAATTTTTTTTGGAGGAAAATCCAAAATTTTCCGGGAAAACCTGGGCCGATTTTCCTGACTAACGAAATTATCCAAGCCATTTGCCAAAAGAAGGTATTCACCAAATTTGATCAAAATCGGCCCATTATTTTTTGAGTTATCGGTGTGATATATATATATATATATATATATATATATATATATATATATATATATATATATATATATATATATATATATATATATATATATATATATATATATATAAACATATAAAAATTGAAACTGACCCCGGATATGTGTTCTGGGGGGCCTAATTAGCGCTCACTTGAAGAAATTTTTTCAAAATTCAAAAGTCGGGATCTCCTCATTAGTGAATTTTTTTTAAGAAAATTCACTAAAAAGTCGCCAGATACGTCGATCTTAGACTAAAAAAATGAGATGTTCCAACGTGAAAACTTCACCGCGACAGTGACAGTTGCAAATGGGTAATAGAGGCTTGTGATGCGCCATTTAAGAGATCTCCCTGTTTTAAAATGTATTGCAAAAATTGACAGTAAAAAAATATTTTATCTGATTTACGACTGTTGCTAAAGCACACTTAAAAAGTCTGAACGCACCAAATGCGTTATGGAAGTGAATTTTCATTAAAATGTTTTTAATAACAAATATGTCTCTTTAATGCAAGCAGGCATCAATTTGATTACCGGTATAACATATAAAGTAGAAAGAATGTACCATATTTTACGAAAATAACTTATGGTTTGAAAATGTAAAAAAAAATTCCGAACATCAACTTAAAATGTTTCCGAGAAAACTGGTTTCCTAGCAAATTTAGATTTAAAGAATTTAATGTAAATTCACTACCAAAACGTACTTACTGCGTCTTGATTTTTTTCCCACAAACATGCATCATATTTCGATAAAAATGCAAAAATGCAATAATATAAGGATGTTCGAAAAAAAATTTGTAGGTATCACCAACGACCTTTCGGCCACCTGTGATTGTCAAAATAATTTTATAAGATGCAGCTCAAGACACCCTATAATTAACGTATACAATTTTTTTTCGTATAACTTGTATAATAATAATTATATTAAGCTTTACCGTAGAAATGCCTCACCCTGTATATATGTAGACAGATAAAAACTGAAATTAACCGGCTATGGATTAGGACTAGGTGCCCAAGTTTGCACTCATTTGAAGAAATCTTTTTAAAATTCAAGAGTCGCCGTCTCCTTTTTAACGATTTTTTTCTAAGAAAATTAGATCAAAATTATAGACCGTTAAACCATAAACTGAACTACTGCCAAAGCATCAGAGACGGCGTCTATTTGAAATGAATTTTCTCAAAACGTTTTAGTAAAATGAAGAACCATGACGGTTGCAGCTGAAACTTAAGGATTGCAGAACACTCTTCTTGCGACATTTTGTTTAATAATAATAATAATAACAATAATAATAATAATAATATAAATAATAATAATAATAAATTTATTGTTCAATCGATATAGAAAACATGAACAAAGGTGTGGTGTTTTCCAACAATAATTTAAACTTAAATATAAAATCCAGACAATAACTAAACTACATGTAAACCCATTTTGTTTACATAATCCGTATTCGTTTCACGTTCTTTGCCTAAATGTTCTCAATTTTGGCGTTTCAAATCGCGACTTTGACGTTTTGAGGAAAAACCCAATTTTTATTTAGATGCCCATAACTTTTTTGTCTTTAAATCTAGACCTAAATTTCGGTACGTGGGTCACTCTTTATATTACAAATGCGCGTCACAAATTTGGTTTCTGTTGCTTTGTTATTTCCGGGACATAATTTTTTTTCGAAAGAAACTCAAAATTTTCCCGGAAAACCTGGTCCGATTTTCTTGGAAAACGAACGCGTCCAAGCCACTTACAAAAGAAAGGTACGCGCCAAATTTGGTCAAAATCTGCCCATTATTTTTTGAGTTATCCGTGTGATATATATATATATATATATATATATATATATATATATATATATATATATATATATATATATATATATATATATGTATATATATATATATATATATATATATATATATATATATATATATATAAACATAAAAAAATTGAAACTGACCCCGGATATGGGTTCTAGGATCCCTAGTTCGCGCTCATTTGCAAAATGTTTTTCAAAATTCAAAAGTCTGGATCTCCCCATTAGTGAATTGTTTCTACAAAAATTCACTAAAATTATTATTAATATTAAACATCCCTGATAATGAGAAAACCAGCAAAAACAAATTCACTGTCCTTGTTGGACGGTATCAATTAAGATGATAAAAAGTTATCAATATTCTTAGTAGTTGGCAATGTTAGTTCTTTAAAACGCCTTAGTAGTTTGCCGTGTGATTGTAACCGCATGACAGTAGTTGTCAGTTGTTAAGTGTAATCCAGAAACATGGTTTATTTAACAGAATAGCATAAAATAACAATTCTACAGATGATTGGTTAAGGAGATAAAATACGATCACAGCTCAAAGTTGCTGGCCTATTTCAAGAAAAATATCCCAATTTGCCGCCTATATGCCAAGGGAGACAATTGGTAAAATTAAAAAGCACTTTTACGAGCTTGGACATGTAAGGCGGGTACAAAAAATATTCTGATGCACTGAGTAATGATACCAAATTGTATGTAATGCTTGAGTTATAGGAAAACCCACTACTTCAAGTCGACAAGCAGCCACAACATTGGATGTTAGCCAATCATCGATTATTCGAATATTAAAATAAAATAAAATGCATCCCCAAAAATTGATACAAACTCAGGAGTTTATGGAAGACGATTTGATAGAAGGACATCGTTTTGTGAACAAATGATAAAAATGTTAGATAACACTATTATCCAACTAGAATATGTTTTGTTTTCTGATGAGTGCAGTTTCACATTTCACGACCCCGATAGTCGTCCAAATTGTCGGTACTGGTTTAAAGAAAATCCACATTGGATTGGAGAAGGACATAATATACAATACCCTAAAAAGCTTGATATTTGGACAGGAAAAGTTGGAATTCATGTCACTGGTTTCTTTTACATTGATGGCAATTAAATGGAGATAATTATTTAGCACTGCTCCAAAATAATGTCGCCTCAGCTTTGGCAAAATAATATCCGGATCGAGCAACCCCACAAGTTTCGGTGAATGTGATATGGTTCCAGCAGGATGGATCGCCAGCACATTTCCAAATCAATGTCCGGCGGTACCTCGATTTAATAATTCCAAATCGGTGATTAGGGAGGCGAAGATCGTTGGAACGGGCAGCAATCACCCGATCTTACGCCACTAGAGTTCTTCTTACGGGGCTTTGTGAAAAGTATGGTATAAATCACGCAAATTAACTGACAAGATGAAGAAAAACGATTGAGATTAGGACGGTCAAGCATCAGATGTTGATTAACGTTAAAATATATTTCTACTTACGATTAGAGTGCTGCCAAGACCTTCAAGGCATGCATTTGGAACATGTCCTACAGTAAAATTAATCTGTTTTTTATTCTGTCTTATTATCAAGAATGAAACGCGATTAGTTATTAATTTTACTTCCACATCGACAAAAGTGAAAAATTCAAATTTTTTTCGCTTAAACGTCGTAAAAAGTGTCAAAACATATAGAAAACATGATTTGGGAATGATTTTTTTTGTCTGTCGGTTTGTATGTCTGTCTGTTTGTAGCCACGATAACTTTAGAACGAATTGAGACATCATCTTTAAATTTGATATACAGTTAACAACCGGCAGACGAACAGTTGATATTGTTTTTGAGGAAAATAGCTCCAGGGGGTAGGGGATGGATGGGGGGTGATTTGGTGAAAATTGATATTTTTTCGTCACAACTCAAGTAATATAACGTTTAAGGGTTTGTTTATTAGAAAACTTTTAATTTCATCAAACATCTGGTATTCTGTGCTGAAATTAAATTAGGGGTCGAATTTGTAGGGGTGGAATATCGGGGACAGAAATTTGAATTTTTTTTGCTAAAATGGCGTAAAAAGTCTTAAAACATATGGAAAACTTGATTCTGGAACGAATTTTTTTTATCTGTCGGTCGGTCGGTCTATCGGACTGTAGGCGCAATAACTTTCGACCGAATTGAGATATCGTCTTCAAATTTGGATCCAGTTAGCACCCGACAAATGAACGCTTTGAGTTGTTTTTGAGTAAGATCGTTTTAGGGGGTAGCGGATAAATGAGGGGTAATATAACGTTTCAGAAGTTTATGGGTAGAGGAAGACGAATATTTTCTTTGTGGACAAGTCATGAACCCTAAATTCATTCCCTGAGAATATCTTTCTGGAGAGAGTGACAAGTCATAGCTATGTGGAAGTTATGATTCAATTGCTTAATGGGTGCACAAGTCGCAGACTTAGCACAGTTGTGTAATTTATTTATTTGTTCATTTTCTGTTGTATGCTTAGTCTAATTTTTGTGTGTTAATTTTGGATTCAATTATAGCACTTTTTGAAAAGAGAATGAACAGATATTTCAAATGAGGTATCACAAACCCTTACCTTTTATTTAAAAACGTGAGGGATGCAACGGTCGCCCGAAGAGCGTTGAATGTAGGATTAAAGTTTTTACGTTGCAGAAAGTTATTTTTGAATCGAAAATTGATATACAGAATTTATTTTATTTGGCTGTTCCATGCCCCTGTCTAAAATAAAAAAAGTCTGGACGCAGCAAGTGCGCTATGGAGGTAAATTTTCATAAAAATATTCTTAATAGCAAATATGTCTCTCTAATATAAGCAGACATCAATCTGGTTACCAGTAGAGCCTATATAGTAAAAACAATGTACCATATTTTTTCTAAATTACTTATTGTTTGAAAATGTACAAAAATATTCCGAAAATAAACTTTAAATGTTTCCAAGAAAACTGGTTTACTAGCCAACAAACCTTAGGTTAATAGCAAATTGGGTTATTCAAATTTGAAGGATTTAATGAAAATTCTCTACCAAAATGCGCGATTTTTTTCTCACCACCATGCATCATATTTCGATAAAAATGCAAAAATGTAATAATATAAGGGTATTCGAAAAAAATAATTGTAGGGATAACTAACGACTTATGGACCAGCATGTGATTGTCAAAATACTTTTATAAGATGCAGCTCAAAACACCCTATAATTAACGTATCCAATTTTTTCAGGTACTTGTATAATAAGAATTACATTGAGCTTTGCCGTAGAAATGTGTCACCTTGTATATATGCAAACGAATAAAAACTCAAAGTAAACCTGGATATGGATTCTAGAGAGCCTACGTTCCGCTCATTTGAAGAAATCTTTTTCAAATTCAAAGGTCGCAGTCTCCAATTAACGAATTTTTTCTACGAAAATTAGTTAAAAATTATAGACCGTTAAACCATAAACCTAACTAAAGCCACAGCCAAAGCATCAACCCAAAATATTTTGGTTTTGTGCTTCTTCAATCTGGTGCTCTGGTCATCAATAGCTCCTTTTTTTTTAATGTCTATAATGTTTTTTCCTTCAAACTTGGATATTTTAGTTTTAGCGTGTGGAGTAAGGTTAATAGTGAAAACCCAAGTACCAAATTTGGTTGCCCTTATTTTATTATCTCCGGAGATATACATTTTTTCCAAAAGAAAACAAAATTTTCCGGGAAGACCTGACCCGATTTTCCGGGATAACGAACTTATCCAAGTCACTTGCAAAAGGAAGGTACTCACTAAATTTTATGAAAATCGGCCCATTATTTTTGAGTTTTCGGTGTGATACACACACACACACACACAGAGACATATATATATATATATATATATATATATATATATATATATATATATATATATATATATATATATATATATATATATATATACCGTGTTTCTCAAACTGGATGGGAATGTATTGATATCTCTGTTATTATTATAGATAGGGAGACGGTTAAATTAGCAATGTTTTTTAGAATTTCATGCTCGTTCCAAATATTACTAGTATTTTGCTTTGCCTCTTTTCGTTTTCGAGTTATTTTGTCAATTTCTTTTTTTTTTCAATATCTAAGTAGGCGTTGATCTGGCTGATTAAATTATAACATTTTTTTAGGATAATGTTGTAATACAAAACATCATTTGTAATAATGGGCCGATTCATTGGTGTACTCAAAGTTCCTATTTTTTCTCGTGAATCATTACGGCAAATTATGTTAAAGTAAAAGTCTATTGTTAGACTTCATGGCCTACTGCTTTTTGAACACTTTTTTTGTCATTTGTTTTCTGATATTTGATTTCATAGCCAACTATCCTCAAAACCGTTTTTCTCAAAATTGCCAGTGCAACTACAAGATTTCTCAAGTATGTTGTACATCATTAGAAAGCTCTTTTTACAGGCTATCACATGAGAAAGAAATCCAATATGGCTGCCATAATAAAAACAAACGTTGATACCTGTAGCTCAAAAACAAATGACCATCCAAATTTTAAAATAGCACAAAAATATTACTCTATAGAAAGTGTGCTGATAATGTGCAAGTCTTAGACATGTCAGATCAACGCCTGCTTAGATATTGAAGAAAAAAATCTACAAATTTTGGTTTTTTAAAAATAACTGGAAAACGAAATAAGGCAGGGCAAAATACAAGCCATATTTGGAACAAGCATGAAATTCTACAAAACATTGCTAATTTAACCGTCTCCCTATCCCTAATAATAACGGAGCTAGCAATACATTCCCACCAAGTTTGGGGCACACTATATATATATATATATATATATATATATATATATATATATATATATATATATATATATATATATATATATATATAAAAACATATAACAATTAAAACTGGCCCTGGATATTGGTTCCAGTGCCCTAGTTTGCCGTCATTTGAAGCAATTTTCTCAAAAATCAAAAGTCGAGATCTCCTCAAAGGTGAATTTTTTTAAGAAAATTCACTAAAACGCTATTAACTGCTTAGCAATAAAATTTTACAAAAAACTTGCAGTTAAGGTTAAAGAACTGCAATATAGATCCTCTAGAAAAAACACTAAAGGGCATCTAAGCTAAAAATAAATTTTATTCATTTGAGGACCACTTTACGTTTGTGTTTTAGTGTATAAACTGTCGTGTGCTGTTTCACTTTCCTGTGTTCGCACTTTGGTGTAAATTTATTTAACTTGCTTAACAAGATAAGGTTTATTTGTTGAATTTCAATTCAATGAATATATTTTTTATGTCCCTTGTGTATTTTTATCTATACCAAACGGACGGGAACTTCCCGACTTTGTTTTTATATAAAATTATAAAACCACGTTAGGGCAGTGATGATAATAAATATTTCAGAATATATCATATCAATGTTATAAACTGTCGTTTATAACTTACTTCATATTTTTAACTACCTACCTGGTATTGTTTGAACAAGATCTCATTTTTGTTTAAAACGCCTGAATAAGTTTGTCATCTTTGAGTCTGAAATTATAATTTTCAGCAGGCATTTTGTTATTGTTGAAATTGAAAATTTGGTTTGATGAGGTTGACTAAAACGCAATTAAACTGGCGACTAATGAGGAAAAATAACTGATACGTTTATAATTTGGCAGATACTTTACCTTTATAAATACGAATTAAGTTTTATTCTGGAAATCTTTTGTATAACTTTAATGAAATTTGTAATACAAGTTTATTTTAAAGAAGCTTACACTAGCTACAGATATAGCAAAATTTAAATCGTTAGCTTCATGTAAAATTGAGTTTTGTGCATTTTTCTCAAAGGAGTTAGAACACAAAATGTTTTTGGTAATAGAGAGATATCGATGGTAACACTTTCGAAATAATTATTCATATGTGCGCGTACTAGGACCTGTCTATCTTCAAAGTCTGTGTAAGTTTAAAGTATTAACTTCACTAATATTCCGCATAATAACAGTGTACGATTCTTATGAGAATTCGCTACTATAACGCACCTGCTGCATCTCGAAGTTTTTATTAAATCCATTTAATATTTACCAATCTGTTGATGAGTAGACTTGCATGTGTGTAGTCTTCACCCTGTAATTAAACAGGAATACATATAATATCATGGAAACTTAGTCAGTGTCACGTATATTAATTAAATGTTAATTATTGTTAAACTATAGCTTATTTGTTTTAGACGCGGGTAAACATTAATATGAATTTGCAAGGATATTTACACTGACAGTTTATTCACCTTGAAAACGTTCATTAGCAAATGGCGTTAAAATCAAAATAACTTCCTGAAGATATTCCCTTAACGATTACTGACTATTTCCTAGTTCTTATGTAGAAATACGAAAAATGATTAAGATAAAATTTATCTAGCTATGAAACAAAACACGCTGCCATAACAACTGTCAAATTGCTGCAGTGTTTTTAAGTTGTGTGTAAATCAATTGATTTTTGTGCTTCTTGTGAAGCTGTAAACGCACTAAAAATAATTTAAAACTAAAGCAAAAAATTCGGGATGCAGAAATTGCGTTATGGTAGCGACTTTTCATTATATGCTTCTATTCTTATGAAGCTAGAGAGTTGTATTTTCGTACATTGTAAGGCCTTTAGCGGGGCCACATATCAACCAACTTATTTTTTGGGGTACAGGTTATTATTCTCAGAATATTTTTTTTCTGATCCAAGCTATTAATAAAATATAGGTACGTGCCGAATTTTAACTAAATCGGTTAATTACTACTCGGGTTACGGGTTGGATATATATATATATATATATATATATATATATATATATATATATATATATATATATATATATATATATACGGACGTTGGTTTCGGGTTTTAGGGGCCAAATTCGCGCTCATTTAAGGAAATTTTTGCAAAGTCTCACCATCTATATATCTCTGTTAGCGAATGTGTGTTAACAAAATTCGCTAAAAGCATGATACGATTATTGTGGACAAAAGTTAATCCGCGAAAAAATATACACGTACATATATGGCAAAATTTGTCGGTTCTACTGAGTTAAGATTGGAACCTGCAATGAGCACTGATAAGTATAATTTGGAAAACCCAATTCACCTCAATACATTTTTCAGACACACTTAGCGTCCTCAAAGGGATGAATAAGCTAAGCGAATAAAAACTAGACCCAGAAATTATAGCATTTATTCTATTTCTTGTTAGTTGAGAAACAATTGCGAACAGCGCCCGCTTCGAAGGTATACAGACAAACATCCACTGTTTGTTCGAACATCTCTGTTGTTCAAATTCCATTACCTGCGTGTCATTATTATTAAATATTACTTCCGGGAAAGAGACACCTTTATTAAGATAACAATTAGAACAACCAACTGCAGAGAACCATACCTGTTTTGTTTATCAAAATATTTTAATTCAGATTTCTAAAAATTTATACTTTAATATGCGTCTAGCTATTGCGATTGACTGACAATTTGGATTAGCTTAAGATTTTCTCTATCTACATGGTGATTATTGTCCCGAATATGTTAAGCAATACATGATTTATCAATAGTGACATATCTCAGTTACGCCAGATGTTTCTTATATCTAGCTTCAATAGATATATTATTAGTTTTCCCATCATATTTAAGTTTATAATCCATACAACCTATGTTTTCCCGACATTTATGTGGTCCTATCTTTGTCCTTTGGGCTACTTAGCAAATTTTTCAAAGAATTTTTTTTTGTAGATAATTGGCGGTTCAAATAGTAAACAGACAACGGCTTTGTCTGTTTTCTCTTTTCTGAAAAGCGTAGATTTCGCTAACATTTTCCTTGTTTTATCTTTATTGGGTAATTTTTCTACTGAGCAGACAGACTAACCATCACCTATACTTAGCTACCTTCTTAACGTATTCCAGTTCTCTACTAAATTAATTTATTTTATTTATCGAAACTGTATCAATCATTGAACCACAAAAATCAATTTTTTGTGCAAAACTCCATAGTTTTGCACAAGAAATAGATTTTACCATTATGAATCAATCGAAATGTAGCTCAAATTAGTGGTTGCCTTTCTGTGGAAGTCAAATTATAAAGCGTCTCTATTTTTGATGACTAATGCATCCACAAATGGTTATGTCCTATGAATTTATATTACATGGTAAATTTAATGGAGTCCAATTTAATGTTTAATCTGCCAATAGAATGGTTTACTTTGCATACATTTGTATTAGATACTGCAAAATATCGTGCACATAACAAAACCCTACCTTAGGAATATAGTCGTTTGTTAGGTTCCGGTGCTGTCATCCGTCAGTAGTTTTCCATGGTGGATTGCTATCTGATTCTAGCTTGGGGGTTGGCACTTGTTCTTATGGATTGGAACTTATTCCTGACCGTTTAACTAGATCGGGGAGACGAGGCTTTTTTTCCTTGACATTTCGCCTGTCGACCTGTAAGGTTGTGAGATTGAGAAAACCGAGAATAATCTGTTCGGTAAGTCCTCTTTTTCGGTCATTTGTTTCCTAAAAATATTTCTAACAACATTTGGGAGCGTCGGTGGTTCAGGGGTAAGAACGTGTTCCTCTTAACAGAAGGGTACGGGGTTCGGTCCCAGGGTTCTCCTTTTACTTTTTCAGTGCATACTGTTACATTAACACCAACCGAGGTTCTAACATTGTATTTGAGCGAGTTGAATGTCTGCACGTTCCGCCCTTCGGAGGGGGCGTAAAGCCGTCGATCCCGTATCCATGCGATATTGGGTACGTTATAGATCGTTACCCTCCTCACAGAAAGTCAGGGGTTCGGCAAAATTTTAAGGATAGTGAGGTGAAACTGCTCCCTGGCGTCGGTGATTGGCTATAGTCGCGGAAATAGGCCGACGTTAAAGAAACAAAACACACACACACACACACACATAATTACATTTGTACAATTGGTTAGGTATGGTAATCCTGGGTAAATATCAAAGTTGGAGATTCATCGTCGAACGGCCGACATGTTCGCATTCTGGAAATTGACCAGTATACATGCAGCCTGAACTTTAGCTGAAATTTTTATTTTTGATGGAATTTCACAATATTTAAAAATTTGTATCCCTTACGCCATATAATGAGTGTGACCGACCCATAGACAAGAATTGAATCATCTGCGAACTGTCAATTGTCAGCTGACGGAATAATGTCAATTATGGAGAGAACAATAATTATTGGGACATTAATTATAAATATTTGAAAAGAAGCTGATAATGAGAGTAGTAAGTATATATACAGGGTGGCGCATTGAAAACGAAACAGACCGATTTGCGTCCAGAGAATTTTTTTTTTAAGAAACGCTGAAACACGTCAATTTTAATATTGAGGGGGACATATTTTGACATAAAACTCAACTTTGTCACAGCAACCCCATAACAATCCCTATATATTTTAAATAGGGAACATGGATCGAGTGTTACATCGTTTGAAAGCCCTTTCTTTTCTGAATTCAGAACGCTATTTTTTTGGAAGTTTTATCAACTCGTTTAAAAATTATTCACAGTGGGAGTTGCAAGAACGTATTTCATTCATTGTGATAAGAAATGCACTAATATACAAATTTTCGTTAAAAAAAACTAAAAAACAAAACCAAACATTCGAAAATGTTTATTCAGTTAAGTAAATGTTCAAATTGTTGACCACCAGCTGCTATACAAAAGTGCAGATTTTGTTCAAAACGAGCTCAGATATTCTGGAGCATTTGTGGAGTTATCAAACGGCACTCTTCAACAATGCGTCGTTGTAATTTTTCCAGAGACTCCAATTCTGTTGCGTAAATTCTACTCTATGAATAGCCCTATAGAAATAAGTCTAAAGGAGTTAAATCCGGTGATCTAGGGGGCCACTCAATAGCACCTCAACGCCCAATCCATTGTCCTGGAAACTCTCTGTTCAAAAACTCCCTAACACGCTGTGAAAACTGCGGAGGAGCTCCATCTTGTTGAAACGCTAATTGAGTTTCTTGATAGCGATCATCATTTTCAATCATGTCAATTAATAGAGGGCAAACGATATCTTCTAGTAACTCTAAATACGTTTCGCCACTCAAATTGCCATCAAGGAAAATTGGTCCGATTAAACGGTCTCCAAAAATGCCAGTCCAGGCATTCAATTTATGTGGAGTTTGGGTGTGGACTTCGTGAAAATTTCTTGGATTATTATTTGCCCAATAAAGACAATTATGACGATTGACTGTAGAGTTTAATAAAAACATACACTCGTCTGAAAAACAGATATTGAACATGAAGTTCCCGTTATCAGCTATTCGTGCAGTCATAACTTCACAAAACTCCAGCCGCCGATCAAACTCATCTTCATTCAGTTGTTGCACAAAATTCACGTTCAGGATGCCGTTTTTGGTTGGCTACTGAACCACTTTGTCGAAACTTTGCACCTAATTCCAAAATGTATTTTCTGTTAACATGCTTGTTCTGATGTCGTCCATTAAACAAATTTGCAGTACGGTTGGCACAGTCATCGTAAAAAAGGGTAATTATTTTAACTCTTTCTTCTACAGAATACACTATTGTGTAATTAATTTTCGGTAGTACTATCAAGTATCAAACAGGACAATAAACTGAAATAATAAACCGCATTCCTCTCATTCCGATAAGAAATGTTCTGATAGTCAATTTTTTGTTTACAAACCAACAAAACATTGACTATCAGCACACTTCTTATCGGAATGAGTGGAATGCGTTCTTGCATCTTCAACAGTGAATAATTTTTAAACGAGTTGATTAAACTTCCAAAAAAATTTGTGTTCTGAATTAGGAGAAGAGGCAGCTTTTAAATGATGTAACACTCGACCCATGTTCCCTATTGAAAATATAAGGGTTGTTATCACCACCTGTAAGGGTTTGATGTGACAAGGTTGAGTTTTATGTCAAAACATGTCCCCGTCAAAATTAAAATTGACGTGTTTCAGCGTTTCTTAAAAAAATTGTCTGGACGCAAATCGATCTGTTTCGTTTTCAATGCGCCACCGTATATATATATATATATATATATATATATATATATATATATATATATATATATATATATATATATATATATGTATATATGTATATATGTTCCTTTTAATGGATTTTGTAAGTACACAATTTAACTTTAGCACCTTAGGTTTAGATAATATCAGTCAGCCTTCAGTGTAGGTCAAAGGTTGGTGTATAAAGATTATTTTAATATTTACTGTACTATTCATTTACTACATGAATGAATACAACTGCTTGTTGTCAGTTACTCAGTAATCTCCAAATAAAATTGTTATTGTTTGACTATTAGTCTTCTTCCCGTTAGTTTAGTGGCTCCTATAGAGCTATTTCATAGGTGATCTTCTGTGGGGGCTGCCACTAAATTTAGGAAGGCTACCTGCCCGTAGAAAACTGACCACCAGGGCTCGGATTATATGAAATTCGCATATTTTTTTGCATAAGTCGCATATTTTAGTGTATTTTGCGTAAATTGCATATTTCCATATAATTTGCATTATTGGCATAATTTACAACTTTTAGGGGTTTCCGTATATGACAAAAGCCATATACTTGTTTCAATGTAAGTAACTGTTAAGGTAAATTTATAGGCCGTTCAAATGTAGCTGGCGGAAAGGAGATTCCAAATTCCTGGTATTGTATAATTCAAGCGCTTCACTCAGATATAATTAGGGTCCTATGTGGTATTGATTGTGAATAAAGTTAATAGCTTAAACCTTAAAAAACTTGTTTTATTGTCATACTATGATTATTTATGCATTGCATATATCGATATTTTTGTGCATATTTTGTTCAAGTTCGTGCATTTTTTTAAATTGCCTGCATATATATGCGCATATTTCACCTAAAAGTTTGGATATAAATCCGAGCCCTGCTGATAACTACACATTTTCATTTATTAGGTCTGTTTCAAATCTACTGATGAAAAGGTCTGCAATGAATGGGAAAAGAGGATTACCCATTGCTGTGCCATGGGTTTGTCTAGAAAAACTAATTATTAAATTAAGAAATATTCTGATTCACGCAAAAAATTGTTAAAGTTATGTATTCTCTGTAGACCTCTTCATCTCCGTTGTTTATTTTAACCAATGCTCTTGATACGTTAGTATTTTATTTTTGGGGACACTGAGATAGAAACGATATTAAAACCTCGACTTCAACCAATTTCACATTTGTAACTTTATTAACAAATTCAAGTGAATTGTATACTGAAAAATTGTTTGCTTCATAGGTATGTCCTGAAATTCGATTGCCACAACCGCGCATGCGCATTGGAAAAGCTTGCTTAGTACCTGTTATTTTATATATAACATTATTCCATAAAGACGTAGCATAATATTTCCAATTTAACACAGAGAAAGCGAATCATTGTACGGTGGCCAACAATTGTATACTTTACATTATACATAATTAAGTAATTTATATATATATATATATATATATATATATATATATATATATATATATATATATATATATATATACTTTATTTGTTTGCTGTACTTTCAGTGATTTGTTATTTGGTTACGTGGACTGCAGTTTCGAACGCTGATGATGAACCGGGACGGTTCTAAACTGCAGTCTGTAACCGCCTTAGAGAATTTGAAAGTCCCGGCCACATAATGCCGGTGTAACCTTCCTGAAATAAGTATAAACGTGATAAAGAGTGATTGACCACAAGTGGATCCGAATCCGGACGATAGTGAGGTCACCATCACCTAAACCCTAACCTAAAAGTACCTATCTATCAGATTTATTATTTGCAAGACAAGGAACACTTGGTAAGGTTAGAAGATATTAAGATAGTTTAATGCTTACTCCACTTTTGGGTTGTTCTGCCTAAAGTCCTAAATTTGTGAGATCTTCAGGTCAGATCCTGGTTACTTGATTTTTAGATATCGAGATAATCGATATAAAGAATATTGATTCAAGCTGTCATCAAATATGAGGGATTATGAGTAGGAATTATTATTTAATTAAACAGATATATAAAAAAACTAAATATTTAAATTTATTGATATAAATTGTGATAGCAGCAGATTAATTTAATGCTCCTGGTAAATTTCAAATAAACACTGCTTTACACAAAACAAAACAAATATTAAATATTCGAGTAAAGAAATCAACTATTGCATATAACAGAATAAAAAGTTGACATTATGTTACAAAAAAATATGAATATTACCTATATAAAAGAAAGAAATTAAGTGCTGTATATTACAAACACAAAATAAACATTAATATAAAAATTATCGTCTTTGAATCAGTTCTACTGATGCTCTCGAGATTTTAGATACATTCAGATGGAATTCCTAGATGCTGAACTGGCCAGTTTGGTTTATTTCTTTAAAGAAAAACCGTTGAGTGAAGCTCAAAAAATATAAAGTTAAATTTCTACACTACTGATTACTAAAGAATCTTAAAACATTTGCAGGTTAGGTAGTTGGTAAACAAAACATGGATTAATTTAAATTAGACAGTGATATATCTGAAGCTCCGTTGCTGACAAAATATTATGAAAGATATACAAAATTGCAGTTACTTTAAATCACAATCTCACTGATAAAAGGAAAGTCTAGTTTAGTTAGGTTAAATGAAAGTTCATATTGCAAATAATTTGAAAATTTGGATGCCACATACAAGTTTGAGAGTCATACACAGACGAAACTCAAAAGACTCACCAAATCTGGATTACATTGGGGGAGTTCAATGACCCCTCATTCACCTGTTGATTGATTACAGATGTTTCAAAGGCAGACGCCAACTATTAGTGCCCGCTGCAGGCTCTCAATTTCTCACAAGAGAGAAAAAGTCGGGAAGAGTGAAAGGCACTTCCCATGGGTTATAACCAGACAAGTTGTATATACCATTTTATTGCTAGATGGGATAAGTAAAGCAGTACTCTAAACAGACAGCTGTAGTGATGACGTCATTCTTTAGGTGATTTAATCGAAACTTTTTACGGTTAAAAATGCAACTGGAGGTATACGGAATGCAAAGGCTGATTAGCAGAGGTTGGAAACTTATATAAGCACTTGCAATAGTATTAGAGAATTCCTTACATCAGAGAACAAAGAGGTGACCGTTTGACTACGTCTTTAACAAAAGGCACTATTAATTTTAAATTAATTGAGATCAAAACACTTATAGCAATCACCGACAACTATCTTAAGCGATAGTTTCAACGATGTTGCCCGCAAGCCCACCACCCATTTAAGACAGACTCTAGAAACAGCCTCGCACCAGAACACTACGCCAGATTTGCCGCGCTTTTGTAACGACTATTTGTGATCCTTTTCTAGCTTCATGTGTGTGAGAAGGAGATAATGCCTAGATCCAGCTTCGTATGCGGAGGCGACATGACGTATCCGGTGTACGTGCTCCTCAACGTTCGGACTCCCCTTAGTACTGTATTAATGGACACGGTCCAACGGTTTCTCTTGAAATTAGGATGACATCATGTTATCGATAATGTTCTAGAATATAACGATACATTTCCTTAATAAAAATATTGCGTCTTTCGATATTTGAATTTTAACATATATGAGCGGAATGTAGTACGTGCATTAGGATAGTTAAAGATATTAGTGAATTTTCAACAAATAATTTTGAAACTGAAACTTGAAATGTTTTTCAGAGATAAGTTACCTGCTATTATTTAAAGTAGTAACGATGCTAAATAAAAACGTAATCGTTACAAGTCCACGCAACTAAATAACAAATCACTGAAAGTACAGCAAACAAATAAAGTGTATATTTAAAAGTGATTACAGTGTAGTGCAACATTCCAATATTTATATATATATATATATATATATATATATATATATATATATATATATATATATATATAAATTTTAATTTTATACACTTAAATGTCTTAATCGTGTCAACAAATAATAAAGTAAAATAAGAAAATAAAAATAATCGATACAAAATCGACAAAAGTATATAAAACACAGGAAGAAAAAATATTTAAAATTCATATATACTCGTGTGTATACAAATGCGTACTGATGATGAATAAATTGCAATCCACGTAAACCAATAAAAAATCACAAAAAGTACAGCAAACAAATAAAGTATATATATATATATATATATATATATATATATATATATATATATATATATATATATATTTGTGTGTGTGTGTGTACTGCGCTCTAACAGGTCGGCCTTGCGGCAGGCACTGACATAATATGCGATGGAGAATAGCGCAAATTTCCATCTCCACTCTTGTGACGGTTCTAGCTTTCCATAGCAGCTTCCATACGTTGTATTTTGTGTGCGTATAACAACAATATCACGTACTTTGCCAAAAATCGGAGGATTTTCTGAACGTGGCCATGTCCGAAACATGTTAGGTGTGATAGATATTATGGAAAAGTCTTAAAGCTGAAGACATTTTATTGTTTAGTTACGGATTTTTGTACCTTCAATTGGTGCTCGTAAAGTTTCAAGTTATCGACAATATACAAGTATTTTGCATGTTTATTTGAGAGGTTTGATTTAAAAAAATGACTATCTAACTGCCTCTGTATAACTTCCAAGCTACATAATATAAAATAGCGTGCGTCGGTTACCATTATTCATAAACGAATTGAAAAAAGAAGTTTGCAAGTTAATTTATGGCACCATTGGATGTCTGCAATTTTTGCCGTCAATATTTATATATAGGTATGCGTATCCAATAACAAAAAATTAATAAAAACTTGAAAGGAAAACCATCGCTAATAACTCAAGTAAATTCATGTTTACTACACAATTGCATGTAAGTAGGCAGTTTACCAAGTAATAAATAGCAGTGGGCCAATTCTTCTTTTTTTTTTGTTGGCTCATCATACATACCGATATTATTCAACCTTTGATTACTCCATTAAAACTACTACCTTTAATCCAAGGCAAATACCTTTATTTACATATATCTGATATTAGATAAATTTAAAATAAATTAAAAAACAAAAGTAAGGTGGGCATATAGGGGATAACATAATGGAGCAGGCTAGCAACAATGGCATTTGTAACATATGACTTGCTCTTAGCCGCCTGTTGCGACCTCTAACGACCTGCAGGCACGTAGATTGTGTGCCATGGGGTGTACAGAACTAACGATTTCTACAATTTATGCGTCTTCTTGTAGACAGATGGTTAATGTCATGATAGAATCAGTTATGTAGCAAGTAATTATTGACTTTTTTGACGCAAAAAAAACGGTATAAATCGAAATTAAATTAATTTTAAACATTAAAAGATATAATTTCTGAACGTCACGACGTCTGGGAGAGACACACTTAAAAGGTAAAACAGATAAGGCTATTTTTTTTTTTTTTTTGTTCCCTCAGGGCTCGTCCGCGGCCCTGCCGCCCCGATAGCACCGCAACCCTTGGTTGATTGTGCATACCCCTAGTCTTACTCCACCCATTCCAAAATCACTGTGCCTTGAACTAGTCTGCACAGCGATTGGTAGGGTGAAGTTTTATATTGCTCTGTCTCCGGTCTAGAGTGACCGTAGATCAGTTGTCTTTTCCGGTCCAGAGCTATACACTCGCACAAGATGTGCTGGGCTGATTCCTCCCCCTCGCCGCAGAGTCTGCATGCGAGGTCCCCTTCGAACCGCCCCATTTTATGTAGGTGTTTCTTGACGGCCATGTGTCCCGTCAAGAGACCTGTTGTGTTTCTGAGCTGTCCTCTGCTAAGGTTTAGCAGCTCCACAGCTCTCTTTGAACTGGGTCCGTCAATTATTGACTTCCCATGTCTGAGCCCTGGACAGTCCGCCCAGTACACCTTGTGTTGGTTTCTGACCCAGGACTTAATGGCTCCCCTGGCAGTGCTCTTTGACACGCCCAGAGCCGGTTCTGGTCCCATAAATGGTTCTGCTGACCCCCTCTTTGCGAGACTGTCAGCTTCTTCATTGCCTTTGACCCCCGAGTGACCCGGCACCCAGATGAGGGTCACCTCATTCTGCCCAGCCAGGTCGCTCGTCTCGTCTCGGCACTCACTCACCAGCCAGGAATTTACCCGTGGGCTACTTAGTGCCTTAAGGGCTGCCTGGCTGTCTGTGGCTATGAGGATCCGCTTGTTGGTGTAGCCCCTCCTCTTGTTCTCCCGCACACAGTGCAGGATGGCGTACATCTCGGCCTGAAACACCGTTGCATGGGCTCCGAGGGAAATACTGTGACTTACCCTCGGTCCTTCCGAGTAAACACCTGCCCCCGTCCCACGCTCCCCGCCAGATCCGTCCGTGAACCAGACGAGCGCGTCCCGTGGTATGCCCGGTGTCTCCTCCCGCCATGCCCCGCGATCAGGGATTTCCACTGTGAAGTTGTTTTCCCTGCACATTCGCGGGCTCGCGAAGTCTGACCTCATTTCAAGCATGGGTTCCTTCACGATCTCCTGAATTTTGCAGTGGCCCCTGAAGCCTGGGTTGATCTTCAGTCTACCATTGCAGGCTAGTCTGTATAGTCCTAGCCTGGCCTCTCCCATAATAACGAAGTGTAGGGGGGGTAGATCCAGCAACACCTCCATGGCGGCTGTTGGGGTTGAAGACATGGCCCCTGTGATGCCTAGGCAAGCCATCCTTTGGATCTTGCCTAGTTTTTGTTTGGCACTGGATTGTGTCACCTTAGGCCACCAGACCAGTGCCGCATATGTTAACGATGGTCTGACCACCCTTGTGTACAGCCAGTGGGCCATACTAGGTCTTAGTCCCCACGTTTTTCCATATAGCCGCCTAGTGACGGCTAAGGTCATGACTGCCTTACGCAGTATTTTTCCAATGTGACCATTCCAGGTTAGCTTAGAGTCCAATACGACCCCAAGATATTTTACCTCCCTGGCCATTGGAACGCTCCTACCGTATAGAGTGAGAGTTCTGTGGCTTTCACACTTCCTCCTCCTCGTAAACGGCACGACGGTTGCTTTCTCGGGGCTCACGCCGAGCCCTTGATCAACCGTCCACCCTTCCACCACTTTCAGTGCAGTCTGCATACGCTCCCACACTGCCTGTGTGACCTTTCCTCGGACTATGATGACAATGTCGTCCGCATAGCCCTGTACCTCATACCCCCCTCCCGAGAGCCTCCCCAGCAGGCCGTCCACGACTAGACACCAGAGCAAGGGAGACAGAACGCTCCCCTGCGGACACCCCGCCGCGACCCCCGCCAGCAGAGTCCCTCCCGCGAGTGAGGTGAACACCGCCCTGTCCCTGAGCATGGAACCGATCCACCTGCAGCAGGTCTCCTCTATTCCACGCTCCCGGGCAGCTGCCAGAACCGATCCGAACGAGGTGTTGCTAAAGGCCCCCTCTATGTCTAGGAAGGCCCCCAGCGCCACCTCCTTGTTCTCCAGCGTATTCTCCAGTTTCAGCACCAGTTGGTGCAGTGCTGTTTCTGTTGAGAATCCTGCTCTGTATGCATATTGTCCGCAGTGTAGAGGATATGCTTCCAGTACACCGCCCCTAATGTGCCGGTCGAGCAGTTTTTCCACTGTTTTCAGCAAGAAGGACATGAGACTTATTGGCCTCAGGGACTTTGCCTGGTCTGTTGGACGCCCAGGTTTAGGAATAAATACAACCCTGGCCAGTCTCCATGCCCTCGGAATGTACCCCAGAGCCAGGCTGGCCCTCATAATGAGGGTAAGCACCGGCGCCAGTATATCTATCCCCTGTTGGAGCATGATGGGCATTATTCCATCAAATCCCGGCGATTTGTATGGCTTAAAGCTGTTAATGGCCCATCTGATTTTGCTCCAGGTAACCACCTCTTTAGCGACTGTCCAGTCTACTCTAGATGCCCGCCTATAAGGCGCCTCTATTTCTGAGTGTTCCCAGTCCGGAGGTGATTGGTTTATTATGTTACAGCCGGGGAAGTGCGTCTGGAGTAAAATTTCCATAGTTTCCTCCCCCGAGCTTGTAAAGCCTCCCGTGGGTGTTCTAAGGGAGCCTATGTTAGTCTGAGCGCCCTTAGACAGGATCTTGTGTAGTCGAGCACTCTCGGACGTGTTTTCCACTTCTTCGCAGTGCCTCCTCCACGACTCCTTCTTGGCGTCCCTCAGTCTTCTGTTATAGGTCGATAGGGCCTGTCTATATTCATCCCATGCTCCCGACCTTTTGGCCGCGTTAAACAGCTTACGAACCTGCGTCCTCCTTTGCCTGAGGTCCTCGTTCCACCATGGGACGTTCCTGGTGGACACCCTCATTTTCAGGGGGCAGTTGGCGTTATAGGCCGAGGTAATTGCGTCTCGCAATTGGACTGCTGCAATCTCGAGGTCTATTGAATCCCTTATGGCCCTCTCAACCCCCCGCAGTTCCACAGCTAGGTCTGCCCTGTAGGCTTCCCAGTCCGCCTTGCGGGGGTCCCGGTACCATACCGTTTCTCTTTCGACTTTGGCGATTTCAAACCGGATGTATCTGTGGTCTGAGCTACTCACTTCCCCAGACACAGCCCAGCTTTTAACAAAGTCACCCAGAAACTGGGTGGAAACTGTTAGGTCTAAAACTTCCTCACGCCGTGTTGTGACGAATGTCGGTTTATTACCTCTATTCAATATGTCTAAATTAAATTTCATAAAGAATTGTAAAAGTGTCTCACCCCTAGAGTTTGTGTCCGAGCTACCCCACAACTCATGGTGCGCATTCGCATCCATGCCGATGATGGTCTGCCATCCACCTGCTCTGCTACCCACCATCAGCTGCTCCAATTCGTTGGGTGGAGGAGGGTCCGTGCTGTCCCCTGGCAGATAGGCTGACGCGACAGTAATGTCCCTCAGCCCATCCGCTCCTCCACATCGGATTTTGATCGCTGCCAGGTCCCTGGAACAGAAATTCATTAGAGGGAGAAACTCTATCCCTTCCCTGACAAAAATGCAGGCCCTCGGATTCTCGCTGGACCTGCTGTAGATGAGCTTTCCATTAGCTCCGCCGAGTCCCTTGATCTCTCCTTTGTAGGAGTACGGTTCCTGGATGAGGGCCACATCCGTGTTCCTCAGAGCCATTAGTAGTCCGGCCGTGGCTGCCCTACTGTGTTGGAGGTTGACCTGAAGGAACCTAAGTCCCATTAACCCTTAATTGCTTCCCCAGTGGGCGGAAGCTAACCCTTCCCATGCCCCAGAATGCCTTGAAGGAGGTTCCTTCAAGGGCTCTGTAAGATGTCGGGTCGATCGAGAAGGCGAGCGTCTGTCCTTTCTCCTCTGCCTTCCTGCTTAGAACCGACCAGTGTTGCGTCCCCAGTTCAGGGTTCTGGATCTTAAGTCTGCTGATCACCGTCTCCTGCGGGACGGTGTCAGGGATCCGTACGAGGACCTTGCGTCTCTTTGGGAGTTCCTTGGGCTCGACGGCTGTCAAGTCCGCCCCCTCCCAAATCTGACCGAGGCCCCCGATCGTTTTCCGCAGCCAGTCCCGCGACTGCGGGCCGGCACAGGTTATCCAGAGGATGCCCCCCGTCAGGCGCGTCCGGTGGAACTGAGGCGGGCTCTCCCCTTCCTGAAGAGAGTCCACTGCAGCTACCACCGCAGCCTGGATCAGGTCCGCCTTCCCCTGGTCTAGCGTGACCTCAGGATGGCGTCTGTCAATCACCGCCATCCCGAGGCCCTCCGCAGCCTCCCTGTAAGAGCCAGTCTGCGCCGGTGTTCCGGCCTTAGTTCCTTTGGGAGGTCTGTCTGTAGTAGGCGTGCTAGAGCCAGAGCGCGGCGTCTTCCGACTCGCACTCTCCTCTTGCGCCTTTACAGGCACCCTGGCCCTTTTGGAACGTCTGTCTGTAGTGGGCGTGCTAGAGTTCGAGCGCGTCCTCTTCTGACCCGCACTCCCCTCTTGCGCCTTTACAGGTTTCTCGACCGTCCAGGTCCCGGCCGCCATTTTTTGCGCCCTCCGGAGCTTCTTTCTTTGCGCCCCGGAAAGACGCTTGGACTGCCGGGGCAGTCCCTCTACTCTAACAGTAGAATCCTCACTGGTGGAGGGGCCCCCGGAGTCCGCGGAGCTCGCCGCCCTCCGGTGGGACCCAGCCTCCAGCTTGGGTGTCGGGGACAGGTCTCTGGCCGAAGCTACCCCCTGATCCCCCGTATCTACGCCGGTCGTGGGACCTCCAGAGTCCGCTGCCGCACCCTGGCTCGTCTCCGTTTCCGGGATAGACTCAAGGCTCAAGTCTGTAGCCGGAGCCACTCCTCGAGCCTCATTGGTTTTGGTTTTATATGTATTTATAATCTTCATGTTGTTCCCACGAGAATGGGGGAAATACTGTCCACACCATCAGAACCCCCTGTGTGGTGCAAGGCGGGTTACTCTGGAGGGTTGCCTGGTACTCCAGAGGTTCCGTTCACGACACCATCGCCCTGGTGCCATCCATCCATAGGCACGGGTCACGTGACACCGTAGATTGGGGGAGTTTAGTTCGACCTCCTTGTCTAGATCCGTCATGTTTAGTTATTAGCAGGGTCACCTCGTGCAGGATGCGGATTTTTACCGCGCATGACGGTCTTGGGGAAAGCTTCATCGGGAGTTTATGTTGTTATTTCCACTTCCTCAGCTTGCCCCCTGGAGTCCTTTGGCCCGCGACTCCTTAACCCCAGATAAGGCTATACTTCCAGACTGTATTTATTGATGAAGACCCGACGCGTTTCGGCTCATATAAACTAAGCTGTCTTCAGGGGCTTCGTTCTGTTTTTATATAACAAAAACTGAACCTTACAAGAAATCCATCAGTTCTTGTGACTATGATGGATTTCTTACAACGTTCTTGTTATATAAAATGTTCGGGACGCAGAAAGTGCGTTATCGTAGTGAATTTTAGTATATTATAGTGATTTAGCCTTATATCAAAAGTTATAAAACATTACTTTATTTAATTGGGAACGGTAAAATAGAGTAAAGAAGGGGAAACAAAAACGTTACCTCTAACATAAATATGTATAAAATAATTCTGGTACAGAACTCAAACAAAATAGTTGATAAACAGGAAATATACTCAACAAAAAATACTCTAGAAAACGGAACATTAAAAAAATCATGTGGTTCATGCATTAAGGGTGATTGTATGCATGCAGAAGGGAAAGAAGAATCCCCAGGACAAAGAGGGTTTCTGGCCCCTCATCCGAAAATACGGGGGTCGCCTTCCCCTTGTGCATGGATAACCCTACCTGCAAAGCATAAACCACAAGAAAAATTAATTGGGAGCAAACCCCAAGATAGTTACTGGACCTGGGCGAATATGGGTGTTGTGCGGGGCAGACAGAGTTTAAAGGAACTATTGCTGCAAAATGTGAAAAACGCATCTTTTCCAAGTCCAACTAAATGTTTTTGTTAGCATTTTTCGCTCAGATTTCCTCCTCGCCCCGCACCACTATTCATTCTTGGTCTCTTAACTTCCTTGGGGGTTGTTTGCAACAAATTTGCATTGTGGCTTGTGCATCCAAGGGGGATTCTCAGCATGTTTCTGAAAAAAGAATCTAAAACCCTCCTTGCAGTAAACTGCAAACTTACCGAAATTACATTCCACATTGTCGCCTATGCTGTCTTTCTCAAATAATATCGAATACAGCACTAAAGTAAATAAATTCACTTACTCTTTTATTCCTTTTTTATTTTTATATTACATATATAAGCACAAGATAAATAAGTATAAATAAAGGCGGCCCCCAATTAACATTGGGGCTACACAAACTTAAAAGTAGAGAAGACACTTTGATCGTGTTAAGAGCCATAAGCTTCATTTCATGTCACAGTAGCATTCTAATCATAAAAAATACTTCTAACTGTATGCACACAAAAATTAGTTAAGTACATTTATAAAATCTAGTAAAAAAGGAACAGTTTTACGATATTATTTTAAATAAACCAACAGGAATACGTTGCGCGGCGATTTCGCAATTCGCGAGTGGATGAACCTATCTTTTGTCCAAGACTACACTGAAATCCGGTCGAACGCAAGCAAGCGGCTTGTAAGTTAACCTCGATAGGCTGGACGGTTAACAAATGTAGGTATGTATAACTTTAAGCGAGAGACTGTACCTGTTGGAGACATACAATATGATAAATACAGCAATACGCTTTAGAGTGCTATGTATCGAAAAATATTGACCAACTAACTTGGGAAATCATCGGTAATAAAAATGATGGATTTAGTAGCTTATTTATCAGTACCCTTCTCATTTTGTAAGCAGGCTTTGATACTTGCAAAGAACATTGACGTCCGTGGTACTAAATTTGACCCAACGAACCTAACAAATATTGTCTTCCGCATGGAGACAAACTATAAAAAATGCTGATACTGTTACTATTACTACATAATGCATTAGTTATTTCCCCCGGTTATACAATAATAATAATAATAATAATATCTATGGGATCCTCTTTTGGTAGCTCAATAAAGAAACATTAAAAACCGAGTGTTAACACTGCTCTTAGAATATGATTTACTGATATACTGATGTTATGTTTTACGCAAAACTGTATTGTTTTAAGTCATTAACCCACAATTTTCATTTATAACAATCGTCCAATATTTAGTTTAAATACTTAATACTTATATCGATATTTTAAGTATGTTAGGTAAATTAAAAGCCAGCTATAAACGCTACATAACAAGCGCAAGCCACAAAGCGTAGAAATAATGTGCTTGACAAGCTTGAAAGCAACTTGCTGCTTTTAAAAATTAGCGCTGTCATCTAACGTCAACCCGCTATCAAGCGGCTTGTAGTCGCATGCTAGCTTGTATGGACGCATTAGGAAAGAAATGAGCCAGCGCTATTGTTTTTTGATGGTACGCAGCCTCCGTCAATAACATTTTGTGTTAACTAAATGTCGTGACAACATACTACATGGTTCCGCACCGAGATGGCGTCGCTGTCGTACATTTCACAATGTTATACGATCTGACATCTTGCAGTGCTGATGTAACTTCGATTGTTAATATTTTTCTCTACCATTTATTTAAATAGCATAGCAGTGCATGTAACGTCATCTGTCTTTGTCCAACATTGTATATATTGCATTACAGAATCTGAAGTGATGTCGAGGATTATTTTAATATTAATTTCGAATAACGTTTAATCGAAAGACTAAAAAATTGGTACACGACCACGTCTGCTATTTTCTCTTAAGTTGTAAATTTTCGGTTTAATCATTTAAACAGTTTAAGAGATACTACGTTTTAAAAAATATTTTTAAATTGTTAAGAAAAATTGGCCGTTAAGATATGATGAAGGAACTCATCCAAGCCATTAACAAAATAAGGGTAATTCCCAAATTTGGTCCAAATCAGTGAAGTATTTTTTGAGTTATCGGTTGCATACATACACACACACACACATATATATATATATATATATATATATATATATATATATATATATATATATATATATATATATATATATATATATATATATATATATATATATATATATATATAAGTAGGTATTGCGGCACTCTGGCCAGACAGTGACGTCACAGGTAGTGGGGGTAGGAGTGGGGGTACCCCCACCCCTAGCCCCACCTCTTGTGTCCACGCCCCCAAGATGGCGTCCAGCCACGCCCCCAAGATGGCGTCCAAGATGGCTTCCAAGATGGCGTCCAGCCACGCCCCCAAGATGGCGTCCAAGATGGCTTCGTAACCTGTATTCTAAGGTCATTGACCTGTCTAGGAAACTTTGGCCAGACAGTGACGTCACACGACTTGGGCCAGACAGTCACATGCAAACATTCCAAAGTGTCTAACCTATTACTTCAAATTATTATATTTTGAAAAAAACCATTTGGAGCAGGTGAGTTTCGAACCCGGGGCATTCAGATGGGAGGCAACGATGCTACCCGTTGAGCTAAGCAGACGCTTGTTAATTTATTGTTTTAGGCTAGTATATATATATACGACTTTTAATTACAAACAAACCATACATGTAACATAATTAAAGTTTTTGTTATTATTAGACAAATGGATGATTTACAAAATAATGTTTAATATTAGAGGCGGAACCAAAACGGAGGAACCAAAATGGCGGAATAAAAAAAATGGCGGAATGAAAGATGGCGGTCTAACCTGTGATACCTTAAGCTGACATCCCTGACATTATAAAAAAAAATGGCGGCTTTCGTTCTTAAAGATGGTGCCTTTCGCTGATAAAGATGGTTGAAGACTCCATTATTTAAAGATACGTCACCCCAACCTTTAGAGCCGACAAATGAGAGTGAGGTTGATAAGCGAGAATAATGGTATTGGTCGAAGACTCCATGATTTAAAGTTACGCCCCCCATTAAAACAAACCATTCATAAAGCTTTTGTTATTAGACATAAGACATAATAATTAATATGTTTAATATTAGACAGACTATTAGAAACCAAATATCGTAGAGACAATAGAGGTCGCTGGCAAAACAAAGAAGCTCAGAAACAAAATGGACAACAGGTACAACTCTTAAGCTTAGAAACAATGGTTGGTTACAGGTTCAATTCCCTTCTCCCACGTGTTTAGTGTCATGTTACTCGTCTAAGTAAGCAGAATTAAAAAATGGCGACTAAAATAAGATAAAAAACTTTAAACCCTTATCGCGGAAGATCCGTGAGATGTACGATAGAACCAACACATGCACGGTGTTAAGGAGGCCAAATCAAATTGGAATATACATTAAAATGGCCACTTCCGGTCTAAACTTTAAATCGTTATATCTTTTCAACGGAAAGTGATAGAAAGGAACCGACTTCAAAAATATATCGTTTCGTAACAAGGTCTACAAGAAACCGAGATAAAAAACTTCAAATCCTTATCGCGGAAGATCCGTGAGATGTACGAGAGAACCAACACATGCACGGTGTTAAGGAGGCCAAATCAAATTGGAATATACAATAAAATGGCCACTTCCGGTCTAAACTTTAAATCGTTATATCTTTTCAACGGAAAGTGATAGAAAGGAACCGACTTCAAAAATGTATGTTTCGTAACAAGCTCTACAAGAAAATGAGATAAAAAACTTCAAATCCTTATCGCGGAAGATCCGTGAGATGTACGCTGGAACCAACATATGCACGGTGTTAAGGAGGCCAAATCAAATTGGAATATACAATAAATTGGCCACTTCCGGTCTAAACTTTAAATCGTTATATCTTTTCAACGGAAAGTGATAGAAAGGAACCGACTTTAAAAATGTATGTTTCGTAACAAGATCTACAAGAAACTGAGATAAAAAACTTTAAACCCTTATCGCGGAAGATCCGTGAGATGTACGATAGAACCAATACATGCACGGTGTTAAGGAGGCCAAATCAAATTGGAATATACAATAAAATGGCCACTTCCGGTCTAAACTTTAAATCGTTATATCTTTTCAACGGAAAGTGATAGAAAGGAACCGACTTCAAAAATGTATGTTTCGTAACAAGGTCTACAAGAAACTGAGATAAAAAACTTCAAACCCTTATCGCGGAAGATCGGCGAGATGTACGATAGAACCAATACATACACGCTGTTCAGCAAAGCAAACTCTATAAGCATATTCAATAAAAATGTTACTTCCGGTAGACACTTCCGGTATAGCTATTCTTAGAGCTACATACATGTGTGACACATCAAAATAATCGTCTTGTTGAACAGAAGAAATATAATATTTAAGTAAGTTAGAACAAGCTGTATTAACACCTAAAACCAACACACACTCTCTTGTACAGGCTGATTACCCTGCCATCCAATTGTTAGTAAGGTTATGTTTGTATTTGTTATTTGAATACAAACAGACATAATAAGAAGAGTGTACTTACATACAGCAAGAGACGTCATCCTTGTTTCACGACTTAACACATACTGAACAAGTGTCTCTCTCTCTTGTATTGAGGAAACAAACTGATGTAAGAGAGAGGGGGTCTTACAAAGGATAAACAACGTTTTTTACAGTTGTTAACCTTACAGAAAGGGGTTAATAAAAATGCAACAAAATAAAAATAAAACAACTGATTTACATACAATAAAAATTTATTAGGATTAATTAAGTTGTACATATTGATACATAAATGACATACATAAATGACATACTATTATTACATAATGGCTCTAACGATACCCGTTAGAGGTTTATATTCCATTACACTGTCATGAATAACCAAACAATAAACACGAGTATTTTTTGGGAAGTTGGCGTGACTCATGATGTACCAACCAACCAATCAACCAACTGTTTTTTGAGGTGTAGCCTTTATGTATGTATGTATGTAATTTAATTTTCGATAGTGTAAAATAAAATTAAAAAGTGTGATATATGAAAAAATAAGAAAACTAAAGAGTTGATTGCCTATTACAACGGTCAGCTGAAGAAACAATTAGGTAGCCAGAATACCGATACCCTAAATATTTCAACCGAAGGAGTTCACTTAGAGTCACATCTAGGGGGCCGGAATACCGGCCCCCTAGATGTGTCGGAAGCAACATCTCAACTAACGCCTACAACCGCTACATACTTGGTGGACTTTGGTGGAACACAGACTGAAAACAACTTGATATCTGGTACATATGTCTGTAAAGATTTCATTCTAAATTTAGCCTGTTGGATATCCAATCTTTTCTATGAAAAGTGCAACCAACCAACTAACCAACCTACCAACCAACCAACCAACGTTGAGGGGCGTAGAGATAGCAAGCTATCTACAAGTGGACCCCTCTGAACCTATGATGTTAATAATGGATTAAGAGATTGAATTGGTACGTGTTTATATTGAAGGCTTGCAAGCTACGTACAAGTGTCTGAATATATGATGGTAATGATGGGTTAAGATATTTAATTGACATGTATTAAAGGCTTAGCGGTTTTCACTTGAGTCATCGTCATTCGAAAACTATTAGAACGAAAACCAGGTCCTTTACTCTGGTATATCTTACTCAGTAGGAACCAAATGTCTTCGAAAACAACATTCTTTGCTTTTCTGAAAGGCAAGTGAGCAGCCCCCTTGTCGAACCCCTCCGAGCTAAAGGTAAACCCCACTCTGTCTTCGGGATCGACATCATGGACTATATGACTCACAATATCTTTAATACGATCTTTGACCCACTTCTCTGGATCGTTGACATCGTCAGGTATATCTTGTAGTCTAAAGCATACGCTTCGTCTATCAAGTTTAAACTTCTTATTGGAGGTCACTGTATCTTCAAGTATTTGGAATGCCATTGTTTCGTGCTACACAACTGACTGTGTTGGTTAAAGGACCGAAGTTTAGCCTCGTGTTTATTAAAGACTAAAGTTTAGCAGGTACTAATTGTTTTCACATTCACTGTTGGCTACCGACTGAACCTTAGCTCCTCGTCTTAATATTCGACAAACAACACAGACAACACAACTTATTGTTTTCACCTTCACTGTTGGTTAACGACTGAACCTTAGTGGACGCTTCTGAGTCAAACAAGAAGAAAACAATTTAAAACACATCTACGATGACCATGAGGCAGCCGACATGGACTTTGAACAATTTTTAAAAATAGATGCGGTCAGGTTAGTTGATCAACCATCCAGGTCAGTCTTCACCTTCACTGTTGGCTACCGACTGAACCTTAGCGGAAGCTCCTCGTCTTAATATTCGACAAACAACACAGACAACACAACTTATTGTTTTCACCTTCACTGTTGGCTACCGACTGAACCTTAGCGGACGCTCCTCGTCTTAATATTCGACAAACAACACAGACAACACAACTTATTGTTTTCACCTTCACTGTTGGTTAACGACTGAACCTTAGTGGACGCTTCACGTCTTAATATTCAACAGACAACAACGACAGCTGTCATACAGCCGTCTGACATGACAGACAGCTGTCATACAGCTGTCATACAGCTGTCATACAGCTGTCTAACACAGCTGTCTAACACAGCTGTCTAACACAGCTGTCTAACACAGCTGTCTAACACAGCTGTCTAACACAGCTGTCTAACACAGCTGTTTAACACAGCTGTCTAACACAGCTGTCTAATAGGGCAGACATATGTCTAACACATGTCTAGCAGATGTGTAACAGTCACTCTTTTGCGGAACATAAGCTGAATGTTTTTAAGTCAAACAAGAAGAAAACAATTTAAAACACATCTACGATGACCATGAGGCAGCCTACATGGACTTTGAACAATTTTTAAAAATAGATACGGCCAGGTTAGTTGATTAACCATCCAGGTCACTCACAGCTGACGCTATAAATAAAAACGATGCTGGAAGCGAGTGACGTCACAAGAAACGGTGGTCCACCACCTTGTCATGGAGCTAACCCGGTATTAACCTGGAAAGCTTAGAGGTCTAACCTGGGCACATGCACCACCGTTTCTTGTGACGTCACTCGCTTCCAGCATCGTTTTTATTTATAGCGTCAGCTGTGACTGACCTGGATGGTTAATCAACTAACCTGGCCGTATCTATTTTTAAAAATTGTTCAAAGTCCATGTAGGCTGCCTCATGGTCATCGTAGATGTGTTTTAAATTGTTTTCTTCTTGTTTGACTTAAAAACATTCAGCTTATGTTCCGCAAAAGAGTGACTGTTACACATCTGCTAGACATGTGTTAGACATATGTCTGCCCTATTAGACAGCTGTGTTAGACAGCTGTGTTAGACAGCTGTGTTAAACAGCTGTGTTAGACAGCTGTGTTAGACAGCTGTGTTAGACAGCTGTGTTAGACAGCTGTGTTAGACAGCTGTGTTAGACAGCTGTGTTAGACAGCTGTGTTAGACAGCTGTATGACAGCTGTATGACAGCTGTATGACAGCTGTCTGTCATGTCAGACGGCTGTATGACAGCTGTCGTTGTTGTCTGTTGAATATTAAGACGTGAAGCGTCCACTAAGGTTCAGTCGTTAACCAACAGTGAAGGTGAAAACAATAAGTTGTGTTGTCTGTGTTGTTTGTCGAATATTAAGACGAGGAGCGTCCGCTAAGGTTCAGTCGGTAGCCAACAGTGAAGGTGAAAACAATAAGTTGTGTTGTCTGTGTTGTTTGTCGAATATTAAGACGAGGAGCTTCCGCTAAGGTTCAGTCGGTAGCCAACAGTGAAGGTGAAGACTGACCTGGATGGTTGATCAACTAACCTGACCGCATCTATTTTTAAAAATTGTTCAAAGTCCATGTCGGCTGCCTCATGGTCATCGTAGATGTGTTTTAAATTGTTTTCTTCTTGTTTGACTCAGAAGCGTCCACTAAGGTTCAGTCGTTAACCAACAGTGAAGGTGAAAACAATAAGTTGTGTTGTCTGTGTTGTTTGTCGAATATTAAGACGAGGAGCTAAGGTTCAGTCGGTAGCCAACAGTGAATGTGAAAACAATTAGTACCTGCTAAACTTTAGTCTTTAATAAACACGAGGCTAAACTTCGGTCCTTTAACCAACACAGTCAGTTGTGTAGCACGAAACAATGGCATTCCAAATACTTGAAGATACAGTGACCTCCAATAAGAAGTTTAAACTTGATAGACGAAGCGTATGCTTTAGACTACAAGATATACCTGACGATGTCAACGATCCAGAGAAGTGGGTCAAAGATCGTATTAAAGATATTGTGAGTCATATAGTCCATGATGTCGATCCCGAAGACAGAGTGGGGTTTACCTTTAGCTCGGAGGGGTTCGACAAGGGGGCTGCTCACTTGCCTTTCAGAAAAGCAAAGAATGTTGTTTTCGAAGACATTTGGTTCCTACTGAGTAAGATATACCAGAGTAAAGGACCTGGTTTTCGTTCTAATAGTTTTCGAATGACGATGACTCAAGTGAAAACCGCTAAGCCTTTAATACATGTCAATTAAATATCTTAACCCATCATTACCATCATATATTCAGACACTTGTACGTAGCTTGCTAACCTTCAATATAAACACGTACCAATTCAATCTCTTAATCCATTATTAACATCATAGGTTCAGAGGGGTCCACTTGTAGATAGCTTGCTATCTCTACGCCCCTCAACGTTGGTTGGTTGGTTGGTAGGTTGGTTAGTTGGTTGGTTGCACTTTTCATAGAAAAGATTGGATATCCAACAGGCTAAATTTAGAATGAAATCTTTACAGACATATGTACCAGATATCAAGTTGTTTTCAGTCTGTGTTCCACCAAAGTCCACCAAGTATGTAGCGGTTGTAGGCGTTAGTTGAGATGTTGCTTCCGACACATCTAGGGGGCCGGTATTCCGGCCCCCTAGATGTGACTCTAAGTGAACTCCTTCGGTTGAAATATTTAGGGTATCGGTATTCTGGCTACCTAATTGTTTCTTCAGCTGACCGTTGTAATAGGCAATCAACTCTGTAGTTTTCTTATTTTTTCATATATCACACTTTTTAATTTTATTTTACACTATCGAAAATTAAATTACATACATACATACATAAAGGCTACACCTCAAAAAACAGTTGGTTGATTGGTTGGTTGGTACATCATGAGTCACGCCAACTTCCCAAAAAATACTCGTGTTTATTGTTTGGTTATTCATGACAGTGTAATGGAATATAAACCTCTAACGGGTATCGTTAGAGCCATTATGTAATAATAGTATGTCATTTATGTATGTCATTTATGTATCAATATGTACAACTTAATTAATCCTAATAAATTTTTATTGTATGTAAATCAGTTGTTTTATTTTTATTTTGTTGCATTTTTATTAACCCCTTTCTGTAAGGTTAACAACTGTAAAAAACGTTGTTTATCCTTTGTAAGACCCCCTCTCTCTTACATCAGTTTGTTTCCTCAATACAAGAGAGAGAGACACTTGTTCAGTATGTGTTAAGTCGTGAAACAAGGATGACGTCTCTTGCTGTATGTAAGTACACTCTTCTTATTATGTCTGTTTGTATTCAAATAACAAATACAAACATAACCTTACTAACAATTGGATGGCAGGGTAATCAGCCTGTACAAGAGAGTGTGTGTTGGTTTTAGGTGTTAATACAGCTTGTTCTAACTTACTTAAATATTATATTTCTTCTGTTCAACAAGACGATTATTTTGATGTGTCACACATGTATGTAGCTCTAAGAATAGCTATACCGGAAGTGTCTACCGGAAGTAACATTTTTATTGAATATGCTTATAGAGTTTGCTTTGCTGAACAGCGTGTATGTATTGGTTCTATCGTACATCTCGCCGATCTTCCGCGATAAGGGTTTGAAGTTTTTTATCTCAGTTTCTTGTAGACCTTGTTACGAAACACACATTTTTGAAGTCGGTTCCTTTCTATCACTTTCCGTTGAAAAGATATAACGATTTAAAGTTTAGACCGGAAGTGGCCATTTTATTGTATATTCCAATTTGATTTGGCCTCCTTAACACCGTGCATGTATTGGTTCTATCGTACATCTCACGGATCTTCCGCGATAAGGGTTTAAAGTTTTTTATCTCAGTTTCTTGTAGATCTTGTTACGAAACATACATTTTTAAAGTCGGTTCCTTTCTATCACTTTCCGTTGAAAAGATATAACGATTTAAAGTTTAGACCGGAAGTGGCCAATTTATTGTATATTCCAATTTGATTTGGCCTCCTTAACACCGTGCATATGTTGGTTCCAGCGTACATCTCACGGATCTTCCGCGATAAGGATTTGAAGTTTTTATCTCATTTTCTTGTAGAGCTTGTTACGAAACATACATTTTTGAAGTCGGTTCCTTTCTATCACTTTCCGTTGAAAAGATATAACGATTTAAAGTTTAGACCGGAAGTAGCCATTTTATTGTATATTCCAATTTGATTTGGCCTCCTTAACACCGTGCATGTGTTGGTTCTCTCGTACATCTCACGGATCTTCCGCGATAAGGATTTGAAGTTTTTTATCTCGGTTTCTTGTAGACCTTGTTACGAAACGATATATTTTTGAAGTCGGTTCCTTTCTATCACTTTCCGTTGAAAAGATATAACGATTTAAAGTTTAGACCGGAAGTGGCCATTTTATTGTATATTCCAATTTGATTTGGCCTCCTTAACACCGTGCATGTGTTGGTTCTATCGTACATCTCACGGATCTTCCGCGATAAGGGTTTAAAGTTTTTTATCTTATTTTAGTCGCCATTTTTTAATTCTGCTTACTTAGACGAGTAACATGACACTAAACACGTGGGAGAAGGGAATTGAACCTGTAACCAACCATTGTTTCTAAGCTTAAGAGTTGTACCTGTTGTCCATTTTGTTTCTGAGCTTCTTTGTTTTGCCAGCGACCTCTATTGTCTCTACGATATTTGGTTTCTAATAGTCTGTCTAATATTAAACATATTTATTATTATGTCTTATGTCTAATAACAAAAGCTTTATGAATGGTTTGTTTTAATGGGGGGCGTAACTTTAAATCATGGAGTCTTCGACCAATACCATTATTCTCGCTTATCAACCTCACTCTCATTTGTCGGCTCTAAAGGTTGGGGTGACGTATCTTTAAATAATGGAGTCTTCAACCATCTTTATCAGCGAAAGGCACCATCTTTAAGAACGAAAGCCGCCATTTTTTTTTATAATGTCAGGGATGTCAGCTTAAGGTATCACAGGTTAGACCGCCATCTTTCATTCCGCCATTTTTTTTATTCCGCCATTTTGGTTCCTCCGTTTTGGTTCCGCCTCTAATATTAAACATTATTTTGTAAATCATCCATTTGTCTAATAATAACAAAAACTTTAATTATGTTACATGTATGGTTTGTTTGTAATTAAAAGTCGTATATATATACTAGCCTAAAACAATAAATTAACAAGCGTCTGCTTAGCTCAACGGGTAGCATCGTTGCCTCCCATCTGAATGCCCCGGGTTCGAAACTCACCTGCTCCAACTGGTTTTTTTCAAAATATAATAATTTGAAGTAATAGGTTAGACACTTTGGAATGTTTGCATGTGACTGTCTGGCCCAAGTCGTGTGACGTCACTGTCTGGCCAAAGTTTCCTAGACAGGTCAATGACCTTAGAATACAGGTTACGAAGCCATCTTGGACGCCATCTTGGGGGCGTGGCTGGACGCCATCTTGGAAGCCATCTTGGACGCCATCTTGGGGGCGTGACTGGACGCCATCTTGGGGGCGTGGACACAAGGGGTGGGGCTAGGGGTGGGCCTAGGGGTGGGGGTACCCCCACTCCTACCCCCACTCCTACCCCCACTACCTGTGACGTCACTGTCTGGCCAGAGTGCCGCAATACCTACTTATATATATATATATATATATATATATATATATATATATATATATATATATATATATATATATATATATATATATATATATATATATATATATATATATACGTTTTAACTGACCATGGAAATGGGTTCCACAGGCCCTAGTTCAGGTCAGGTCAGGTCAGGTCAGTTCAGGCTCGTTTGAAGAAATTTTTCGAAAGTCTCACCATCGATACATCTCTATTAGTTAGTTCTTAATGAAAATTCACTAAAAATAGAACAAAGCCCCTGAAGATGGCTTAGTTTATTTAAGCTGAAAAGCGTAGGATCTTCATCAATAAATACAGTCTGGAAGTATAGCCTTGTCTGTTATACCTTTTAGGAACATTAAAGGAAACCATGAGACGTGCATCATATATTTTATTGGACCGTGTCTCGCTTTATTTGATTGCAGATACGATTATATTGTATATCTAAATGCCAAATGCTTCAAACATGTGTATGTATTTAGCTTATCGCTGACTTATTTCTACGACTAGGACCAATCAACGACGCCAAGGAGTTTCATCTAAACATACGGAAGACGGACAAAACGTGGAGACCTTAAAACAGCTGAATACGTATTTGATGCTTTTAGCAATGCTATTGCGTTTCTTTTATAAAGGCACTGTTACATACCAACATTTAGTTATCTAGGTTTCTCAAAAATTAAGTTATTAAAATTAGCTTAAAATGTTTATGGAAATATTACTATGATATCAAATGGACGACATTATGATTGGAAAAAGACACAGAAACAACATAAAATCAGCCAAAACATACCCAGTTTCAAACATTACGACCATAACCCAGTAGTCTCAACGTTCACACTAACCCTAAAACGCATTAAACAAACATACAAAGACAACAACATTAAAATCCTAAAACTGAAAAACAGAGAAAGCAGGGATAAGGTTGAAGATAAGGTAAATAACAAAGTACGCCCAGTAAAAAAGAAGGACCAAGGCGAAGAGAACGTGAACATTAAAAGAATAACATTAAGAACACAATGCTGACGATCGATAACCGAGAACTAAGCCAAGAAGCTGCATAGAATAAAAAATGATGGATAACAGAGGAAATTTCGAAATTGATGAAAATAAGAAGAGTAGTTAACAAGCAAAGGTACAGAGAGCTACATCGACAAATGCAAAATAAGGTAACGGAAGCAAACGAGAAGTGGCTAAACAATAAATGTAATTAAATTGAAATGCTGCAAAAGATACACGAATTTTTAATATACATAAGAGCGCCAAACAAATTTCCGGAGGCTTCAGAAGGAAACACAACAACATTCTGATGGATGAGAAAGAAAATGTGACTCCAGGCTTAAAAAAGTCTGGACGGTGTAAATAATAAAAAAAATTCAGATTTTTTTCTGTTGTTTGACCTATTTTTAGGCATAATAATTGGGCTTGTGTTGTCTTTGAATACCCGCACAGCTGCTTTTTTAACGCATCGCCAATTTTACAATCTTTTTATTTTGAAAGCTACAAAGAAATTCTACAGAAACCACAAATTAATCGCGAAAAACCTAACCTAAATTTCCTGGATAACGTATTTGTTCAGGTTCGATTAAAATTGCTTCATTATTTCATTATCGATCTAGCTATCGTAGTCACACACGTATATATATATATATATATATATATATATATATATATATATATATATATATATATATATATATATATATATATATATATATATATATATATATATACACATATATGTATGTATGTATATATGCAGTGGGAAATAGTGCAGAGCGCCATCTCTATTGTTGTGACGGTTCTGAGCTTCCACACCAGCTTCCACGTACACACTGTACAGCAATAATCAAGCTATGAGAAGAAAAAACCAGCAAGCGAAAACAACTACTCCCTTGGCTGCTACCACGACGATCATTTAATTTCATCACTTGCTAGCCACCATCACTTCAGTCTTCAGTCCGGCCGGGACTTGCGAAAAATCTATCCGCAAATCCCGGCAGTTTTTTACATTTTAAATATTTCCAAAGCGTGCTTAGGAAACATTCACCGTAGTTGCTTTGCCACAAGCTTATGTGGAATTTAGTTTGACAGGTAATAGTTTTGTGCAGTTTTTAATAGAATAGTTGATATTGGTTAGACGATAAATAACAATAGTTATTCTAACATTGAACTACGTGACATGCATTGTTATTATCGTTTGGCTGGCGGAAATATGTTTGCAGCAAGATCTAGTGGTGAAGCATACCCGAATAAAAGAGCACCGCCATCTCGAACGTTTCGTAAGGCTAGAAGAATCCGGTTCTTTTAAAAGTTAAGTTATTCCATAGGAAAAACCACATGTTATTTTCTGTCAAAATCAATTCCATATAAGCTGGTTTCCGAGGCAACTACTGCGAATATTTCCAAAGCACGCTTTGTTTCTTCCTTTTTTTTTTTGTTCTTTTAACGTCGGTCTATTTCCGCGACTATGGCCAATCACCGACGCCAGGGAGAAGTTTCTACTCACTATCCTGGAAATTTTTGAGAACTCCTTCCCTTTTGTAAGGAGGGTAGGGATATTTAACGTGCCCAGCATCGCATGGACACGGGACCGACGGCTTTACCCCCCTATGAAGGGCGGAAGGTGCAGACATTCAACTTGCTCAAATACAATGTTACAACCTCGGTTGATGTTAATTTTACCTGCAGTATGTACTGAAAAGGGCAAAGGAGAGCTCTGGGATCGAACCCAGTACCCTTCGTTTCGGAGGTACACGTTCTTACCTCTGGACCATCTAGGCCTTTGTTTGCATTGAAAAGGTCAAAAAATGATTTTGTATTTATTAAGTGCGAGAGAACTTTTAACAAGGTTTTTTAAGGGCTCATATTATCGCAATGCAACAAGGGGTTCTGTTTTGTATTTTTGTTGGTTTTCTGTTAAACGTGCTGTCTTTTTTTCAATGAGCCATTGGCCGAGTACACCAGGCGCCAACAGTTGAATAGTTGTGTCAACGTATGCGTTGACTAGCCCCGTTGAGTTTCCGCTGAAACTCAACTGTTGTCAATTTTGCAAAGCGGAGTGACAGACGCCACAAAATAGTGCATGTCTAACAGTGCCTTTGTCAAAAGATGAGTGCTTAAAGAATCAATTTACTAACAAAAAAGTTGTTGAAGTAAATTTATTTGGAGAAAGAATCCAAGCGCCTGCAACTCCGCTATTCTGATTCAAAAAAAGTTCGGGACACAGCAAGTGCGTTATGGTAGTGATTTTTTATTAAATGTTTCAATTTTGAATAACTCAATTTTCTATAAACTTAGAAAGTTTAATTTTCGTATGTAGTAAGGTCTTTCCTAAGGCAACATATACACCAAATTTTATTTAAATATCTTTGTAATTTTTGGAAAAAAAAAATTCCAAAAAAAATCAAATTTTTTTTAAACTTAGAAAGTTGAATTTTGAGACGTAGTAAGGTCTCTCCCAGGGCAACATACCTTTTAAATTTCATTAAAACAGCTTTGTAATTTTCGGGGAAAAATTTTTTCCCGGAAAAGCCTTTTGATTTTCCTGGCTAACGAACTCATCCAAGCCATTAATAAAAGAAAGGCACTTGCTGAGTTTCATCGAAATCGGTTAATTATTTTTTGAGTTATCGGATATATATATATATATATATATATATATATATATATATATATATATATATATATATATATATATATATATATATATATATATATATATATATATATATATATATATATATATATATATATATATACGGGTCCTAATTCGCGCTCATTTGAAAAAATTTGTGCAGTTTCACCATCGATACCTCTTTATTACTGAATTTTTTTCAATAAAAATTCACTAATATTTTAGTTAAAGGATAAGCTTTTTTTTGGCAATGCATTTTTAATCCTATAGTGTTGGAACGGGACCTCTGAACTTAGTATGATATCTTAGGCAACACACAATACACAACATATAAAACCATTGTGTTATAAGTGTTGCTCTATGTAATGTGTCGCAGTTTGGACGTCAGTTTACAATGCGAGAAATCTTCAAATAGTTCATGTAAAGGATTTTAGCCATAGATAAAGCTTTTAAGGGTCAAAGTCGCAGGTAACCAAATATAAACAAGATATCCTCCCAATTTCATTAAAATAGCTTTTGTAGCATGTCGCTTTGGTCAGCTCTAGCCCTGTCTGCCGCCGTTCAACAGCGTACACGTGTCAGGTGTTAAAGACGCATGACAAGTAGTCAGATAGCAGGGAGTGATATGTGACATTACCTTCTTACAATTTTTCATTTTAAGTTTTGCCTTTTAATTTGTTTCTATTTCAATCTAATAAATATTTTATTTAATGTAACCTGTGTAATAACTGATAGTAATCACAGTGTTACATAAGTGGCGCCCAAGGTGGTTCGAACAATTATAAATAGAGACAGTTTCAGGCATATTTTCGTGAAAAGTGAGTTGGTGTCGTTTTAATGCATCTCGAGTGCGCAGAACATTAAAACATTGTAAACAAACCCCTAATACAATCGGAACGTGTTTTATGATAGCATTCAAGTTAAAAACTGGAACTTTGTAAATACATGAGACTGATTAAAGTGTGTTAATTGATAAGCTATAGGTGAATTGTGAATTAATAAATGGTTAATGTGATCGTGTGTGCCCACAACACAAGCATCAAGAAGTCCGTTGTCGTTGATTCCAGCAGCCGCCTGAACGTTTTCTACGTTACCTCCAGCAGCGACCTGCGTGTCCTGCATCACCTGTATTGCCGATTGCCGGTGGTGGACAACACCATCAAGGCGCTTCTAAAGATACGTGAAGCTAACCCACATACGTTTGTCACTGAGGTAAAAGTAAACAAAACCAAACGTAAGTACGTTGTTATTTATTTTACTTCCTGTAACGGACTGATTATATTTTCTTTATGCATCAGATTAAAAATCAATATAGTCTGAGAAGTACTAGTGCTGAATCTGGTACGAGTTTTCACAACGATACAAAGACTAATAAACCGCTTTCTGATAGTTCGGACGAACTTCAAGTTAGTGCTGAACCTGGTACGAGTTTTCAGAACGATACAAAGACTAATAAACCGCTTTCTACTGATAGTTTGGACAAATTTCAAGTTAGTGCTGAATCGGACCGTATTGATTCCAAGATGACAGTCACGTTATCGTCTGAACAATTCCAAGAACTTTTACGTAAAATAGGGATTTCTAGTGTAAATCACGGTAGCTTTGCAACGTGTTCGTCGCGATTTAATGGATCAAAGGACAGTGATGTTAACGCGTTCATCGATGCTATTGAGACTTTTAAAGAGTGTTCAAACGTGACCGGAGAGAATGCACTTCGTGGACTATCAATGCTCCTCGACGACTTCGCCGCGACGTGGTGGTATGGTGTGAAAGAGGGGGTTGAAACGTGGCACGATGCTTTAAGTTTATTAAGGTTGACCTTTGGACCTAAGAAACCTGCGTACAAAGTATACCGCGAGCTTTTTGCGTCAGAACAGGACTCTAAAACACCGTGTGATGTGTTCATATGCAAAGCGCGCTCAATTCTCGCGTGTTTGCCGCCAAAGACATTAAGTGAGGATGTCCAAATCGACATGGTTTATGGACTGTTGCATGGACGGATCAGAGAAAAAGTCGCGCGTGATAAAGTTAGAGACTTTACTGATCTTTTGAAACAATGTAGGCTAGTAGATGACGCTTTTACAGAGACATCAGAGAAGAAGCCTTCCTTATCAGAAAATATCTCCAATGAACTCAAACGCCCCAGGTGTTCGTTTTGCAAGTATTTTGGTCACTCGACTGATGAATGTCGAAAAAGAAAATTGAAGTCTTCGAGCCCCTCGAGTACGGCAGCCACAGCGGCGACTCGTCCTCTTCCAGAGCCCCTCACATCAGCGATTTCAACTTTGAAATGTTATGGGTGTGGTGCAGTCGGCTACATTAAATCAAATTGCCCAAAATGTTCAGTTGCGTCTGCAAGTGCGGACTTCTGTGCTATAGATCATCCAATAGTATCTCCACAACCAAGACCGATGCTTCGACTTGGCATACTTGGAGCTAGTGGAACGGCTATCATTGATACAGCCGCTAAATTGAGTGTGGCGAGCGAGTCCCTAATGAAATTGTTACAAAATAAGGGATGCTCGTTTTCATGTTACAAAACGAGGATTAAACTTGCTGATGGGTCAGAAAAGTTAACAAATACCCGCCTAACCAATGTAGGTGTAAACCTAGAAGGAAGACAGATACCAATCACATTCCTAGGTATACCAGGCGCTCCGCTAACCCTACTAGGTATTGATTTTCTAAACAAATCGGAAATTGCACTTGACTTTGGAACTAGGAGGTGGTATTTCGCTGATGATCCCATGAGAAAGTTCGACATATTATTTGAAGAAAAAGTGACGTCACAGTATGCTGAAATCCTTTCCTTAAACTTACTTCGACAGGAAGAAGGAACCATGCTGGATGATGACCAACGTGAAAGGTTGAGTTTGGTGCTTGGAGCAAATCAGGACTGCTTTGCTTTAGGGGGAGAGCCCACACCCTACGCAGAACATCACATCGATACTGGTTCCCATGCACCCATTTCAGTACCACCCTATCGAATGACCCCAGGCAAGAAACAGTGTTTGAAGGAAGAACTGGATAAACTTCTAGAGACCGGCGCCATTGAGGAATGTGAATCCCCGTGGTCAGCTCCAGTGGTACTTGTGTCAAAGAAAGATGGTGGCGTGCGCATGTGCGTGGACTATCGTGGTTTAAACTCTGTCACTAAGGCCGACTCATATCCGCTTCCGCGTATGGACGACTTGCTGCATAGTACCAGAAGAACAATTTACATGAGTGCTATGGACTTACGCGCCGGTTACTATCAAGTGAAAGTGAAGGTGGAAGATCGGGACAAAACTGCGTTTGTGACACCCTTCGGTACTTTTCGCTTCACGGTTCTCCCTTTTGGAGTTCGTAATGGACCAGCCACTTTTCAAAGGCTTATTGACAGATTTCGAAGTGGACTGCCTGAAGTAACGCTACTCGCGTATCTAGATGATCTGATTATTTTGTCAGACACATTCGAGGGACACATAAAGGATTTGCAGGCAGTTTTCGATCGTCTGCGAATGTTTAAATTGCGGGCGAATCGTGACAAGTGCGTGTTCGCGAGTGCAGCTATCCGATACCTGGGTCACGTCATCACCAGTGTTGGCATCCACGTCGATCAAGATAAGACTACGGCTATTGCAATGATTCCGCCGCCTCAGAACCTGAAGCAGCTGCAATCGTTCTTACAAACATGCTCCTGGTACCGACGTTTCGTGGACAAGTTTTCTGAGATGGCTCGCCCTTTAACGAATCTTCTAAAGAAACAGGCTACCTGGACCTGGGGAAGTGACCAACAACGTGCTTTTGAGTCGCTTAAGTCTGCTCTTCTATCCCCACCAATTCTTCGACAGAGTGACCCTTCAAAACCCTACAAGCTGCGAACAGATGCCTCAGCCTATGCTCTAGGATCTGTACTTTTGCAAGGTGAAGGCCCTGACGAACATGTTGTGGAATATGCCAGCAGACTACTCACAGCCAGCGAACGCAACTATAGTACGACGGAGCGCGAAGCCTTGGCTGTGATATGGTCACTTAGCAAGTTTCAAGGTTACCTGGATAACACTTCTGTTATCGTGATCACGGATCATCAACCATTGAAATGGCTGCTCTCGCTCAAGTCGCCCAGTGGAAGATTGGCCCGTTGGGCACTGCTGATCCAAGGCTATAACCTTCAGATACGATATGCCTGTGGCCGAGAAAATGTAGTGGCTGATATGCTAAGTCGTCCACCATGTGGACACACAGATCGAGAGCAGTGTGAGATATGCCTCGTTACTGTCGATATGCCTACCAGATCCCCAGTGGAGGTGCGTGCAGAGCAATTGAAAGATCCAGACCTACGCAAGATCTTCCAGAGTTTCGAGGACACTGGTAATACAGAATATTCAAAATGGACCTCAAGAGGCTATTTACTGTCCAGTGGTGTGTTATATAGGTACTCTGATCAAGACGATCAGGAGGAAGCCCAGCTTGTTGTCCCTTGTCATGAAAGAGACAAAGTATTAAAAGAGCACCATGATGCTCCAACAGCTGCTCATGTAGGAGTAGAAAGAACGATCCAGCGCATTTCCAGACTGTACTATTTTACTGGAATGCGCAGATATATCACCGATTACATAAGCAAGTGCCTAGAATGTCAGAGGTATAAAGCCTCTAACCAGAAGCCCGCTGGCTTAGTTCAAACCCCTGCTTACAACCAAAGGTTTGAAGTAATTTCAGTTGATTTGTTTGGTCCACTGCCTATATCCGAGGAGGGATATCAGTGGATATATATCGTTGAAGATACGGCTACCAAGTGGGTAGAGCTGTTCCCTCTACAAAAAGCAAGTGCTGAAGAATGTGCAAAAGTGTTGGCCAATTAAGTATTCCTTAGGTATGGTGTGGCTCGCAGAATTATTTCTGACAACGGAGTCCAGTTTATATCTGCCGTTATGCAAAAGCTTTGCCATTGTCTAGGTATTAAGCAGAGCTTGACGCCAATTTATCACCCCGAAGCTAATATGGTGGAGCGGAAGAATCGTGATCTCAAGACGTATTTGTCTATCCTCATAGGAAACGAAAGTCAACATGTTTGGCCTGGGAAATTACCCACAGTAAGATTCGTATTGAACTCCATGAAGTCACAATCCACGGGGTACTCACCGGCATACCTCTCTTTTGCCAGAGAATTACGATCTCCAGACGAAGTCCATAACGACCTTCGTAAGGTCCTACAGGACGAAAACTTCGTTCCCCAGATCACACCCTATTTAGATAAAATGGCGAGTGTCCTAGTTGAAGCTCGATCCGTTCATGAGAAGGAACAAGATCGACGAAAGACATATGCAGATGTTCATCGTGGCCCGGATCCCATGTATCAAATTGGCGATAAGGTTTGGGTCATGACACATTTAAGAAGTCATGCCGGCCAAGGCCTGACCTCCAAGTTCTATCCCAAGAGAGATGGTCCTTACCAAATTCGTAAGATCATCTCGGACACAACCTTCGAGGTGTCACCCATGGATTCCTTGGAAACTCCCCTTGGAAAATACCATGCGTCGCAACTGACCCCTTTTAAAGGAGAGTCATCTGGTAGTGCAGAAGAGGCAGCTCCTATGAGGCCCATCCGTCGCAGAGGAAGACCACGCAAGGACGTCAGCCTGACCATCCCAGAAATAAGTCCTGCTTCCTCGTCGAGCCGACTTCGAAAGCAGAGGGGGAGACTGTAGCATGTCGCTTTGGTCAGCCCTAGCCCTGTCTGCCGCCGTTCAACAGCGTACACGTGTCAGGTGTTAAAGACGCATGACAAGTAGTCAGATAGCAGGGAGTGATATGTGACATTACCTTCTTACAATTTTTCATTTTAAGTTTTGCCTTTTAATTTGTTTCTATTTCAATCTAATAAATATTTTATTTAATGTAACCTGTGTAATAACTGATAGTAATCACAGTGTTACACTTTGTAATTTTCGGAGAAAAAATTTTTTTTGAAAGAAAACTTCAAATGTGAATAACTCAATTTTCTATAAGCTTAGAAAGTTGAATTTTGGTATGTAGTAAGGCTTTTCTGAAGGCAACATATGTAGTAAATTTCACAATAACAGCTTTGTTATTTTCATAGAAACATATAAAAATTAAAACTGACCCCGGATATGGGTTCTAGGGGTCCTAATTCGCGCTCATTTGAAAAAATTTTTGGAAAGTCTCACCATCGATACTTCTCTATTAGTGATTTTTTTTAAAATAAAAATTCACTAAAATAATGTAGGAACTTTCTGGCATTAATTGTTTGAGTAGAATCATCTTCCGAGATTTTGGTCATCATCTTCGGACAACCTGTATATAAACATGAAAATTGCAACTGATCCTGGATATAGATTCTAGTGTGCTTTGTGATATGAAATTTTTTAAAAGTCTCAAAGTTGTGATCGTGTCATACACGAATTTGTTATACGAAAATTCGCTAAAATTTAAAACACGCCATACAGTGCGCCACACTGGGCACTACCTTGCTTTAAAAAAGCATTATAACTGCAAATTTTCAGTTCGAACAATCACTTTATCAACACTGACGAAAACAAATGTACCTGACAAATAAGCAACATTTCGACATTCATTCTTTTTGTTGCTTGAATAACCGCATATTTAAACGTTACCATATATCATAGTTCAATCAAAATGGACGTTTTGAGAAATGAAGCCGGACTTCTGTTTCGTGAAGGGTTAAGTGGGGTTATGTATTTGGGAATTCGTTTAATAGAATTTCTGACCTGTCGCTTATACATGTATAATTAATCAATCAAGAAACATGAAAGTAATGATTAAGGCGTCATTTCTATACTCAGCTTGCTGTTTAACGTTGAATGAAATGCAATTAAAAATCTCTGGGTTTTGTTTACAGTTTACCTTGCAGTGGTGTCCAGTTGAATTGTATCAATTTTTTATCTCTTTTTAGTTTTATACATTAAAATTTATGTTGACGCATATTATAATATGATATCCAATTTTAGTGAATTTTTATTAAAAAAATTCACTAATAGAGAGGTATCGATGGTGAGACTTTGCAAACATTTTTTCAAATGAGCGCGAATTAAGACCTTTAGAACCCATATCCGGGGTCAGTTTCAATTTTTATATGTTTATATATATATATATATATATATATATATATATATATATATATATATATATATATATATATATATATATATGTGTGTGTGTGTGTGTGTGTGTGTATGTATCCGTCTGATAACTCAAAAAAAAAAAACTCTGGACGCAGCAAGTGCGTTATGGAAGTGCATTTTCATAAAAATGTTTTTAATTACAAATATATCGCTCTAATGCGAGCAGGCATCAATTTGGTTACCGGTATCACCTATATAGTAGGAACAGTGTATTATATTTTATCAAAATAATTATTTGAAAATGTACAAAACATTTCGGAAAATAAACTTTAAATGTTTCTCAGAAAACTGGTCTCCTAGCCAATGAACCTTAGGTTAATAGCAAATTGAGTTATTGAAATTTGAAACATTTAATGAAAATTCGCAACCAAAACGCCCTTGCTGCGTTCATACAAAAATTTTCCGAAAATACAGTTTGGTTTCCTAACCAACAAAACTTACGTTAATAGCAAATGAGTTATTGAAATTTGGAGGATTTAATGAAAATTTGCTACCAAAACGCACTTACTGTGTCCAGATTTTTTCTTACAAACATGCATCATATTTCGATAAAATATGCTAAAATGCAGTAACGAATTTGTTCTACAAAAATTAGCTAAAAATTATAGACCGTTAAACCATAAACTTCACTAAACCTACAGCGAAAGCATCAACTTAACTAAACCGACAGCCAAAACATCAGAGAAAGGGTCTATTTGAAATGAATTTTCTGGGAATATATAAGTAAAATAAAGGACAATGACGATTGAAACTAAGACTTCAGGCTTTGTAAAACATTATTCTTCAGACATTTTCCTTCCATAGCTCATATTAGTGTCAGGTTCATTGCCTAAATATTACCAATTTTGACGTTTAAAATCGCGATTCTGACGTTTTGAGGAAAAGCCAAATGTATTTTTCTTTGAATGCCTGTAACTTTTTTGTCCTTTAACGCGTATGAAATTTGGTTGCTCTTACTTTGTTAATTTTGGAGATATAATTTTTTTTCGAAAGAAAACATAAAATTTTCCGGGAAAACCTCGGCGGATTTTCCTGGCTAACGAACTTATTTAAGCCACTTGCGAAAGGAAGGTACTCACCAATTTTGACGTTTAAAATCGTGATTTTGACGTTTTGAGGAAAACCCAAATTTATTGTTCTTTAAATGCCTGTAACTTTTTTGTCCTTTAACCTACGGAGCTAAATTTTCTTATGTATTTTATCCATAATGATGTAAACCTGCGTGTGAAATTTGGTTGCCCTTACTTTGTTAATTCCAGAAAAATAAATTTTTTTCGATTTTTTTTGAAAGAAAACACAAAATTTTCCGGGAAAACCTCAGCGGATTTTCCTGGCTAACGAACTTATCCAAGCCACTTGTAAAAGGAAGGGACTCACCAAGTTTTATCAAAATCGGTCCATTATTTTTTTAGTTATAGGTGTGACACATAAATAAATAAATAAATATATATATATATATATATATATATATATATATATATATATATATATATATATATATATATATAAATATATATATATATATATATATATATATATATATATATATATATATATATATATATATATATATATATATATATATATAAAGTCTGAAACCGACCTCGGATTTGGGTTCCAGGGGTCCTAATTAGCGCTCATTTGAAGAAATTTTTTCAAAATTCGAAAGTCGGGATCTCCTCATTAGTGAATTTTTTTTAAGAAAATTCACTAATAATTAACCGATTTAAATAAAACTCGGCAAGTGCCTTTCTTTTATTAATGGCTTAGATGAGTTCGTTATCCAGAAAAATCGGACGGGGTTTTCCGGGAAAACTTTGAATTTCCTTTCAAAAAAAAATGTTTTCTCCGAAAATAACAAAGATATTTCGATAAAATTGGGTGCACATATTGCTTTGGGAAATACTTAACTACGTGCCAAAATTCAGCCTTCTAGGGTTACAGAAAATTGAGCTATTCAAATTTGAAACATTTATGTTTAATATGACCGCCTTTCATTGTCAATAAGTTATACGAGATCTAGTATGTTGTTGCCGTGGTAACGGAATTGCGCAGATCTGTTAGACGCTGTAACTTACATTTACCGTATGATATGAGATCGTTTATATTATTATGTTTATTTGTTTGTGTCGACGAATTATTTGTCATTTGGAAATTTTTATATACAAGTGCAAGTAAAGCTGAATATAATTATTATTATACAAGAGACAAGAAAAAAATGTATAAGTTAATTATAGGGTGTCTTGAGCTGCATCTTATAAAATTAGTTTGAGAATCACCGGCTGGCTCACAAGTCGATCGTTGGTGATCCCTACAATTTTTTTTTCGAACAGCCTTATTTTATTGCATTTTTTATCGAAATATGTTTGTAAGAAAAAAAATCAAGACGCAGTAAGTGCGTTTTGGTAGCAAATTTTCATTAAATGCTTCAAATTTCAATAACTCAATTTGCTATTAACCTAAGATTTGTTGGTTAGAAAACCAAGGTTTAAGGTATATTGTCGTAAAATTTTTGTACATTTTCAAACAATAAGTTATTTTGATAAAATATGGCACATTGTTTCTACTATATATTTTGCTCATAACCTTATCTCGTTTCTGTGCTTCTGTGTGCTCTGGAGAATGCATTAACAAGTCGTTATCGTAGTGTAAAATTAAAATTTACTAAATGTAGTTTTGATAAAGCAGAAAGAAAAAAGTGAATTTATTGACTGAGGAGTAATATTGTGTTGTATACTGGGAGAGTGTTTGAAAATGATCATGTTATATTCTATAAATTAATTAATTATCAACATATTATGTAAAATATTTCAACCACTTTATTTAAAACGTTAAAATGGTGTATCTGCTTGTCATAATAAGGTTACTTAAAGCACGAGGGATATACTGTTTAATTTGTTTTATTAGTGAATTTTTATTTTTAAAAATTCGCTAATAGAGAGGTATCGATGGTGAGACTTTGCAAACATTTTTGCAAATGAGTGCGAACTAGGACCCCGAGAACCCATATCCGGGGTTAGTTTCAATTTTTATATGTTTATATATATATATATATATATATATATATATATATATATATATATATATATATATATATATATATATATGTATCCGCACGATAACTCAAAAAGTTATTAACTGGTTTTGATTAAACTCGGCAAGAATCTTTCTTTTAATCATGGCTTAGATAAGTTCGTTAGCCAGGAAAATCGGACAAGATTTTCCTAGAAAATTTTGAGTTTCATTTCGAAAAAAATGTTTGTCTTTGAAAATGACATAGCTAGTTTGATGAAATTTGGTGAATATGTTGCGTTGTTTTAAGATTTCTCGCATTGTAAACTGACGTCCAAACTGCGACACATTACATAGAGCAACACTTATAAGAAAGAGCACAATGTTTTTATATGTTGTATATTGTGTGCTGCCAAAGATATCATACTAAGTGCAGCAGGTGCCTTCCAACACTATAGGATTAAAAATGCATTGCCAAAAAAAAATAAACAAATTGCTTATCCTTTAACCAAAATATTAGTGAATTTTTATTTAAAAAAATTCGGTAATGGAGAGGTATCGATGGTAAGACTTTGCACAAATTTTTTCAAATATCCATCCGATAACTCAAAAATTAACTAACCGATTTCAATGAAACTTGGCAAGTGCCTTTCTTTTATTAATGGCTTGGATGAGTTCGTTAGCCAGGAAAATCGGAAAGGCTTTTCCGGGAAAAAAAATTCCCCGAAAATTACAAAGCTGTTTTAATAAAATTTAAAGGGTATGTTGCCCTGGGAGAGACCTTACTACGTATGAAAATTCAACTTTTTAAGTTTATAAAAAATTGAGTTATTCAAATTTTGATTCTTCTTTCTAAATTTTTTTTTCAAAAATTACAAAGGTATTTAAATGAAATTTGGTGTATATGTTGCCTTAGGAAAGACCTTACTACATACCAAAATTAAACTTTCTAAGTTAATAGAAAATTGAGTTATTCAAAATTGAAGCATTTAATAAAAATTCACTACCATAACGCACTTGCTGCGTCCCGAATTTTTATAATATGATATCCAATTTTATTTGCTCCAAGCTGGCTTCGTATAATAACTAATTAGCCTGATTATGCAGCTACACATAGTCTTTAAAAACTAAACAGTTGCGTTACACTCAGCGTTGGCGAATACTGAATAATATTTAAGATATTTGAACATTCTTACTAGAACCGCATACGATTTATACATATTGTGTTAATTGATAACATGTTTTATCACCTGCTGCCATTTTGAAACAACTCAATATAAAAGTCAGGACGCAGCAAGTGAGTTATGGAAGTGAATTTTCATTAAAATGTTTTTCATAGCAAATATGTATTTTAATGAGAGCAGGCATCAAATTTGGTTGCCAGTATACCCTATATACACGTAGTAGAAACAGGGTTCAATATTTTATCAAATTAACTTTATTGTTCGAACATGTACAATCATTTCCGAAAATAAATGTAAAGTGTTCCAGACAAAATGATATCCTAGCCAAAGAACCTTAGGTTAATACCCAATTGATTTATTGTAATATAAAGGATTTAATGAAAATTCTCCACCAAAACGCACTTATTGCGTCTGGAATTTTTTCCTACAAACATGCATCGATGTTCGATTAAAAAAATAAATAGTATCACCAACGACTTACGGGCCACGCTGTGATTGTAAAAATAATTTTATAAGATGCAGGTCAAGACACCCTATTCTTTTTCTTTAACATCGGCCTATTTCCGCGACTATGGCCAATCACCGACGCCAGGGAGCAGTTTCACCTCACTATCCTGGAAATTTTGCCAAACCCCTGCCTTTCTGTAAGGAGGGTAGGGATCTTTAACGTGCCCAACATCGCATGGACACGGGACCGACGGCTTTACGCCCCCTCCGAAGGGCGGAACGTGCAGACATTCAACTTGCTTAAATACAATGCCAGAACCTCGGTTGATGTTGAAGTTACAGTTTGTACTGAAAAGGTTAAAGGAGTACGCTGGATTCGAACCCAGTACCCTTTGGTTCTTACCCCTGAATCACCAAGGTTCTCACCCTATAATTAACATATACATTTTCCTCGTGTGTTGTAGAGAAGTATCGATGGTGAGACTTTGCAAAAAAAAATTCAAATGAGCGCGAACTAGCACCCCTAGAACCCATATCCGCGGTCAGTTTCAATTTTAAATATATATATATATATATATATATATATATATATATATATATATATATATATATATATATATATATATATATATATATATATCCAACCAATGACTCAAAAAATAATTAACCGATTTCGATGAAACTCGGCAAGTGCCTTTATTTTATTAATGGCTTGAAAGAGATCGTTTGCCAGGAAAATACAAGGTTTTCCGGGAAAATTTTCAAAAACAAATTTTTCCGAAAATTACAAAGCTATTTTATTGAAATTTAACGGATATGTTGCCTTGAGAAAGACCTTGCTACCTACCAAAATTCAACTTTCTAGGGTTATACAAAATTGAGTTTTTTAAATTTTGAATTTTCTTTCAGAAACAATTTTTCTACAAAAATTACAGTTATTTTAATGACGTTTGGTGGATATGTTACCTTGAGGAAGGCCTTACTAGGTACTTCAACCTTCCAAGTTATTCAACTTTCTAAGTTTAGAGAAAATTTAGTTATTCCAGTTTGAAGCATTTAATAAAAATTCACTACCATAACGCACTTGCTGCGTCCCGAACTTTTTTGACTTTGTGAGGCACGGCTTAACTACATCTGATCAGCCTGAAATTTTGTAAGGCTTTATATATGAACAAAAGAAAAAAATATGGGATGAGACAGTTTCAATTCAGAAATAAAGACCACCCGAATATATATATATATATATATATATATATATATATATATATATATATATATATATATATATATATATATATATATATATATATATATATATATATATAGATATATATATATATATATATAGATATATATATATATATATATATATATATATATATATATATATATATATATATATATATATATATATATATATATATATATATATATAGGGTGCCCCATAATTAATTGGAGTTTAGCTAAGAGGTGATAGCTGCCACAAAAATAAAGCGATTGGGCTCAATATGCCTTAGTAAAATGTGACTTGTTTTCGTTTTGCAGGGTGTTTAAATAACTTTTCTTAAAATTATTTTTTCAAATATCATGGAAGTGGTTCAACATATTATTATGAAATGTGGCATGGTATTATTAGGCATCATGCGTAATACAATGACGGTATCAATTTCACCACTGTCGTTTGGTGGCGCCACCGACAGCAACACTTATTCATATTAACGTGGTCATAATGTTTTGTCCACGAACAAAAATAAAGTAAGCCCATTTAGTTTTACACAAAAAAAAGGTGTACTTCTTTGAAGTCGAAAAAGTGGACCGTTTTCAAAATAAACATACTTTTTCAATGAAATTAAATTACCGATTATTCGCAAACATTATGTATTTTCAAAGGCTTCGGTCTTAGTGCAAATTATGTATATCTGTTGTAGATACTTTTTAACACAATAAAATGTACGTTATGGAATGAAACATTTTTATTAAGAATCCAGCAATGCCATTAAAAAACCATTAATTAAAAAGAAATAGTTAACAAAATGGATATAGGAAAGATTGTTGCAGATTGCATTATTCTACCTAATTAAATTAATCTTATATTTAACTGCAACTTTAGAAGCAAAACAACAAATCGCAGTAGGTGCCCAAAGTGTTCACCAGCAATACATTTTTTCACTAGTTTATTAAAATAGTATCTTACTTTAAAGAATGAATTTTGTTAAGCTTCGATATCATTAACCCTTTACCCATAATTTCTTGCGGTTATTTATATGATATTTTTGATTTTAGATAACCCCAAAAGTAAAAATATAGCGAATTTAAGGCTGGACTACGCGCTGGCCATGGGTGCACACTACCTCTATCAATCCATCTTTGAGGGTAAATTTCATCCAAATAATTTCACACATCTCGGCTATAGTGTGCTGGAGCACCATTATGCATTATTCAAGAGTCACTCCTTAAAGTTAAAGCTACATCTTCTAAAATCATCGGTAAATTATCTCTCAAAAACAAGAGATGCGATGCTCCGTTAAGTCTAGGTGACAGTTCAAGTGGTCCCGCAATAGAATTTCCAAGAATGACCCACCAAACGTTTATTAAAAATTCATGTTGAAAATGATGTTCGCGGATAGCAGGAGGATTTTCAATCGCGTAGGTAGGGCTATTTCGGAAATTGAACATATCTCTTCTGGTGAACGAGCCTTCATCAGTAAATAAAATTTTCTTGTAGAACATTGGATCCTCTAAAGAGTGTTTTCTTATAAACTGGCAAAACTGAAGTCTTCTTGGTAAGCCCTGCAGTAAAAGCTGCTGAACTCAAGTGAAATGATGGCAGCTTTTCTTTGCGTATGATTCTGGACACCGAAGATTTGCCTATACCCGTTGCTGCACTAACACGTCTAGTGCTGGCTTCCGCGTCTTCTACAATAGCAACTATGATGTCCTCCTCCATATCAGCATCAACTACACTGTCTTCCTCCATTTCTGTTTTTGGGATGAAATGAGCCAGTTTCACCTAATCTATCGTACAGTGCCTTAAAAGTTTTATGGTTCGGTTGCTTTCTACCAAGATAAAGCTCAAAATAACGTTGTGCTGCTCTGCGCAAAACATAAATTTTCCTGGGCATAAAGACACACTATAACTCACATTTGTGAATTTTAAAAATCATTATGACGCGGCATTTTAACGCAGATAACAAAAATAAAGTGTCAGTTAAAGATACTTGTTTAAGGTCAGTCGATTTTGACAAGTTATAGTAAACAAACTCCTAGTTGCTACCATAACATACTTAGCAACAAAGTAAACACAGATTTTTGGAACAAATACGTTTATTTTGAAAAGGGTCAACTTTTTCGACTTCCAAGAAGTATACTTTTTGCGTGAAACTAAATGGGCTTTCTTTATTTTTGTTCGAAAATGTGCACACGGGTTGGACCAAAAATTATGATATGATAATGAACCAGTGTTGCTGTCGGTAGCTCCACCAAGCGGCAGTGGTGAACTTGATACTCTCAACGTATTACGCATGATGCCTAATAATACCATGCCACATTTCATAATAATATGGTGAACCACTTTTAAGGTATTTGAAAAACTACTTAAACACCCTGTAAAACGAAAACGAGTAAAATTTTACTAAGGCATGTTGAGTCCAATTGCTTTACTTTTGTGCCAGCTGTCACCCCTTAGCTAATGTCTAATTATTTATGGAACATTTTGTATATATATATATATATATATATATATATATATATATATATATATATATATATATATATATATATATATATATATATATATATACATAAACTAAAACTGACACCGAATATGGGTTCTAGAGGGCCTACTTCGCGCTCATTTGCAGAAAGTTTTTCAAAATTCAAAAGTCGAGTATTCGGTTCTTGCCCAATACGCACTTTTGACTCTAAATCGTAAAACTTTTCGCGACGACATTGACAACTTGAATTTTGATGGTTTTACTTATGGTGAATTTTCGTAGAAAAACCTCACTAATGAGGAGATGGCGACTTTTGAATATTTTCTTCAAATGAGCGCGAACTAGGTCCCCTAGGACACATACCCAGGGTGACTTTTAATTATTCATATATATATATATATATATATATATATATATATATATATATATATATATATATATATATATATATATATATATATATATATATATATATATATATATATATATACTTTATTCGTTTGCTGTACGTTTGTCATTTTTTATTGGTTTGTGTGGACTGCAGTTTCGAACCGTCCCGGTTCATCATCAGCACGCTACTGACCGTTATCGCTCCTGTATGGTCTACGTCTGAGAGATTACATGGCGCCTGCGCCGTGACTTTCTATTGGTCGGTTTACTGTTGTCTGATTGATTGTGCCTTCGGATTGTTTCGTGTGTATCGGTCTCCTGTCTTGATCACTGTGGTTTCATAATTTGTCTATTTGTATGGCCTTTATTAAGTTTTGTTTAAATGTTTGTACTTGAATTTGTTCTGGCATCAGCTGTTTCTTATTATTTCTTTGTTGAATATAGTATTGTTCCCAGACTTCCATATTTTTTTTGTGGTCTTTAACATGTTTCATTAGTTGTAATTAGGTGATGTCTGGTTTTTCGTGTTTTGTGTTGTAAATGTGTGTAGCTACGTTTGATTTGTAGCTAGGTATGTGGATTTTATCTAATGCTATTAAAATATGTTCCTTGAATCTTGTTTCTATTGATACTTTTGTCATTCCTCCACAAAACAAAAATGGAAATCTGGGAACAATACTACATTCAACAAACAATAAAAACAGCTAATGCCAGAACAAATTCAAGTAAAAACTTTCAAACAAAATTTAATAAAGGCCATACATATAGACAAATTTTCAAACCACAGTGATCAAGACAGGAGACCAATATACAAGGCACAATCAATCAAAGAAAAGTAAACCGACCAATATAAGCTCACGGCGCAGACGCCACGTACAATCTCAGACGTAGACCACACAGTGGCGATAACAGTCAGTAGCCTGCTGATGATGAAGCGGGACGGTTCGAAACTGCAGTCCACGCAAACCAATAAAAAATCTCAAAGGTACTGCAAACAATTAAAGTGTATATTTAAAAGTTATTACAGTGTAGGGCAATATTCCAAAAGGTGTATATATATATATATATATATATATATATATATATATATATATATATATATATATATATATATATATATATATATATATATATATATATATATATATATACATATGTTTATAAAATTTTAACGTCGCCCTATTTTCCAGACTATAGCCAATCACCGACGCTGGGGAGCAGTTTCAGGGTGTTGATAGTTGAAATGTTAATTGTTTTGATGTTTAATAGCTTTTCACCCTGTATGTCCAACATGGCATTTGATTCAAAATCTGAAGGAGCAATCATTTTTCAATTAATTATGTCTTCTTGTTTCATTTCGGTATTCTGATCCGTTTTCGAGAAAAATCGATTTAAAGAACATTAGGTTTTGATAATATGAGAAATTAAAAAGTTAGGGACGCAGCAAGTGCGTTATCGTAGTGAATTTTTATTAAATATTTCAAACTTGAATAACTCAATTTTCTATTAAGTTAGAAAGTTTAGTTTTGGTGTGTAGTAAGGTCTTTTCTAAGTCAAGATATCCACCGAACTTTATTAAAATAACTTTGTAATATTCGGAGAAAAAAAAAATTTCCGAAAGAAAATTAAAAATTTGAATAACTCAATTTTCTGTAAACTTGGAAAGTTTAGTTTTGGTACGTAGTAATGTCTCTCTCAAGGCAACATATGTAGTAAATTTCAATAAACAGGTTCATATTTTTCAGAGAAAAAAAATTTTTTCGAAGGAAAACTCAAAATTTTTCCGGAAAACACTGTCTGATTTTCCTGGATAACGAACTTATCTAAGCCATTAATAAAATAAAGCCACTTGCCGAGTTTCATCAAAAGCAGTTAATTATTTTTTGAGTTATCGGATAGATACACAAATATATATATATATATATATATATATATATATATATATATATATATATATATATATATATATATATATATATATATATATATATATATATATATATATATATATATATAAACATATAAAAACTGAAACTGACCCCAGATATGGGTTCTAGGGGTTCTAGTTCGCGCTCATTTGAAAACATTTTTGCTCATCATCGGAACCTCTCTAATTTTTTTAAATAAAAATTCGCTAAAAGTGAAAGAAACCAAGTGTGTTAATTAGTTTCGGGTATTATCAAAACATAATGTTCTGTAAATCGATTTTTCTGGAAAACAGATCGAGATATTGTGAATACTTTAATGCAGTACTTTAAGGCAGGTAAATCGGCAGAAGGGCGTCCTAAATCGCCAGACTTCACTCCTTTGCACTATTTTTTATGGGTACACTTATAAAGAAAAGTTTGCAAGTAAAAATTGGCAAATCACCAGTATTGGAAAGCAGGAATAAGAAATGTTTAAAACGAGTTTCAATTCCGTTTAGGATACTACCAGGTATAGAATACACGGGCACTTTAAGCATTTATTAAAGAAATACTTCTAAAATTATTTTTGTTTTCAAAATAATAAAATGATTTTTTAAGTGCATGTCAATAAATACAAATCAAAATTTTGGTGGTTTTGTATAACTAATCGTTAACTTTGAAAATAGTTAATCAAAAAGTGGCATTGCTATTTCAAAATATACAGATGACGTGATATCTTAAATTTGGGACAGACTGTATATTTTTTAAAGATTGCACCCTGATAGTAATTAACTTCGCCGCGTATTTTTGAAAAAAAAAACGAGCTCTATTTAACTGACTGGATTTATTCCAAGTTAAAAGCTCTCACTCTGTACTTGCTTTCACATTACATACGAGCAAAATTGTATATTATAATAACAAGAGAAATATTAAAAACCCTTATTCATGCTCTACTCTAACAAGATTAGGACCATACTCGTTTTTGCTAAAGGATATCCAGCATCACTAACCGGAAGTCAAAGAGAATGTATTATAATTTAAGTCCGTCTGTGTTCCTAATTGGACCACAGAGTCCGAGGACAAATTAGACCGGTCGTACACTAATGAAGGGTTTTCAGTCTTGCTAGGGACTCCTTGTAACATGATTGTCATTGGTGCGAACGAAACTTTGTTCGTTTGTTTCACTTAAAAATTAGGTCGCCTTAAAGTTAAATAATTTATAATACAAACATTTGTCAAAAGCCTCTGTAATTGCTTGACAGTTGAGTTCATAAATGAAAAGCAAAAAGTCCAAAAAGCAGCTGCTTTCTGATTTATTAGTGTTTTGTTTTTACTACTAGCTCTCGCTGTTGATAATAATTGTGACTGCTCTAGCCAACATTTTACCGTAGGTGCTAATCTGTGTTCACTACCCACACTATTTTGTTATAAAAATAAATGTATAGCTAGAATACTCAAAATAATATAATGTGCTATTTCAGGTAGGTGTCAAACTGCTAAGGTAAATCAGAGAGGCGAAACGATTGTCTCGTCTTGCAGGTGTATCGAGTGGCATACCGAAGGGGTGTATATTTAGCCCTTTAAAATTTAGTGAATTTTCATAAAAAAAAGTTTGCTAGTAGAGAGGTAAGTACTTCAAAATTTTCACACAACCGTGAATTAGAGACCTTTAAACCTATACCCCAGGTCACTATACATATATATATATATATATATATATATATATATATATATATATATATATATATATATATATATATATATATATATATATATATATATATATATTCGTATTATGATGTTGTATTCCTTTTCTCGTTCGTCATTATGGATTGGCACATTTAGCATTCTGTTTATTAAGTATGTATGCGGCCATTTGTGTGTGTGTGTGTGTGTGTGGGTGTATTGAGTGTTTAGGTATAAGGATGTCTGTTGGTGTAGGTTTTATGTATATTTTCTATTCAGAATTTTTTTTTCTGATTAGTGTTAAGTCTAGGAAGTTTATGGTGTTGTTTGATTTTTTTTTCTATTGTGAATTTTATGTTGTTGATTTGGTTTATTTTTTCGAGGATATTGTCTATGTTGGTCTTTTGATTGTCATATATTACTAATATATCATCGACGTATCTTATCCAGTTGATGTTTGGGTATGTTTTTTTTTAAGATGGTGTTGATTTTTATCTCCTAACTTTTGTATGTATCTCTCTGCCATAATTCTTGATAGTGGCGATCCCATTAATAGTCCATCTTCTTGGATTTAGTATTCTACGTTAAATTAAATGTAATTTTGTTTCAATAAGTTATTTCATATTTCGTTAATATGTTGTTTTTTGTTGTTATTTTACATTTTATTTTGGATTATATTTGGGTTTCGTTAATTTGTATATTTGTGTACATATTTATGTCGAATTAAGTGAGTCTTGTGTTTTTGTTTATGTTTATGTTTTCTAGTTTGTACACTAATTCTATGGAGTTTTTTATGTAAAATTTGCTTTCTAGTTTTATTTCTTGTTTTAGTACTTGGTCTGCCTCTTTTGCTTTTCTATTAAGGTGCGTCCTAGAAGTTGATAAGTGGTCTTATGGGGTATCCCGTTTTGTGTATTTTTATTATCCCTGTCATTTGTGGTGCTTTTGGGTTGTTGTTATAATAATGTGTTCTACCTGGGTTGAATATTGTCGTGTGTTGTTTTATGATATTTAATATTTGATTTTAAAATTTTGGGTTTTCGTTCAGTTTCTTGCATTTTTTTGTTGAGATGAATGTATTTGTTTTTCTATACAGTGCTTAGGTTTTTATTGCTATTAGTGCGTCGCTTTTATCCGTTTTTGCTATTGTTATGTTGTTATATGTGACTTTGTTTCTTATTTGTTTGATAATTTGTTCATGTATATAGTTTTTTGATTTAGTTTTGTGAATAAGTCTCTTTAATTCTGTTGCCAGTTGATTTTTCAATGGTTCTAAGTTCGGGCTGTACATGCGTCATGGACACAAATATATGACAATATAATAAACAACATAAAACCCGGCTATAAACACAAATTAGAGAAAATAGACAAAAAACTACACTAGCTTAAAAAGAACGAACTAGATAACAGAGACATAACAACCACAACACAACACATATTTCAGGATAGATTCGTAAACATAACAGACACAAAATTCACAAATGAAGAAAAAATTTTCATAGAAAACAACATAAAAACTAACTTTGCAGATACAAAAAATCTACAATATAAAACACAATAGTGGACACACAACACGCAATTAACTCAATAGACAATATATAGGAGTTACACAAAAAGCAAAAGAAACAAGATTAAAGCAACATATACCAGCATTAAATAAAATCCAGATACCTAGCTACCATGCAAACGTAGCTACACACACTCATAACAAAAAACACCAAAAACCAGAGATCAACCAATTACAACTAATAAAACATACTAAAGACCACAAAAAATGGAATCCTGGTAACACTACTACATTCAACAAACAATAAGAAACAATTAATCCGAGACTAAATTCAAATGCAAACATTTAAACAAAACATAATAAAAGCCATAGAAATAGACAAATTATCATACCACAATAAAAAAAACAGGAAACCAATACAATCGTCACATACACAGCCAATCAAGCAACTGTAAACCGATCAACAGAGACTGAACACGCAGGCGTCACACGCAGTGAACACGCACATAGGAACGATCAGAATCAGTAGCGTGCTGATGATGAACCAGGACGGTTCGAAACTGCAGTCCACGTGAACAAAAAAAACACAGTAAGTACAGAAAACAACTAAAAGTATATATATATATATATATATATATATATATATATATATATATATATATATATATATATATATATATATATATATATATATATATATATATATATATATATACATATATATATATATATATATATATATATATATATATATATATATATATATATATATATCAAAAAATTGTGGGAAAGCCGTCAGTTGTAAAATAAAACATTTTATGATAGGCCGAGCTTTCGGAAAAATTTATTCCTTTCTCAAGGCTACAACATGGAAAGAAAAAAAGTTTACAATTTACTTGGGAAAAATATAAAAGTTTAAAATACTTACATATAATGTGGGTTCTACTAAACTAATTATGCAATAACAAACATGAAAAGAAAACCTTTTTACAAATTTGAGTGAAGTTGAAAAGTGGCAAACTGACATATAAAGCTAACTATTGTCTAATTGAATTTGTTTTTTGTTTTTGTCTAGGAAATATAAATAGGGGTTGTGATTTCTAAAATTATTATATTTCTTTAAGTTTATTAAATTGTCGTTAAAAGTAATTTCAAATTCTTCTAAACACATTATTTTATTACTTAAAGTTTCACAGTGTAAAATAGAAACATTACTAAAATTTATATTATGGCCAGTATCAAGATTATGTTCTGACAGAGCGCAAGTTCTTTTTTGTAAGCGTATGTTACTTTTGGGCTTTTGTCCTTAAAGATAGGTTAACACAAAACTCCAGCCGCCAATCAAAATCATCTTAATTCAGTTGTTGTAAAGATGAACTTTATACGGGTGAAATATATGATGCTTCAATATTCGCTGAAGAGTTCTTCTTTTGATGTTTGAAACAGTGGTCAATTTTTTCGTGCTCAAAGTTAGGTCTGCAGCAATTTGTCCTAAAACTTCAATCTCAGTAGTCTCTTTTCTAACCGGAAATTCACATTCATGGTCCCGTTTTTGGTGGCTACTGAACCACTTTGTCGAAACTTCGCAACTAACTCCAAAATGTATTTTCTGTTAACATGTCCGTTCGAATGTCGTTCATTAAACAAATTTGCGGTACGGTTGGCACAGTCATCGTTTTTAAAAAAAGAGAAAAAGATTATTTCAACTCTTTCTTCTACAGAATACACCACTGTGAAATTAATTTTCGGTAGTACTATCAAGTATCAAACCGACCGATAAACTGAAATAATAAACCGCATTTCTCTCATTCCGATAATAAATGTTCTGATAGTCAATTTTTTGTTTACAAACCAACAAAACATTGACTATCAGCACATTTCTTATCGGAATGAGTGAAATGAGTTTTTACATCTTCAACTGTGAATAATTTTTAAACGAGTTAATAAAACTTCCAAAAAAATTTGTGTGCTGAATTCAGAAAAGAAAGGGCTTTCAAATGATGTAACAGTCGAACCATGTTCCCTATTTAAAATATAAGGGTTGTTATCACCACACTTAAGCGGTTGATGTGACATAGTTGAGTTTTATGCCAAAATATAATAATATTAAAATTGACGTGTTTCAGCGTTTCTTAAAAAAATTCCTCTGAACGCAAATCGGTCTGTTTCGTTTTGAATGCTCCACCCTATATATATATATATATATATATATATATATATATATATATATATATATATATATATATATATATATATATATATATATATATATATATATATAATAATAATAATATAGATTTATTCACATAAATAGACAGTTATAATGATTATACAAAATACCAACAGAGGGGGAATAAATCCGAACTATCCCACAAAAGTCAAAGACTTGTGCGTGGGTCCGGAATATAAATGTTGTACTTAACAATCCTCAATCCAGCGCAACATCGCTATCTCAAGAATACAGACAGCGCATGGCTACAAGGAAGATTACAAGACATGTTACATTTACACTATATAAACTTTACTTACAAAACTAAACAATCCTAACTATTGCAATAAGTAATCCAATTAAAATGGTAACAATTTAAGAAAGAAGACAAAACAAATAAAATACAGTACAAAATTAGAAACAATCACACTCACACATACTTGCTCACTCACTCACTCACTTGCTCACTCACTCAATGACTTACTTGCTCGTTCCTTACTCACTTTCTCACACAACACATGCTCACATGGCATAGCTTCAACAAAACAGGCATTACCAGTGACTTATCCTACGAGCATTCAGTCTTGGCCAGTCGAGTATCCAAGCGTTCAGCAGTACCTTAAACAATCGCATGTCATATACAGATTGTACATTCGGTGGTAAGAAGTTGCGTAGTCTTGGTCCCGTTTAAACATGTCATCGCCGGGTCTGAGATTTATTAAACCTCGGGATCATGCTGACACTCCCAATCGATCGAGTCTGATAGCCATGGGATGCCTCAGTGAGTCTTCCTATATTCTTTTGTTGCCAGACACCCACAGACCCAAGGTAAATCTGAGAGAGATCCGGGACACGCATTTCAGCATAAAGGTCATCACTTGGGTGAGTATAACATCTGTTCCCAATTATTTTTAGAATCCACTTCTGAGCGACCTCTAGTCTTTTTATATAACATCTTGCAGCTCCTCCCCAGATGATATTAGCGTACTGCAGATGTGTCTCAACCAGAGATTTGTATATGATCTTTAAATGCTTTAGGTCAAACATATCTCGGTACATTTTAAACCTGCTGCTCAAAAATTGTATTTTGTACACCTGATTGTTTATGTGCTCATCCCATCTCAGATGACAGTTCACTGTCACCTCCAGGTATTTCACCGTCCTCACGATATCTATCCGCACTGTTCCATGATCTCCATCTTGAATCTCCAAAGCCGCGTATAACGGCAAGCCGCTGTCGTAGCTACAAAAAGGCAGACATTTAGTCTTGTTGAAGTTAATTGTCAGCAATCTGGAGTCAAACCACGCTGATATGTTTTGAAGTCATCTTCGGCTTTACTTTTCAGCTCTTCCCATGTTTCTCCCTTGTAGAATATGGCGGTATCATCTGCGAAGTCAACGACAGTACCCTGAGACGACTGTGCAAACAATTCGTTAATGTATATGTTGAACATTACGGGGCTGATGACTGTGCCCTGTGTAACTCCATATTCTATTATTTTTTGCTCACTAATTTGTTCACCTATCTTTACATATTGTCTTCTTCCCAGAAGGTAACTCTTTAGCAACCTGTGTATGTTTCGTCTAAACCCGACAGATTCCAAAACATCTAACAGCCTCCCATGGTCCACGGTGTCGAAGGCTTTCGCGAGATCGATAAAAATGCACATGCTTGGAGATCCGTTGTCCATCTCGGCAATAGCCGAGCAATATATATATATATATATATATATATATATATATATATATATATATATATATATATATATATATATATATATATATTGTGCTGAGAATTGCAAAGGCCATATAAAGTTATAAAAACAAAAATGAAAACCCTTACGGAAACTACTATGATAATGTTAAATTCTGATTATTGATTAAAAAATTGGGTGACCAGATTAGTTATGGGGGGTAGTAGTAGTACCACTGGTCAGTAGTAAGTAATATACTTACGGTTTACACGTAATGCATATGGGTTATCTGTATATTGTATACATATCCACATCGTTCGACATATTTTACTGTACACTAAAACAGAAAACAAAATAATAACATTAAAATACAAGCACATTCACTATTATTGTTAGTGTTATTTGGAGAAGCAATGAAAGATATATAGCCATAATTTGTTGAAATGATCATTAATTATAATTCTTAAAAAGTATAACTAGCTATTTGGAAAATATCTCAGTTAAAGTGAAATTAAAAGAGCCAAAAATCTATATGTAGATAGATTGAAATATTAAGCATGAAATACATACCAAAGAATTATGTTATAAAATCAATTACCTGAAGGTAATGAACAAAACAAACCCCTGTATGATCTTTTCAATATGTAAATTTAGTTTTATTTATGTGAACAATGAACTGAAATGTACCCATATATGTATCTGTGTTGGTAAAAACAATGAACTGGAAGTTACTAAAAACAGTATTAAGTGTTGTGGAAACTTTTAAATCAAGATTACAGCATAAAATGAATTAATATTAGAAAATTATTGTTGGTTATGTTATGTAGAAATAAGGTTAGGTCAGATGTCAATTTTAAGAATAGAATATTCAACTTACTCGACGGTTCCAAGGAGAATATCTGTCAAACATGTATTAATTAATTGGAAGAGAGAATGCTCTGATCAGACAGGAAACACCAAATGTTAGATGAATTTGGGCAACATTTCCGCTTTTGTTATTTTTTATTGTTGGTTGTTGATGAAATTGAGATGCCAGAGAGCGTCATTCTTGCTTCCCATTTTAAATATAAATATTTTAAAGTATAAATTGTGCAAGGAAAGTTGAATTTGCCGCTAAAACAAAGAAGAGACGTTACATCAAGTTTTTAACGTAAGAAAGTACGAGATAAGCAGTAAATATATCAAGAATACTTACATTTGAGGATACCCACTACCATTAGCGAGGAAGCCAAGGTTAGAGATTTATTTTGTTTAATGTATATCAGCTCAACAAGACAAATATTTCAATAAAAAGACAGCCCATTCTGTCAAATATCATTTTAAGCAAATGTGTTTATGGGAAACTAAGATTTAAATGCATAAAATAGAAATCTTATGGGATAATTTAACCATAGTTCAACATTGCGAATACAGAGGGAGTGCAGGTCAAGGATCCATATTTTATTAATCAGAACATTTGAATGACAGCCGAAAACTCGGGTACTAAGATTAATCATTGTAAATTGATAATATAAGTTTGATAAATTATAACGACGGATCCGTTTAGATTTTAAATTTGAAATTGTGCCAATAAAATTTGTTTACGAATTTTGAAACATAATTCTTTGAAACAAAATAAGATAAAATAAGGTTACTATAAATATTTGCAGGCTATTTTTTCCCTATTTTAGCAGAACTCACCACTGAGATAGCGTAAGTATATTAAAATATTTGAATACAATTTATTTGACATATATATATATATATATATATATATATATATATATATATATATATATATATATATATATATATATATATAGTAGAAGGATAGGCAACCCAAATAACCCTGAGATAGCTTAAATCACAATTAATACAAGAGTCATAAAACATTTTATTCAGATAAAGTTTCACATTATAAAATATACAGATATACATAAAATATACAGAGTCACCCATAACACATGGTGTAACAATATCTTTTTTTTCTAATATCACTTTTCCATATATAAATAAAAATATAAAAACATTGAATTTCATATAAATAAAATAAAATACATAATAAAATATAAAAATATAAAATTAAAGCCAATTAGTATAATATATATATATATATATATATATATATATATATATATATATATATTTGTATATATATATATATATATATATATATATATATATATATATATATATATATATATATATATATATATATATATATATATATATATATAATATATATATATATATATATATATATATATATATATATATATATATATATATATATATATATATATTTGTGTGTGCAAAAGCTATCAAGCAATGTTTACGCGGCAAAATACTCCAAATTGATAAATAGATAGACAAGAGATAATGATGCTGCTAGCCGTCATAAACTATTTAGTGGTATGTGAAATGTTCAAACTCATTTCACGTGTCTTCCAAAATGTAATGTTTTACGTAGAATGCTTTTTATAAAAATATCATGGGTTATTTCTACGTTCCTCTAGTGTAGGATAACGCACTTAATTTCACGAAGTGGTGCATACCGTATTAAATGAAACAGCAGATTTTTGGAGCTACCAGTTAGCAAGTGAGTTGAGAGCTGGATTCTATATTTCACAATAGACACTCAAGTAATATCTATAATTGAGCCTGGATAGGTCGTGCCCGATAGGTGCTCTAATCAACGGAAAATTGGTCTCCAGATCAGGAAATCGGAATTTTCTGAATTACAAAATGCTTCCAAATGCGTGTGCACTCACCCTAAACGAGCACTGATCCTAATTAATCTGCTTAATAGAAAATTTTAATCAATCTTGCAGGATTTCGAACAAATATCCAATTTAAATGAAATGATCGGAATGTTTATTGTTAAATTCTAAGTTTCACTGCAGAGTTTGGAAAGTTCCAGTTTGCTTTTAATTTGAATCGTCACGTTCTTTCACCGATGTTGGCATATGTAATTTCAGTTCAGATTAAATTCCAGTTCCCTTTTAATTTAATCCATTTCAAGAATGAGGTAGCGAGAGGAAAATATATTCAGTGTTCTGAATGCCATTACCGGTATTAGTTGGTATATGTTCACTTTTGCAAATTCATTGCTAGATAAAAGGCCCGTGCTTCACGTAATCACTAGCATTGACTTATTGCCTCATACCATAAGAGAAACCACAATGTTCTGTACATATCTAGGCACATTAATGAAATAACCTGTAATTTTTAACAGCTTATAATCACTAAGCTATTAAACTATTTTCTAGACGCCCGCAGCTAAACTTAGCTAGAGTTGAATTTTGTAATTGGATTTAAAATATAATGCTAACTACAACGGTCAAACAATGAAAAATGTGGACGCAGTAAGTGCTTTATGGTAGTAAATTTTCATCAAAATATTTATAATAGCAAATATGTCTTTCTTTTAATGAAAGCAGGTATTAAGTTTGGTTACCAGTACAACCCACACAGTATAAACAATGTATCATACTTCATGAAAATAACTTTATTTTTTAAGAGTACAAAATTTTTCCGCATATAGACTTTAAATATTTCCAAGAGAACAGGTCTGATTTTCCTGGCCAACTAACCTCATTACGCTATTTACCCACCTACCAAGATATTATTATTCACAAAAAGCTTTTCGACGAAAGTTCCAAAAAAATTGTTCACGAAAATTCGAACACTTTTTTTACAATACCCTATTAAACATGGTATGAGATTCTAAAAGTAAATATTGCCAAAACTAGAGTCTATAGGCACCTATAGGGAATATATACAAAACTTGAATCAGAGGGTCAGCCCTTGTCTGCTGAAATACAAAATACAGGCCGTTCCATTTGTAAAAATTAAGTTACGTCAGTTTGATTTTTCCAAATCACCTACTCTTTGAGAGCACCCTGTATATGTTAAATCAATTTTTTCGACGAATCAATTAAACGAAAATTTCTTTGAATGCGTAGCATGCATGGGACTCTGCATTAGTGAAAACGCCGTATCAGAATTTTTGATAACTGCCAAAATTATGAAAAGTTGCAAAACAATTGAGATAACTTGAACACGGTGAATGCTATCAACTTTTTTACTACAAACGTGCATTATACTTCAATGAGAAATTCAAAAATGCAACAATATAAGGGGTGTTCGAAAAAAAAGAAAGTTTGTAACACCAACGACTTATGGGCCAGACTGTGATTGTCAAAATAATTTTATAAGATACAGCTTAAGACACCCTATAATTAACGTATACAATTTTTTCTCGTTTCTTGTATGAGAACAGACATATTGAGGTTTTCCATAAAAATGCGGCACTGTGTATATCTGAGAACAGATAAAAACTGAAACTAACCCCGGATATGGGTTTTGGGAGGCCTAGTTCGTGCTCATTTGAAGAAATCTTTTCAAAATTTAAAAGCCGCGGTCTCCTCATTAGCGATTTTTTTCTACGAAAATTCGCTAAAAGCGTCGTAACATTTTTATAAAGATGTTTTACGGTAAATGTGTCTTTTTTTAAGAAAATACCTCTAATTTCGTAGATAGTAGGAACCACGTAACAACATTCGTCAAAATATCTTTATTTTTTGAAAAACTACAAAAATTTTCCATAAAAAAACTAATTCAATTTTACTGGCAAACGAACCTATTCAATCAATTTACACAACAACTACACCTGCCAAAATATTATTATTAACAAAATGCTTTTTTACAAACATTTCAATCAATATTTGCACATGAAAATTTGTAACCACTTTGTTTTACAAAAATTTTAATTAATTTTTTACAAAACTAGCCTTAAGTGATCTTAAATGAAAATTATATCAAAATATTTTTACGAAAAGTTTATACAAAGTCTTTTACACGAAAAGCAAATTTTTTCTAAAAAATTCGCAAACGATTTTTTCACGTAAATTCACAAAAACTTTTTTAAATGACTTATTAAAGATTGCCTACCTATTAAATTCAAAAGTTTAAGAAAAAGTTAACAGAAAATTAGTTTTACAAGAACGCGAAAAAAATCTGCGATAACTAAGTATTTTCACACGAAAATTTGCTAATAAAATACATCAAATTCAAACTATCTAATCTATAATTAAATTTTTTTAATGAAAATATAAAAAAAATTATCGTTTAACTTTTCACGGAAACCTAAACCCATGGAAGTAAATAGAAATAAAGTAAGTGGAAAATACTCATATTTGCTTACCAGAAGCTCTCAGAAATAAGAAGACGATTTAAGTATCTCACTTATATTTTCAATTGACATTTGTCAAGCAACTATTTATTAATTACTCATCTGCTATATATGTAAACATAGATAATCCTCTCAAATTAGTTATTTCTTACCTTTTTTGTACCAAAGAAAATTTAAAGATTTTACTATTTTTCTTCGAAAATCCGCAAACTAATTACATATTCTGATCGGTTATTATTACATTTCTTTTACGTAATCCGCCTTTGTTTCCGACTGTTTGTTTAAATATTGCTTATTTTCACGTTTTAAATCGCGACTTTGAGGTTTTGAGAAGCAAAACTATAAGATTTTTAAATATATTTTTTGCTGGTACTTCTTAAATTTTGCGCCAAGAAAACAAGATTTTTTTCAGTATTATTCAATTTATTTGGTAAACCTTACAAGATGTTTTAGCCTTCTCTGGTTACAAGTGCCACATGAACTTTTTTTAATGTTTATAACTTTTCTTTATTTGTATCAACATATCTGAATTTTAGCGTGTTAGGACGTGTTTTATAATAGAAACATGCATCATAAATGTGTTTACTATGCTAAACACATTTACAATGCAAGTTATGGTTTTGTCATTTTTGAAAGAAAACCCAAAATATTTCCAGAAAAACTGATTTTCCTTGCTGACGAACTTTTCCAAGCCGATTGCAAAAGAAAGGTCCTCCCCAAATTTCATAATTTCATAGTGTCATATATATATATATATATATATATATATATATATATATATATATATATATATATATATATATATATATATATATATATATATATATATATATTTCACATAAGTATTCTAGAAAAATCATAAAGGAAGACTGTACATTTTTTAAACCTAAAACATAAACTTAACGATACAAAAGTAGTGGAAATGAAGGAGCCCATTCCTAACATGGCTATTTAGATCTTAATGGTTTGGTTAAGTGTGACATTTTCTAGGTACCTGTTAATATACTTAAAAGATGTAAAAGCAAATATCTAAAAAAACTATTCATTACATTGTCAAATTATCGCTTTGATTAACGAGCCAAAAGAGTTTTCCAGAAAGCTACCGCTTGACCTACATTTCCTATTCAACTTAGGAAAGTGAAAGTCCCACCGCCAGGGGTTAAATTCTACAAATTCGGTTAGGGTTAAAAAATGCCCCCGTCGCAAGCAAAATCGACGTGTTTTCCGAAGTTCTCTGCAGTTTTTTGGAAAACCCTGGTGACACCTTTTATAGTGGACATATATGTATATATATATATATATATATATATATATATATATATATATATATATATATATATATATATATATATATATATATATATATATATATATATATTACATATACACTTTTATTTGTTTTCTGTACCTTCTGTGATTTTTATTTGCTTACGTGGAGTGCAGTTTCGAAGCATACTGGTCCATCATCAGGAGTGTACGCGACGCCTGCGTGTCACTTCTATGAAAATTCGGTACCATAACACACTTGCTGCTCTTAGAGTGTAATTAATTTTTAGATGAGACAATTATAAATGATTCTCGAGGCTTTCTGTCATTCCAAGATAAAGAACCCAGCATACTAAAGGTCAACATTCCGTCAAAACGTGATGAACAATCTGTTAAATTTCCAAATTTCTGCTTTAGTCAAGACCACTGCTTCTGTAGACATTGGACGGTTTGATGTTGTTACTGCTAGTGCAGCTAGCACCAATGAATATGTCTCTATTACAAAACAGCATATTCGCCTTCTTGAAACTTTCTTGAAGCTTTATAAAAGCAAAAGCACTATCGAGTTACAAGTTGGAAAGTTGAAATTGCAAAACAACACGCTTGGGGTAACTTCGTTACCAGGTGTACATCTCTGTCTCATAATATGTGCTGAGAGGTTTCATTAAACATCATCTTGCAGCCATGGGCGATGTGTACAGTCTGTAAAAAACAGACAAAATCTTTGGGCGTATTCAATTAGAAGAATGTTCTTAGTGTCAGTAAGATGCTAGTAAACGTTACACTAGTGTCTTAGCTTGATTGGCATTTTCACGAAGTCTATCGTTTGTCTACAGCTGACTGACTCCCAGTACCTTTTCATAGCCTACTCGGTCCAAGTAGCCAGGGGCCGGAGACCACCTTCCTACTTATGTATGTCTATAGCAAGCTCCAGACCACGCGAAAGTGTGCCGAGAACCAAGCCTTATTAAGTCATTTGCTAACCATTCCCTACACCGCCACAGTGTCCCGTAACGCAAATTAATAGTAAAAAAGTCTGAAATGTTCATAAAAATGTTTTTAATACCAAATATGTCTTTTTTTAATGAAAGCAGGCATCAAATTTGGCTAAATATTTTTTGCAAAAAAATCAAATTATATACCTAATCTGTAATTAAAATTGAAAATAAAATAATTTGTTTACACGAAAATCCATGAAAACCGTATTCTCGACGAATTTCATTTAAAAAAAGGTTCCATCAATTGAATAATTTTTCATACAAAAATTCTCAAATGTTTCTTCAAAGAACATTTATTAAATTCATTTATAAGAAAATTCGCTATTAAAATAACATTTTGCACAAGAAAATTCGCTAATAAAAATAAATTAAATAAATAAAAAACTGGTCCGATTTTCCTGGCTAACCAACCATTTCAAACCAACTACCAAAATATAAATTTTTACAAAAACTTTTTTGACGACAACAAAAAGTTCATGAAAATTTGCAAACCATTTTTCAAGAAAATCAGTAAACTTTTTTTTAGATAACTTATTAAACATTTATGATTAATTACCAAAATTTCACAACAATATCTTACAAAAAAATGATTTCTACGAAGCACAAAAAAAATTCTCTAAATACTGACTAAATATCTTTTAACACAAAATTTTACAAAAAGAATACATTAAATTCAAATTATATACCTAATCCGTAATTAAAATTAAAAATAAAATACTTTGTTTGCACGAAAATACATTAAAACCTTATTTTCGATCAATTTCGTTTAAAAAATGTCCCATAAATTGAATAATTTTTCATACAAAAATTCGCAACAAACGTTTCTTCAAAGAAAATTGATTAAATTTATTTATAAGAAAATTCTCTATTAAAAGAACATTTTGTACAAGAAAAGTAGCTAATAGAAATAGAAATAAATTAAATAAATTAAAAAATATTCAAAATCTAAACTAGATACAGAACTAGCTACTTTTTCTGTGGCTCTACAGAGAAAATTCTTTTGCCTGTGGATGCTGTAAAAATTTAATCCGGTTGTAGAGAAGAAAACAACCTCTTCTGATGACACAAATCTCTACGTCTATGTTAACTGTGGGACGGTTTTACCAACTAAGTACAACAACAGCTGCTATTAAACTTGAATGAAAAGTCTTCAAAGTGCTTATCTTTCATTAGTTTTTTAAACAAAAAGTCTCTAAAAAAATTGGAAATACATTGCATCAAAGGCAAAAAAAGGCAAAAAAAAGCTACAAGAGAAACGCAGTCTACGGCGAGATTTGAACCATCGTTCCCGTGCTTGTCAGAAATGCCTTTTACCATGTATACAATAAAAGGTAGATAATAGTCTCCAGTTATTTATGTAAGGTCTTTAGAGGCATATTTTGTAACTATTTTAACAAATAAGAAGAGTAGCATAATCTAGAACATTTAATATTCATTTTATGCAATATTTACGATGAATAAAACACAATAGTTTACTAATTTTTGCGTTTAAAATCTCCAGTTTGATATTTACAGGAGACACATTTTCTTCTTGAACCTTTTGCGACATGAAAGGATAAACGTTCTCTGTAATATTTAATAGATTTTGTTTTAACACATCCAATATTTTGGTATTGCGTCTCTTTGGCTTTTAGTGCTACTAAAATTTTGCGTCATTAAGTGCCTATAACTTTTTTTTCTATCACCTTAGAGACCTACATTTTGGGTTTGGTTTTTACAATGTTAACCAGCTTACCAAATTTCGTTGCCACAGATTTGTCATTTCCCGAGATATGAATTTTTCTTTCAAGAAAACTCAAAATTTTCCCGGAAAACCCAGCTCGATTTTCCTGGATAACGAACTTTTCCAAGCCAATAAAATGAAGGTACCTGCGAAATTTTGTGAAAATCGGTGTATTATTTTTTTGAGTTATCGGTGTGATACCTATATATATATATATATATATATATATATATATATATATATATATATATATATATATATATATATATATATATATATATATATATATATATATATATATATGTGTGTGTGTGTGTGTGTGTGTGTATAAATTATTGAAGACTAGTTAGTTTTGTTTGTGATGACAATTATTGTAAACGGGGGTGTTTATATTGTATAATTTAAATTATGTATGTGTAATTATGTATTTTATAAGTATTTTAAGTGTTTATGTGTTGATTTTTGTGTTTATAAAGTATATAATGTATATTTTGTAAATAAATGTATTTATTTAGAATGTATTTAGATGTTTATTTTATAAATAAATTATAGTAATTTATGTATAGTTTTTTATTTTAAAAGTTGGGCAAAAAAAAATTTGTTCAAAATAAATCAAATTTTAACTTACCAACAGTGTCTCTTTATTTTAGGACACTCGTTATATACCTTTATAGCAAAACTAATATTTCTTTTAAAATGTCAAAATATTATAATGATTACAGCTCTTAGTCTAAGAACACTACTCCCTCTTGATCGCATTAATTAAATAATTGGATTAAAGTCAGGTTAGTCAAAAATATGTTTGTAAGTTCAAATTTCTAACGTATACATTTTTATCCAAATATCAAACCTTATTTAGCATTGTCATTAACAAATTCTTTCCTTACCTATTAATTAACTGGTTCCTACTTAGTTTCCTTATTTTCCTAGATTAAAACATTTTTACTAAACATGTAACTAAACAAATCACCAGAAGTTTATGAATTTGTACTTTGTTGAATATAGTTTTTTCTTGTTTTAAGGACTTGATATAGAATTGTTTACAACGTTTTGTCTTAGGGCTTATTTCATTTTCACTTTGTATTTATGCAGTCCATTATCCTATATATTTTATTTGTCTGTTATAGGTGCAATACAAAATTTGTATGGCTTAATAGGTACTTTAATCATGTCATCAATCCTCTCACTAGCAAATACATATAGTTAATTATTGAAAATTTCAGTTTATGCTGGATAACTGACTGTAATTAACCCCTGACTCTGAATATAGCTGTGATAACAACATGGATTACACATTTTCAGATATTTATTTTGTTTTTATTTATATATACCGGGGTCAATATATGGCCATAATATATATATATATATATATATATATATATATATATATATATATATATATATATATATATATATATATATATATATATATATATATATATATATATATATATATTATAGTATTTGAAAAAAAAATTTCAAAATTCAAAAGTCGGGATCTGTTCATTAGTGTTTTTTTTAAGAAAATTCACTAAAAATTCCGTTTTTGTGAAGCTTTCACACATTTTGAATCAAAACTCTTGAACTCTTAGAGGTAGTTTTATGCACCCGAAATTTCGCAATTTTATGCAATGGTTTTTGGTCGCGGAAAGTAGTTTATATTAGTCTTAACCTGATATCTAAAACTTCAAATATAAACATAATAATAATATTAGGGTCCATCTGGAAATGAAATAAATATCTCTGTGTTATTATGATTTCAATCTCCCTTGAATATACAAATAACATATCGCACTAGGCATACGGTTGGTGTGAGAACTGGTCTGATATTTGCTCAACATCCGACAGATATTTATTAAGGAGGGTGTAGAGTAAATTTCACTTATTTATCGAACTATTCGAACTGACAGGCCGGTATGTCAGATAGGGCAACCCCTTGCTCTAATAACACCGGGCTATTTTGACACATTCTCGGAGAATGGATGCCTGTCCCTGTTTATTCCGTAACTAGAAAGGCATCACAGCTATCTCTAGATGAATTACATTCCAAATTTCTCACGACGTAGCTTATATTACAGTCATGACGTACTGATACTTTGCTGCAGCAAATACTCTGTAGGTGCCATAGTATATGTATGTAGATAGTACATTTAAAGCGAGAGCAGACATACACAATTAACGTGATCATATTTCTCTAATTTTACATACCCAGTTAAAACCAGGAAGTTACATATTGGACTTACAATTGGAAATTAAAAGAAAACATCAGGTAAATTGAATTGGTAAGTGATAAGGTAAAATGTATATAAAAAACGATGACTATAACATCGGCTATCTCATGAGTAAGAGATTCTATAACATTTTTAGTGAATTTTCGTAGAAAGAATTCACTAATAGGGATATCCCGACTTTTGAATTTTGAAAAAATGAGCGCGAACTAGGACCCCTAGAACCCATATCCGGGGTCAGTTTTAATTTTTATATATATTTATATATATATATATATATATATATATATATATATATATATATATATATATATATATATATATATAAAATTATTTTCCTTCATTACAAAAAATAAACAGTTCATTCACTGCAATTAATTAATTAATCTGGGGGGTGTGGTCCCTTAGTCTGGTTGTGCGCTGGTCGTTCTCTTGATTGATCGACGCGTGATTTAGCTACCGGACTCCTAGAGGCTGGCTCCTCGTGCCACCCCTGGCGTGACTGTCGGCAATGGAAATAACGCCCAGGCCTGATGGTCTACTAAAGTCTCGTCCCTCTCTTCGCAGGTGGTAGTGGAATTTTCCACGCCCGAGGAGGAACCACCCCATGCATCAAGGGGCCGGTGAAGTCCCAACGGACGTTTCCGGTTCTGGTGTATGAGTCGGTTTCCCTTATAAGAAAAAATGATTATGTCTTCTCCTTGTGGAAAACAGTCCGGAGGTAAAATACCCCTCCATTCGGATATCCAGGAGAGGGGTGTACAGGGGGCGCCAACATCAAAGTTTAACATATCCTTCTCGAATA